>PVIA01000136.1:0-625760 GCA_004024845.1 Tonatia bakeri
AAAAAAAAAAAAACAAGGATAGGACAAGCAGCCTCTGGGACTACTTCAAACATTCCAACATTCACATCATTGGGGTGCCTGAAGGAGAAGAGAAAGAAGAAGAAACTGGAAATCTATTGGAAAAAATAATGAAAGAAAACTTCCCTAATTCAGTGAAGGAAATAGACATGCAAGTACAGGAAGCACAGAGAGTTCCAAACAAGATGGATACAAACAGGCCCACTCCAAGGCACACCATAATTATAATGCCAAAGGTTGAAGATAAAGAGAGGATCTTAAAAGCAGCAAGAGAAAAGAAGTTAGTTACCCACAGGGGAGTTCCCATAAGACTCTCAGCTGATTTCTCAAAAGAAATTTTTAAACTAGAAGGGATTGGCAAGAAATATTCAAAGTGATGAAAAGGCGGGACCTACAGCCAAGATTGCTCTACCCAGAGAAGATATCATTTAGAATCAAAGGGCAGTTAAAGAGCTTCCTGGACAAGGAGAAACTGAAGGAGTTCATCATCACCAAACCATTATTATATGAAATGTTAAAGGGACTTACTTAAGAAAAAAAGATCAAAACTATGAACAATAAAATGGCAATAAATACATATTTATCAAATGAATCTAAAAAACAAACTAAGCAAACAAGAACAGGGACAGTATCATGGATACTGAGAGTATTTTGAAGGTTGCCAGATAAGAGGAGGGTGTGGAGGAATGGGTGAAGAGGTGAGAGGTTTAAGAAGTACAAGTAGGTAGTCACAGAATAGCCATGGGGACATAAAGTACAGTATGGGAAACGGAGTAGCCAAAGAGCTTATACACATGACCCATGGACACGAACAGTGGTTTTGAATTGCCTGAAGGAGTAGGGACCGCTGGGTGGAGGGGGGCAAAGTGGCTAAAGCTGGGAGAACTATAATAGCATAATCAGTAAAATATAATTAAAAAAATAAAAAGCAGTGTCTTATACAGGAAGATGGTAAAGGAATAACATAGCAGCAATTCTCCATGTTTTATATGCAGCCTCTTATAGCAGCTTTCAGAATTCTCCTCATTTTTATGTACCGTCATGTATCCTGCATGATGTTTTAGTCAGTAAAGGATCACACATACAATGGTGGTCCCTTTGGATTATAACAGAACTGAAAAATTCTTATCTCCTACTGAGGTCACAGTAAAATTACTGTGCAATGTGTTAGCTCACATCAGCTCCCGTTTGTTGTGATACTGGAGTTAACAAGCCCACTGCGCGGCCAGTCCTAAACGGGGACGGCACGTAGTGTCATGTACAGTGTATGCCACTCGACGATCACAACAACCAACCGTGTTACTGGTTTGTGTGTTTACTCTGTCATACTTGTCATGGTTGCTTTACAGTGTGCGTCCTACTCATAAAAAAGAACTTGCTGTAAAACGGTGGCTGTGCTTCATCGCCAGCAACCTCATACATCTTGTGTTTACCACATCTCTCCATGGCATCGTTTTTCTTGTGCTTGATTTAATCTCACGTTGTTTTGTACAGCAACGTGCTGTACAGGCATGTAGCTGAGGAGCGGCTGTACCATGTACCCTCAGTGTGCAGTAGGCTGGAACGTCTAGGCCTGTGTACATGCACTCGATGATGTTTCCGCAACGATGAACATTTCTCAGAACGTATTCCAGTGCTAAGAGGCACATGACTGTATTTGACATCATTAAGCAATGACTCATATTTGCTCATGTCTCATCTTTAGATAAGCTCATTTAAACTCAACAAATGCTTACTGAAGGAGTATTATGGGCCTTTAATGGGCTGGGTGCCAGGAGTGCCAAGATGGATGAGACCTCCACAGCTCTGTTTGTGTGGGAAAATATTACACTTTCGCCAAGAGTTTTCTGAAGCACGAAGACTTTTACATGGACTCAATGCTTTAAATAAAATAGTTCTCAGTCATCAGGTTTCATGCTGACTCCTTCTGAAGTCTTCTTACACAGGATTATTATTTCTGGTACCTCGCTGGAAGGAAGGAGGCTGGACAGGATAACCTTCAAAGGCCATGAGTTTTTCTCTTTTATTGGTCTAGCCCTATTCAACAGCAGAATACCAAGACCAAGTAACAGCATGGTAAAGAAAAAGACAACCGCTAATCTGGGAAACTGACAATCAAATTCCTTAACAAACTAAGCCCAGTATTTTCTACCTCAGCATGTTAACCTCCAAGGTCAGTGTATTGACGGTCAGTAACTCACTTTAAACTGTAACTATAATGTGACTAACCAACAAAAGGGACTTGGTAAACACTGTCTGGGGTAGAGGATGGGGATAAACACAGGTGCAGGAGGAAGCATTGGTAAGGGCCATTCACAGAAAATGTTTGAAGGTAGGGAGGGGAGCTTGGGGCCTCCAGGGGGGATCCAGGCTTCACAGAAAGAGCTTCTGTTTTACAATGACCCCATTGAGGCTGTCTGGAAGCCCTGTTGGAACCTGTCCCTTCATCTTGGCAGAATGCTGGCCTTCACAGAGCCAGGCCAACTCGGACTTAGTTTGGGATAATTGGAAAAGCAGGAATGTGGAAGTAGAAAATAGAAAAATGACTCTGAGTCACTTGAGTTGTTTTCTTTTTACCTGTACCATACAGACCCTGACCTTTAACACACCCTTTTAATGCATTCTTGACCACAACCTTTAACACACCTGACCCTGGGCCAATCCCTCCACCCATTAGTTTTCAGATTGAAAAGAGGGCACCATCTATTGCTGGAGCAAGTCATTTAACTGCCAGTTGGCTCCACATCAAACCCACACTTCGAGGTCTGCCTGAGTCCTCAGGGCTGTTCAGGAGTCATCTGCTCAACCTACCAACTCCCTCTCCTCATCGCAAACGTTTTTCCCCACATCCTCCATTTGGCTCCCTCTCTCTCAAGGGGCGATCTGGCTCCTTTTCCACTAGGGGAGGGGCTGCCTGCTGTGCTTTAGCTCCCTCAGTTTCCCTTCTCTGTATTCAGAAGTGGTCCTTTCTTCCATTTCCTTTCACAATAGATTCTAGGATGACTTCCAATAATTCCTGCCTCCTCGTATTCAGATCCCTGTGGAATCTCCTCTCCTTGAGTGTGGGAGGGACCTGTGGCTTGTTTCTAACCAACGTAATATGGCAAAGGGAATAGCAGCCCTGTGATCACGCAACAGAAGATTGTAACTTCCATCTTGCTAGCAGGTTTCCTCTATTGACTCTCTCCCTTTCTGGCTGACGGAATAGCCCACCTCACGGAGAAGCCTGCTGGGCAAGAAACCTGGGGAAGCCTCCAGCTGACAGCTGACAGCCAGCAGGGAGGTGAGACCCTTAGTCTGATAATTCACAAGAAACGGAATCCTGCCAACAACAAAGGAGTGTAGCAGTGGACTCTTCCCCATCCAAGTCTCAGATGAGGCCCCAGTCCTGACCAACCACCTCCTTGATTGCAGCCTTGGGAGAGATCCTGAAACAGAGGACTCACTAAGCCAGGCCCAGATTCCTGACCCACAGAAACAGTGAGAATGAATGTGTTTGTCTTCAGTTTCCACGTTTATGGTACTTTTTACACAGCAGAAGTCAGCTAATACACTCCTCATTCTCTCCTCCCACCAAATCATAAATGTCTTTCCAATCCCCTTCCAGGTCCCTATTCCCTCCACACCTGTGCTTGATCCTACTTCTTTCTCTCTCTTTCAGGTTATTTCTTCAGGTTCTGAGTTCTTTAAATCCACATCTCCACCCATGCTGTACACATGCCCACAGTGGGGATAACACACAACCCTGCTGATCATTTTACTTCAATGCATTACCACTGAACATAAGGGCTGGCCTGACATTCCAATTATGTTTTTCTAGTCTCCTTATTCTCCTAAGTCTTGCATCCACATGTTTTCCTCCCTTCTTAAACTTCCAATGTCCCTTCCCCCATTCTATCTTTGAGCCGATGCTCTTTGCTTCATTTTTCCCCTCTGGGAAATAAAAAGTATCAGTAGAGGACACATACACATAAAACCCACACACTCCCACCACTGCATCTGCCAACTTACCTGCACCTGTGTCCACACACTCTGCTCCCCCTCTTGTTTCTCTGAGCTACGGCCTGGAGCCTTGTCTAAGACCAGTCTCTCCCTCTGTGCAGTCGATCCCACTTCCTTTCACCTGTCCATGTCCAGAACACCAACAACCCTGTTACTTCTCCTGCGTCATCAACTTGCCCCTCTAATGGATTCTTTCCAGCAGTATAGAAACATTATAATTTCTCCCATATTAAAAAAGAAAGATAGAAAATACTTTCTTGGACTCATCTCTCTCTCTAGTTACCACTCCATGCTTCCTACTCTTTACCGCCAAGTTCCTCGCAACAGTTGCTTAAACCCACTGTATCTGATTCCTCTCACCTAAATCTCCTTTGAACCTCCTCAGCCAGGCAGTGCCACCTTCTCCCCACCCCCCAGGACACTGCTCTCGTCAGGTCACGCATGACCTGCTAAACCCAATGAATGACCCTCACCTCACTTGACCCTGCAGGGCAGGTCCTCCTCCTTTGAAACACGTGTGTCACCTGTCTTTGGGACACTGCCCACCTCTGCTTCTCCTTCCCCTTTCTCACTGACCACTCGTTCATCTTCCTTTGCTGAGTGATCATCTTCTCCCTTGCTTTAAATGTTGGGGGTCAGGGTGCTCCAGAGCTCAGTCCCCAGATTCTTTTTCTCTCTGCATTTAAGTCCCCATGTGATTTCATCCTTTTTCACTACTGATTTGCTGAGAATGCTCCAGGTATGTATTCAGCCTGGATCACTCCCCTGAGCTCCAAGCTCACAGTCCCAGCCACCTACTCTACATTTCCACTTGGGTATCTAAGGGCATCTTAAAGCTGTCATGTCTAAAAAAGTGACCTCCTAACTTCCGACCCCAAACTGCTCCTCGTGATATGGCTCCCTCTCAGCGACTTACAGCTTTTAATCCCCAAAGCCATGGAGTTTCCTTGACTCCTCTCTTTCTCTCCTATGTCACGTGAACTTCATGAGTATATTATGTTGGCTGCAGCTGCAAAATATAGCAGGATCCAACCTCTTCTCATCTTCTCCACCGCTACCATTCCAGCCCAAACCTTCCATCCCTATTGCTGAAATAACCTCCACAATGTTCTCCCAGCTTCTGCCCTTGCCCTTCTTTTATCCATTATCAATATAGTAACCAGATTGGTCAGTTTGAAACACAAGTGTGAATACGTTACTCCTCTAATCAAACTTCAGGAGCCTCCAATGTCACTTAGAATGAAAGTCGAAGTCTGCTGATGAGGTCTTAGGTGATCTGCCCACCACCCCTGTACCTCTCATTATCCCTCCAAACCCTTCTACCACGGACCCCCTAACTCACTCTGCTCCAGCCACACTGACCTCCTCGCCATTCCTCCAAACACAAGCATGTTTCCACCTGGAGGCCTCTGCCCTTTCTGCTTTCTCTGTTCTTCCCCCGCAGTCACAGCTATCTCGTACCTCTTTAAGGACTTACACTCACATGTCCTGTCCTCAGCAAGCCCTACCTTGACTCACCCTGTTGAAAATTACAACACCCAAAGCCAAGCATTTCTTTTCCTTCTTCCATGTTTTATTTTCCTCTTTATAACTATAGGATACACTCTTTAATTTACTTATTTATTTTGTTACTTGGTTGTTGTCTACCTCCCCACCTTAAAACATAAACTGCTTGAGGGCAGAGACATCAGAACACTTCTTGTTCACTCCTATACCATTAGTGCCTGGCACATAGTAGGTACTCAATAAGTAATTGTGGAATGAATGTTATTGTTGAAAAGTACTTGGCCTTGGTTTTGAGGTGACAGGGGCGGTGGGGACAAGAGGGAACCAGAGAGCTCATGCTGCCACTCCCCACACGTACATGGGACTAATAACCTTCTTTTGAATGAGCTCCACATTTATAGCTCTGGTTTCCAAGTTCATGTTTCTGGTGCCCAAGTAATGTGTCTATGAAAAACACAGAATTCCCATATTCTGAGTTTATGCTCCATGTAGTTCTCTTTTTGTTTTTCTCATCTCCCAACTACCGGTCATCTAGATGAGAAACTGTGATCGATTACACTGTACTAACACGTGCTGAGCACCAGTCCTGTGCCACCCAGAAGGCCGGGGCTCACATCACAGGGCAAGGCACGCAGCCCCTGCACTCCAGGAGCCGCGTTTGGTGCAACAAGCACTGTGATAGGGAAATGCAGGGCCTACTGTTCATTCTTCCAAAAGGGGAAATGTCTATTTTTTATGATTATTAAAATGCTATACATTCATTATAAAAATTTGATTAGGAAATGAAAATTACCCAAAACCTCACATCCAAGAGAGAACTGTTTTTTTGAACAAACAAAACAAAAACAGACTCGTGGAAACAGAGGCTACAGGGACGGTTGCCAGAGGGGCGGGGGGTTGAGAGGGGCGGGCATGGCGAAGGGGAACATAGTCAGTGATGCTGTGATGAGCGGGCAGGGCGAATACTAGACTCAGTGGGGTGAGCACACTGTGAGATAGAAAAGTGTCAAATCGTGATATTGCACACCTGAAACTAATATAACCAATAACATTGTGTACCAACCATACTTTAATTAAAATTTTTTTAAAAAGAACTGTTTTTAACAGGTTGGTGTGTATTCCTCCAAGCATTTTTCTATGCAGATTTAAAGATAGCTAACATTTATTGAATTCTTTTTACGGACTAGATACCCTGCAGTGTGCTTTAAAATCAACTAATTTTAACCTCACAGTGATCCTCTGAGGTAGGTACTATCAATATCCCCATTTTACAGACAAGGAAACTGGCATTGAAAGAGGTCAAATAAAACCCCAGTGGTTGTCTATCAGTCAATGCAGGCTGACTTAGGCTACGGAGCCAGAATCAGTGGCTGACAATCACAGAGGTTTGCTTCTTGCTTATGCTGATGGACAGTGTCAGCCTGTGGCTCTGCTCCACGTTGTCTGCATTCCAGGACCACGCTGAAGCCTAAGGAGCACCCTCGGTTTGGCTGATCATCAGAACATGAGGACAAGAGAACACGGCAGAAGCAAACAATGGCTCTTAAACCATCTACTCAGAAGGGGCAAACCTCATTCCTGCTCTCATTTCCTTAGCCAAGCAGGTCACATGACCAGCCTGGTGTCAATGAACAGGAAAGAATAAACTTCCCTAGGGAGAGACAGTGAATATTTTCAAGAATAACACAATCCACTGGAAGTGCTAAGCTTAGATTTTTAACCCAATCTGCCTTTAGAGCTTAAAAGCTCAACTACTATGCATATATATTTTTTAAACTTTAAGGTAGGAACTCTGCACACATGCTCAAATATCCTCTTCTTAAATTTAGTGACCCTTTCAGAATTCATGCAGCATTTGTTGGTTAAAGGGGTCCTTAAATGGTTCTGCCTTCTCACACTTGTTAAAATTCTAGCAGCAATCACAACGTTAGAGGAACAAAATGGCAAATAGATATTAATACCACCCTTCTTCCTCCTTAAAAGAAGACTATTAGAGAAGTAACACAACCCAAATATAATAATTGTCCTAAATTCTTATCATCATCAAACTTCCCCATCTGCTCTCTACAGCAAAAGTTACTGAATGGATGGCAGTCTTTAAAATGGAGCTGTCGGAACCGTGCTGGGGTGCAGGCCTAAAATGATGCCTGGGTGCCAGGAGCATTTGCTCGTTATCAGAGAAGAGGGTCTTGCCATATGTATAAACATGCACAGCATTCTCTGGGTTGAAAAGCTCCCTTTCTGGTGCCCAGAATGTTGATTTTTTAAGAGTGGCAAGTAAAAACAGATTCCTAATCTGCATGGCAAACAGGGGGCACCAGACTTTGAAGGAGGGCCCTTCCCTGAGACAAAGGCCATGGCCATCTGGAAGAAAAGCCACCCTCCAAAGCAGATCCGCCGTGGGTTCTACCACACTAGAGTGGATTTGCCCGGAAACAGGCGTCTTGCCATTATTAACTTACTCCGTCATTAGCAGTAATCAGTGTGTCCTCTTCATCTAATTCTTATTGAGCACCTGTGTAAGTGGCACTGCACAGCCTCTCCACGAGAGAGCCTGAGGACAAACTGCATCCCTTCTTGTCCCCAAGCCAGCTTTGTCTACGGGAGGTGCTTTGGAGAGGGTGTGAGCAGAGCCCAAAACAACCAAGACTGACACCATTTTTAAAAACATGGGAAGAGTTCAGGTGGACTGTCAAGTCCTTCATGGTAAGAAGGTGTTCTCAGGGGCCTCACCCACCGTCCTCGTGGTCTGGCCCCTCCCCGGACCCCTCAAAGGCATTACCAGATTTCCGTTCTCACCCTGCATTCTGTAAGGTTCCCCCAGCCTCAGTGCTCAGAGCCTCCTACCCCAGGGACTCAGGCTCAGCTGTGACAAGCTCTCTGCCTGGCCTCAGGGGCCCTTATCACCACTCAGCACGCCGCTTCCCGTCACGCATCCTGTGCCAGTGCCGTGTCAAGCCCATCGGACATTTTTCAAAATGTCTTTAGCATCATTTCCTGAGTCTGAACATTTGCTCGTGCTGTAAAACGGCATCCAAGCTGAGAACTCTCTTTACAAGTTTCCCGCAGGGTTATTGGGACCACAGACTTCCAGAGGCAGAAGCTAACGCTTTTCTCTTATCAGCGGGAGAGAGACCGCCCAGCTTTCCTGTGAAACCCAGCAGTTTGCAAACCAGAGCAGGTCTGTGTGTTTTTATCTAAGTAGAAGCCTACTCTTCTAGTAAAAAGAAAAAAAATCATATAAGAATTACCCTCTCCCCACATAATTTAGCATCAGATTATTGTGCACAGCCGTTCCTCCTTTCTCGAGGGGTGGGAGGAGGCAACGTGGAGGCCCTAGGAGTTGGGCCCAGGGCACAGGTTGTGGGTGTGTTACTCTCTGCTTTGCCTCAGCCCAGCTCTCTGCACATAATGCTGCCTGACAAGATTTCTCCTTCCTTTAGCCTTTTTCCTAACCCTTTCAAGCCTCACTTGCTTACATCATCCTGGTTGGATTTAAATAGCTAACTGTGCCATGTTCTCCTGGATACAAACCACCCATTGGCCACCGCCCCACCTGGCCTCTACCTACTGAAAGGCAGGAGATAGAGCTTTGGGGCCAATGGCTGCCAGAGCTCAGCTGCTGCTAGAGTCCAATGGGTTTTCTGTCACTATGGAAGGGGAAGAATGCAGAGGCACGAGAGGTCTGTCCTGTGCATGGCAATGCTTGCCTGCCCGGGCAACGAACTGCATCGTGCTGATTTTCACTATGTCCTGGGCATAAAAGGAAACAATAGTGCACATCCTTTGTTCCCACTTGTTGAACTGCAAGCAAATTATAAAATCAGACTCAGTGGCTAACTGATGGAGTAATTTTAACTCAAAGAAAAAAAGAATGTAAAGATGGATATGAGATCTCTGGAAACTGCAGCCTTTCCCTTTTCATTTTAAGGGCACATTAGTGGCATCCTTGGGTCAGTGGGACATGGTGTAAATAATCAGGCTGAGCTGAACTACATCATGTGCAGCAATGAACACTTAATTATTTTAGTGGGGAGTTTTAAGTAATAAATGAGGAGTTCAGCAGTCTGTTAGACTGCAGTCATCCTCAATAAGAATTCTTATAAGAAAAAGGCTCTAAGAGAAAACTGAGGAAGGTAAGAGTGAGACTAATGCAACCCACTGGAATCATGTCATTCTAGAATTTTAATTATTGAGTGTAAAAGCACTGGAGAGCCATCTACACAAACAATAAGCTAAAACTTACTAGGCTGTGGTTAACACTGAAATCAATGTTCAAAGGAGAACTGGAAAACCATATGTGGAACCAGCAAAGAAAGGGAGCCCACTAGGAACAGGGGATGGAACAGAAAGAACCCTGGCTTCCTATTCAGATAAGCATTACTGAAATTTTTGCAGAAGGTATGAGGTCTGTGATAAAGTGCAATAGAAGTTATACATACACATATAGTACACACACATGCCTTTATAAAGAGATTAAGCTACCATCACCTTGGAGTTAAGAATACAACTGAAAGCTCATTCCATTTTATAAGAAATAAAACTTATCATGTGAAGTCATTTAATCATATGGCCGGATACTTGGGGTGGACCCCACATGGTTTAGGCAGTCGCTTTTTAGCTAATTCAGGTCTCTTTCCAGTTCTCATACCTTTTCAGGCCAGGCCTGGGTACTCTCATTGTTTAGGGCCAAGCATGCCAAACAGTTACCACATTTTGCTGTGTATAATGCACACTTTTTTGCCCCATTTTAAAGAAGATTTTATTTACTTATTTTTAGAGAGAGAGGAAGGGAGGGAGAAAGAGAAGTAGAGAAACATTAATGTGTGATTGCTTCTCGTGCAACTCCCACTGGGGACCTGGCCCACAACCGAGGCATGTGCCCTGACTGGGAATCGAACCCATGACCCTTTGATTCACAGGTTGGCACTCAATCCACTGAACCACACCAGCAGCCAGGGCAGCCCAAATTTTTGAGGGGAAAATAAGAATGCACATTATTCATGGATAGTACTAATTCTGTATCTATATAAATATTTTTAATTCTTTTACTTATGCATTAAATGTGTAATTCTAAAATGCAATAACAGTATCTGTATGCAAAATAATACCCTGGAATACAATAATACAAAAAACAAGTATCTAAATGTAAATAAATAAAACACTGAATTAAAATTAAAGATTTTTTCCCTGAAAGTTTGGGCCCAAAATGTGGGTGTGCATTATACATGACAAAATATGGTATATTCAGGAACACACAAGTGAGGGGTTAGAAAAACAATCCACATTGGACCTTGCTGAGCCCACTAATAGAACACATTAACAATCCTAGCAACATTTGAATGCAGGCTCCCAGGTCTTGGAGTAAAATCAGACAACCTCCTTATTCCAGGTCATTAATACATAAATGAATTAGCAGCTTTACACATTAGTGCTTCCTAAATGAAATGTGGTTATCCTTTCTGAGGTGTAATAATGCTGGGTACAGTGACAGTTACACTATTCTTTACACTTTTTATTTATTTAAGCTATTTCACATCTTTTAAAGTGCACGTCCATTTGACCCAATGATCCTACTTACACAGAAATTTATTCTATAGCTATGCTTACATACAAGTGTTCTTTGAAATAAAAAAGATTGCAAAAAACCTAAAAGTTCTTTAAAAGGAAGTGGTGAGGGCACTACACAGTGGCCACGTGGAAAAACTATGCTGCTCCCAGCACCGACGGGGGCAGGCTTGTCCCCACAACGCATCGTTAGGAGACCAAGCACGGAGCAGGGTGAATGTTCAAAGTTCTGCCATCTCTACTTTTTTAAGTTTATAACTGCATGCAGGAGGTTATCTCTAGACGGCTACACCCCACTCACTCCCCCGTTCCACCCCCCAAATAAAAAGCATGGCGGTGGCCTCCAGAGAGGGTTGGAGTGGCTGGGGGATGGGAACTGCTTTTAATACCATAACCAGTCTTTGCCAGTTTAAGTCATCTTTAATGACCTAGCATTTGATGAGTTTTGATAAATGGATGTTATATTCTTTGATTCTGTGCATGTATTACAAAAAAATAATTTTAAGGAAAAAAATCTTTTTGAGCAAATTCTTCGGAAGTTTCATGGAGTAAAGTATTCATGTAAGATACCTTCTTTGGTCTAGGAGCCAGTAGCAGGAGGCAGCCACTTTGGGAAGATGAGTTATTCTGATCTTTCTGGAAGGTAGATGCCCCCCTTGGTAGTGAACTGCCTGGGGAGGTATGAAGGCCCAGCTTGCGGGTAGAGGAGGGAGGTGACCAGGAGGAGAGAGAGCCAGGGGTTTGAATGCTTTTACTTCTAGAAGCTAAGACACCTTCATCTGAGCTATGATCTGAGTGGTTGTGTTTTCCAAAATTCTCCCGTCAAAGCCTCAGCCCCGAAGTGACAGTATCTGAAGGTGGGGCACTTAGGAGGTGATTAGGGGTCAGTGAGGTAGTAAGGGTGGAGCCCTGTGATGGGATTAGTGGCCTTATAATAATAGATACCTGAGCTTCCCCTCTTTTGTTACGTGAGGACACAGCAAGGAGGTGACCATCTGCAAACCAGGAAGACAGCCCTCACCAGAACCCGACCATGCTGGCACCCAGACCTCAGATTTCCCACCCAACGGAGCCGTGAGAAATTAATTCTGCTGTTTAAGCCTCCCAGTCTATGGGACTCTGCCATGACAGCCCAAACGGACCGTGTCGACATTCTGAAATGCTTGCTTATGGCCCAATGTTTTCAGACTCCTCTTAAGGTATTAATTTATAAGAATTTGTCTGTGTGCTTTAATGCATAACCCATGAATTAATAACATTAAAAGCCAATTTAATGTTCTGATTGTACCTCTGTCACCCTAGGAGGTAGACTTTCATTTCACCTCAAGTAGTGTGAAGTTTATGATGTCAGCTTGGTCAGAGCACTTTGGCCCTACTCACCTAGGAGGCCCTATGAGGTACAAGCAGCAAAGTCGGGAGGACAGTGGCAGAGCCAAGGCAATGAGCTGGGAAGGCCACAGAGTGGGGATGTGATGCATTAACGCCATCGGAGAGAGGCAGGCTAGAGGCCAAGTGTGTATGAAGAAGAGGCTGGAGACATTGAAGTGAAAGGAAAGAAGGGAGGGAGGAAGGGCAGGCAAAACTATTGCCTGAGTGCCAGTGGGATTGTTAAAGTAAATAAAAGGTAAGGTAAACATAAAAATTAAATTAAGCAGAGCTAACATTCTTTTAATATGAGCCTTTTGACAGTATATTTAGAAGTGTTACATGCTAGGCAGATGGGCAGAAGCACTGCCCAGGAATTACCGAGCATGGGAGGACAGCCCTCCGCACCTATGGGTCTCCTCACATGCACATGGTGAAGATCAAACCACTTTCCTGGTGAATCCGGTTCCACCACTGCCTAGTCATGCACCCTTGAGCACTTAACTCCCTGTGCTTCGTTTCCCTCAACTATAAAATAGGTCTAATCTAGTTCCTCCCTCACTGAGTTACTGTGAAAACTGAATTTCATATTTATTATATGCATGTGTGTTAATAATATACAGTAATTCAGGCACACAGAGACCATATAATATATATTTACTATGATAATTATTAATATCACTCAACTATTTAAGGTTTCCCTACAGTTTCCCTAAGTCTTCCCCCTTTAAAGTAGGGAAACTTTAAATAGTTGAGTGATACTAACAATGGAATCACCACTTTGCCAATGGCTGCAGCATTCTCTGCTCTGGGGAGTGAAGACATGTACAATGGCAGATTGCAGATAATAGGCTAATTAATGTTGTTTAATAATGATGGGATTTATTCCACATTCTGGTGGCTGTTCAGTGAAGAAGCTTATCCATAGAAATACCTGAATACACTGCACATTCAGAGATACTGGTCACTAAATGTGCTAACAGGAAAAAAAATCCCACTTCCTGTTACAAGTTCCACTAGAGAACAGATTCACAAGAATGGCCTGGCGAGAGAGACGCATGTTCTCACGCCCGGAGCCTGAGACATCTCCACCTTTTGGAGACAGAGTGCCCCCACCAAAGGCAGAGTTATTCCTGCATCAATGTATTAAATTCTTCCAATAAACTCATCCATCTTATGTGAATTCAATTTAGAGGATACTGCCAGACAGAATTAAATATATTTGTTTGAAAAATTACAGAGAGGGTGTATTTAAAACAATTCCATTTTTGATTGAATCCATATTCTAAGCCTTTATCTTTTAAGAGTTCTAGAGTCTTCCTTATAGAATGTGCCTCCCAGATAAACTTTGCATTATAGAATCTGCTGCAAGAAAGGATCCCAGAATATTTTATTTTGGACCTCTGATAGCTGTTCAAGGGGACCGCTGCAGAAGAAAAGTATGTGAAGAATCACCACAAACATGCCCACAAGCAGTTGTTCCATCCCCTACCTGGGTTATTTATTAATCTGTGTATTCTAGGGATATCAAAGTTACAGCAAAGGGATTGTGACGAAACTCACTAATGAAAAGATCTCAGATACTATATAGGGATAATTGATGTGATGTCTTCAGTACTGATTAAAATTCTTTTTTTTTTAAGATTTTATTTATTTATTTTTAGAGAGGGAAGGGGGGGAGAAAGAGAGAGAGAGAGAAATATCAATGTGTGGTTGCTGGGGGCCGTGGCCTGCAACCCAGGCATGTGCCCTGACTGGAAATTGAACCTGCGATGCTTTGGTTCACAGCCCTCACTCAATCCACTGAGCTATGCCAGTCAGGGCCTGATTAAAATTCTTATGCAGGAAATGACAGTCCCTTATGACACACCTGCCATTGGTTAGGCTTTGCACAAGGTACTTCATATATACCATATCACTGGTCCTGGCTGTCAATGCTGATGGGTTTGTTTTTATAGGTGATGAAATTAAGATGCAGACAGATTTGGTGAGGTTATAACCAAGTCATAATGGTTAATGGCAAAGCTGACATTTGAACACAGATCTGGTTGACCTCAAAATACACGCTTTTGCATCCTACTGATCTGTCAGTGCCAACAGGTAAAAGTGTGAGGTGTGTGGTCTTTCCCTCACCACCATTTTCAGGGATATTTCCCTAGCATAAATCCAATCATTTAAAAAAATCATAGCCACCTTAGAGATCATTCTCTATTTTTAAAGGATATGATTAGAGAAAGTATAGTGTCTTTTTTATGGAAAATTTTCCCCTAGATGAAATTTCAATCCTCCTTTTGAGATTTAATATTCTTTATGAGAAGAATTAACTCCCTTACTTTGTATGAGGGTGGGAGGTGAGGGTGGGTAGGGCAAGGGAGAGTAATGGGGGAAAATTGGAGATAACTGTATAAGAACAACAATAAACAAACAAACAAACAAATTAATAAATATTTTTTTAAAAGAAAGAAACCCACCAGTGTAAAGGAAGATGATCTGAAAACATGCAGACTGTTCTTATGTTGGATATTTGGCTGATAAAATTCTCTCCATAAACTTTCACAGAATTCTCAAAAAAGAAAAACCAAAAACAAAACAAAAATCACAACAATGAACTAGACTATAGATCAGAAGAGTAGTCAAAATACAATTCACAAGATTTTTTTAACGACAGAAAAAAAAGAGAATGAAAGAATAAAATAACAAAGTATAATATTTACAGAAGTTCTAGAAAAAATACTAGAGCAAATGGAATATTCAACTAGGTAATAGCTGAGAATATCCTAAAATTAACAAAAACCCCCAAATCCTCTGACTGAAGAGGTACAACAAACATTGACTAGAATAAATCAAACAAACCTCAGATATACACGATAAAACTGTGTAACCTCAAAAATAAACTTTAGAACAACTTAAAAACAACCAGTAAAAAAAGGCACATTGCAAGGAAAATTAGACTGAGAGTTGACATCTCAACTGCAAAAACTGAGGTCAAAAGAAAATAAAATACTGCCCTGGCCGGCGTAGCTCAGTGGATTGAGTGCGGGCTGCGAACCACAGCATCGCAGGTTCAATTCCCAGTCAGGGCACATGCCTGGATTGCAGGCCACGGCCTCCAGCAAACCGCACATTGATGTTTCTCTCTTTCTCTCTCTCTCCCTCCATTCCCTCTCTAAAAAACAAATAAATAAAATCTTTAAAAAAAGAAAGAAAATAAAATAGGAAACTATCTTAAGAACTGCTGACCTACAGTTAAATACCCAGTTAAATTCTCATTCATGAATAAGAGTGGAATGAAGACACTTGCAGACAAGAACTGAGAAATTTTCCCACTCACAGATCTTTGTGGAAGACGTACAAAAGGGATGTGCTTTAGGAAATAGGAAAAGTTAGCCCATGGGAAAGATTTAAGAAGGAATAAATTAGCAAAGAGCAATCTGAAAATAAAATTAAGAAAACAATTACATTTATGACATTTACTAGCATAAAATAATAAACTATTTAGGAATAAATTTAACAAAAGCACAAAGCTTATACTCTAAGAATTACAAGACATTATTAAAGTAAATTAAAGAATTCCTAAATAAATAAAAAAGACATCCTATGCTCATGGATTGAAAGACCTAATATTGTTAAGATGGTAATTCTCCCAAAATCATCTAGATTCAATGCAATGCCGACCAAAATCCCAGCTGACTGTTTGTGCAGAAATGGAGAAGATGATACCAAAACTCACATGTAAATACAAGAGACCCAAAAGAGCAATCTTGAACAAGGAGAAAAAAGCTGGATGACTTATACTTCCAGATTTCAAAGTTTATTACACAGTTACAATAATAAAGACAGGATAATACTGGATTAAGAACAGACATATAAATCAAAGGAATAGAGCCCAAAATTAAACCCTATATTTATGGTCAATCTTTTTTAAAGATTTTATTTATTTATTTTTAGAGAAGGGAAGGGAAGGAGAGAAACATCAATGTATGGTTGCCTCTCACGTGCCCCCTACTGGGGACCTGGCCTGCAACCCAGGCACATGCCCTGACTGGGAATTGAACTAGCAACACTTTGGTTCACAGGCTGGCACTCAATCCACTGAGCCATATCAGCCAGGGCTGAAAATATCATATTAAATGAAAGAAACCAGTCACAAAAGAGCATATTATGATATGATCTCATTTCTATGAACACCCAGAATAGGCAAATCTATGGATATAAAAGCAGATTAGTGATGGCCTACGGCTGGTAGGATTGGAGGAAGATAGGGAGTGACTGCTAATGGGTATGAAGTTTCTTCTGGGCGTGATGGAAACGTTCAAAAGTTGATTTAGTTAGTGGTTATGCAACTCTGTAAATACATGGAAAATCACTGAGTTATAGACTTTAAATGGGTGTATTGTATAGATGTGAATTATGTCTTAATATAGTTGTTTAGAAAAGCAATGGAGAGTAAAGAATTCGATAAATATATAGTCAAATCCAAACAAACATTGAATGTATGAAATAATAGGGCTAACAGGAGTTATGAAAAAAGATGGAACTAAATAAAATAATAGAAATAATAATATGTGATGAGAGAAAGAATAATTACAAAGTATCCTGGCATCTTGTTCTGTTTAAAAGGAAAGCAAGGGATTGATTAATCTAGAAGACTGTTGAATGGTATGCTTGCTAAATTTAAAAGTAAATATGCAAAAATAGAAAGATAATCACTTGAAGAAAGAAAATTGATCAGTTCTATAGAAGGCAAAAAGAAGTAAAAAAGAGCAACATGGTGAATGGAAAGCCTAAAATAAGATTAAAGAATAAATTCGCCACAGAATGTAATTACAATAATGGAAATAGACTAAATTCACCAGTTAAAAGGCTGAGACTCAGATTTAATTTAAATAAATCTAACTATATGTAGGGTTTTTTTATTGCACTTTCTAAGTATTTATTCCTGCTATTTAGGATGAAATTGCACTTGAATGTTTTTCATTGTCTTTTTCCTGACTTTAAATGGGATGTTTTTAGGCATTCTGTTATTAAGAATAACATTTACAGCTTTGAATAGATACTTTTTAAAGGTTACAGACTTTTCCTTCTACTCCTAGGTCACTAAGAAACAATATATTCAGAATGTTGAGTGGAAATAGCTGTCAACTTAGAATTCTCTACGCAGTTGAACTATCATTCAAGAGTAAGGATGAAATAAAAAGATACACCATTTACTACACTGAAAGAAAAACTATATGGTACCTAGAAATAAATCTAACAAAAGATGTGAAAAACTTTTATGAAGAAAACTCTAAAGCTTTATTGAAAGACATAAAAGATAACCTGAAAAAAATGAAGAGATAGAACATGTTCATATGTGGAAAGACAATAGCTTACCAGCAATTTTCCTACATTTATACTACACATTTAATAAATTCTATTAAAAAGCCCTGGGGAGTTTTTCACCGACTTGGATAAGCAGACTACAAAACCCATTCAGAAGAGTAAAGGACCAAGAATAGTTAAAAACTATTTTGAAACAGAAAAAGAATCGACTGTTACAGGTATCAAGCCTTTTCACAAAGTTATAGTAACTAAAATACTCTGGTATTGGCATTTGGTAAATAGATCAATGAGACAGATTTCCTGAAAAACCTCAAAACACTAACCTATAAACAGAAACATGGAACATGACAGAGGCAAGGCTACAAATCAACAGGAAAATGTGACTGCCTCATAAATGGCACTGCGGCTGTGTCAATTATATTTTCAAAGGAAAACATTAGATTCATACCTCATAGCATGCACAAAAATACATTTCAAATGTGCTAGTGGAAAGCTGTAAGCATTTAGACAGACTATAGGAATATATATATGACATCCTTGAGGGCACAATGCAAAAAAAAATATGGAAAAGCAAAAAAAATTAAACTGCATAATTTTTTTAAACTTCTCAATGACGAATAACATCACTTAACAAAGTAAAAAGACAATCCCATGCTTGAAGAAATTATCTGCTACCTACATTTCCAACCAAAGAAAAGTATCCAAAATACACAATAAGTTCCTAAAAATAGGCAAGAAAAAGGGAAACAACCAAACACCAAAACAGCAAAATGAATGAAAAAACAATTAGCAGAAGAGGACTTCTAATGGTCAATGGACGCAGGAAAATGTGGCTGACTTTACAAATAGTCAAGGAATACAGATTAAACACAAAGATATTATTTCACACTTACTAGAGTAAAATGAGAATATTAACTCTGATGATACCAACATTTGGTGGAAACAGATAAATGAAAACTTTCACCTGCTGCTAAGGGCGAGTATGAAATGGTAACAACCACTGGAGAGAGCTTTTAGCAACGCCTGGGAGCGTCACTGCATAACAACAGCTTCTCCTTCATGTGTCTAGAAGTTCCTGGGAGATACAGAAAGAATGTTCTTTCCAGCACTGCCTGTGATAGCTGAAAAGTGGAAACGAGCTGGCTGAACTTAGGAGGAAAATGGGCAAAGAAAATGTGGCTTATTTATGCAAGACAATGCTGCACAGCAGCTAACAAGAGTGAACTAGTTCTATATCATCTGCATGAATAAATCTAAAACACATAGTGATAAGCTAAAAGGCTGCACAGGGAATATGTATATATGTTATCTACAATACATAGAATTTAAAATAAATGAAACAATAGTACGTATTATTTACTAATACTTTAAAGACACCCAAATCTTCCTGGTTATGATTCACCCTTCCAAGGTGTAGAGAGAGGAGTCTCCTAATCCAGATGTCCTAATACTACAACATCTAGAGAGTTCCTTGAATGTATGTGTCAGAAATGATAAGAGAATTTTTTGAGAATGAGTGAGCCACTAATGAGAACGCAAAACCATTTACCCTATTTTTCGGACTATAAGATGCATTTTTTTAAATTTTATTTTAATCATTGTTCAAGTACAGTTTTCTCCCCTTTACTCCCAATCCAGCCCACCCCCCCCATCCCTTCCTACTTCCCTCCCATTATCATCCTCCCCCTAGTTTTTATCCATGTGTCTTTTAACTTTGCTCCTGTAAACCCTTCCCCTTTTCCCCTGAAACTCCCTCTTCTCTCTCCTCTGGTCACTTTCTGCCTGTCTTCTATTACAGTGTCTTTTTTTTTCCCACATTTTTTGCTTCAAAAATTTTTCCCCTATTTTTCTCCTCTAAAACCTAGGTGTGTCTGGGGCCCGCACCATAAGATGCGCCTAGGTTTTAGAGGAGGAAAATAGAAAAAAATTTTGAAGCAAAAACTGTGGTAAAAAAAGTGCATCTTATAGTCCGAAAAGCATGGTATGTGCTTATGTACAAAGAAGCCTAGACATTTGGTGTGTTCTGCTATCAGTGCCCAGCTCCTCCTCGCTAAGGAACTGATGATAATGACCCTCCACCATGGGGCCGAGGGAACGGTTCTGGCCCAGCTCTCTCTCCTCCTGCAGGTCTCGGGTTGTTCTCCCTCACCCAGCCTGGTGTGTGCTGAGAAATCCCTTCCTCCTCCAGATGTGTGCATTCCTGTGCTTCCTTGGGCACTCACTGGCAGTATAGGCTGGTACCCTAAGTTTTATCAGCTGATTTCTGTAGGAGACTCTGCAGCCCAGCTCCACCTCTCCGATCCATGCCCAGGGCTTGTCCTTGTGCCCATTCAGGGGGTGCTGCTGCCCTGGGTGGGCTGAGCTTTCCTCTGGGGGCTGCACTATTGGGCAGGAGGCCTTTAAACTCTATCTGGCTTAGAGTTACAGAACCATAATCCTTACACACACACACATACACACACAAGCACAAACATTTATATACATATACATACACATGCACACACTTGGACACACAGAAACATACACCTACGCTACTCCACTTCTCTGAAATAGGAATCAGGGCTGCTTTATCACTCGAAATCCAATATTGTGTAGCTATCATGTGGCAGATCTGAGTTTATAATGGAAGGCAGTAGGAATAACTGAATTTGCTATGCACAAACACATAGACCTCAAACAGCAAAGGACAAGTGTGTGACACTGTTGGAACCCCTATAACACAACGGACCCTCTCACCCAAGCTCAAGTCCCTTGAGTTTTTTCACTTTGGGAGCAGGGTTGATTCCATTATCCCCTTTGGTTCTTATCCATGGCCCCTCTCTAATTTATCTTACTTTATTGTATTTTCCCCTTTGTGCCTGATTCCACTCTCATTCCCCCTCCCTCCCACCGCTCATGGGCATTTGCTGTAATGTGTTTGATATCCACCCGATCATTGTTTATCCTGCTGCGTTTCTACGAGGGTGGCACAGCAAATGGTGTTTGTCTCTGATTCATTACACTGATTCATTTTTACTAAGCAGCTGTAATAGATTAGGTGTCGTGTGGAACTGGCATCTGCTGGAGCACCTAGCTGACAGATGAGGTGGACATCTGTTTGATGTGACGGTCCAGAGGTGTCTGTCATATTACTTTCTTTGTACACAGAACTTGGCTCGTAAGATTGCACTCCAGTGGGGGGAAAATGTTCTGCAAGTTGGGAAAACGGTCATTTGTCATGAAAGCATTGAGTGTGTGTGCAGGTGACTGACTGTCCCACGAAGACTCCTCCAACTCGGAGACTGTGTCTGGCTGGCTGGACCCCACCTGCGGGCGCCCTGGAACCTGGCCCGTAGGTGGCAGTCTCCCTTCATCATTCCTGGACGGCAGGTCTCAGAAGGACAGTCTGTCATTTCAGTTTCTTTTGTTCTTTTCTTTGGGTTTCCTAACATCTAATGTTCCCTACACTCAGCTTCCCCACCCTCCCCACAGAAAGGGTAGAGGCCTTACATAAGGGGTGAGCAAAGGGCAAAACAAACTTCGTCTGGAATCAGCGTCAGAGGGCCCAGTTGTGCCCGCCTCAGGCTCTGTGAGTGGCTAGGGGAACAGTCTTTAACTCTAAACAGAAAAGAAAGCCTTCACAAACTGTCCTGTTTTTCAAGAGCAATGATGCAAGTATTTCTCCTCCCATCTTGTCTCACCCCACTCCTCTCTGCCTACGAGTACCCACAGATTTGGGGTTGATCTCTGGGGGCGGACTGTTGTTGGACCTTCTCCCCCAGAGGTGCCCCGGCCCTCACACAGCCTATTTGAAAAGACAGGCAGGGATGAGGGATGCGTGTGCATGTGTGTATATGTGCCTGTGCGTGAAAGAATCCTCCTGCTCGCTTCTGTGCAGACAATCCCAGATGGGGAGTCAGAGGAAACCAAGAGATCACGAAAGGGGGCGCCACCTTTCTCCCCTGCCTCCTTCCCCACCTGCCCCGCACTCAAGGACAGAAGGCAGGTGGAACAGGAACTCACCCGGGCCCTTTGGGAAAGCCTACCCAATGGACTTCTAATCTGCCAGCGCTGCACGTATGCTCCCCGCGCCCCCCCCTCCGTTTATGAAGCCAAAGGGAGCTCCACAGGGTTGAATTGCACAAGGTCTGTGCTGGGCTGCGATGCCAGATGGAGCGGTTCATTAACGATTGCAAAAACCGCCTCAACCAAAAACGTCAAATCCAGTGCTCTGGGTAGGTTTTGTGTATTCCACTTGAATTAACAAGTAGAATGCCTTTCTAATCTTATTAACTCCTGGTTCTGAAAAGCACTTCCCCTAAAAAAAATGGGCTTCCTTGTCTGTGCTGGAAGGGGCTTTCCCTGCTTCTAGGCGCTTCTCTTCCCCAGAGCAGAGAGCTAACTAGATGTCCTGTTCCCTCTTATTTCCCCAGCGGCGGGTAGGGCTCAGAACCTGTGGCTCAAGCTTTGGAATAACAAAGATAGAGGAAGTCCATCGGAGGTGACCAGTGGTCAGCCTCTTTAGAAGGGGGCCAAATTCATGTTTCTCCAAAGGACCAGAGCCTAGGGGAGATGGAGTACGAGCGTGTATGGGAGAGGGAGCAGCAGGTGGTAGTGGAGGGGGTGGAGTGGATGTGAAGCAGGTGGTGGGGATAGTGGAGGAGCTGGTGGAGATGGGGGCGGGGTGAGAGAGTAGAGCGAAGGTAGGAGAGACCTGGCAGAAACCTGGTTCGAGCTGGAACTTGACAGAGCAGTGGCCCTGACAGGCAAGCCTCTGCCACCACAAGGGGACTTTTGTTGTGACACTGTCTGGGGTGTTTGGCCACTCTGTGGCACACATCTGGAGCCACTGGCTGTGTTTCTGAGGAGCCACAGCTGATGTCTTCTCGCTAGGCTGACTTGAAGGGAGATGGTCCCTCCAGTCTAGCTGGGTTGTGTTCAGATGCGCCTGGTGGGGGGAACCTGTGAAGGGCAGCCAGCCAGGAGCACACACGAGGGTGCTGAGGTCACCTCACTTTCAACCATAGCTATTTCTGAGGTGGGAAGATCTGGTCATTCATGAGACAGACTCTGCCAGAAAGGTCTATTGTCTGAGTGGCCATGTTAATTTATGACCCAGGAAATCATTAGTTGAAACCAACATTGTAAAGATGCTGCATTGTAAAGAAGCAGGATTCTAAGTTACTTCCTGTCGAGCAGACCTTAGTCGATTACACTTCCAGGATAACTTGCATTCTGCACCTCCCCCTGCACACCGACGTGGGGAGTGGATGCAGAGGATCTGAGGACAGCTCTTCTCTGTAGGCCCTTTCCCTCGCAAAGCTCCACAAATTCAGGTTTTCTTTTCTCATATGGAAGCAAAAACAACAAAACCCTGCTTAAAAGCACTACTGAGTCCTCGAATCTATAAAATAAAGCCTCAGTGGGACATTTAAATTCTTCTGGAACAGGAGCCCAGCAGCCCTTCCCACTCATCTCCCACCACTGGCATTTCATTAGACTCGTCCCGGTTCCTGAAAGACAAAGAGCGTTTCCACGCCTCCACTGCCTCCGCCGTCCTCCAGCCCAGTGTCCTCCCATCCCACTCCTCTTGTCAAGATCCGGGGTACTCCCTAAGGCCTGCCTCAGATCTCACTTCAGAAGCCTGATCCATCTAGAGTCAGTTAAGCAGCCCCTCTCCTGCTCTCAGGGCCCCGTGAACCTCTGGGGCACCTTCCACACACACAGCCCTTCAGCCATGTGGCTGGGCCTGGGCCTGCCTTTCTCCTCCACAGGCTTCAGCTTCCTGTGAGCGCCAGCCATGCCTCGGTGTGTCTCCTCATGTTGCCCAATTAATCAGTCTCAACAACAGTTGATAGAATCTGCAGTCAACTCTGTCAGCTTATAAAAATAAACACAAATGTCAGGGCCAATCCCACCCCATTCAGTGTAAGAGGTACCACAGATTTACTTTTAACAGAAAAAAAAAATAGTAATTGAAAACTGGAAGTGAATTAGCTAATTAAGAGAAAGACAAAGAATGTTCAGCCTCTCTGGGATTCAAAGAGTTGTTTGTGAAAATAAGGAAATGCCAAATTTGGCAAATCAAATTAACAAATTTAGAAGAAATTACAATGGTCATTGTTGCCAGAGTCATAGCTAGACACACGTCCCCAGGGCTGCTGGCAATGCGATCAGGGCGGCCTCTCTCAAGCAATTTCACAAAATGTCTCAGGAGCCTTAAAACCTCCATCCACTTTGATTTGGGAACTCCAGCGAAACTGCAGGGGCACAAGCTGTGATGCAAATGAAGAGTCATGCTTATTCCTACGTTCATTGAAGCCAGCATGATTTATGATGCTGAAACATTGATCATCACCGAAATATCTAACAACATGGAAATGGTTCCATAAATAATGGTGGATCTGTGGAACAGTCGCCATGCATAAAGATGACTTTAAAAAATACTTATTATCATGTGAAAATGCATATGATATATTAACTGAAAAATAAGATATAAAACAAAATATGTATTAAGATCTCAAATGTGATGTTACATACATGTATATCTATACACATACATATATGTACCTTCATATGTGTATCTAACCTGTACTATCTAATACGATGGCCACTAACTGCATGTGGCAATTGAGTACTTCAAATGTGTGGCTGGTCCAAAGTGAGATATGCTGTAAGTGTGAAATATATATCAGATTTTAAAGACTTACTAAGAAAAACTAATTTTCATATTGATTACATATGGAATAATATTTTAGACATATTTGGTTAAATAAATTATATTATTAAAATTAATCTCACCTGTTTCTTTTTACTTTTTTAAAATGTTGCTACCAGAAATTTTAAAATTACAGATGTGACTCACATTCTATTTTTATTGGACAGTGCTGTATTAGGCAATTGTATTTAAAAAAGAAGAGGAAGAAAATTGCTAGTGAGGCTATTCCTGGGTTTTAGAATTACAAGTGATTTTAGTTTTGTTCTTCAAACTCCTCTGTACGCTCTGTTGTCTCAATGAGCAGATATTCCCAGCATTCCCTTCTTTGGAGGAGCCTCCTCCAACTCCCAGCCTGGTGTCAGAGGCACGCACGGCTCCCTACAGTTTTCTCCATCGCACTCAGAGGCTGAAATGACACACCGCCTGCTCTTTGGATTCATGTCCGCCTGCTCAGCAGACCGTGAGGTGCATAAGTCTGGGACCTGTCCCTTTTTTGCTTACCTTTGTGTCTCCAGCACTTAGCTAAATGCATAGTATATAACTAAGTATTTAATAAATACTGGTTGGATGAATGAGTGAACAACTTCAAAAAAGTATTCAAACCTAGAAAAGTCCAAGTCACTACAGCTATAAAAGCAAAGTAAGTCATCTCGTGAGAGAAGCCTTTGCAAACTTCGGTGAAGGGATGGTCAGGAGAGACTCTGCAGTTGCTGCAGGACACGAGATCCGAGGCAGGGAGTGAAGCTCATCAAAAGCCTCAGCTGCTGGGCTCTGAATCCGTCCAGTCGGGAGGCTGACTTTCCAGCCCTGCCTGCAGCTTCGGCTAACCTCTGCAGAGAGAGTGAGGCACACCCATTCCAGCTGCAGGCAGGACCCTCTGACTGGCCGCTTTAGCTCAAGGACTCCTATTGGCCTTGTCCATCTCTTCCTCTCAGGGGTCAGAACTTCAACACCACCTGAGGGCCCTCCCTCCCGCCTGGGGCTCCCTCCCCATTTCCCCCAGTAAGTCACTGGCATGCCTACGCTTGTCTTGGGGTTTGCTTCTTAAGGAACCCAAACAACACATTTGCTTCCAAAATTTAAAAATACACATTATTTACTCTTTGAAGTGGCAATGCATGCATACCGTACAAAATTCAAACAGGACATTTAAAAGCAGGAAGTTGTAACTTTGAGATCAACTATCAAAGGAAAGTTGCTCTCACATCTTTTTCCTCCAGACACTCAATTGCCTTCTAAATTCCCATTTCTCTCCCAGAGGTCAACTCTGTTCTGCTCTTCCATTTTATGTATATGTTATTCTCCTACATGGTTTTTGCTGCCTAAGAGTATATCTTGTCTAGACTTTCACAACTGTGTACATTATGCCTCATTCTTGTTATGGCTCCATAGCAGTCCTTTGTATTTGACTGCTTCTGCACTGGTGAACATTTAGGTCCTTCCGATCTTCTGCCGTGGTTACTGTGCCATTGTATGTCATCTCTTCACTCATGGACAAGTGCATCTGTCCATGAATTCCTAGAACTGGACTTACGGGGTCAGAGGGTTAAGCGATGTTAGATTGTCCTGCTGAAACAGCCTCTGCAGAAGTTAGAGCCATTTGCACCCCCACCGGCATGACCTCACACACTTGGCAAAACAACGTCTTGTTGACCTTTTCATCTTTGCCCATCGACAAATTAAAAATGCGTTGCTCTTATTATAAGCCAAGTCAAGAATTGTTCCTACTTTCAAGAATCATTTTATTCCTTTTCTGTGAATTGTCCACATCCTTTGCTCATTATGCTATTGGATACATTTGCTCTTTCAAAATTGTAAAAGTTCTCTACACTTCAGGAAACGGACACTTTGGTTGAGATGTCAATGTATCGACGTGCTAGAAATGTCCCACTTCCAATGTGACTTTGTCCTTACTCTGTAATGGTGTTTTGTCAGAAAGAATTTTTTAATTTTAAAATTAAATTTATCATTTTTAATAGCATCTACAGTTTGAGTCATTTACACAGACCTTCATTTTGAGATTTTTAAAAATAATTCTAGAGATATTTCTGAAAATTATTTTTTATTTTTAAATATTTAAAAATATATCTCCTATGTTTTCTTCTGCCTGCTGTCCTTCCTTCCTTTTTTAAAGAAAAATATTTTACTCCTTCTCTCTTCTATAATTAATTTTGGTGTAAGATGTGAGTTAGGAATTTGTGGGAGAGACTGACTAGTTACTAACCAAAACCACTTCCCCCTCCTCTTGGACACACAGCTAGACTGTACTTCTGTCTTCCCTGGAAGTTAGGTGTGGACACAGGATTGAGTTCTGGCCGATGAAATGTGCTGGAGGGCAATGTGACCCTCTCGGCCAATCTCTGCCAGTCTGTTCACCACGGAGAAGACTCTGGGATCTGGAGCAGTGCTGTCCAATAGAAATAAATGTGAGCGTAACAGCAACACATACATGTGTCATTTTAAATGTTCTAGTGTCCATGTTAAGAAAAAGCAAAAAAAAAAAAAAGGGGGGGGTGAAATTAATGGTAATAATAAACTTTAACCTGCTATACTAAAATATTATCATTTTAACAAGCTAACACTATAAAATGTATTAATGAGATGTTTTACATTCTTCATGCTATGTCTTTGAAGTCTGATGCATATTTTATACTTACAGCCCAGCTGTTTTGCACTGGCCACACTCCAGGTGCTCAGTCGCCATGTGGGGACAGTGGCCAGCGTGTTGGACAGTATGGCCCTAGAGAATGTCAAGGTGGATAGAGTTCGAGTTCATGAATGACCGTGAGAAAGGTGGTACCACCAGTACCAGCAGTTGTATTTGACATGCACGAGAGTCAGCCTTAAGTGTGTTAAATTATTGAGAACTTGGGGGTTATTTGTTAGAGCAGGTAGCATGACTATATAACTAATATAGGTCCCTACTCTACTTTTTTCAGATGGCTTTAGTCCCCTTATGCCCCCTTCCCCAAGCAATCACCACACTGTTGTCCATGTCCCTGAGTCCTCTTTCCTTGTCACCCTGCTCTCCATCTATGAGTCTGTCCCCATTTTCCTTATTAGTTCAGTTTGCTCAGTAGATTCCATATATATGTAAAATCATGTTATCTCTATATATCAAACTTTCTAAATAAATTTTTATTACTTATAATCGATCTTAGTTGAATCTCTTAAATTTTTCAGGGAAACAATATTATCTTTAAAGAATAATAATTTTACCTTTGACATATTCATGAACCTCCATTGTTTCCAATACATTATGGAATAACATTGTTAACAATATATATTGTTATCTATCTTTTGACTTTAATAGAATTGTTTCTTTTACCCTGAATTAATATATCAATATTCAGAGGTAATATTGGGTTACGATTTGACTCATTTTTTGGTGCCATTTTTGCTGGGTTTTAACATCACTGTTATACTGGTTTCATAAAATGAATTCATACTATTGATTCTTTTTTCTTCATTCTAAGACAATTTAAATAGCATTGAAGTTACAAGTTCCTTAAAAATTTTACAGAATTTGAGAAATTATGTAGGCCTGTTGTTACTTGGGGATTTGCTCATTGATAACATTTTCTAGTCGATTTATGTTAATCGGTCTGTTTAGATTTTCATTCTGTCCTGACCAATTTTGGCAATTTATATTTCCTAGGAAAATATGTATTTAGGCATTTATTTGCATAGGTATAAGAAAAGCAGCCATTTCTGATTCAATTTCATTTTTCTCCAAATGTGTGGCCTCATGGTGCCAGGATGGCTCCTGACATCACATCTGTGTTCAGGGAAGGATGAAGAGAGGAGAAAACAAAACTCTAGACTGAGAACTCCCCTGTAGACTTCTGTTTATGTCTCACTAGCAGCAGCTGTGTCATGTGCCCCCCCAGTGGCCAGGGTCACAGAGAAAGTGAACGTCTAGAATTTCTTGGCCTCAGAGTAGACTCAGAGCGTCAGGAAGAAGAGAGAACGCCTGGGTGGGGACTTGCTGGGGTTGGAAGAGCTGCACGTGTGTCCTGGAGAGGACGGGAGCACAGCGTGTGACAGTGTGAAGGGACTGGGGTCACAGTCCCAGAAGCAGGGCCCCGGGACAGCCTTGGAAGACCAGAGCAAGAACTGTGCTCTTACAAGTAACTTGGGGAATGAAGACCCGAGACTGGTGAGGCCAGGGAAGTGAACATTGGTTCTTCTGGTTGTGCAGCGTCTGTTCCCTTTCCTCACGGTAACCACGCCCTAGCTCCCTGTTCGGGAGCTACCACGAACCCTGTTCTCCTCCCGTGGATTTCTGGAGGACCTGAATCTGCCCTGGCCCTCAGGAATCAGGAACCTGACCTGGGCCTTGGCTAATCACTCCATCGGATTTCCCTAGGCAAAGCGACTGGTTTAGGAAGGGGCAGAGACCCAATGAGAGCCAATGACATTTTCCCAGGTATTCCAGGACAAGGACACTCAATTCTTTGGGGTGTGGACCTGAAAGGTATACAGTCCCGAGAGCTGCTAACAGTCATCTTAGGGTCATGAGCTATTTAAGAATGGCTTCAAAATTCGACAACTTAGATTTCTCTTCACAGAAGAAGTAACAGAAGGCAGAGTAGTTACTTCTGCAGATGGTGTTGATTGGGGTAGGGGCGTGAAAAAGCTCGGTGTGCTGAAAATGCTCCACATCTTGCTCCAGGCAGTGGCTACATGTGTATGGACCACATGTAAATTTCACGGAGCTGTGCACTTAAGTTTTGTGCACTTTGTTATATGTGTATTATACAATAACTTACTTTTCGAAAATAAGAAGTATCTGTATGGAAGAAAGCTTGCATATAGGGTACTCAGCACTGTTCAGTGGGGTCTAAATTTATGTATATACAGGTTTGGGGACAAATATTCATTGAAGCTGGATAGGCCCTTCTGTTAGAAAGGTACTGTTCAGTTCCATGGGGAACGGTATTTTGCTGAGCATCTGCAATGCGTTATGATGTGCTAGGTGCTGGGGATACTAAAATGACAAAGCTGCAGTTTATGCCTCAGAGAATTTACAGTCTATCTGGGAGACAAGCTGCCAAATAACATGGTACGGTGAGGGTGAGGGTGGGGGCCCCACAGGAGCTCGGACTGGGGTGTCTGACCCTCTCTGGTGTGTGGTGGACGGCGACAGGGCACAGCAATCGAGTGTTTTCTTCTGCCTGCTGCTCGGAAGTCTTAGCAGAGGTAGGGGCCGGAGTAGCAAGAGAGTGAGATGGATTTCATTTCCTCCTCCTTCTCATTTTCCTTTTCTCTCATTACCTCCTCAATAGGACAAGAGTCAGATGATCGGACTTAGCTTTTTAACTTGACCACGTACTGCTCTGATTCTGAAAGTCTCTTCACTGCTCCGAGTCTCAGTTTCTGCAACTGCAGATAGGGCTTACGGCGTCCACCTGATCCTCTTGCAGGCAACGTGTGTTTTAGAAACTACACAAGAGACTGGGGGGAGGATGACAGGCCTGGAGGCTGCGTCTTTTCGGATGGCTGTTGAATGGCTGCTCAGGTTCTGCTCGAGAATTCTTAAAATGGGGAGGGGGGGGCGGTCCAAACATTTCAATGATTGTGAAGGTTAAATAAAATATTTTGAAAGTGTTTACAGAAATCCGAAGCTCTCAAGAGATGCTGAATTGTATTTGGGGACCCAGGCAGACCATTGGAAAGCTCTTGGACTGCAAGTGTTGTTTGTATGTAACCCTCTTTGAGGGTTTCCACCCTAGGGAACAAAAGCACAGAAGTTTCCCTGAAGTCGTTGGGTTTAATCCTCTTAAGAGTCATTGAAGCCTCTTTGAATTGATCCAGAAGTTGTCAAGTACCTCCTTAAAACAGGAGGCCCTTTCAAATTTTCTTTCTATTCCTAGTTCTGACAAACCCACTCAAGCATTCCTGCTACCCATCACTGCTGCCCATACAGCAGCTGGAGCCAGAGATTTTGCCCAAGATTACAGTGCCAGAAGTGGCTGGACAAGGATTTTTCCAGAATTTGCCCTAACTCCATGTGGCCAGAGGGTGCTAAGAATGCACAATCACAGTGGAGACAGGCTGTAACGCACACGAGAAACAAAGATTTTGATTGCATCCTGCAGAAAGAAGAGGATAGTGTCCAAGTAAGGACTAGACACGCAGGAAGTGGCAGGTTTGGAAATGGAATCAGGAAGATCAGCTCTTAGACTGGTGCTGGTACATAACCCGGGATTGAAACCCTGAGACTAAATCCCTTAATGATCTTTGCCTATGCAGAGACCATAAGCATGAGCCTGACTTAGTGAATGTTCAGCTGGGCTGATGGTTGGGGTGGAAAGGAACAGAGAGATTTAAGAGATGACCTGGATATTAGGCAAATAAAATTTGTAAGTGGTTGAATGTGAAGCATGAAGAGTAAAAAAAAAGAGTAAACTATGGCTTTGGGTCTGGGGAACTGGCAGACAAAGTGACATTCAGGTGGGATGATTAGGAGTTCAGTGTATAGTTTAGTTGGAAGCCATAGTAGGTCAGCTATGGAGACCCTAATAGGGATTTTATAGTGTGATGTGATTTCTTAATCAAAAATGTATGTGAAATTCTAATAGAATTTCCCCATAAAATGTAAGCCAGTAGAATGTTTCTTGCAGAAACATTCCTTTAGACATAGAACATAGGCTACTAGACACCTTTCCCCACTTTTTCCTTACTAATGGATCTCTAATTTTGTTCGAGGCAGCAGTGAACTAGGCTCAGTATTTCCATATTTCCACCTCCCCTGCCAGATGACCATGGAATGAAATCCAGCCAATGAAACATAAGTGGAAGCTGTTGGGTGGGACCCAGCTAACTGGCACGTACATTTTGCTCTTGGCCCTTCTACTTTTCCACTTGCCGTGTCGACCTGATGGCTAGAGTTCCTACAGCCATCTGATGACCATGAGGATGGAAACCACATGCTAAGGGTGGCAGATGGAAGAAACCTGGGCCCTTGTGGCATTGTGAAGCCACCACACCAAGCCTTGGATGCCATCCTAAGATTTCTGTGCAACATGAGAAATAAAGCTTCTAATATTTGTTTATGTCTCTTTTCAGACTTCTGTTATTCACAGCCAAATGCAATTCCTTGTTGATTCACCATTGTCTTAAGAATGATGAAAGACCTTCAATTTCAGAATAAATTTGAGTTTTACAAAAGGAATAGCAAGAATAAGGCATTAGTCCCTGATTCAAAATAAAAAGCACCAACCCTATAAGCATGTCTATCATTTAAAAACCTGAAAGGAAGCCTTTAGGAGCCTTGTGACATTGTCACTTCTAACAGCCCCTGGCCTGCTGGAACCTCTTGTCTAAAAGGGCAAGAGAATAGCAGGACTATCGGTTTGAACTTAAAACCACCTACATGTACTTTCAGTGCTGAAGAGTCTAAGAAATTCAAAGAACATCTGGGCCTTGTGGTGGAATGCTGTGAGAACACACTAACTCTTAGCAATCATATCCTAAGAAAATCATAGTTGCTGAGGAGAAGGAAGAAGGTACTGGGTGCCTATGTCTACATCAAGCTCCCTCTTAGCTCTCATAGCTATTTGATTGAAAGCTCATGTCAGAAAATGGATCCTTCAATCCTGGTTCTACCCTCTTACCCAACTCCAGCCAGCCACCTGACTGGCCGGGCCTAATGCCATTCTCCATGAAATAGTCTTTGATTGGTCCAACCCAATTTCTAGGTGGGTTCTTCCCCAACCCCTCTGAGGGATGAAGCAGAGTCTTCTCTGGGGAGGGGAGGGGGGTAGTGGAGGATTTGGTTTATGTTTTAATTTTTTGAATGGTTAAACATATTTCTTTATTTACTTATTTTTATGCACATTTCTTTTTGGTTCAGGAGTGCACCCCTACAGGTTTGGCGGGGGCAGTAGCAATTCTTAGAGCAAAGGAGACTGGGCTGGGTGTGGGAAGGGAGTGTCGACGAAACCCAGCTGTTGACTATTAGGAACACACAGACCAGGTGTGTATGCCGGAGCTCTTTTCCTAACAAAATGCACATACACCCTTCCGGAAGGTACCTCAGTCAGAAGCCTATCTGGTTTCATCCCTGCATATTTGTGTCTCATTTCTACAGTACTCTCAGCCTAAGAGGAGAGTTTCACTTTGCCAATAACTTTTACTGATTCAGAGTTATTCCCTAGCTAGTTGTTTGAAGGAGAAATTTTTTTTCTCCAGATTAGTTCAGCTGATCTATTAGATAGCTGAAAAAAAGAAAAAAAAACCCTCTAACAAGAAAGAGAGAGAGAGAAATCTCAACCTTTAATTCTATAGCTCCCTTGAAAAAAAAAGGATACCACCCCCTCCAAAAGGCAAGCTCAGAAAGCCACAGCTCACAGGACGCACCGGAACAGACTGCATGCCCAAAGGTGGGCCCTTTCGGGAGCTGCCTCTGAATCCCTTCCCCACCCTAGAGTCTCCAGTACTTCAACGTCCTCAGTCGTGAAATGGAAGAAAAACACACTCAAAGTCTGGGCAAAGGGACATCATTATCTCTGGGCCTATTCAGAGGACAGCAGAGCCTAGAGACGGACCTGCAGTCCGGCGAAGAGAGAGTGCGGACGGACACTTGTGCCCTCCTGGGGTCGGTGGACAGTGTGTGTTGACGACCGTACTCTTGCGGAGCATTTATAGTTCACCTCACACACGTTCCCTCATTCCCTAGATTGCTGGTATCGGTCGGGTGCTGCTGCTCAGCTCCAGTCCCACACAGGGCGGGAACCCTGGGCCCGTCCCTGCCAGGAGTTCCGGCTGCTGTGCATTTGATGAGAAGGTGCTCACCACCTCTCCAGGCCTCCTGTCCCCACTTTCGCAACTATACTCTGTGTCCCTTGGGTCCCACTCGCGGGCCTAGGCTCTGGCTTGACAGCTCTCCATGTAGGTTATGTGCTTTCTTGTTCTCCTGACAATTATGTAAAGCTCACCATTATGTCCCCCCCATTGAGTAGTCAGTCCCCTTACAGGCCATCTAAATGATTTCCCCGCCACTTATCCTGGCTCCAGTTTGTCAGGGACCCTCTGAAAGATCACGTTAATGAGACCAAGGCTCATGTGGCCGTGCATGCAAGCTCAAGACGAGTCCTTCCAGGCCCTGCACCTCTGTTGGGAGAGCCCATACTTGCAGTAACTTTTCTGTCAACCCCTAGACATACTGAGCCTCCAGGTAACTAAAACTCATAAATCTTTTCCGGCCCAAACATGTGTCTTTAGCTTTCCCAAACCCTTTACAAGAGTGAGAAAGATGTGGATCAATAACTAGTGCTGTCACTGGTCCAATTATTGGTAAACCCAAGTACAAGTCTGCCCACTTACTTTAGAGCTTTCATTCCAATGTTCTAACCAGCCTCAAGATCTTCTAGAAATCTGTTCTGTCTTTTGTCATTATTAGCTACACTCTCCAACTCTGAGGCATTCACAGACTTGATAGGCCTGCTTTGTATGTCTTTATTCCAATCATTGCTACATTGCAATAAGAGTCGGCTGTGTATACCAGGAGTTGAGCAGATGTGATCAAATCTGTCTTATGAAGGGTTTGTTCAAGGTCACATGACGGACTTATGCAGTGGAGCTGGCCCTGAAACCCGGATCTCCTGAGACCCAGGGTGGAGATTTTCTCACAGTGCCATGGGGCTGCTGCATGGAGTGCTTGCCTCCCCCAGGTCTTGCTACACCCAAATGATGTTCATTGTCCACTCTGCAGGCAGGGTCTCTACACAGTTTTCAGGGTGAAAAACTGTTTGTTATCTTGTGTTGGCTGACAAAGAAGCCTGTAGTTGCTTTCTACTCACTTTCCCTTCTAGACTTCAAGGGTCTCTGACTGAACTCAGCTAGGTCCTCCCCCTCCACGGACCTCCCTATGCCTGCCCAGCTCACCACAACAGGGCAGACGTGGTCTGACACAGGCATTATGAGACTCAGGCCCTCACGCACCTTCCACCACGTTTAATTCTCTCACCTGCTTTAATGAGCCATTCAGCTTCCCAGAGCCTCAATTCTCTCACCTAAAACGTGGACCATGCCCCCTAACTTACAGGGCTGACTTCAGCACCAAAGGAGGAAATGATTATAAAGAATTCCTGAGAACTCTCCAAAGCTTAGTGGAGCATATTAGTATACCAAATGGGTACAGAAAACTCCAAAATGTGTCAGTACCTAAAACTCACTTTTAAAGCAGCTCATTGTATCCTAACTTATTTATTCATTTCTTTCTCTTTTTTCACATAAAGTCCCAACAAAAACTAAATATTAAGAATGCTTGCAGGGAGAGCACTGAATACAAATTAACTATGCAATGTTCTTTAGTTGCTTTGGCAGGGAAGTGATACACCTATTAAAATACACCAGTCAGGGCAGGCACGTACTCTGCTGATAACCCCAGCAGGCAACGACCTTGGCACCATTACAAGGGCAATATTTTCAAATGGATGAACTATTCCTGAACAAAGTGTCCAGTGTACTAGGAATAAACAGGCTTTTCATCAACCAAGCCCGTGTGTTTTCTGCTTCCAACAACCTTTCCCAAAGACAGTGTCATGTGGAGGGGGGGACCAGGAAACGGCACCTCCCAGCAATCTGTCTGGTCTTGCTCATCCCTCCTTAAGGATCCTGTGACTGAACAGACCTCCAAATCTCCATGAGCTCTTCTAGAGGTTTCTTGATTTCTTGCCTGCACTTTTTCAAAAGTAGAACCCAATGCCGCCCGTTGCTGTCCTGGTCATACATCAGGGTGTTCCTGATAGGACAGCCAGTGGGGGGTCAGCTTTCTCCACAGTGTAGAACAGAGCCCTGGGGCCTCCCGAGCAAGAACCTGTGCTGGAAACTCAGGTACAACATCACCCAGTGTCTGCAAGGCCAGCTCTGTGAGAGGGTGGACAAGTGTCCTCACACAGTCCAAAACAGGGTACGTGAGAGGCTCTGAAGACAAAATCCTTTAGACAAAATTCTTTGGGAGAGCAGGAGAGGACTGGGTTCACCAGAAATGAAGTGCGCATGCAAACTCGGCTGGCGAGACCTGCTTCCTAACCAGGGCCAAGGAAGCTCAGTTCGCCCATTGAGGTAGCCATTCCTTCCTTCATTCTACAGATGTTTTGATTTTGTTTTGTTTTTTATTGAATTCATTGGGGTGACACTGGCTAACAAAACATACAGGTTTCAGGTGCACAGTTCCACAACACATCACCTGTACACGTCATTCTAGCTATGTTTGATTGAGCACTTACTGTGTGCCCAGCATTGTTCCATGGTCTACAGACACAGAATAAACATGACAAAGTCCCTGCCCTCCTTACATTCTGGTAGGATTAGGCAAACAATACGCAAATAAGTAAGTAAATATATAGCGTGTCAGGTGGTGATAAATGCTAAGAGGCAGAGGGGGTGGAGGTGCAAGCAAGCCTGAGTTTCTGTCGGGAAGGCCATGCTGTTTTAAATCAATTTGACCAGAGGTCTGCAGGAAGTATCTAAGAGGGGGAGCTACTTCTGTCTGGGCAAGAGTGTTCCAGGCAAGAGCACACCTGAAACAGCGAAGACGGCAGTGTTGCAGGGAGGGCGCAAGCCCAGGAGAGACTCGGAAGAGACAAAGTCACAGAGGTGCTGGGGAGCCAGCTCTTGTGGGGCCTGAGAGCCCTGTTAAGGAGTTTGGTTTCAACGCTGAGTGATCTAGGGAAATGCTGTGTGTTGGCAGGAACTGGGGGCCTGGAAAAATGAAGGAAGGGTTGGCAAGAAGAGCAAGATAATCTGATTTCCATGTGTAAAGATCTGGCTGTTTACCGAGGACAGAATGTGGGCAGGAAAGAATGTGAGCAGGAAGACTACTGGGAGGACAAGGCAACAATCTAAGCAGGAGACGACAGTGTGGCTCGGACCGTGGCAGTAGCCGTGAAAGGGTAAGATGAGGATCTGGGTATCTGTGAGGCAAGATCTCTGAGAATGACAGTGATGGAATGTGGGAAATAAAATACAGAGTCAATATGAGTCCACGGTTTTGACTTAAGCCATTGGAAGGATGAGAAAGATTAATAGTTTTCTGAGATGGGAAAGATTACAGATGAAGCAGAATTAAAGGCATCAGGAGTGTGGCTTGGCTATGTTAAGTTTGAGGTGACTGTTAATGCCAAGTGGAGGCATCTAGTAGACAGATGGACAGGCAAGTCTTGGGTCCAGGCTAGAGATGTAATCTTGGGAAACATCATCGTATAGATATTTAAGGCCAAGAGCAAGGATGCTGTTAGCAGAGGAGGGAGTGCTAATAAGAAGGGATGGAAGGACTGAGCCCTGGAAAGAGCTGATACAAAGTAGAATTGGCAAAGTACATTATACCAAGTTTAAGAATTTAAAAAGATAAATAAAAGAGGCCTAAAGAATGTATGAAGAAGAAGAACAAACTTCCTGGGCTGGAGGTCTGGCTCCAAACTGTGCTTCATTTTTCTCATCTGTACCACAGCTCTTTCCCAGTCTTGCTTTTTCCGCCTCCTACAGCATTCCCAGTGTTTTCTAATACAGGCTGGCATGAAACAACAGTAGTGGTCATATAATTTTAACTATGTATTGCTTAGCTGAGTAGTATGCTATGATTTGATTCTGTTTTTATATTTTTTTCATCTGCTTTGCTCAGAATTACAAATTTGATGTTAAAATAAAAAAAGAATGTGTGAAGAAAATGTCTCAGGAAGGAGCCATCAATCAACTTTGCCCAATGCTGCTGTCCGGTCACGTGTGGTAACGACTGAGAATTCACTACTGGATTTAGAAATGGGGAGGTCACTGGTAGTGTAAGTGAGGTAGACTTAGTCCTGTAACAACCCCCAAATCATTGACTTAACACAATAAAAAGCTGATTTCTCACTCATGCTACAGTCTAATCGAGTCTTTGGGAGACAGACTTTCCCATGGCACTTGAGGTACTCGCCCTCTTTCCATCTTCAGTATGTGGCCTCCATGGGCACCTTGGACGGGGAAGGGACATCCGCCCTGCAGCACACCCACACACCCTTCCTCAAACGCCCAAGCCTGGCAGTGGCACGTGACCCCCTTCACATTCCTATGGCAAGAACTAGTCACATGGCCTACTTTGTATGTAAAGAGATTGAGAGACGTCATTAAGTTGTGTGCCCAGAAGAGAAATGTCTGGTACCACCTCAGGAAGTACCAGTTTTGGGTGACAGAGGGAGCAAAAGACTGATTGAGGGGGTCTAAGACAAAAAGGGGAGGAGGAAAACATGGTAGCTAAAGTGAGATTTGGAGCCAAGAGATTTTTTTTGTTTTGTCTCCAGTTTGTTTGTATGACAATGAAAACATGATCCAGTCAGGGGGTGGGGAGTGTGATGATGCAGAAGAGGGAGGGGCAGCCACTGGAGAGGTGTCCTTGGGTCGGGGAGGGAGAAGAGGATCTAGCTCAGAGCGTCCTAACTTCACGGTGCATAAGAATCACTTGGAAAGCCGGTTGAAACGCAGGCGCCCAGGCCCTCCATGAGATGCACATTCAGCAGGTCTGGAGTGGGGCTGCAGGATTTGTGTTTCTGATCATCTTCCACGTGATACTGCTGCTGCCAGTCAGATCTGAGGACCACACTTTGAGTGCCACTCATGGAAGCCTGGGAAATTCGTCCTTCACTGAGGGGAGGCAGAACGGATATTCACGGATGAGGGTGGGCAGTGGGTATGGTGGTGGAGACACGGAACTTGTCAGCTGGTTGTTCTAGTATCTCAGGGAATCAGGAAGCCAGGTCATCAGCTGAGAGTGAGGGTAGAGGGGGAAGTTGACAGTTTGAGGAGAGAGGAGGAAATAATAAATCATTGTCTCGGAGAGTGGGAAAGTAAGTGGGGTAGGAAAGTGCAATAAGAGTGGTAGGCCCACATGGCAGCTGTGATAATGAACTTAAAGTAAGACCGGGAAGCCACAGCCAGCTGTGCAGGTGCAGACAGAGTGGACAGGGCATAGGTGCAGCAGGGTCAAGGTTTTGCCAGGAAGGTGCGATGAAGGGAGAGAGGGGTCGCAGGGAGCGATGACCTAACTGGCAGGATGCTAGCAAGGGGCCGTAGGATCTGAGTGGGTAAGGAGGGTGGTGAGGACTTGAGGGTGGGGTGGGTGAGGAACAGTGAATGGGTGGTAGATCAGGTGACTGCAGATCTCAGTGAGGGTGAGGAATCATCGGACAAAATAAAACGCTGAGCTAGAAAAAGGAATTGTGACAGAGGAGTGGGATATTTGAAATTGAGATTATGGAGAGAGCACGATTGTTAATAATCACGAGCAGAGTCAAGAGCATGGCCATGGGTATAAATGCCCAAGATGCCATAAAGGACAAGATCACTGGAACAGAGGAAGTCGAGGAACTGGACGGCTGCGTGTGCAAAGGACTGTGTTTGTGGATGGAGAAATTACCAAGGATTATCATCAAGAGTGTTGTTGAAAGCTTATTGAGAGCTATTGTTTTCAGACTCTCCCTACAGAATCTAGTGCTCCAAGGAGGGGGAGACATTCTGAAATATAAATTCTGGCCCCCAAGCAAAAATTTCCCCACGAGTCTCCTTCTGGTGCTAATTGCAAAATAAACAGATAAAGCAGCAGGGGTTGCCGGGGAAGAGGCTGAGCCAGCAGAGAGGAGCATCACGCTAGCTGGCTGGTGTTGGCCTCAAAGGCGCCCAGCTTTCCCCGGCTCTTTCCCTGCCTAACTTGAAGAATTAAGTGTGATGGCGAGATGCTGAGAAACCTGAGGTGATTCCTCACAGCCCATGAATGCTTGTGTCTCTCCACACGTTTCATATGGAATAGGAGGCTGCTAGTTTATGATGCCTTAGATTTCATATGTAACTACTGTGAGTGTTCTAGCACAGAAAGACTAAATATAGACTTTGAGTTAGGAAATTTAAAAAGAATACCAGAGCAGCATCGATGGTGAGGGCTGGTGGAGCCGTGAATTCGAGTGGGAGATACTGGGGCAACAGGGTGGTATCTTAGCCCGAGGACCCTGCTCCGTGACCGGGGTGTGTCAAGAGAGAAAACAGCCACTATGTTACATTTTTGAGAACGAGTACCTTCCTCCACCACTTGCCTGGGCAGAGCGGCAGCTCTCTGCGTCCTCACTGTGTGGGAGCCACACTGACTTCTGCCCGCACTGTGGAGTGGTTCCTCTCTGCCTGGGGCCAGACCCGCTCCCGAGGCAGAAAGGGGCCAGACTCCCTGCTGTCTGCTCCATGTAGCCTCTAGGCCTGAGGATCCAAACACAAAATGTGACCACTTCCCCTGTGTAAACAACTGCTGCACATCAGCGTGGGGCGGGAGCAGGGATGGGGAGATGGGTCAATCCTCTGGCTGCATGAATCCCGTCTGGGACCTTCTGCTTGGTGTGTAGCTGTGTATGAAGCAAGAGCTAGAGAAAGAAAGAAAGGAAGGAAGGGGATTTATATCCAAAGCAGTCTGTAATTATCTCTGGGGAGTTGGGTTATGGATGACTTTTCCATTTTCTATTTTCTCATCTGTATTTTCTAAAAGGAGCATGTGTGACTAATGTATGTGAAAAACTCCTAATAAATGTGTTTTGTTGTTAATAACACTTAGTTGGATGGGTTTGCCTTGACAGTGGGGCAGGGCGGGGGGCGCCACACAACCATACAAGACCAGTCCAGGCAAAGAGCTGGAGACTCACCCGTACACAATTAGAGCTGAAATTCCACACGACAATGGCAAGTTAAGAGTTTGGTGACTCATTGGTAGCATCGCCTGACAGGCATGCCCTTCCACATGCCCACTTTCAGCAGCCAGAGCCCTAAAACCCACAGGATGGAGAAGACAAAGTGTGGACAGAGGTGGCAGTGTTCCCAGAGGGACAAGACACTTCAGTCCCCTCCAGTCTGTGATTCTCCGTCTGGCCCAGACTGTGTGGACTGGAGCGTCCTTCTGAGATTGACCTGCTTATGAGCCAAGGACGCATTCCAGTGCTGCTGGCCATTGTAACAAAGGGGGGACCTTGCCTGAAGCAGATTTCATTTTGCCCACCTGATCTGGGTTGTCAAATTCCAGAGTAGTACCCCAAATGCCACATTAGCTTTGACCAAAGGTTTGAGGTCAGGTTCAAAGTTCTATGGTCTAGAATAAACATACAATGACTTCGGTTCAAGGGCAAGCCCTAGATTAAATTGTTAAATGAATAAAATGCATCTTTGGACATCTCCCTAAAAGGGAAAAGTAGCTACTCTGTACCAGGGCACCTCACTTTGTAGGGTCCCGGGCAGGTGCCGACTGCAGTCCTTCCCCGTCCTGAGGTCCCATTCCTCAGGGCTCTCTCCTGGACAGGCTCGCTCGTCTGGGCGGCTCACACATACGCTGGGCCCAGTGTGTTCACACCTCTCACTGTATTGAAACTGTATCTAAACTTGGGCCCTCTTTCTAGAAAGGCATGGCCCTACCAAATAAACGAAATGCTAATGAGAAATTTTAGATTGGCCTATCAGATACTAGTAGAGGAAAATTTGGGGCATAGGATGGAGGTCAGGAGGCCCACTTAAATAGTAACATCTTAATTATACTTTAAATGTGTGTCTTTCAACAAGAATGTTGACTTACGGAAAGAATAAACTACCTTAAATCCTTTATGGAGCAACAAGGAATTTTTAAATGAAAAGAACAAAGGCAGGAAGAGAAAAAAGGAAAATAAGGAATTAGTAGAATGAAGGACTGACTCTTAGAACACATATCCACAGTCTTTCCTTTGTCCTGTGCAAGGGGCAAGATGATATTTTGCCCCAAGACAATATGCTTCAAGTCTTAGTTTTAAGATATTATTTTCTAGGACAACATTTCTCAAAGTATGTTCCAGGGAACCCTCGGGGTGGGCACGGGGGCTTTGAGCCCATTTTAGGCGATCCTTGAGGTCAAAACTATTTTCATAGTAACAAGACACAATTTGCCTTTTTCACCCAGGTGACATGACTGCATCAAAAAGATTCTATGGTCTAAAAAACTTAGCAAATACTTTTAGATTCTTAGAGAATTTATAATGCCTATTAGAATACATATTAAAGGATCTGAGAAATTCTGTAGTAAAAAAACGAAAAGAAAAACTGTTTAACTTGGTTGAATACAACATTGTAAATTTATTTGACCATGGAATTTATTTTTGTTTTGATTAGTCTATTTAACACTTGTTGCTCTCAGGTTTGGGGAAGTGTTCTTCCAGGGATAAGATAGTAAGCCAGTAATCCTCTGGCCAAGGAATTTATTAGAGATTCCTCAGCTGGACCTGAAGTAAACAGTCAAGGACGGGCATTAGTATGCCAGTATTGTGTAGCAGTCAAGAACAGAGCCAGACTGTCTGAGTTCAAATCCTGGCTCTGCCATTTACTAGCTGTGACTTTAGGGAGGTTACTTAACCTCTCTATGCCTCCTAATCCTCATGCGTAACATGGGAAAGATTATACACACACACCATACATTGATGCCTTACACTTAGTAATCACTATATAAGAAATAGTTATCATTGATTACTGTGCCAAACATGCTGGCTGAGGGTCAGGACCTAAAGTGAGGCCACTAGCTCGTGATTCAACCTGAGGCAGACCACCTCTCTGCCGCAGACTTCGGTTTGCCCATAGGCTGAAACAGAAGGTGACACGAGGCAATCCCTAAAGCCCCTTCTAGGGCTGAGAGTCTCTGATTCCACATAACCCTGGTGGAAGGTGGCACTAGCCTGGAGGGTGAGAGAAAACACAGGAAGGTAAAGGGTGGTGGGTCTAAGAGCCCTCAGGTCCTGGGAAATATCAACCCTGGATAAAAGGATCCCCCAAACAGAATGGTTGGCCATGGAGGACAGGATTATCTGCTCCAGAGCTCTGCCTCCCACCCACCCAGCTTCTTACCACTCCTGGGTGGGAAGGAGGAAGAAAGTGGGGGCTGCTGTTCATACCATCACCACCTCCATGGCCCGCTCCCACTGCACCGGCTGCTTGAACAAGGGCCTGGCTTCAGAGAAGCTTAGGCTCCTTAAAAGGGGTTAAGAGGACATGAGGCTTTCAGCTTAGTGAGCAGTTTTTTCTGCCCTCCTCTTAGGACCCTCTCCATCACCCCAGCCCCAGAGAAGCCTTTTGGACACCTGCCCCTGATGAGACACTGCAGTGGCTGCCTCTGTAAAAATTCCTCCAATGTGACTTCACCACAGTTGGGAATGAAGAGAGCGCACAGTCTTTAAAAACTGAAAATGTCTGTACAAGAGAGAGCTTTGAATTGCTGGCAGCTGTCGGCCAAGGTAGACGCGCCCAACATAATGCTTATGAGGCTAAATTGGGAACATTTGAAGGCTTGGTTTTGTGCTTAAAAAAGCAAGCAGCAGCTCAACCGCCAGATGTTGGAGCACTTGAATAGGTGGCTCGTGGGCCTGGTATCAGCAATGCCTTTGCAGGTGACCGCGCGTCAAAGGGAGTGATGACTTGCTTTCCTAAAACTGCTTCTCGGGAGGGAGCCCAGTGGCTTCCATGTTCCACTTGCACTGAAGAAGTTAAATTTGGGAACACCAGAAAGGATCTCTCTTCACTCAGAAAAGAATGACTCTGGGGCTTGTCAGCGAAAAAGAATTTCTGAGAACTGGGGCTTTATAAGAGCTTAGCTCCCTGTAACTAAGGCCTTTGAGTAATCATTGGACTTCTTTCTAATACCTGCTTTCTAATTTGGTGTATCAGGAATTGCTTTTGGTTACTAGTCACAGAAAACTGACTACAGTGGCTTAAACGTGGTTTTATTTGTGTGTTTGTCCTGAGAAATGCACGCATGGGGAAGTACCGGCCTTGGTTCAGTGGCTCAAGTAGTTAATGAGAATCAAGAAAATCAGTACTGAGTCTTTGTGATTCCTTTAGTCTTTTCTTCATGGCCTCAGCATGGCTGTTGCAGCCCCAGCCATCACATACATCCATACCCCAAACCACAGAAAGCAGGTAGGGTGGAATGGCAAAGAGAGCTTTCACCGGAGCACCATCCAACAATATCTGCTTTCGTTTTCTACAAGAAAGGCATGGAAACATAGTCTTTTCACGGGATCCATGCCACCTAGAATAACACTGGGACTCTGTTACTGAAAGACAATGGATATTGCAGAGGAAACTAGCCCAGTCTGTTTGGGACTTTTTAGAGAGATGTGTTTAGACAAGAAGTTGCTGCCTAGACTGGTCCTTCTGGGAGAGCTTGTTATATGAAAGAGCAGACATCTGAGGGAGCCTCTGCTTACCCGTGACACTGACCTCCAAACCTCTCTCCGAGAGGGGCGAAGCTGGCTTCCATCCCAGCAGCGCCCCAGCTCCCAGAGCAACTTCGTTAGGTGGGCAGAGCACTCAGAAAACAGGGGAATCTCAAAAGCAGCAGTTTCTTTTTGGGGTCAAAGGCAGTGTGCTTGGCACTGAGCACTCACACCTGAGTGTGTGCACTAACCCAGAAGGCATGCAGCCACCACTTGGTGGTGGAGTTGGGGGGTGGGGCAGCAAATGAAGAAACATGTAAACTTAACAGTCAGAGAGGTTGCTATTTGCATTGCCCCCAAAATTCTTACGTTGAAACCTAGTCTTCCAATGTATTGGAAGGTGGGGTTCTCTGAGAGGTGATTAGGTCACACGGGTTGAGCCCTCGGGAATGAGATTAGTGCCCCTGTGAAAAAAGGACACCAGAGCGCTCTCTCTGCCCTCCCCCTCGGGACGACGTCACAGGGAGACAGCCGTCTGTGGGCCAGGCAGCAGCTCTCGCCAGATGCGGAATCCGCTGGCACCGTCATCTTGGACTTTCCGGTCCCTGAAAGTGTGAGAAAAATTTCCTGTTGTTTATCAGCCACCCTGTCTGTGGCATTTTTGTTATAGCAGCCTGAACAGACAGAGGCAGAGGCTAAGGGGAGTCTGCACCAGGTGCAGAGAAGGAAGTGGTTGCCGCCACCAGGGCGGTCCTGGTCCTCCAGGTGTAGAGCAGGAGGAAGATCGAGACTGTGTTGTGGGAGGGGCTGGTTGTTGCCTCACAGTGGGGCTGCCCCAGCTGGCAAGAGAAACAGCCCTTGGCTGAATTCCCAAGCACCATCGTGGACCCCAGAAAGAAAACGTCCTCCCCTGTTTCCAGCTCTCCATCCAGCCATATGAAACAGAGAGGTGGATTTAACAAGGCCCAGCAAAACCCAGGAAGGGCATAGCAGAGAGACACTCCATAGCTGAGAACCAAAACACCAACTTCTATTATAGCAGGGGAAAACTCTCACACTTCTGTATGGGGGGGAAGTTGAAGAAAGGCGGTATTTTGTCCCGGCCCTTCCTCTCGGGCTTTCTTTACATCCGCAAGTGAAGTGGCTAGCGGACAGCTGCAATCTCCAGGTTGTGGGAGAGGGAGACACAAAGTGCGGAAGAATAAGAGTGGCTTGTTTTGTCCTTAGTTTTACATGTTTTTAACTGCTTCCGAGCAGTTACCATGTGTTCGCAGATTTTAAAATCACAGTAAATGCCAGGCTGAGCTGCTGTGGAAGAAGTCCCACCTTTGTTCCTTTTCCAGCATTCCCCATCAGACTGCCCTGCTTAGAGTGACCCACTCTCTCTCCCCTGCATGTCAAGGCCACGGCCCCTCTGCACCAGTGGTGGTGAGAAGAGCCAGTTTTACTCGAGTGGGAAGGTGGAAGAACTGCAAACTGACCGCTGAGCCTTGGATGGGTCATGAAAGTTTTAGTCACAAAAATTACTTTTTCTAATGGTTAGATCTTTAAAATACTGCTTCTGTCTAGTGGCATCTTTTAATCACGCAAATTATCACAGGCATACAAGAACAAAGACCGATTCCATCCTGTCCTCAGAAGAGGCCAGTAACCAGAGACGGAACTTGTGCAGTGAGGCTGGGGGCAGGCTATTGGAGTTCAAACCCTGCTTCTGCCACTTGTTCACAGTGTGAAGCTGGGCATGTTGTTTCACCAATCTGTGCCTCGATTTTCTCATTGGTGAAATGGAGCTAATAACACGGGGGTGTTATTATGAGGGGTCTACCTCAGTGTTATAACACTGGAAGGATCAGTGAATTGACAGCTGTAAACTGGTTAGCGCCAGGAGCAGATGCCAATTATTATAATTAAATAACTCTCCGTGAACATAATTGTGTGCTTGTTTACCCATGTGGTTCTTAAGCATCGATCCTTAAAGGCTAAGTCCTGCGGGGACCTGCAATGTGTGTGCCCAGTTAGCTGCTGGACACACAAGAGGCCTGGGGCGCCGCATACTTCTCTTTGCCCTGCCCTGGGCCTTACCCATGTCAGCATCCTCTCCACACACAGAGCAGGTCTACTGGCCAGAGCGAAGTCCCTGCTCACCTGTGCCCAACAGGAGAGGACGGGAGAGAGACCAAAGGACAGCACAGAACTGAAGGGGGCAAAAGATGTGTCCTCAGCTCGGAGTTTCTCTTTCTACTTTTGGGCAGGCCTGGTGGAGTTACCTGACACCACTGCGGTCTATCCAAGTCATCCAATTATTTGTGCATCTGTTTGAAAAGCAGCCTGCTCTTGGGGACAGAGACGAGTGGGGCTGGCTCAGTTCCTCATGACACCAAATAAGCCAGCACTGCTCTTGGGAGCCCTGCCCAGCGGTCTGGCCTTGGAGGAGCTGCCAGCTACCCAGAGAGAGCTGGCTCTTTTCCATGCAATGAGATTGACCGGAAAAGAACAAAGTTGCTCTCGACACCTGCTCACCCTCTCACAGCTATGAAGGCCAAGAGGGGAATGGGTAACTGCAGACCACAGGCAGTGAAAGAAAAAGGCAGAAAAACCAGCAGCCCTTAGTACAGCATCCTACCTGCTATCTTTTCACGGGAGAGGTCAGTGCAGAGCTGCCCAAGTCCAGGAGCCAGGGTTGGGGGGGTGGGGGAGTGAGGCACTAGGAAACAGTGGGATGGCTCAAGGACAGCAGGCTGGAAAGGGTGGAGGGATCTGGAAAAGCAGTCCCACAGTAATCTCCCTTTTGTTTGAACTAGCTTAAAATGGGTCGCTATGACTTGCACTTGTCCTCATTGGTGATACGTTTTGTGAGAAATGCAATATGGACCCCTCTGCACAAGCAGAGTAACCTGGTCACATTTCAGAGGAGCTGCAAGGTGGCTTCAGGGCCCCCCACGGCACCTCACTGGCCTAGCTCACTGCTAATGGGGTCCTCCGGCCTCACCTTTGTCCACTTTGTTTGGCCTCCATGCCCAGTCAGGGGCAGCCTCCACAGAGCTGACGTGAAAGAGGTCACAGAAGACAACAAGGACAGGGATACTGTGAAAAGGGGTTCTTACAATCACACCTGACTTCTCCTTCACTGTTGTGATCACATCTCTAGAAGCTGCCAGGATATTCGCAGGAGGTGCTTCTCCAGGTGCCTGCCCAGCTCAGTCCCACAGGGACAGGCAGAGGATGGCTGAGTTCATCCCGTGTGCCCACCCTCATTCATGACTCATCAGACAAGGGGTGACCCCCAGCCCAGGCTGAACCCATCTGAATTAGGACCCAAGAGAAAAGTCTGGGCTCCCAGCTTGGATGGAGGGATTGTAATCACAGGGGTCATGGGTGTCACGTGAGGTCCTGCAAGCCAGAATGACAGAAGGCAGACTGCGGGCAGAGAGAAAAATCAAAACAGGTGGATACTCAGAGAAACCCAAGGGAGGGCGCTGACTGGGGTCCTGGCTCTCCAGATGCCATTTCTGGATCCAGCCTCACTTCCAGCTCCCGGTTTCTGAGAGGTTTCAACTCAGTGCCTTCCTTTTCCCTCACTTATTGGGTTTCTATTACAGGCATGCAGAAGAGCTTCTGCGAAGGCAGTGATTCACAGTTTACTGAAGAACACTTTCACATGTTTTCCTGCGTGGATTTTGTTTCTCACACTGCTCTAGGAAGAGGCAAGGGAGGGATCATCATCTACATTTTGTGGCCAAAGAAGCCCAGGCGATGACCGATGGATGGCTGGTCAAGGTCTCCCAGGCAGAGAGGCAGTCTGACCTACACCCAGCTTTGCCTCCGCCCTGCCCCCTTGATGCCGGAGGTGTGCTTCCAGGAAAGGACCTCTGGCCCCAGGTATAAGTGCAAGCAATCTGCTGTATTCCTAAGCACAATCTGATATTCCAAGAGGAAAATAGGAGCTTCTGCTTGATCCTTAGTTGCCACACCTCCAAGCCTCCACAGGCAGAGCTAGCCATGCGCCTAACTTTGAAAACAAACTATACACAGAGAGCAGAACCCGGAATGGATTTGCTGGTGGAGAATCCTCCTTCTTATAAAAACACGTGAAGCCTGAGCTATTATATTATTTTGACATTTATTGTACTATACTTCTTTCTCTCTTCTTCTGTAAACAATAGGCAGATGTGTTGCATTTCTCTTCCTTGCCTTTGTCTAGTCCTCACTCTGACGTTTTCCACCCAAAGTAGAGAGACTTGGAAACTGGCAGTCTCGCCTGATGGCGTGTTTGTGTGCACGCACACACACACACACCTCGTGAATGCCGTTTTCAAAAACAGTTTTACTGAGATATTCAGACACCATACAATTCACCCGTTAAAATGTACAATTTAAAACAGCATGGTACTGGCATAAAAACAGACACATCAATCAATGGAACAGAACAGAGAGCCCAGGAATAAACCCATGTCTACATAGTCAACTAATTTTTGACAAAGGAGACAAGGACACACAATGGGATAAACACAGTCTATTCAATACATGATTTGGGGGAAATTGAACAGATATGTGCAAAAAAAGTGAAACTAGAGCACCTTCTTATACCATATATAAGAATAAACTCAAAATGGGTTAAAGACTTAAATGTAACACTCAATACTATAAAAATTCTAGAAGGAAACATAGGCAGTAAAATCTCAAACATTTCTCATAGCTTTCTTTTTTCTCATATATCTCCTTGGGCAAGGGAAACAAGGAAAAATTTAAATATGGGACTATATCAAACTAAAGTTTTTGTTCAGCAAAATAAGCCATCAACGAAATGAAAAGATAACCCACTAAATAGGAAAATATATTCATCAATGATACACCTGATACAGAATTAATATCCAAAATTTACAAAGAACTTACATAAATCGACACCAGAATAACTAAACAATCCAATTAAAAAATGGGCAGAATATGTGAAGACATTTCTCCAAAGAGGACATACAGATGGCCAATAGACATGTGAAAAGATGCTCAACATCACTAATCATCAGAGAAATGCAAATTAAAAACCACAATATCACCTCACATGTGTCAGAATAGCTATTGTCAATAAATCAACAAATAACAAGTATTAGCTAGAATGTGGAGAAAAAGGAACCCTTTAGCACTGTTGGTGGGAATGCAGACTGGTGCAGCCCCTATGGAAAACAGTATGGAGGTTCCTCAAAAGATTAAAAATAGAACTGCCTTAAGACCCAGCAATTCCATTCTGGGTATATATCTAAGGAAACCTGAAACACTAATTCAAAAGGATATAAGCACTCCTATGTTTACTGCAGTGTTATATACAATCACCGAAATACGGAAGCAGCCCAAAGCGCCCAGCAATAGACAGTAGATAAAGAAGATGTGGTGTGTATATACAGTGGAATAGTGCTTGGCCATAGAAAAAGAACTAAATCTTACCCATTGCAACAGCACAGATGTATCTAGAAGGCATTATGCTGCGTGAATATGTCAATCAGAGAAAGACAAATACCATATTGTTTCACTTCTATGTGGAATCTAATGAACAAAATAAATGAACAAACAAAACAGAAATAGACTCAGAGGTACAGAAAACAGACTGATGGCTGCCACATGGGAAGGCTGGAGGTCTGGTGGAAAGGGTGAAGGGGCTGTGGAGCACAGACTGGCAGTTACGGAACAGTCCCGGGACGTAAAGTGCAGCGTGGGAACACAGTCGGTAATATTGTGATGACTGTGTGTGCTGCCAGCTGGGCACTGGAAATGTCAGGGGGACCATTCTGTACAATAGATGATCGTCTAACCACTACACTGTACAGCTGAAATGAATATAAAATAATATTGAATGTAAACTGCAACTGGAACATTTTTTTAAAAGAATAAAATTTACAGTTTAGTGGTTTTTGGTATGTTATACTGTTTTTTAAACTGTGGTAATATAGGTATAATATAAAATTTGTCATTTAACCATCATTGCGTATAAAATTCAGTAGCATTAAGTCCATTCACTGTGTTGTCCCATCATCACCAGTATCTGTTTCTCACGGATACCATTTTTTTGCACGTTCTCTCTCTCCCTCTCTCCCTTCCTCCTTCCCTCCCCCCTTCTCTCCTTTTTGTGTTTAAGGAGACAGGGAAGCCCATCTCCCCCCTCCAGCCCAGTCCTCCCCATGTGAGCAAATCCCCCTCATGGCTTCACTTCACAGCCCGGTTTAGATGCCATGGGCCACATCTCCAAGGCGAGCTGTTGACTCGGTCACACGTGCATCTCTGCCTGCTCTCAGCTGTCCGCATCGCAGGGAAACATCCTCCTCTGGGATGCTCCCTGGTCGCTAAGCCCCCTGCTAAGAGGGGAGCTGCCTAAGGGGAGGGCTGTGTGTGCTCAGTCTGAGCCCCTGAACTGGCCTCGGGGCTCTGGGGGTCTGCAGATGCCCTTGCACCCTGCAGCTCTCCTTGCCCTGGCCCGGGCACAAGCACCCGCCCCTCGAGCCACCTCTCCCCAGCTGAAGGTTGAATTCCAGATATTTCCTTCCTTCTTGATCACTTTTGCTTTCCCCCTGGTGCTTCTTATTTGTCCCAACTAGTGTGAGAAGAGAACCTTCTGGAAATTTAATCCAATTGGATATTAATGTGGACTCAGCATTTTGATGCTTTCCCTCATAGCTGGGGAGGGAGGAAGGTGGGTCCTGAATGGGTGTTAAGTCCTGGATCCTTATTTCTGGGCAATGGCAGCAGGTACCCCCTCCTATAATCCACTCAGGGAAGAAGAAAAGGAGGAAGGATGGTGGGTTTCCAAAAGGGAAAACACAGTTCTCAAATGGAGCCTTAGGGTCTCTCTACACAGGACTGACTTATGAACCTGTCTGGCAGCTCCCAATAAACCCATCTCCCCCTCACCAAAGACACCCTTTGGGGATGTCACTCACTGTCATTCATCGTGCATGTGGACAAACAACAGCTGAGTCTCCTTGTGAGGATCTTTTATGGAATTCAATAGACAAGCCTGACAGCCCCCCAAAGGGGCGGTCATCTCCCCTGGGTGCAAAATGGCTTTTCTCTAACCCTCAGTGATGGCATGCTATTGCTAGGTGCCTATTTTTTGCCTTTCAAACACTAAGTAACAAATAGGGTACATCTCATAACACATCTGCATATGTAGCTATTCTCATACTTCAATGGCCTCTAGAATGTTGTCTGCCAACATGTACACTATGTGCCAGTATGCAAATGAGGCATAATAAAGGGAGTTCTTTGCTCTCGAAAAATTGTATTTATAAGGTTAACAAAATGGGTGTATTGCAGCAGGGAACCAAGGTTAGAATGCATGACTTTTAAATGTAAGAGCTGGAAACAATGAAGATTCTCTGGTGTTTTCCCTGCACAAGATCAAAACTTTTCATCTGTGCTGACGTTACTGAGATGAAAAGAATTCCCGCAAAATCCAAACACACAGAATCCAACTTCAGAAACAAGGAGACGTTCTAAGTTGAAAATTTTCAATTGGCAGTGACGAGCAGGAGCAGTGTTTTAAAAACACGACTTTGCATTTAAAAAAATAAAGTTCAATTAAATATTTCAGTGAGTTATCCATTTAAGACAGGAAAGTGGGCACTTTTATTTGGAGGATAAAATAGAAAAGATCAGGAAAATTCACTCTAATAAAAGGAAATACACAAACAATGGGAAAAACTCACACACACGTGCATCTACACCCTTTCTAGAATTATGAACTGCTTCATAAACAGACAGGAAAATAGTTGAACCCAGCCTGGTCAAAAACTGGGATGTTAGGAGTTAGCAACTATTCCTATTTAGGGCACCACCCCAACCCTACAGCATGTATCTATTTAGTATTAAAAGAGAAGCATAACTAAGTTTGTACTTGCTACAGAATCAGATATCAGCAAAATATATTCAACACTATAACAGTTCCAATGATTAAGCTAGCAGTAATGACTCCAAGGGCACATTAGGGTCTTGTACAACTTGGGCCCCCTGTCACAAACATGAAGTGGCAACCGTCTTCCTAGCCATGCACCAGTGCTGAACAGCAGGTTCCAACAGATAGGATGTCAGATTAAGCAAATTTGGACGTTCTGGGAAGGTTTCAGGAGGCCAGCCTTGCAGGGCCCACCCCATACACCGAGAAGAGGGCTGAGTCCAGGCCCTCTTCACACTGTTTTGCTTCACACTGGGCACACCTGGGCACAGTCCTGGTATGGGATACATGCTGGGTAAGTGTTTGCTGAATAAATATTGTGAATGAATAACAAAGTTAAACTGAACTTTTTCTGTCAATAACTTCTGCTGATGCCCAAATCTGAGATGAGAAACAAGTGGTTCCGTGTGCTGAAGAGAGATGTAGCTTCCATCCTGGCAAGACTTGTTAAGAATTGGCCAAAACAAGAGATATAGGTATAGATTTGGATGGGTTGTATGGAATTCCTATCAAGTATTGTTCATTTGCTTTCCTTTTCCTCTCACTGGGGGAGTACTTCTCGGACCAATGGCAACAGCTCCGAGAGGACCGCTCTGAGGGTGGGGAGTCGGCCAGAGGCAGAGACTGGCCTCCCTTCCTGGTGGTGCTGCCTGAGCTGCAGGTCTTGCAGATCTGATCTGTGGCAGCTGCCTTGAGGAACAAAGTTCTTGGACAAGACCTGCACTTCCAGAGCCTGTGGGACAATGGACCCACACAGTCCCTAAGGATGGGAGCTGGATTTGGGTGTTCTTGACAGGACCAGCCAAGGGCCCTGACTGCCAGGGAAAAGTGAACTTATGTTAATTGCCATGGGGGGTATCCCATTGGCACTGGAGCTAAAGAGGAGTCATAAGAGTTAGCCAGAAAGGGCATCATTCCCAGTTCAGGCTCTGCAAGACCCTGGCCCTGGGTTGGGTGGGTGGGGTCCAAGGAACCCGCTGAAGTGCCTCACAGACAAAGAACCAGTGCCTACGCATCTGCATTCAGAGGACACCGGAGGCTAGATTCCAGCAGACCTGGCTAAGTAAAAAGACACTTTTTGCTTCTTGCTCTCTTCCTTTCTGACTTAGAGAGTCAGAAGCAGCTAACGAAACACAAGAAACACAATAATAAAAGACAACAGTGCAATCTTTTCTTGTTTGGGTCAGGCCTGAGCTGCAGGAAGTGGAACCAGCTTTGCACTGGATGGGAAATAATTTTAAATGTATTTTAGAATGAGCTTTTTTATAATACTCCAAAATGAGGACTGTTGATTGGTCCCTGAAAGGGACTGAATAGTTATGGGATCTGCCTGAGATGCTGACCAGCGAAAGACTGGGTAGAGCAGTTTAGAAGGGCAGTGATGAGAGAAAGGGGGAGGAAAAAATAAGCTATTTCCTGGTTATGTCACACCAGGCCCAGCTGAATGAAAGAAAGCACACATGCATGAATAAATGAAAGAAATCACTTCTGTATAACTGGTTGGCACTGTGACCGCAAATCCAGTGCCCCCTGCTTACCCTATGACAATAGTCCAGATGACGTCTTCCCCTTAGCTGCAGGCAGGTGAGACCTCTCCACCAGCTTTGGGGTGTGGCTGGGCAGTCACTGGGTCAGTGAGTCAGTGGAGGCTGACCTGCCACTCCTGACTTCTCCCAGGTGTGCTGTGGGTTGATCATTCACCATCACCTTATCAAACACTGTAAACGCTAAATGTTACTTTGGCCCCAATGAGTAACGACTTTCAGTGGGCAAATTAGCAAAGTGCCCAGATGTGACATTGCCCTACGTTTGGTGTGCTTTGGGCTGCTCAGGACACTCCCTGGACAATTGGCTGAGAAGACAGTAAGAAGTGTAGAAACGTCTCCTCCTGGAGTTCTGTGTGCCGTGGAGACCAAGCCTGTGGGGGAAGGAGGGATGGTTTCTGCTCTCACCATTTCTCCCTAGATGAGCACAGTGCGGGTTCTTGTAGCAGGGCCAGTGAGATTCACTTGGCAAGAGATCCCCTAAAATCCTGCCCTTCAAGTGGAAGGCTCACGGCAGTTCCCATGGTAGCATCCCCGTTTTTCTTTTGTAACCCAATTGCATTGCCCTGGAGCTGACCCCATCACTTGTCTGTCTCTTCTGCTAGGGCAGGAGTTTTCTTTTATTCATGATTCTAAGTGCTGGGCAAGAGAGACTCTTGACAAACACCAGCTCCATGAATGAACCTGATTGACTCTGATGGGGCTTCCTAAGACAGGTGGAGTTCGGTAGCAGACTGTTTTCCAGAGGGAGCCCTGGGGTACAGATGGGTAGGGTGGTTCAGCCATGGTCCCAGGAGAAGCAGGGTGAGGGGCCTATAGAAATAACCTTGAAGCCACATACCTCTGCAAACACAAGCCACAAGCTAGTTGCCTGGAGGCCAGGGCACCCTCTCAGAGCACAGGGCCCCAGACTGTCATCAGGCCACCACCTCCATTCCATGGGATTTATAGATCACCAGATGGTTTCCCAGCCATCAGCTCCCTCACCCTTCACAGCAAGCCAGAGGAAAGTGGAGCAGTCATCATCATCCACATTTCACAGGTCCAGAGAGGTTAGATGATGTTCCCAAGAGTACCCAGCTACTCAAGGGGGATGTATGATGACCTCAGGTCACATGACCCCCAGCTCTGTGAGTTTCCCACCAAACCTGATCAAACCCACCAAATGAGAGCACACAGGACCCCCTTTCGGTGGCAGCGCAGTGTTAGGAGACATGTGTTTCTATTTGCATGCATCCTGTTGAGGTTCCTTCAATTCTGCCCTGTCAGGGCTCACGGGGGTTGACAGTGCTCTCATTCCTGGGAAAAGCCATGCCACAGTCCCTCCTCCTATGTCCCTGTGGTGGCCTGGAAGCCTGTCCCAAAATCCCGTTCCAGGTGGGCCTCCACAGCTTGTGCTGCACCTGCGCAGGACAGATTGCTAAGAGGCAGAGGCGGCTCTGGAGCCAACACACTTGCCGCACAGGAGAGGCCACCGGGCCAACACTGTCCCGCTCCACCCCGCAGCGCCAGCGGCGGAGTGAGACCGGCTGCACTCTACCTAGGGCCTCTCCCTCAAGCCTCTGACCTGCGGTCTGTCATTCCCACGGGCCACAGCCGATCTAGTCCGTTCTCTGGAGGCGCATCTCAGCACGGAGAGAAAAGGCTTGTGAAATGTGGCATGCTGGGGGTCTGACTGGCAAAGTTGGGATCGGAAGCTAGAACAACATTCAAGGGTTTGTTCAGATCATTAAAAGAAATGCCACAAGACGTCTTTCTAACGTTCAGTCGGCGCCGCCTTTCAATGTCGACACCAGCTAAGTGCCGAAGGTAACAGGCAGCACACTGTCAGATCCTGCCCAGTTAGCTTCTGAAAGGAAATTTAGGGGCAGGGCCTGAAATTACTCTTTTTTTTTTTTTTTATGACAGAGCTATTTACACAGACTAAATGTGGCAAAAAATAAAATAAGTAAATATAAGTTCAGAGACTTCAATTTACCAAAACTCATTTTCAAAGCAAGAGGAGACATGAAAGGCAAAAAATTCTACTAAAATTCAAATAGTTTCCAAGGAAAATTCCTGTAACCTTGAAGAATAATAAAGGCCCATGGATATATTTGGAATTTCTGAATGGTAGGACTGTTTCCCGAGAGCATTTTAAACATCCCCAGTGAAAAATGAGAACAAGGCCGAAACTGTTTGGTGAAGAGCAAAGAAGCCCTTGGTTCCAGAAAAAGCGAGGGAGACACTAAGAGTCAAAGACACTGAAAGAGGCTGGAGTTTCACATGAAATATGAACAACAGTAGCTTTTTGCCAGAAAATTCTTTACTCGATGCCATATGTGAAGAATGTATACTATAATCATGTATTTTTATTTTATTATATTAATCCTCACCTGAGAATATGTTTTTATTGATTTTAGAGAGAAAGGAAGGGAGAGAGAGAGAGACAAAGAGAAACATCGATGGGAGAGAAAAGCATTGATCAGTTGCCTCCCATACACACTTCGACCGGGGATGGAACTCACAACCCAGTTATGTGCCCTGACTGGGAATTGAACTTGCAACCTTTAGGTTTGTGGGCTGATACTCCAACTACTGAGCAACCCAACCAGGGCTACAATCATCGATCTTTTAAATCCATTTCATGCCATCTTGTGACCTACGAGTTTTCCCTTTGCATTTCAGCCCTGTACAAGGTGTCAGGGCCGGGGGTTCAGCCTGCCAGGCATATACAGCCCAGTCCCTCCCGGGTTTCAGGGCTCCGGGCACCTGTGGTTGACAGCCCCATTTCTGCCCAGATCCCTGTCAATCTTGAGGCAGTTGGGTGTCTCTGCCATCATCTTTTATTCCCTCTGGCATTTCCTAAACCCCCTCAAACCTCAAAACTGGACATTACCCTATACCCTATGGGGCATAAGTGTTGGAGTGAGGTACATGCCTATCCTCGAGTTGCTTAGACCCCAGGGGCATGGACAAATGTTACATGGAGGCACAATAATAGCCACACCATCCAACAAATATAACAAAATCCAAGCACTTTGTAAATGCTAAGGAGAGGACAATCACTTCCATCCAAGAGGGCTGGGGAGGACCTCACTCACGCAGAGGCAGTGCAAGGGAAAGGTGAGGGGTGAACTGGAGTGTGAGATAGGTAGAAGTAGACACAGTAGCGACACAGGCCCCAGGGCCTGGCAGCCAGGACCTCCCCCGCCCCCATGTCCTTCGAGTCTGGGACCAAATGTGCACTGGGGGACAGGGTTGAACACCATCATAAGGACTCAGAGTTGATTCTGGAGGTGAAGGGGGAACAAATCATTTGGAGCAATGAAATTATGAAGTGTTCAGGGACCCATGGATGGGCTCGGCGGCCCCAAGAAGCCTCTGAAAGTGCATATATTCCTGTGCTCAGGCACAGTATGTGTGGGGGAGCACATCCGTAGCTTTTTCTAGTTTCTCAAAAAGCCTCCCAGCTCCGAGGCCGAGGCCAAGTTCCGAGGTGACGCTATAGAAGTCTCACTGCTGCCGTCTCCCAGCTCCCCATCTCTATCCCACACACGGGGCACCAAAGATGCCCCGTGCACTCCCACTCCTGGACGCAGACCAGCCGTGGAAACAGAGACCTGGGGGGTCTCAGCCCTGCGGCCCCCTGGCACTCCTCTGGGACCTCCCTGTGTTATTGAATTTCCAAATTACTCAGGGTTGTTTATTTATACCACATTTTAATGTCAAATGAACAGAGAATTGCCGAGAAACTTCTGCAACAAGGTTCAGATTTCGAAATCTCCCCCTTTGGCAACATCACCTCAATTGTTTAAAGCAAAGCAGCAAACTCGACTCACGGTTTTCCGGTTACCACAGGCTCCTCCAGTGGCTCCAGACCAGACCCCAGCCCCTTGTCCCATGTCCTCGCCCTCGCCACCACCAGCCAGCCATGGAGAGAACTCCACCAGGCCTTCCCAACCCTGCAGTTAGTGAGAGTCAATGTGGCCTCCTCCCCTTCACCTCACTCCTCTCACGGTTTCCTCCATGGGCCAAGCTGCAGGGCCCTTGGCTCTACAGACCAACAGCTGCGATGCAGTTTTCCAGAACAAAGCCCAGGCTCCACCTGACATTAATTTTACAATACCTGCTCCATCACAACCACTGATCATTGTGGCAAGGCCCCTCGGGCTGCTCACAAGAAGCCCTCTGCCTCTCGAGCTGTGGGTGCTGCGTCTCCTTCCCAGGGGCTCCTGGGGAATGGGAACGAGGTGCCACAGAATCTGGGGGAGGCAAGGGGAGCATCTGTTGGATCCAATTCAAGCCCCCTGTGAAGATTAGAAAGAGAAGGGCCACACATGATCCAGATTCCAGAGCGGTTTGACTAGTTTTAGAAGTATGGAGGCTAGAAACCCAGAACACCACTCAGAGATGAGTCTTTCTTGGATTTAAAACACAGAAACTCTACCAACAAGCATTTCTTACTATGCGCCAGGTGCCGGGTCAGACTCAAGAGACTCCATGTGTGCCGTCTGTACACCTTCGTCACCCGCACCTCACTTCCACTTGCACCACAGTAGCTGCCTTTCCTCTCCCTCACCTGGCTGTGACCTTGCAAGGTGGAGGCGCCCCAGTCACCTGTGGATGCCCCTCTCCCACACACACGCTCACCGTGCTGGCTGTGGGTCTTGCGTATAGAGCGTGTTAGTACTGCGTGCCAAAGAGAATTTCTTGTTCAAATGTTTGTTGAACTCTCATTCTGTCCTGGACTCTGCGTCAAGCCCTGAAGACAGGCCTGGATAAACAAAGCCCAGGCCCCGTAGTCCAGAGGGCTTTACAGTCACCACAGGCATGAAGGGAAGAGCTCACATGTAGGGAAAATGACCTCAGAACTAAACAAAGGAGGAAGTAAACAGAGGAACAGGCACAGAGTGGGTCTGGCAAAACTTTGCTTGATTGGCAGGGCAAAACCGCTCAGGCCACCTGGGACTTGGGCGAGGACCTGTTCTACTTACTTCCTCCCCTTCTGGTAGCACCAAAGGGAAAAGAAAACGACATCCTGACCCACAACGCCCCTTCCCCGGCCCCCACCCGCAGAAGGAGAGCGTGCCTGGAAACCAGCCCCTGACTCTTTCCCACCCCATCTCATCCCATCTCTGGCAGTTGAGACGCTCACTGCCAGGGCTTTGCTCAGAAAAAAAGAAAGGTCAGGACATCCCAGCACTAACACAGGGGAAGGGTGATTTGCAGGGAATGTTCAAAGGTAGAACATCAAGTTTCCAGAACTTTCCCAAAGTTACACACACACACACACACACAGTCTATTTATCTATCTACCTACCCAGCTGTCCGTGTATCTACTCACCCACCTACCTACTGCCTTTTCCACTTTGCTTTTAGGAGTAAAAATAAAGAAAAAGGAGGAATAAGGATTTATGGGGTGGGAGGAATTGGGGGCAGTGGGGCCAGAAGGGGGGTGGCTGAAGGGGTTCCTATTTTAATACAAACTGTAAGCCAAGCACCATAGCTCTCTCTCCTCACACTCTTTCTGGGAGTACACCCCACTTTGTTCCCCTTACAAATGCCCCTGGGTTTCATGAGAAAAATAAAACAAAACACATATTACAAAATCTGTATAATTCCATCTAATTTGAGTTTCTGAGTAATTCATCAGTCCTACATTCATTGCCACGCCCCCCCACCCCCACCCCCCTGCTTTCTAATTTTAGAGCTAAGAGCATGGAACTCGACACCGGACCTGTTTCCATTTACCATGAAAGGCATGTTTCTGCACAAACAGCTGGAGGGCAAGCTGGGAGACAGGTCCGAGACCGGCCTCGGAGAGCGTGGGCTCTGGGCTGGCAAGTCTCTGGAATCGCCCGCCATTCCAGCAAGAGGCAGGAAGTGCTGAGAACGAATATGTGTTCTGGCTTTTTTCAAATGAAATGATTTAATTTTAAGAGTTCCAATTCATAAAATAGCCCCAGCTAATTTTCCAAGGAAAATGAGGGTATTTTGTTTTTCTTCATTCTTCAAAGAATATTTGAGCTGTGAAAAGAATTTATACAGAATTTCCTTAAAAGGCATAACTTGGCAATGTTCCCAGGACCTTATAAAGGAATATAAAGGGGTGAAAAAAAGCAAGTTTAATGGGGATATAAACTTTTTTTGTGATTTAGAAATTAGAGATCAGTTTAGCCCCTGTGATAATCACAAATAAAAAAAACTAGAAAAAAATTCTTTACATGCTGTCGTCCATTTCTATGGTGTTATAGAATTAGGAGCTATTTCAACAGGAGAAAAAACAAAGTTTTCAGTTCTGAAGCTGGCATTTTTGTATCTCAATGGGTGTCCTCTTTGTCCAAACTGTAGGTTGGGTCCTTTTATTGCCCCATATGCAATCAAATTATCAATATTTCCCTTTAATCGTCATCTTATAAGAGGAAAATCAGCAAACGTTCTTAATGTAGTTTTAAAAATTCACAGAGGACGCCCACCTGTTCAGTCCCCTGGTCACCTGTCTCTCACCTGCCCTCCCCGTCCATCACCTGTCCTCTCAGGGGCGCAGCACGTCCCCTGGGCCCGGGCATTTGTCTGACCAGCTCTCCTTTCTCTTCCAGAGCCGCTACTTCTAACAAAGAGCGCTTTCCTTCCCCTGGGACCAGATCCTGGGCAAGGCACAGTCTCCCCAGCGTTTACCTTCTACCTCATGGCTCAAAACAAGCGCGTTGGCCATCAGTTCCCCTTTAATTTAGAGAGTTCACTGCTAATTCCTCTGCGGAAATGGATGGTGGGCACCAAAAGCAACAAGCATGAGGAAGCTGTAAAAGCTTAAGGCATCTCCTGGGCTCTCCAAGGCATTTTCCTGATTGGCCTGACTTCCTCCTCTTGTGGCCTCACGGAGCTTCTTTCAGTTGGTGTTGGATGTTGGGCAAACCTGGAGACATCGAAGGCCAAGTTAAATTTGATCTGGCTTCTCTGCTGGAAAAACTGATCAGCAGAATTCTTGGCTATTGTCTAAGGTACACCTACCCAGGATGCCAGACACCACCGCTCTCCATCCCGTGCCCACAGCAGACTCTGCTCAACAACCACAGATCTGCTCCCTAGTGAGCTTGGGCGCTGCCCCAGAATCCTTCTTAACAATGTGTTCTGCGTGGCCCCTGGCAGCTCTTTGCATTTGGCATGTCAGTTGGATTTATTTATCATTCTTCTCCTACCTTGCCTCATATGCTGGGTATTCTGAATGGACACAAACATCAGCCAGTGACAAAGGCTTTCTCCACCTTGCAGTAAATCTCGGCTTCTTTGCCCCTTGTCTTAAGGAAGTGTTGTCCAACAGACCGGCATTTGGCTTCTGTGCCCCCACTCTCCTGCCTGGGTGTGTCAGGCCCGAGGTTTTCAGCAAATCTCAACATTTACCCAACTACAGGCATACCTCAGAAACTTCATGGATTCAATTCCAGACCACTGCAGTAAAGCAAGTGTTGCAATAAGTGGGTCATAATCTTTTTGCTCAGAGAGTGGCTAGCCGTAAATTTGTAAAAAAACACAACAACATACAATAAAGCTAAGCGCCATAAAATGAGGTATGCCTGCAGCTGATCCACACAAATTAGTCAGGGGATAACTACCCGCCTATAAGAAATTTGAGACACTTGACCTGATGCAGAATTAAGACCTGTTTCTGATTTAAAACACTGCATAGTTCCTGATGCACAATTGTGATGTGGATGGAACCGTTTATTCAAGTTAATAGGAAAGGCAGGTGTGCCCACTTCTACTGGATCCTCATCAGAAGATTTATGAACCTGAGGAGTCAGGCTCCTGGCAGGTGGGGAACGCTGGAGGAAGTGACTAAGGTGGCGAAGTTTCCTTCGCGGTCATGTCCTCCACTGAATCCGTTTATGGGGCACTTGGAAGAAGTTAAAGCAGAGTGTGCACATGCAGTTGATTTTTTTATTGACACTATTACAGATGTCCTCGATTTCTCCCCCTTCACCCACCTCCACCCAACCCCGCCCCCTCCCCGGACCTTCACCCCGGTGTTGTCTGTGTCCACAGGCTATGCCTGTATGTGCTTTGGCTAATCTCTTTCCCTTCTTTTATCCAGTTCTCTCCACTCCTCTCGGCTCTGAGATCTGTCAGTCTTTCCATGTATCCACGCCTCTGGTTCTGTTTTGTTCTTCAGTTGATTTTAATGCAGGCAGGTGGCTAGGTTGTGGAAACTTGGAGAGATTTCCTATGTGGCTTCCCCTCATCCAGGTCCTGTTAGCACCGCTACGCTCTGACACAGCTCACACGGGCAGAGCCCTCTGAACTCATCGGTTGGAAGCTGCTGGGGAAGGAGAGCATTTCTCCTTCATGAGCACGTGGAAGGATGGGCATCCGCATTCACACGGTGTGTGGTTTGAAAAGGAAATAGAAACAGCCTTGCTCTCCCTCCCGAACTTCCCCACGTGCCACCAAGTCACAGAACTGAACCTTGGCAGGGCTCTTTGGTGGAAATGAGGTCACAGTGTAAGAAGAGAGTCACAGATCGAACACCATGATTCACGCATAGGTTTCTCTGGCTGCCTCGGCAGTTTCGGCCTGGGGGCGTGGCTGAGTTGCCAAACATCTGACCCGCGAGGGTGCCTCAGAGTTATTGGACGGACCACCTGGGTGACCTGACATTTCCGGAAACTTGGAGTGCTCACATTGTCTATGACGAGCCCAACACTGTCTCACTTATATCGGAAACCACCTGGAATGAAGTTGAAAGTCACCACTTTACCAGTGGCAACCCACATCCAGAATTAACACATGTTTCTGATGTAAAACACTCCATAGTTCTTGAAGTTAGTTCAGACTTCTAAATACAATACTCTCTTGACCATGCCTGATTCAAGACTAATTCTAGGCCTCTATGTTATTAACTGAAAAGAAGTGCTTTGGACTTTTTTAAAAATTATTTATGATAAATATCTACATGTTTGAATAGCTAAAATCATTTACCATTAAAAAATTGTGTGCAGCAAACATGCACCACACAAGGAACTCAGGTGGAATAGCTTACATGTGAAAAATATTTAAACACACTCCTCTCTTAAAGTAATGCCTGGGCCTAACGTCTCTAGATTCTGTACATTCTACGTATTCCAAAATCTGTATCCTTTAACTTACTTTCCTTTCAATTTCGAGACAAATAATTTTTATTTAAATTCAACCTGTCCTTAGGCTTAGGTTCGCAATTCCAGTGTGAAAGAAAGATCCTTCTAGGCTCACTGCCATTTGCCTGGCTGACTTGATTGACACATCCTGTGACTAAGGAGGGCCCAGTCTTTCCTGTTCCAGATCACCGGCCCCTCCCTCACTGACGCCTCAGGTTTTCTGGAAGGACCCATACCCCTTTTTCTTCGCAGGCCCCCTGCCCTCCCTGCAAGTGATCCTTTGAAATTACCATTTTAATGGGTAAAAGTAGAAGAAAAAATGAACTTCCTCACCAAGAGGAGTCTTCGCAGCACTTCCTTAACAGAAATACCTCCACCTTCATTCTGAAGCTCCTGAGGACTTGGAACCATTCCAGTGGCTCATTCCTTCCACCTTCCACCATCCTGCCCTCCATTCCTGGACAACACGGAGTCCGGACCAGGCAGACCCTCCATCCTCCGGGCTGGGCTCTCTGTCACGTGGTCCTTGAGTCTCCAGAAAACAGCATTTTTCATCCTCGGGAAAACAGGAAGAATAAGAACACATCTCTCTTGTTCTGCTAAGCCTGCGAACAAGAGAGGTGTACTGAAGAGAGAATCTCATGCAGTACATTCCTGGTTCCAGCCCTAGCTCCCTCTGCGGCATTAAGAAGGCCATGTCTGTTATCTCCGGTATCACTTTCTTATCCCTCTCAGGAGATGTGGTAGGACCAGGAGACCTCTGAGGCCCACCCAGGCCTAGCAGGAGAGAATCTCCCTCCCTCCACAGCCCCGGAAAGCGGTCTCCATGGAACTGGCCCCGCGTGGCCGTGCTGGCGGAGTGGCAGGTCCTGCTCCATGAATGGGCAGGAGGGGCAGCGAGACAGAAGAACAGAATTCCGGAAGTTGGTGGGGCAGCCAGCTCGTGCTTTTCCTAATAGAGCAGCTAAAACAACAAGGAGGGAGAAGAGACAAACCCTGGATGGTCGCACTTACCTGGGGAGGTAAAAGGACCAGCTCATGGAGAGGACAGATGGGTGGTTGCTGGGTGATGGGGGGAAGGGGTGGAGAAAATGGATGAAGGTTGTCAGAAGATACAGACATCCAGTGTAGTAAGTCCCAGGGATGCGATGTACAGTGTGGTGACTGTAGTTAGCAATAGTGTACTGTGTATTTGAAAGCTGCTAAGAGAGTACATTTTTAAAGTTCACATCACACAAAAGAAATGTAAAAAGTACCTATGTGAGGTGATGGGTGTATTAGTAACCTTATTGTGGTAATCATTTTGCAATATTACCTATACAAATAACTACATTGTAACCTTAAGCTTACACAATGGTGTGTGTCAGTTGTATCTCAATAAAGCTGGGGCGGGGGACAATAAGGAGAAACATTTGTATGGCACTTCCCAGTTTAGAAAGTCATTCGCTTATATTACCTCATTTAAAAGGGGAGAAGCACTTTGCACACAATCACCATTTTATAACAAATCAGACAGGCTCAGAAGCTACGTGAGCTGTCTAAAGTCACGTGGCTAGAAATAGTACAGCAAAGCCTACAAGGCTGCCAGGATGGCTTCCTAGATTCCTCCTTGACTGTCCAGCTGTAAAAGCCCCAGCCCTGGCCACTAGGGCGCAAGGTGTGGCCAGGGCCCAGTAACCCTGTGTCCTACCAGGCCTCAGGATGCTTTGTGGGAACAATTATTTTTTGAATGCCTTTTTACTCTAATTCACTATTATTCATGTTGTGTAATCCCACTCATCAAGCTTCTTATCCTGTTCTCGAAATTCAGTCTCACCTCAGTAAGAAAAGTTGTGGCTCTTGGGAGTGGGGGAGGCAGCCCACACAGTGATATCTGCCTTCTCCACCCCTGGGAGTCCCAGTGCGAGACATGTATTCACTAGGATTTAGAGGGGCAATAGAAATAGAGTAGCATTTTCTACCCTGAAGAAGTATGTCTCTCCTGACCAGTGTGACTCAGTTGGCTGGGCGTCGTGCCAGGAAGCAGAAGCTTGCTGGCTGGGTTCCTGGTCAGGGCACTGCCCGGGTCGCAGGCCAGGTCCCGACCGATGTTTCTCTCTCACATCGATGCTCCTTTCCATCTCTTTCTCCCTCTCTTCCCCTCTATTTAAAAATAAAATAAATCTTTTAAAAGAAGAAGTATGTCTCTCTGTTTAAAAAGAGCAAACAACAATCCCCAAGCCCCTTTAACGGGTGTGGGTATTCCCAGCCAGCACAGCGGGCAGTCAGTCAGCGAGGAGTAAACCCTTTCCAGAACAGGAGATTCAGAGTGAGAACGCTCTTGCCCTTCTGTGTGGCAGATGAGTTTCAGTTTAAATGATCTTCACTGTTTCTTGACAATGTCCAAACTAAATATAAGCTATATATGAAATTTACTGGAAACATGTGAAACTTTATGGCTCATAGGTAAGCACCTGGTGTTGCTGAAACTGAATTGCCAGTGTTGGATTACATGAGATTTAGTGTGAGTCTGCGTTTGCATCTGTGTTTGACCTTCAGAATGCCATTAGCAGAAGGTGCTTGCGCAATAGGCACGTGGTGGGAAATGGCACTAACGACCTCAGGGCTTTCTGGCCACTTCAGGTATCAGGCTCATGCCTAACCTGAGCTCCGCCAGGAGCAACCCCTGAGCGCCTCACACCTGACCAGGGGCACTGCCTTCCCAGACACAAATGCAGGTGCAGGCCCTGAAAGAGCCCTGCCACGCTCAGGTCTTGGTGGCCACCCAGATGACTCAGAAGATGCTCCCGTAATGTGTGTGTTGGGGTCTGGGGGGCTAGTCATTAGCGCAGAAACCCAATACTGCACAGACCGGTCACAGAGCAGCGGTCCAGCACGCAGGATGCCACGCCTTGGATTACAGTCCTACTCCGGCTCTTGGATAACGAGTCACTACCTAACCCCCCTGCACATCGGTTTCTTCAACTAAAAGATGGAGACATTAGGAATGCCTGCTCATCACATCCGATAGGATCGCGACCAGGCAGCATTTTTCCAAGTGCAGACAGAATCAGCAGACCCTAGGAAATTCTTTAAAAATGCACATTCTTAGGCCCCACTCCAGACCCACAGAATTGGCAGCTGCGGTTTGTGTCCAGAAATCTGTGTTTGAACAAGCCCCCAGCGAGCATGACGGCCCTGAACTCTGAGAAGCCCCGCTGGGAGTGGAGAGGCTGCGGGCCCACACTGCCTGCGCCCTGCCGGCTGGCGCCTCGCTTTGAGAACCGCAGCCCTACCAGAACGTTGGGCGCTCTTTCAACACCCAGGTTCCCCCTGAAACACAAACACCCCTGAGGTGAGCAATACCTTATGCTTTAAGGGGCGTCGCTTTTCTCAACAAGCACAGTGGGCAGTTAGCAAGGACTAAAACTTTTCCAGAACAGGGAGCTGGAGTTGAGAAGACTCTTGCTCCTCTGAGTGGTGGACAAGAACCCAGGCGGGGGAAGGAGGAGTGGGGCTGGGAGCCACACAGACAGGTCATGTTCCCGCCGTGTGTACCAGCCACATGACCTCGGGCAAGCTGCTAAAAGGGCATCATAATAATGACTATGACCCCTGTGGGATTATTGGGAGGACTAAATGACACAACACATGAAAAGCAGTCTGCGCAATGTGTGGTGGTTATAGGGACTCAGTAAGTAATTGCCCGTCACTGGTGGCAGGGTGTCCAGGCCACTGGAAGCCACCTCCCAGCACCTGTCCTCTTTCCCGCCTCCCTCACTGCTCCTCCATCCCATCCCATCCCATCTACTACTGTTATTATTATCATTATTACCAGCGACATCTTCACCCCTTGTGGCCCAGTGCTTCCTGACCTTGGACTTACGCCGGCCTCCCCCAACTGTCTGGGGAAGGTTAACTACCAAGGAAGGGAAGGGGAGGATTTCCCAGAGGTGGTACTGGTGTGGGCCTCATTTTGAAGCCTGAAAGATGGCAGACAACCAGAGGAACAAGTCCTTCCTCTATGTCCACCCCCATCACTGCCTCAGAGGTGTGGCGGTCCAGCTGGGGGGGTGGGGCAGGTAGACAGGAGCCGCAGCCTTTGTCCATTGTTCTCTGCTGGTGGGTCAGCCCGCCCTGATATTATCTCTCGAGTGGCTCCAGGCACCTGTCTGTCCAGGTTCAGGCCTCTAAGGTGGGTCATGAGGGCTTGGTTTGTCTTCCCTGGGATGACTCAGGGCCTGCTGGCCTAGAGTTACCCTCAGCTCCCCTCCCAGTTATGACAGAGGTCAGATTCTTTCTGATTTACTAAGGGCACTCCTTGAGGCTGCCTTTAGTCACCTGTCCATGGTGACTAAAGATGTCTCCTTTAATGAGCAGTGAGCCACACACCCTGCCCCCAGACTGGGGGTGCGGTGGCTTTCCAGGTGGCATGTGAGCAGGGCTGATTTCACAATGGCCAGCCCACAGGTGAGGGACCAAGGGCAGTCTGGGCAGGACGTGGCCTCCTGGACCTGCTCGGTCAGCCTTCCCCAGCCCTCCTACCCAGGCTGCAACTCCTCCACACCCCACCTGCCCAAACAGCTGGAGGGAGGTGCTGCTGCGGGCATGGGCAGCAGAAGAATGGAAGAGCTGGGGTGCTGAGTGCCAGTGATACCTGACCGCAAACCAGGTGAAGCTGCAGCTAGGCCAGATGCTGCTGGACAGCGCCTGCCCCGTCCCTCCCTCCCCTTAGAGCCCTGGAGAAGCCTTAGCCCGGTGCAGTGCCCACAGCTTACATGCACCTTCCCGCACCCTCACCCAGCCAGTTGGAACCTTATCTGCAGCTCAGGACAGTTAAGGCAAGTGTCTGGGTCACATGTGACAAAGAGAAGGAATTTGACCTCAATTCCATGAGGCCAACTCCAAAATCCCATCAATTTTCTACTCCATCATTGGTTTCCAATTTTTTTTAAAAGAATTTTAAACATTTAAAGAGAATATAAAATTCTATGGGCCTCTCTATACTATATTTTCAGCTTCCTGTGATTCTATAATTATTTCAAAATAAAAAGTCTTTAAAAACCCGTGTGGGGCGCCAATACAGAAAATCTACCAATGAGCTCTATTGTGAGTCGGGAGAGTGACCCCTGCTCTGGGGGCGCTGCTGGGAGGAGCCTGGGGCTGCTGGGGTGGGAGTTCTATTTCTGGATCTGGTTGGCTCCACAGGTGTGTGCAACCTGTAAAACTCAGTCAGCTGAACATTTATGATCAGTGCATTTTCCTAAACAAATGGAGTGGGAAGAGGGGTTGGGGTCTGCTCAGCTTGTCCCACCACTCCCCACAGCCTTAACCTTCTGGCACCCATGCTTCTGTGGAACACAATCTGGAGTCTGGGTCCTGACTTCTCCTCCTATTACAGGCGTGGCTGGGGCAAGGACCTCGGCTCTCCAGGCTCTGTGCTGACCATTCTATGGCCATTCCCCATGATCTAATTACAAATGGTCTCTTCAGTTAAAAACCATCATTCAAACAGGTGTGTAGAGAACCTTAAGCCTGGATGTAGATGATACCACAAAAGGATGCTGAGTGGAAAAGGAGACAGCAGGCTCCGGGTCTCCCACATGAAAGCTGTAGCCCCCACTTGTGAAGGGCAGCTTTATACTGAAAGTATAAACTTAGAATGAAGGATTCCCAAAGAACACTGAGTAAAAAATAAATAAATAAATAAATAAATATTATATATATATATAGCCATATACATATGGCTTGAAAGGAGTCATTTCAGACCTATAACCACAAGGAGCTAGAAATAATAGCTGTTCAATATATTTTTGCAAGTAAAAGGCAGCTGACAACATCAACCAGTGAACTCACTCAGGACTGAAGCTGGCTGTGTACTTCATTTCCCCTCGATCTGGCTTCCTCGAAGGTTTCTGGATGGACTGTGCACTTTCGATCAGCATGCCTTAGCCAGGCTGTTTCTCCCTCATGCTTAGGGGATATGGTTAATGTTTTTCCCTTTAATACACCAGTTAGCGTCCTCTGCTACCTGCCCACGACTGTACTTGGAATCAGCAGTAGCTGACAACACACAGCCAAGGGCAGAAGTTAGCCCAGTGTGAGGTTAATTGGACCAAATTGAAGCCGTTACAGTTTAACAGATCCCCTCAGAGGTCTATGGGAGGAATGCTTACGTGGGCTCCCTAGAAAAGTTTGGAAGTGAGCTTGCTCTTTATTCACAGCAGCGAGAGAGGCCCCCTCTTTTCTGTGTCAAACAGCCATGCCTCGGGCTGCTGTTGGATGAAGCTGTTAGACAAAGAAGAGTCTTTTACAAACTCCTGATCCTGGAAGAGGTTAATCCCTGGGAAGTTTAGGAAATGATAAAGACAGCAAATCAGACCAATGACCCTCGGAGGAGCTGAGGGGAGGGAGGACCAGGCCTGCAGCTGTCAGCATCTGTGACTTGGTGACACGGCCTTTCTATGAGGTTCTTTCCAGTTCAGTAACAAACATTTCACTCAGCCTCGGGGGAAGTGGAGTTTTGTTTTACTGAATTTTCAGGCTAAGTGGAAAATCCATTTCTGATATACTCTTTGTCACCATAGAGCCCTGTTCTCTATGATTCCAGGACTGTCTCTACCTTGGGACCCCTCCTCGGAGGAGTAAAGACAGGGAGGTTCCAGCTGGTCAAAGTGTAAGTAGCCGATGGCAACACTTCCTCTCTTATTACGAAAGCCGGGACCCTCAGTCAGCATTAACCAAAGGGTTCCTGCAGCCAGGATGGTAACAGCACAGTCCCTCTGTGCTTCCTGGACATTGGTTTGTTGGGTGCAATCGTGGGAGGCTTATTGGCACACTAGAATTCTTCCAGAAAAGAGACCAGCATGGTAAACTCTCTGGGAGCTGTGTGCACTGAACAGAATGGCCACGTGTAGCCAAGAGAAGAGAAGGCGGTGGGTTCAGGGGGAGCCTCTGGGGAAGAGCTCTGATCTCTGGGGCATTGTTCGATACCACATTCCTGCACAGGCCTTCCCCAGGGCCAGACTCGGGTCTGAACTTGGCAGGTACTGTGAACTCACTCAGTGCTCACAACAGCCTCATGGGCTCCTAACTCACTCTCATCCCCCTCATATGGATGTCCCTCTCTTTGGGACGTCGCCCAAAGGCACAGGGCTATCAGTGACAGAGCTGGAATTGGAACCCAGCCTTCTCACTAACCCAGGCTTCCTCCACCTTGGCACAATTGACATTTTGGGTCTATTTGGGTACTGGACTTTGTATCCTCCAGGGACACCCTCACCTTAGATGCGGTTTGATTTTTAACATTTCCAATATTTTCTAATTTTATTATCATTTGCCTCTGTGCCCCAAAAGTCAAAAGCCATAAAGCAATGCTGACTCATTGAAGCAAAGGCTGAAGAAAGGCCTGCATGTTACTTAGCTAGCACTTTGCATACATATCCCATCTAATCCTCACAATAATCCTACTGAGGTAGATAGACACTCTTTCCCCATTGTACATATGAGAAAACCGAGGCTCATAAGTTCGGTAACTTGCCCAGGGTCATAGCTAAGAAGTAGTGGAGGCAAGATGTGCAGCCAGCTCTGTCAATACCAAAGTCCCCATGCTTTTGTAAAGGGCAGAGATTAGGGCACATAGACATAAGCTCAGGCACACAATACTCACAGTGACACACCAGGACGTGAGTCGTCTAAACTGGAGGGCTGAGTGCAGGGACAAAAAGTAGGAGAACTGCGGCCTCCCTCCTCCAGGTAAACAGCTCAGTGTCACAGGCTACGGTCATGGTGATGGGGCTGAGGCAGGGTTGAGGAGCACATTTGGGAGCTGTGAATATGTGCCCCACCCCTTGTCCAGCTCAGGCCTTCCCTGCCCTCTCTCTCCTGGGCCACCAGCCTCTTCTATCTTCACAATGTCCCCTCCAGTGCCCACAGCAGTCTATTAAAGCCACCAGTCTGACTAAGTCACTCCCCCGCTCTAAATCTCCCAGGCTGCCCTTCTCTCAGAGTCAGAGCCCACATTGTCCAAGGCAGACTCAGGGAGCCCTCTCGGCTCCTGACCCCGTGTCCTCCACCCCCTGCTCTCATTCCTCCTTGCTGTCCCTGAAATTCCATGCCTTTTCTCACAAGCCAAGCTCTTTATGTCAAATCGGGCTTTTGAACAGGGGATTTGTGATCACCTAGGTCCCACCACCTTTCTTCATCGTTTGAGCCTCGGGGCCCATTTGTCTCCTCCATGATCTATCCCTTTGCAGGGCCAGCACTGTGCCTGTTACACTCTAGGACTCAGCCAATAGTTTGACTGCATATTTAACAAGCATGTAATTTGTGCTCTCAACTAAGTCACTGATGAAAATGCCAAGCAGAAGTGGGCCAAGGTGGGGGCAGGTGGCTGCCAGCGGACATCGCCCTCTGGGTGATGTCGGGCCTTTCCTCTGCACCATCTGGGTCATCCAGCCTCCCAGTGCCATCGACCTGCATCTCCGCGCAGCTCGCGCCGCTCCACACCCCCTGGTCTCCTTCACCAGGCGGCACGAGAGCACCTCAGACACCGGCCTGCTCACATGGCCCTCAGCCTGCGCCTACACGCTCCTTTACTCCCCGAGCCACAACCCTTTACAAAAAGAGGAAAAGCCTGATCCTGATGGCCTTTCCCACCCTTTAGTGGTCCCTCCTCCTTCAACTCTCAAGTCTCTCAGTTATTTTGCTGCTTGGTGGTCTGACCCTTAGGAAGCTGGGAACATGTGCCAAACCAAAGGGTCCAGGGCAGGTATCATTTTTCTCAACTTTACAAAAGTATAATTGGCATTCAATAAACTGCAAAAAATAGTATTGCACCAGCCAATGAGTTATAGCACATGTTTGTTCTCATAAAACCATCACCAGAGGCAAGATAATGAACATTCCATAATTCCAGGATTCCCTGCACCCTGTGTGGTCTACCCCTCTCTCCACCCCACACTGAGGCAGCCACTGGTCTGCGCTCCATCCCAATAGACCAGTGTGCATGCTTGGAAACCTCGCAGAATGGAATCTGTGGGTATTTCAGGGGAAGGTGTCATATAGTGATTTTAAGATTCGCCCATGTTGTTGCATGAAGTGATAGCTTGTTCTTTCGGGGGCTGAGTAGCATTCCCTTATATGCATCTATCCCAGTTTCTCTATCCATTCACCTGTGGATGGACATTTGGGTTGTTTCCCATTGGGGGCTATTTCAAATAAGGCTCCTGTGAACATTAGTGGACAGGCACGTTCAGTTCTCCTGGGTAAACACCTAGGAACAGAATGGCTGGGTCACTTGGTAGATGCATATTTAACTTTGTAAGAGATTGCCAAACTATTTTTCAAAAATAGTCATATCATTTCACATTTCTACCACAGAGTATAATTCCATTTGCCCCACAACCTCACCAGTACTCAGAACGGTTGTTCTTTCCAATGTCACCCACTTTGATAGGGGTGTCGCAGTATCTCCTTGTGATTTTAACTGGCATTTCTCTATGAGTAATGATGTTGAATATCTTTTCATGTGCTTATTGTGTATTTTTATGTCTTTTTTCATAAAGTGTCTGTTCAGATATTTTGACCATTTTTAATTGGGCTGTTTGTCTTCTTAAAAATTTAGTTATAAAAGTTTTTTATATAATCTGCCCTGGCTGGCATAGCTCAGTGGATTGAGCGCGGGCTGCGAACCAGGTATCGCAGGTTCGATTCCCAGTCAGGGCACATGCCTAGGTTGCAGGCCATGTCCCCCAGCAACTGCATATTGATGTCTCTCTCTCTCCCTCTCCCTTCCCTCTCTAAAAATAAATAAATAAAATCTTAAAAAAAAAAGTTTTTTATATAATCTAGAAACAAATCCTTTATCAGATCTATTTGTAGTAAATAGTTTTTCCAGATTGTGGTTGGCTGTTTCATTTTTTGATCAGTATATTTTAGGGACAAAAGTTTTAAATTTTGATAAAACCAATTTATTTTGTCATTTATGTGACATGTTTAAGAAGTCTTTTTCTTGTTTATGGTCACAAAGATTTCCTCCTACATGTTGTTCTAGTTTTAGGTTTTATATTTAGGCCTATAGTCCATTTCAAGTTAATTTTTTTATGTGCTGTGAAGTAAGGTTGATGATCATTTTTGTAATATGTAGTATTCAATTGTTTTGCACTTTTGTTGAAAACTTTCTTTTCCCCATTGAATTGCTTTGGTGCCTTTACTGCAAATCTCCTATTGCTATATGTATGAGTATATGGCCAGATTCTTTATTTTGTTCCAATCACCCATACATTACTGTCTTTGCTAAACCTCATCTGTTTTGATTCCTGTAGCTTTATAATGTCTTGAAATCAGGTAGAATTTAGTCCTCCAACTTTGTTCTTTTTAAAGTTAGCTTTGGTTATTCTCTGTCTGCTACATTTCATGTACATTTTAGAATAAGCTTGTCAATCTTTATGAAAGATCTTCCTGGGATTTGGACTGAAAACATGTTGAATCTGTAGATCAATTTGGAAAGGATATTGAGTCTTCCTATCAAACAACTTCCTATGGCTTTCCATTTAACTATGTCTTCTTTAATTTCTCTCAGCAATAATTTATAGTCCTCAGCGTGAAAGACTTGGACTCCTTTTATTAGATGTATTTCCAACTATTTTATGGTTTGTGGTACCATTATAAACAGACTTGCATTTTCAAAATTTCATTTTCAAAGTGTCTGCTGCTAGTATATAAAAATACAGTTGATTTTCTTATAATAATTTTGTATCCTGCAAACTTACTTAATTCATTTACTAGTTCTATTAATTATTTTGTAGATTCCTTGGGCTTTTATATGTAAACAATGATAACACCTACAAATAGGGGTGGTTTTATTTGTTCCTTCTTGATCTTTATGCCTTTTATTTCTTTTTCTTGCCTGATTACAATGGAGAGGACCTCTAGTACAAAGTGAAATAGAAGTGAAACAGGCATCTTTGCCTTGTTTCTAACCTTAGGGATCTTTTACCATTAAGTATGATGCTACCTGTTGCTTTTTTGGAAATGCCCTTTATCAATTTGAAGAAGTTTCTAGTTTTTCTAGTTTGTTTCATGAGTGGGTGCTGAATTTTATCAAATGCTTTTTCTGCATTGACTAAAATGGTCGGGTGGTTTTCCTTCTTTACTAAGTGTCTTAGTCCATTCAGGCAGCTATAACAAAATACCAGAGATTGAGCAGCTTACAAACAGCAGAAATTTGTTTCTCACAGTCCTAGAGGCTGGAAGTCTGAGATCAAGGCACCAGCAGGTCTGGTGTCTGGTGAGAGCTCACTTCATGGAGGCTGTTCCCCCCCGCCCGAGTCCTCACAGGGCACAGAAGGGGTGAGGGTCTCTTCTGAAGGGCACTGATCCCATCCTGAGGGCTCCCCCTTCAGGATCTGACCACCTCCCAGAGGCCCCACCTCATAACACCATCGCACTGGGGACAGGTAGGCTTTCACAGACAAATCCCCAAGAGGAATTCACGGGCTGCGGAGTTTCCCAAACACATTTGATTTCAGATCTCTTTCACAAGTCACCATCTCTTTGGTTCCAAAAGGACAAACTGTTGGAAAGCCTGATGCAATGTTACTTATGTCTCAGTGGCATATTTCAAAACTTTTACCCCTAAATAAAAAAAAATTTCTTTTAATTCACAGCCTTCCATGGAGCCCAACCCACAGTAGGCTATAAATGAGTAGAGTTATATTATTGTTAGGTATGATTATCCCCATTTTACAAATGAGAAGAAGCCTGGGCTAGAATGCTAACCATTTCTTGTATTTCATCTAACTTAGTCATCGCAACAGTCCTGTAATGTAGGCATCATTATCTCCATTTGATGGCAGTGGAAGGAAATTAAGTGGCTTGTCCAGGGTCACACAGCTAATGGCAGAGTAAGAAAGGCACTGGGGAAGAAGGTCATCTGATTGCCTCCATCCACCCAAGGTGAGCTGGTCATTGGGACAAAAATGGACTGAGACGCAGGTGCAAGTTCCTCCAGGAGCACAGCACCATGCAGGTGCCACTGACTCACTCCTTTCCAGCTGGGGCTTGGCAGGAAGAGGAATGAATGTGTAGGTGCCAAGAACTTAGCACTTCCTGATCAAGAGGACTTTGTTTTCTGGAGAATCCAGGGAGCATCAGGACCTACTGTCACCCAGAACTGCAATTCTGGGCTCACAAACAGGACAGCTTCAGCCTTGTAAGCCTTTGTGCTCAGCCCTCGTTGGCCTTTCTACTTCAATCTGACTAGTGCATGTAGGAAGGAAGGAAGCAGAACTCCTTCACTCAGAGGCTCGCCTAAATAATCCTAACTGCCCCAGCCCTGCCCAGTTTTAAGCTGAAGGAGAGTGGAGAGGGAGGAAAGCCCAAACCTTGAAAGTTCAGGAAGTCGTGGGTGAAGGAAAGTGAGGAAAATGTTAACTTGACATTCAAAAATCAGAAGTTGTTCATAAGGTGGTTACTCAAGTGTATTAACTGGCAAGTAAGTGCCAGGGTGTGGGGAGGAAAAGACCTCGCCATAGGAAGCTAAATGTTAGTTAGTCGTGATCCCGCTAAGACACAAAATAGACACTATCCTCAGATGTTTGGAAATGTGACTTCCAGTATAATTTGTGGGTGCATGGGGAACTCAGTTTGCCTTTATTTTGAAGATGCCGAGCATTGCCACACTAGTTTGGGTTTACTTTTGAATGTTTCCATGTCAGCCAGCGGAGGGGAGGGGTGGGCAATAGGTATTAGCTTCCCAAAGGATTGATACTATTTCTTTCTTCGCTACAAAAACAGTTTAATAAGTCACCTTGGGTCCAGTGGTCCATAAGCCAACTAGGATAAGGTGATGAAAGCAGCTATGAAAATGAAAAATTAGTCAGAGGTTGCAGAAATGGATCTATAAAATAAATGGCTCCAAAAGTCCATCTCAGCAGTTTCATCTCTGTAGGGTCCTGGATCCACCTGGGAATCTGACGGACACAGACACGAATGCACAGAGCCTTTGTGACGCTAAGGCACCCACTGCCCACTGCGGCCCCACCTCCTGGGCATGTAGAGCCTGGATTAAGAAGCCCTAATCTCAGTATAAACCAGCTTTAAACTGGCAAGTGGCATCATGAGGCTACTCTTTAGTTTGCGATAATTGGCTGAGACAACTTTCAGAGCTATCTTTGGGACCGCTCCAAGAAATCATTTCACTTAATCATCTGCACTAGTCTATTAAATATTGTCTGTTCTGAAAAACTGGCCTGCAACCTGCCAATACTGGTGACTTATTGCAATTGATAAAAGACAATCACCTGCGGGATGGGTTTGGATCCCATTAACCCCTCTCTGGCTGCGGAGCAAATATTGAACACAGGGGCCTGGTTTAATGAGGTAGGGTTTGGGAAGAGATCTTCAAATGCCACCAACTATTGATTCCCAAGGCGTTGTTTTTTGTCTTTGGCAAAGCACATAGCAAGACAGGCTGCGTCTTTGTTGTGCTCAGTTGTACTCCCCCTGCACTCCCGGGCCACCGACCTCACGCAGGCCGTCCCCGTGGCCAGCCTCCTACCGTGAAACTGGTGAGCTTTAACAATTCAGCACAGCTCTGGCTGCCTTTGTGCTGGTTCAAGGAGTGACAGACGGGGAGAAGAAGACACTGACCAGTGACGGGGTCTGTCTCCCCATACCCACACGAGGAGGGCCCTGCTCCAATCCTTCCGATGCCGCTGGGCCACTCAGGAACAACGCCCTCGGAGATGTGGGGGTCGTTCTACCTGGACCAGTTCCTCTGCCTGGGACCCGGTGTTTTCTGAACCGAGAAGGGGCTGGGAGGACTCCTGGCCCAGTGTATGTGGCGAGTCAGGTGAGTTGGGCTGGATGAGTCTGGGAAGCTGAGGGTCGCCGTGACTGTCCCTCACAACAGCTCCCCTCGGGGACCAGAATCTGAATGGCTGCTGGGCATCTTGGTGTCCTTGTGAAGGCCATGGCTTGTGACCTTGTGTTTCAGGCACAGTGACTGAAGTCCTGCCTTCTTGGACACACCACCAATTATTCACACACCAACTCACGGTAAGTCAGACCTCACCTCGCTTTAGTCTGGATTCTGGTCCACATGAGTATGTCAGATGATTTTTAAGAAAAATTAAACAATGAAAATCCTTAAAATTCAAAAGATTGCATCATACACCTCATTTCCCACCCTCTCCTCCCTTTGAATTGAGGGAAGACCTGAGTCCTTTGCCTGGGAAGTCAGTCACCCCACCTAGCTGGTGGCACAGCAGCGTTGGCCAGCAGCCTCCGGCTTGAGCTTTTAGAAGAGAAGTGACTGACTAGGCGGGTCGGGGTGGCGGGGGGACAGAATGAGAGAATGGTTTGCTTCGGTATTGACTGGACTAAGTCCTAATATTGTCTAATTACATCAGGCATTTCCTTTTGGCTGGCTTCTTGTTTCTCAAAAAAATCATAACACCATCATGCCTCACCCAACATTTGCATTAAGACTAACAATTTAAATCTATTTCCAGCAGTCTGAATGGCAGTCTAGTGTAGGCTCGGTGAGGTTTCTTTCTATTCAGAGTTTCCGAAAAATACTTAAAATGAGAGTTTAAAGCACTGTTTTATTGATGGCTCCCTAGCAAAGAGGAGGTAACTGCTGGAGTAATTTTTGGAGGCCAGAAGCCATCCTCACCCCTGAAATCTCCTTCCACAGGCTTCCCACGCTGCCTGAAATGCTTCCCCGCATGCTGTCCAAGAAGAACCTCCAGAGGCGGCAAGGCACACTGGAAAGGGAATGACAGCCTGGGAGTGAAACGAACCGACTCAAACCCTAGCTGTTCTGCCGCTAGAGAATTACGGAGCCTCGTGGAAACCCAGTCTCCTCTCTATAGAACGGAGTGCACGTGCATTAGTCGGGGTCTGAATACCAAGACTGATGACAGATGAAATCGAATGATACCTAGCAGTTCTCAGTGCATATTGGTTTCAGGATTAGGAAAACAGCAACTTCTGAGGATGTAAAACAGGAGGAGTTTAATGCAAGGAGTTGTTCACACAGGTGATGGGAGAGGTTAAAGAGTCAACCAGGGGACTGTGAGGGAACCCAGAGATGAGCAGCAGCAGGAAGCCACCACCACCTGAGGCCGGAAGGACACAGGGAGGAGACGGCTCTCCAAGGCCAGGCACCAAAGTCACAGGAAGAAAACCAGGCCACAGCAGGGGGGCGGGGTGTGGGGAGCTGGGGTCAAGAGACAAAGGCAGCTGCTGCCAGAAATGGCACCCAAGGCCGAGAAGGAAAGGAAGAAACTCCCTGCTGCCTCCCACCTATGCCCACCCTCCAATCTCTTGCCAAAGGCTCTCCTAGGAGACACCTGGCCAGCAGCCCGCTGACTTGGCACCCTCCAAAGTGCAGTCTGCAGGGCCCGCTCTCTGTCGCACATGGCAGAGGGGAGGCTGGGCAGCAGGACCGAGGGCGAGAAGGCCGAGGCCCAGCGCTGGAGACCGGAAGGCCTGACCCTGATGCCCTGGCCTCCCCACACTGAAGCCTCCTCTGGGCTCAGGGTGCTGTTCTGGCTGCAGGTCTCAGGCACTGCCCTGCTCACTGTCACCACCCTCTGTCTCTCCACACTGACTCTAGGCTTAACAGACTGCCCTCCCTCTTTCTAAGCAATGCCGTGCTCCCTGGTAGCAAACACAGGGCCCCACTCTAAGCCCACCCTATGGGGCAGCAGTAGTGTGGGGGCAGACAGGCCTCCAGGGCTGAAAGACACAGCGCCGCCCTCAGGCCTAGGCTGGAGCACGCTGCTCTGGGCCTCACTCTTGAAAAGACAGGGTTCCGAGAGATAAGGGGAACTGGCCACCCGCTCTCACCCTGCACCCCCTTGCTCTGGGTATGCAGGACCCCTGAATTCCCCGTGCAAACAACCCAGAACACGTTTGCAGGGCCAACTGGTCTTTTCCCCATCTGTCCTCCAAGGTAGACCACGCCCTCAGTGCGAGCACCTTTAGCCCTCAAGGGTGACGCTTTGCACGGGAGTGGGAAGAGAAGGGAGGGCTGTGGCTGTGAACACAGCTTACACAGCACACAACTGGTGTGTCAGCCCCCCATGGTGAGGGATGCATCTGGGGTGTGAAAAGAAGGGGGACAGGCTGCGCGCCAGGTGCCGGGGGTTAGGGCCAGCTCCCCACATGCCAGGACATTCTGGCATAGAATTTCAAAAAGTTCTAAAATTAAACCTGGCCTTCCAGGTTGTTATGAAGGTGGAACTGTTGAGTTATGAGGATGGAACATATTTTTTGTGTAGCAGTCATTAGCTTGATGTGTGACCTTCATAAATCAGGGACTGCTGTTGGAACTCTCACCACAGCCCCCATGCTTGTTGAGGGTGGGCCTGAGCCAGACTGGGCTGGTTCTCAGACCAGATGCTGGGCTCTGTGCGTAGGCGGCTCAGGCAAAGAGGGAAAAGGAGGAGGCCTAGACACTAGATGCTCACGGGCCAGGGCTCTGTCCCCACGCAGCAGATGAACCTGGTGGCTGCAGCCCTCCAGAGAGAATGCTTTGCAGGATGGCATACTCTCTGATACTTTTCAATGAACATTTACGGAATATGGCAGACTTTGTCTTAAACACGTTTAATCCTGCTGAAGTGGGTAATATTATTATCGCAGTTTCACAGAGAAGCAAACAGACAAGGAAGTCAGGCAAACCTACCCAAAGCCAAGCCGGGACTCAGATCCGTGAGTCTGATTCTCAAGTGGCACCTTCACCACACCCTGTACGGCCTCCCACTCCGTGAGAACCAAGGGTGTCCAGGGTTTCCCTGAGCACTCAGAGGACCCTGACCCCGCCCCCCAGACAGTGAGGGGCCCCACGCTGCCACTCTCCCAAACATTTAACAGCAGTTCTTGCAGCCCCATCTAAGCCTCCTCTTCTCCTGGCAGAACATCCCATCTGTTTGCTTTTCCTCACATGACAGAACATCCAGCTTGCCCTTCAGTGGAGTGCACTCATCCTGCCTCAGTTCCCTTTCTGGAAGTCTGAAACCCTCGTTCAGGTCGACTGACAACACTGTGTGAGCAGAATAATGATTTCTGACTATCCTGGTCAAACGTGGCGAAGACAGGCCCTCACTGGTGGAGCATCTGCTCCGTGAATGGGAAAGTGCTTGTCCTCGAGGAGTGTACAGTGCAGTAACGCAGATGGACGGGGACTTGGTCATTTGAACAAGATGTGCTGAGTGCCAAGAGGAGCAGGGGCCACTGGGCTTTCAAAAGGCTCCACCCAGGCGGAGCTGCTCGACTGGATCTTAAGGCATGCGCAGGAATCTGCGGGCGCGCTAGAGGAGAAGGAAGTGGAACAACGCATGCAGGGTTATGAGGTGTGCAAAGACTAGGCACATTCCAGAATCTGTCAAGTGACTGGCTGCTGGAACACACCTGGGTCTGATCCTATGGCAGCAGCTGGTCACAGCAGAGGAGAGCCATGGGCCTCTTACCATGGCTTGATTCCCACTGACTGTGTGGTACTCTTAGTCTCCTAACATCCTTCAGTCTTTTTCGCCTTGTGTCACTGATTTATTCAACTGAAGTCCAAAACTCTTCATTTATTCCAATTAAGTTTTATTCTATTAGATTGCGCTGATTACTTCAGTCTGCCTGGGCCCTAATTCTATAACCAAACCAGTACCCCTCTCCGTGTTGCATCCTCTGCCCTTTGTGCTATTGACAAAAAGACCCAAACAAGCAGGCTCAGGCTAGAGCCATGTCGCCCACCCCTGCAGACGTCCTCTGAGTTACCACCAGTCAGCGCTCCTCAGGTTAGGTATTCAACTGGTTATGAGCTCTTCTAAATAAAAGCCTGTCTAGCTCTCACAATTTCCAATTGCTGTCCACACGAAAGTCACAAGACACATTATCAGCTGCCTGACCAAAGTCCAGAAATATCACATCATTGACATCTCCCTGATCTACCAGCCCAGCAAACCCATAAGAAGAGGAAGTGAGGGGCGACTGGCATGACTTGTTTTGAGTGGGCCCCTGTGGCTCTGTAGTGACCTGTGTTCCCATTTCTAAGGAGTACAAACTGTTTGCTTAAAGCACACACTGTCATTTTATTGGGGCTCCCCTCAGACCTATGTGGGTATGGTCTGCAGAATCCAAAGTGCTCTCCCTTTTGGAAATGAGGACTTTTGCTCACCCAGTTATTTGGGGCTCTCCCACATTTGCTGTGGTCTGTGAAAGATTAACAACAGCCACAGAGCAAGCTGAGCTCCTGCGCTGTCCCTGGCCCCGGTCGGAACGGTGCCTGGACTCACTTCCAACGCCAGCAGGCCCCTCGGCCACCTTCTCGCCAACCTTGGGCTCCGACTCCAACTCAGGAGGGTTATTTTTCCCTCTTAGTCCTACGATCACTCCTGAAAAAGAAAAGGACAACGGGAGTTTGGTGTTTTGCCATCCTTTGGTGCTTCGTGTTGCAGGCTACAGTTTGAACTTGATCTGGTAAGTAGAGAAGTCACTGAAGATCTTTTGAAAAAAGGAGTGACATGATCCTATTTTAGGTGAAGAGTTTTCACGTTTTGACAGCTTCACATCATTAGTGCATTGCTCTGAGCATCAGCATTTTACACTAGCAATTGCCAATAAGCACGACAGGCAGTGCAAAATACACTGGCTAAGGCTGATCAGTTTATCTTCAGTGTGAGGCAGAAAGGGGAAGTGGCTCTGAGTCAGATGAGGACTCCAGCAAACCTGGCTTTAAATACCAGCTCCATCATGTAAAGTCAGGAGGCCTTACACAAGCACCTCACCACCTCTGAGCCTCTGTTTTCTCATCTGCAGAATAGGAATAATAATTTTACCCACTTCACAGGGTGGGTGTGAGGGTGGAGATAATGAATGTATAGTGCCTGACTCCACAGACAGCGTAAGTGCTTAATAAGTGGTCCTTCACCTGAGTCCTTCATCTGCAGAGGTTATGGTCACCTTGCAGGATTCCTGAGTTCCCCAAGACCAGGTCCAGACACCTGGAGCAGCCTGAAAAGAGGGGCACGCCCCCTCAGATGTGGGCTCCTGGAAGCCCTGCCCTCCAGACCTGGATGTAGTGGTGGCCTGTGGCATGCCTCTGTGCTGATGGCTGCCGAGGCCCCAGCCCCTGAGGGACCTGCAGGGGAGGTTGGCTTGGAATTCCTAGAGTTCTGATCTTCCTCCACCCTAATTAGCCCCACCTGGGTACACGTTTTGTGGGGAGTTGCAGGGTTAACAGCTGGAAAAACCGGTTTTTAAAATGTGCCCTCAGGAGTTAGTCTGAGTGATTCTTCAGTGGAGACTGGAGCCAGCATGGAGGCTCCAGGCCCCAAAGTTGGCATATGTCCCAAGGCCCCGCCTGAGATTCTGGCCATTTCCTGCACTGTGGCCCATCACCTGCCACACACCTGGGCCGCCTCCACCCCCAGCGGGGGGTGTGTGGAGAAGGAAAATGAACTATGCCTAGGGAAGCATGGTTGGGGAGGCACCACCCCCTGTTGCACCCTACTGTAATTCCGACCTGCTCCGAGGTTGGCCTTCCAAGGCTGAGCAAAATGGCGTGGGTTAAGAATGCACAGCACCACTTTGCCTTCTAACCTGGGGAGGGTCAGTTCAGGCCATCAGTTGATGCTGGCCAGAAGTAACCACATTTTCTTTCACTCAACACCTTCCGCCCAGACGCCCAGTTATTTCGTTGCAACATGAGTTCTCCCATCAAAGCTTCCACCCTGTCAAGAGTCCCCGAACTTCTCAAACACTAACAGCATATTGGGCAAAATGCTAAGGGCTTCCGCAGGGTGACTCATGTTGCCCTCACTATGTGTCTGTGACGTACTATTTGACCCCACTTTACAGATGAGGAAACTCAGGCACTGGCAAGCTCAGGTACTATGCCTGTGGCCACACAGCTAACTACATGGCAGAGATGGGAACTGAACCCGTAAAAGCTTGGTCTGCACTAGATTCTATTTCCTCTCTTGTGACAGACACTGGGGGACTTGGACACCTGGCAGGGAAAACCACCAGCCCCTGGGCCCCAGTTTATTTCCTCTGTGAGCCTCGCAAAGTAAAAATAACCCTCGACTCTCTAGTGACTGGTTAATTTTGACTTCTAAGACCTCCCCTGTTCGCACTGCCCCACCCCCACCCACACACCCTTCTCCATCCTCCCCTCGTGTCCAGGCAGCAGCCACAGCCCTTGATCACTGACACTTTGACTCTTTTCACTTTTTTTAGTTGTGGTAAAAAAATAAAACATGTAACATGAAATTTACCCCTTTAACCATTTTAAGTGTACGGTTCAGTAGGCTGTTCACGTGGCGGTGAAACAGGTCTCCGGAACCCTTCAGCTCGCCGACCTGTAACCACGCCCATCAAACACCCGGCCTGTCCCCGTCCCTCAGACCCTGGGAACTGCCGTTCTCCTTCCTGCCTCTCTGAGTCCGACTTTTCCGACACCTCGCGTAAGTGCAGCCACACAGCATTTGTCTTTTTCTGACCGGCTTACTCCACTCAGCGTTCTTAGTCCTCGAGCTTCCTCCACGCTGCAGCAAGTGACAGGATTTGCTTGCTTTCTCAGGCTGACATCCCATTGCATGCACTGTCTTTTGATCACCCGTCCATACCTCCACGCACTTTTGGGTGGCTTCTACCTCTTGGCTATTATGAATCATGCTGCTATGAATGTAGGTGTGCAACTATCTCTGAGACCCTGCTTTCAGTTCTTTGGATCTAGACCCAGAAGTGGGTGTTGCCAGATCACATGGTAGTTTAATTTTTGAGGAGCCTTCACACTGTTTTCCACAGAGGCTGCACCAGTTTACATTCCCGCCCACAGTGAATGAGAATGGTTTCTCCACATCCGTGCCCACGTGCGTTGTTTTCTGTGTTGAGAGTGGCCATGCCGATGCATGTGAAGCGTGGAGCCTTAACTCGTGAGCACGAAGTCCTCCACAGACTGGCCAGACAGGCCTCCCTATGCCCGGATGAGACTCACACATGGCAACCAGAGTTCCACTGACATCTTCCCTGTGGCCAAAGAGGCCGAATGATTCTATCTGACGGCTGGAGACATGGAGGCCAGTTTCCACTCAGTCTCAGAGAATCCCTGAGGAACCTCTGCTGGCTGGGCAGTGTTTGCAGGGGAGCAGGTGCTGAGAGGATAGTGATGACTATAGGATGTAAGCTCCATGCAGGCAGAGACATTCGCCTCGGTCATCGCTGCATCCCCAGCATTTGGTACACAGTTAGTGCTCAAACAGTATTTGTTGAATGAGCTAAAAAAAAAAAAATGGGTAGCTTTCTAACCCTGCAGAAAGCAGTCCCTCTAAGCTAATGTGGTCCATTCCATAATGATGGCCCTCCGCAGACTGCTGGGTCCTACCTCTGGTGGGTCTCACACTTTTCCCTGAGTGCCCCACTGTCCCTCTTTCCTTGCTGAAGCATTGTATGTCTGGCTGCCAGCCATTGGCCCATTCCTGTCACCCCTATATCTCCAGAATGACTCTGGGCTTTGTCTTTCTGATGGTGAAGACAAGGAGAGAGTTTTAAAAGTTTGAGAAGTGATGCCTTAAAGTGAGGTTTGAGTGGGCTGTAATAAATGGTTAGCTTTCATTCAGGAAAGAAAAGTGTGCCTCTCCTTATTCCTCACAGGGGAGATTCCAAGGCTATCAGCACTTTTTCGTGCCGACACTGAGATTTTGCTGTTCACTGACCCCACCTCCAGACACAAAGACACTTTGGTGGGGAATGGGAATGAGGGGGTTTCAAACTGATACAGACCCAACAAAACTTGTTTCCCCCAGTGCGGTATGAGGAGAGGGCAATGAAGGTGAGGAGGGTTTGGGCCAGCCCCAGTGCCACACTCTCTGTCACAGTCTAAGAATTCAGGGAGAAAACACCTACTGTGTGTCTGGCACTGTTCTGAGTGCTTTACACAGAATAACTCATTTAATCTTCCCACCTATCTTGAGAGATGTGTAGTGATGTCATACCCATTGTACAGATGGGAAAACCAAGCTCCTTGGGCATTAAGTCACCTGCCCACAATCACAGAGTTGGCTGGGATTTAGATCCAGGCATGTGGATTCAGAGTCTGGGCTCTTACCTGTGCACTATGCTGGATTTCTCGGTCATTTATGAATTCGTTTGTTAATTCAACAACCACTTATAGAGCCGACTGTGGTGGATACCAGCCCCGCAATGAACAAAACACAGGCTTCACCCTCCAAGGCTGTCAGTCTAGCAAGGATGTTCCTGCTGTCTGTGAGAGTGAGTCAGGGAACGTTGGAATCTAGACCCACAAGTCGCCAAACCAAATTCAAATACAAGGTGGACATCCCTCCCAAAGTGGAGCTATCTTCTGAAGGGGGGCTCCTTGTGGTACAGGCTTCCCCCACTAGGTGAGTGTTCTAAGAACCCATCTGTATCAGTGCACCAGCCGGCATTGTTGTGAGAGGCTGCGTTCAGCTTCAGTGAATTTTGTTTGAAGACTCTTCCAGCACGTTTGCCCATTTCATGATGGGTGATTTATGAGCACACCTGCTCACACTGCACTGAGCGTTCAGCAGTTTTTGACCAAAAAACAGCACGAACCCCATGCCTCACCCCCATTCACCCAATCTCTCCCTGAGCAACCTTTTTTTGTTTACCCAGATGAAGTAAGTCTTCAAACAGAAACGTTTTGCTGATGTGGAAGAGGTGAAACAAAAACCAGAGTCACTAAAAGGCAAAATCGACGAGTTCAAAAACTGTTTTGAGTAGTGGGAAAAACATCTCGATAGGTATACTGCATCAGATGGAGAGTACTTTGAAGGTGACTGAAGTTTAAACATGAAAGAATAAACACACAATTTTTTATAAATAAATTCCAGGTTTTTATGGGTCCCCCTTGTATGAAACCAAATTAGGCATCAAGGATCCTGACAAACTATTTCTAGTAGTCAAAATCTCGTCTTCTTTAAAGATAACAGCTCCAAGTGTTTTAAAGAGGCCGCGGCCCTGGAAGGGGTTTGAGAACATCGAAGCAGGTGGGGGAGCTGCCCACACGGCGGCAGCACCCTTCACGCAGGGCTCGCCTGCCTACCAGAGAACCAAGTAACGCCGAGACTTCTGCATGAAATTTCAAATGAAAGCATTAGTAATACCAACTGAAATTAATACCAGCCAGGTTCCTGCACTGGGGCAGCAGGATCAAAGGGGCTTCTGAGACGGCTCTCAGCCTCTCTGCGGAGCCCGGCTGAGCTGCACTGCCTCGTCAGCTCGAATACACCCCGGGCTCTGAGTGGGCACACCTAACACCCAGATGGCGAGCACCCTGCATCCCACAGACATCCGGGGCAGTGAGCGCTTCTGCGTGTCTCCGCTCTGCTCCTGGTGCCCCGGGGCAGTCAGAGCACCGGCCTGGGTTTAATCCCTGCCCTGGGGCCCACATGGCGAGTCACCTTTGACCTTTCAGTCTCCACATCGATAAAACAGGACTAATAACGAATAACCGTGCCTTCTGGGTGAGGTGGATGCAAGGATGAAAGGAGAGGATCCTGCAGAGAACTTGGCACCAGGCATGGTCCCCCGAAACCATACGTGTTAGCTATTGTTCTTAAACGATCTTATTGTGCATTATCTGCAAATAAAATCATCGCTTACCAAAGTCACTGTATTTAAATAAATATGCAATGGGCACTTCATAGGAGTGTTTTTCCTGCATTGCTTGAAGTTCAAGCATCTCCCCATCAGACACGTGGTAAGGCTGGACCCATTTCTTCAGTTTTCGCTGCAGCCAGAGCAGCAGTGCCCACGAGTCCCGGCCCAGGCTCTGTCCAGCCACTCACACCTCCTCCCTGCAGCCCTGGCTTCCGTCTCCATTTCACGGCTTCAGAAGTGGAGGGCTTTGCCCACCCCATTCCTCAGGACCTCCAGTTCCATCTGAGGTTAACTCCCCCTGGAAATCTGACTTTGGGTGCAAGTCATTTATTGAGGAAGTGTTCCCAGAGGTAACCAGTGAGAGGGTGGGAGAAGGAGCAGGGAAGGAGAGAAGCCCAACAAGGGTGCAGCCTCGGCAGTCTCACGGTGCTCAGACTGACCCAGTGGGGACCCTGCATGTGCACCAGAGTTGTCCCTCTCTCCTGATGGGAAAGGAGCCGAAAGTGCAGATGAGGGAAGGGCAGGAGACAGGGGTGGGGAGGGCCCTGCTAACCTCTGCTCCCAGCGACCTACCTGGGGAAAGCCCTGTTCCCTGTTGCAGTCATGTTAGGTCCTGCAGGTCTCAGGGCCTCATTCCCAAAAGGAAGACACCTCTACCAGGGACTCACCCCCTAAACCCGAAACTCAGACAACCACTTGGGCCCCCAGGGGCTCCTCCTGCTGGTAGACCATCAGGCAAAGAAAGGAGCCGCCATGCTGGCCAGCACAGGCTGGTTGTTAACAGGAGGCGCTGTCCCTCTGCCTTGAAACCAGTGGGAGGGCATGTGGAACTTGGTGGCTCTAGGCTATTCCCATGCACAGTGTCCACTGTGACTTGGCAGTTACAGCAACCACACCATGGTGACCAGGGCCTCTGCCAGGACTGCGGGCTGGGTCACGTTGACTGGGAACCACCAGGTGAGGGTGAGGGTAGAGGAGGTTGTGTGTGTACGGGTTCTGCTTCCAGACTAGCTGTAGCAGGTCAGGGCTGTGAACTGCCCCACGAGCCCTCCCCTTGTGTGTTTTCCCCACACTGTGTGGCCAGTCCCCAGCATGAAGACTGTGCAACAGGAGGGCGTGAACTTGAACGTGGGATGCCTGGGACGATGTCTGTGCTTGGCTGGGTCCTCCAGATCCCGTTTTCTAGTTTGGTTCACAGGTGGCTTTGTGGGGTGGCTTGAGTCCCAGCCCCATTCCTGAAACCACCGTCTTAGGCCGGGGCCCCCACAGCCAGCCCCAGAGGAGTATTTGTGTGCCTGTGATGTCAGGTCACTGGTGGGGAGTGGTGGGGGCAGGACAGGGCCTGGGAGGAGTGTGGGCCAAGGCTCCCAGCGAGTGGCCTCTGCCTGACCCTGCGTGCTCCAGCATGAGGTCTCCCAGCGTGAGGCTCTCTCTCCACAGTGACCAAACCAACTCCAGGGCCCCGAGGGCCATTTTGACTGAGGCACCACAGGGCTGATTTTGGAATCAGAAAGCCCATCAGGGCCTGCGGTGCACAACAGTGGTGGAAATGATTGGGGGACAATGGACCCTGGCATTTGCTGTTACCAGCTCTACTACACAAATACTCATGGAGTTGCTTTGCTCCCAGTAAGAATGAATTGAGGTCAAAAAACGGAACCAAGAGAGGACAGCAAACCTGTTCCAACAGAACAGATTCTCTTCCTTCTACCGGAAAACCACGTGTGCCCAGCCTCACCTCTGAGGGCCGGGGAACAAGGAAAGGTGGGTGCACAGATCTACCCTCCCAAAGGTCCCCTCGGGCTGTGCAGAGGAGAAGCCACCTGTGGGCTTTTAAAACCACAGCCCAGCAAACCCCCAGGAGGCCTATTATTACAGGGGAGAAGGGAAGTACCTGCCCCTGGAGATTAGAGACTTGCAAAGTCACTCTGAACCCAAGAAGTGAAAAAACAAATCAAAATAGACAGAGAATTGGCACGGACAAGTTCAAGACTCAATTTATTTCTTCAAATTACACTTCCTTAAGTTTTGCTTGGGCTCAGAGTTGTTTTCAAGCCAGGCAGATTTCCAAGGGTCAGACGCTGCTGGGAGCAGCTGCCTTCGATGGTTCATTCATCGCGTCTTTCTTTCCGCACACGCCCAAGGGATGCCTGCTCCACAGTCAGGCACCGGGCTGGGCACAGGGTTCGTGACAAAACAAACACAGGCCCTGCCCTTGTGAAGTTTATGCTTTAGCAGGGGGGTGACCTCCAAATAAATAAATACACACGTAGATCTGGAAGTACAAATGGTGATGGGTGTCTTGAAAGGAAAATGTAGAATGCCAGGAGAGGGAAGAGCAGCGTGAAGGAAATTAAAGTGTCAGGGAAGATTGCTCTGAGGAAGTGGCATGTAAATTGAGGTTTGAAAAATGAGTGGGAGTTCAACCCATGGAGGGAAGGAAGGGGTGGGGGTGGGGTGGCCTTCCTGGGCAGAGAGAACAGCCTGTGCCAAGGCCTAGGGTTGGGAAAGATGGGGGCCGACCTGAGAATCAAACGGACCTGCGCGAGCAGGCAAGCCGAAGCAGCCCAGTCGCCCTGAAGGATCCAAACAAAAACTGGGGCGTGCTCCTTTCTGCACGCCTGCGATGGGGGTGGGCTTCAGGAGGGGATGGAGCCTGGAGTGATGACAAACGTTAGCCCCCAAAACTGCTCTGGGTAGGAGACTCAAATCAGACCAAAACTGCGAAGCTTTTGATTAAAGGCAAGATGGAGGAGTCTCAGCTCTTCGCAGAGCACAGCTCCAGGGGCCACCATGCATGCCGCCATCTCTGCGAAGAGCAGGTGCAGTGGGCAGGGCACAGCCTACGATGTACACACAGTGGCAATGAATTTGGAAACAGAGCTGGTGGAAAAGAGGTTCTTTGCAGAAGTCAGTAAAATGGTTGAATTGTTTGGGAGAAAAGAGGAGGCTCGTTGAACAGTTGAGATTTTATTTTCTGAAGGAGCTGGAGGCCAGCGAGGAGAGACAGCAGAAATGGAAGTGTGAGATGTGCTGAAAAGAGATCTTTTTTCCTAAAACAAAAAAATATTTGTGGAGCTTTCTGCTAGATGGATAATATTGAGTAAAACGGGCGAGATCCTACCCTCATAATGCTTACAGTCTCGTGGGGGAGAAAAGGCTAATTTAAATCATATGAAGACAAGTGTGTGGCTGTAAGTTGAGAAGAGGCAGGCAGGAGAGGGCCACGGGTGTGGCTGGTGTGTGTGCCAGGGCCCCAATTAAGTCTGGGGGGGGCTGTCAGGACAGCTTCCCTGATGAAGTGGTATTTAGGTTGAGATCTAAAGAACGAGCAAAGGTCAATTAGACAAAGGGGGTAGCGTGGGGTCAGGGCGAGGACATCCAAAGGCCCTGTGGTGGGGACACATGAAGACAAAGAAGAAATTGGGTGACTGGGGCACAGAGAACACAGAGTGGGGAGAAATCGTTGAAAGGTTTAAGGCAGGAATTAAACTTGGATTCTAAACTCATCCTCTTCCTCCATGGCAGATGAACAGAGGGGGCAGGAGAAGGAGCAGAAAGAAGGGTTAGGACATTCTCAGAGTGGGTCAGATAGGAGCTCGTGGTGGCCCGGACCAGGGTGGTGGCAGTGGGGGTGCGGAGCATGGGACAGGGTTGAAATATAGTTAGGGTGGGGAAGGGGTGTGTAAGGGGACTGAATGGTAATGGAAAAGTACAATAAAGATTAAATGTTTTTTAAAAGAAATATATTTAGGGTATTAATTTGGCAGGAAATTGTGCCAGACTAAACGTGGAGCAGACTTGGAGAAGAAATATTCATTTGATGTGAACCCCAAGAATAAATTTACCTGATAAGATGGACTCCCCATGGTCAACCGAGGGCCTGAGTTTTATAAATAATAGCAGCTTAGTGGCCATTGGCTGATGGGCTTCTCACGCTCTGTATGCCAGAAAGAGCCGCAGACTGATCTCTCAGCAGGACCCGCATTGGGTCCTGCTCGTTTAGGCTGTGGATCAGCTGCGGAAATGGGGTGGGTGGGGGTCCTGGTTTAGTCTTTCTGTTGATACCAGTGGACTAAGATCTGCCCGTTCAATCGTTCAGTCAGCACTGCTCTGTAACGACCATTCGGGACACATAATTACACCCCATCAGAAGTGTATGGATTTGGACAACTTATACGTAAAATGGACCCAATTGTGAACCTGGGCAGAAACTTTCCCCATAAATGGCATCCTCCCTTTTGTCTCTGCACAGCACAAGCTAAGTTGCTACCTGAGTCTGTGTCTCCCAGGCTGCAGCTTCCTTTTGCTCAAGTAAATGCTTTTTATTCTTTATAACAATCTAAAATTAATTTTGGTTTACAGGGATGTGAGCAATGAGGGGGAAACAGGTATCAAAGTTTCTGCCTTGTGGGGCTGAGTGGATGCCGGAGCCATTCATCAAGTTGGGGGCCCTGGAAAAGATCTCGGTAAGGAATGAAGGGCACTAATTTTGACTTCAGACACTTGGGACAGATTGAGTTGGAGGTGCTCTTAAGACACCCAAATAGAAGCAACTGGATGAATAGATCTGGACTTCAGGGGAAAGGTCTGGACCAGAAACATCAGTCTGGGAGTCATGGGTGTACGAGGAGGTTTGAGGTCTTGGGCATGGACAAGACCACATAGGAAGAATATGAAAGTACAACATAAATGTGTATAAAGATGTGACTTTGTCGGTCAAATTTGTTTGGAAAACACTGGGTTAAATGTACTTAAACCGCTGCAGCACTTGTCAAGGCCTTCAAAAGACCAGTGAGTGTTTGTGTTTCTAGAGGGGGTAGCTAATGAGACTGGGGGTCTCTAAAGGCAGACATGCCTTAATTCAGAGATTCCCAAACATTTTGGCCACAGGATCCTTCTATCCCAGGGCCTCTTACTGCCCTAGACCAGCCTTTCCGACAGTTACTGTTGTTTTGCCGTGTATAATGCACACCCACATTTTTGGCCCAAACTTCCAAGGACAAAAAATCTTTCATTTTAATTTTTAATTCAATTATTTATTTATTTTTATTTACCTACTCGTTTTTGTATTATAAAGGAACTTTAGCATTTATTTTTTAACATGTTATGGTAGGAGAAATTGTATGTAACAAGTAACTACAAAACACAAGAACAGATACAAGGAACAAGAAATTTTAATTAGCACTACCCATATATAATGCACGTTTTTATTTTTCCCTAAAAAATTTGGGGAAAGTGTGTGTTATACATGGCAAAATATGGTAAATATGGTCACCAGAGCACTTTTTTTCTCTTTGAAAATAAAACCAATAGCAATACCTGCTAATTGAACAGTGCATCACACTTGACTGGGTGTTTTCATACCACTTCTTTTTCAACTCCCAAAACAACCCTCAGCACCCCCCTCAGAGACAAGGCTCAGATACCTTGAGTGGCACCCCCAATGTCCAGGGTCTCACAGAGGCTGAAGGGCAGACCTGGCACTAAAGCCAGGGACCACCAAGTCACCAACTCCAAAATCACGTTGTTTTACCATCCTAGCCACTCTCACATACAAACGCACAGTCCTTAACAGTATTATTAATTTAATAGTAGGGAGGCCGATACTTGGATCCTCAGAGCCTCCAACTGGTAGCTGAGGAGCCTATGCTTCTGACTTTCTTTCTCTTAATAAGCTAAGAATGGCACACTGAGTCAGGGGAAGCATGTGGCTGTCCTCATGGAGGTCAGCTTTAAAGGCTGAAGCCATACCCCAAGCATGCCAGCTTCACCTTAATAGTCAGTTATGGGTTTAACCCCCACAAATTTATCTGAAACTTTAAAGAACGTATTAATGATTTTAATCTTGCATTACCACTTGGGATAATGGGGTCTATGGGTTAATTGTTCCTGTTGTAAACCTTTTTCAATCTTTTATGTGTTGATTGAAAATTAGGCTGTTGGAAGAAATAAATTTCTCAAAGAGAGGATGATCTTTAGAGGTGGGACAAGCTGAGACTACCTCCTAACATTAGCACAGGACTCATCTTTTCAGAGAGTTAAACATATGTTCCTGTTAGTGGTGTCCTTAAATGGTATCTGGGGATGTCTCTCCTACTCCATTACACAGGTAGGCACTGAACACCTCTTCTTGGCAAAGATTTGTGCTGGCTGTAGTAGGAAAACACACACTCCCCACAAGGAACTTTTTATTTTTTCAATATGCAAAATTTTACTGAATTATAATGTATATTCAGAAAGGTACACAAGTCATAAATTTTTACAAAATGTAACCTCCACCAAGATCAAGAAGTAGAATGACATCAGCTCCCTGGAAGGCACCTGTGCTGCACCCGCCCTCGTGCCTAAGGGAAGCAGTGTTCGGACCACGTGTTAGTTTCCTGTCGCGGCTGTCACACAGTACCACGAACTTAGTGACTTAAAGCATCGACACATGTTTATTCTCTTACAGTTCTGGAGGTCGGAGATCCCAAATCAGTCTCAGGGAGCTACAGTCAATGTGTCAGCAGGGTGGGGTCCTTCCGGGGGGCGCTAGGAGGGAATCTCTTCCCTTCCCTTTCCCTGCTGTCAGAGGCCACCTGCATTCCCTAACTCCTGACCTCCTTTCTGCAGCTTCAAAGCCAGCATCACAGCATCGGCTCTCTCTCCCCCACCCCCATCTCTCTGACTCTGATCTTCCTGCCTCCCTCTTCTCAGGTCCCTTAAGATCAGATTGGGTGCACCTGAATAATCTAAGCACTCTCCCCATCTCAAAATTCTTAATTTAATTACATCCGCAATATCTCTTTTAGCATGTAAAGTTTGATTGAAGGTTCGAGAGGTTAGGATGTGGACCAGAAGCTACTATTTAGTCCACTACACACCCTAACACTGTAGATTCACTTCGCCAGGTTTTAAACTTTATGTACATGGGAACGTACACTCCTTTAATGGTGTCTTTCAACTTTAAAAAGTTTTAAATTTCAGAGCAGTCAAATTTATCCATTTTTTTGCCTTAAGGTTAGTGTTTTGGTGTCTTTTTAAAGAAATATTTGCCTACCCCAAATAATGAGGATATTTTACTCCCTCCAGCTGATACATTGTTTTACGCGTATTTTAACCTGGTATGGACCTAGAATGAGCTTGTGGGGCGGTGCGATGCAGTGACCATGAGGGTTCCTTCTGTCCTGATGTGGTGCACAAGCGGTGCAGCCTGCTTGTAAGAACGCTGTCTGCCCTTTACTGCCCGCATTGCCACCTCTGTGCTACTCAAATGCCTGTCTTAGTGCCACACCACACTGTCCTAACCACAGTGGCTTTAAAAGAAATCCCAATAACCACTAGCATGAGTTCTCTCGTTTAGTCCTCCTCCGAGACTGTCCTGGCCATTCTTGGAGTTTTACATGGTTGTGCAGATTTCAGGAGCAGTTTACCGGTTCCTTGGCATTTGCGTGGGACCTCGGTGAGTCTGTGGGCCGTTTGGGAGAGCATCTCTGCGGCCCCGAGCCCTCTCACGCCTGAACGTTTGTTCGGGTTTCCTTACCTTGGCTCAATAATGTTACTGTTTTTGCACAAAAATTTTGCAAATCACCCACTGGATTATTCGTAGGTATTTAATGTTTTTTTTAAATAATATTATAATGCGATAATATTATCATTTAAAAAATTCATTTTCTAATTTTTATTTTTTTAATTTTTTACTCAGCTTCATGTGTAATTTTTATTCTGAAATGTAAAGCTCTTCTGAATTCAAGTACAGTTTAGCTGCAGGTGTAGAACATAGAGTTCACGTTTATATACCTTATGAAGTGATCACCGCAAAAAGTTCACTATCCACTTGTCACCATACGAAGTACTGTGATATTCTTGATGCTACTAATATTCTGTGTGCCGTACTTTTCATCCCCCTGACTTATTTGCAAGTTTGTACCTCTCAATCCCCTTGACCTTTTTGCCCAGGCCCCCACCGCCAGACCCTCTGGCAGAGATCTGCTTTCTGTACCTATGGGTCAGTCTGTTTTGTTTGTCCATTCATTTAGCCTTTTTGGATTCCACACCTAAGTGAAGTGATACAGTGTTTGTCTTCCTCTGACTTACTTTCACTTGGCGTAATGCCCTCTAGGCCTATCCATGTTGTCATGGCTAGACCCAGGCCTTGTCCTGGCCGCGGAGCACTCCAGGGTGAACGTGTAGGTGCGTGCACATGTCCGCTTCTGCCATGTCCGTTCACCTGGTGAGGAGCACCAAGGCCGCCTTGTACCGGCTGTTGTAAACAAAGCTGCAGGAAACGTCGAGGTGCAGACACCTTTTCGAATTGTTCCACTTCTAGGGGCTTTTTTTCAGATAAGCCCCCAGAAATGGAGTTGCTGGGTCTTTCTTTTGTCTCTTGTTACGTAGCCCCTAATTTCTATTGTTAGTGTACAGAAATACAACAGATTTTTTTATACTGATCTTCCTTCCAGCTATCTTGCTAAATTCATTTACTAATTGATATAGCTTGTGGATTCTTTTCGATTTTCTCTCTATAGCTTTATCTACACAAACAATATGTATATATGCACATATTCATACACATTTTTATGCATTGTCCATGATGCTAATGAACAACGGCAGTTTTATTTCTTCCTTTTTTGTCCTGATACCTGTTTATTTTTCTTGCTTTGCTGTACAAGCTAAAAACCACCAGTTCAATGTTTAATAAAGTTGTGATAACAGATATTCTTGTCATTTCCAAATTAGGGTGATTATGCTATTTGCTATGGAGTTATTTATAGATACCCTTTATAGGTTTAAGGAAGTTCCTTATATTTCTAGTTTGCTAAGAATTATTTTTAAATCACGAATGAGTGTTAAATTTTATTGAATGTTTTCCTATATCTGTTTAAATGAGCATAAGATCTCTTTTACTCTGTTCATGTGGTAAAATATTGAACTACCTTAGTTTTTTTGTTTTGAAATAATTTTAGACTTACAGAAAAGTTTCAGAAATAGTACAGAGTTCCCTTATATCCTACACCAGCTGCCTCTAATGCTCATTTGACATAACCATAGGACAACTATAAAAACTTGAACAATTAGCACTGGTACAATATTTTTAACTATACTACAACTTTGTTCATATTTTTAAAACTTTTTTTAAAGATTGTATTTATTTATTTTTAGAGAAGGGAAAGGAGAGGGGCAGAAGGAGAAAGAGAGGGAGAGAAACACCAGTGTATGGTTGCCTCTCACACACTCCCTACTGGGGACCTGGCCCATAGCCCAGGGACATGCCCTGACTGGGAATAGAACTGGCGACCCTGATCCTTTGGTTCATAGGTCGACACTCAGTCCACTGAGCCTGGGCCTTTGTTCATATTTTATGGTTTTTCTACTGACATTCTTTTTCTGTTTCAGAATCCCATATTGCATCCAGTTGTCATGTCTCCTAGTTTCTCTGATCTGTGAGAGTTCCCTAGTCCTTCCTGGTCTTTCGTGACCTTGACACTTTTGAGGAGCATCAGTCAGGTACTTTTTGGAATACCCTTTAATTTGGGTTTGTCTGATGACTTCACAGGTTAATATCTTTGTCAGGATTTGGTATTGAGTTTATGATGGCTTCATGAAACAAGATAGTAGCTGTTCCCTGTTTATTCTTTGAGAGAACTTACGTTTGTGTAAGGTATGTTGCTATTTCTTCCCTAAATATGTGAGGAATTCATTGATGAAGTTATCTGGGCCTGGAGTTTTCCCTGAGGGAAGGTTTTAAATTATAGATTGAGTAGATATTCGACTACATTCCTATTTGTCCTTGTCTCAGTTCAGCAGTGTCTTTTTCAGAGAACCTACCATTTCATACATTCAAATGTATTGGCAGAGAGTTCTTTACCTTGGTATTATCTTTGCATTCTCTCCCCGCTCCCAAGGATTCTTGTGTATGACCTGTGCTAGGCTCTCTTTTCCACTCTTGAAAGTGATACTGTTTTCTCCCTTTTTTCTTGAAGAGGTTTGCAAACTGTTTACCAATATTATCTATCCTTTTGCAGAACCAGCTTCTAGTTTTGTTGATTCTCTCATTGTACATTTGTTTACCATTTCATTAATTTTCTGCTTTTATCTTTATCATGCTCTTCCACTTTCTTGGGCTGGGTTTCCCACCCCCTAGTTTCTTGAAATTGATTCTTCCATAATTGATTTTCAGCTTTTCCTTCTTCCTAACATATGCGTTGGGGGCTGTAAATGGCTGCCTGCCGCCAAGCGCAGCTTTTACCGAATTCCACATGTGTCGATATGTTGCATTTGCATGATTATTTAGTTAAAATATTTTCTTACTTTTCTTTAATCTTCAGATTATTTAAAAGTGTATCACTAGATTTCTTAAAAGGTGAGGATTTTTAAAAGTATCTTTTGTCATTGATTTCTAGCTGAATTATACTGTGGTCATAAAACTGTGAATTCCCCCAGAGAATAGAAAAGGAAAGAACACTTACCACTCATTTTATAAGGGCAGTTTAACCTTAATGCCAAAACCTGACAAAAATACTATGTGTGGGGAGGGGAGGAAGAGAAGAAAAAGATTATTTAAATCCTCTGGAATTTGTCCAGATTTGTTTCGTGGACCAACATATGGTCAGTTTGGGTAAATGCACTGTGTGCATTCGGAATTTTAGAAGTGTAGCTGGTGGGGAACGCAGTGGGTTAGAGCGCCGCCCCAGTGCACCAGGGGCGGGGGCCTGATCCCGGGCAGCACACAGACAAGAATCAACCGGTGAGTGCGTCCGTAAGTAAGTGGAGTAACAGACTGATGTTTCTCTCTCTCTCTCAAAATCAATACATAAAATTTCAAAAGGGCATTTATCGAGTGTGCAATACTCGATAAATGCTAATTAGGTCCAGGTCGCATTTGTTAACCGTGTTGTTCAAATCTTTTACTATACACCTGTCCTTTTTTCCTGCTTGTTCTAAAAGGTGTTGAGAGCGGTGAGACATGTGTTAAAATCTTTATTGTAATTGTGGATTTGTTTCTTTTCCTTTTTCATTCTGGTCAATTTTTGCTTTGTAAAATTTGAGGATGTATTATTAGGTACAATTTAGAATTGTTATATCCTTCAGGTGAACTGACATTTTTATCCTTATGAAATGCACTTCTTTATAAAGCTATTCACCTTAAATGTTATTTTGTCTGATATTAGTGCAGACAACCAGTTTTCTTTTACTCAGTTAGAGATGCAGTTTTTCCTTTTCCTTTTATTCTTTCTGTACATTGGGTGCAGCGGTGTGTTTATTTTGAACCCAGTTGGATAATCTTTGTCTGTAATTAGAGTAGTTAATCTGTTTACATTTAATATGCCCCCTGACATATTTTGTGTTTAAATCTACCATTTTATTTGTTTTCTAGTTGTTACAATTGTCTGTTTTCTTTCCCCCCTTTCTCACCTTCTTTTGGATTCATCAAGCATTTTTCACTACGCCAGTTCCCTCTTCTATTGACTAGTTGTTGATTCTTTTATTACCCTTCTGTTGGTGGCCCTGGATGTAAAGATTACAACATGCAGCCTTAACTTACTGAAGTCCAATAAAATTAGTACTTTTTTCAATTCCTGGGAAATGTGAAGGACATTGGGATACTTTATCTCCTTTTTCCTGCTTCCTATGTTTTCTATATTAATTGCATGTTCTGATTCTACATGTACTCTAATTTTCTCAAGATATTATTTTATTCTTTCATAGTCAATATTAATTTAGATTTCCCCACATTTATGCTTTATAGTGTCCGTTCCTTTCTGTGTCTTCCTGCTTCCATCTGGGTTCTGCACCTTCTCCATGAAACACTCTGCTTAGCTTCTCCTTCACTGTCTGCTGCCTAGCTGTAAATCACCTCAGCTTTTATTCGGCTAGAAATATCTTTATTTCACTTTCACTTTTGAATGATACTTTGTCTGGGTATAGAATTTTAGGTTAGCAGTTATTTTTTTTAGCCTTTTAAAGATATTATTATATTATCATTTTTTGGCTTCTATTGTTTTTGTTGAAAAATGACAGAGAAACATCGATCAGTTGCCTCTTGTACACACCTGGACTGGGGACCGATCCCACAACCCAGGTGTGTGCCCTGACCAGGAATCAAACCCGCAACCTTTCAGTTTATGGGATGACACTCCACGCAACTGAGCCACACTGGCCAGGACACTGTAGGGGGTTTTGCCAGAAAAACTGTAGCGATAATTTAAGACTCTGGATAGTGTAATCTGCCTCTAAAGAAGATTTACTTTTTGTTTCTGGCAGACAGTTAACTAAAAAAAAAATCTTCCTAATCTAATCTGAGATTAAACTGATCCAGATCTGAGTTTCAGTCTCTGTGAGCGCTGCTGGTCTGCTTTCAGGCTAGCTGTACTACCAGGGCGCAGGCCTCCAACGACCCCCGCTGGAAAACTGGGGTGTCTATGAGGACTCCTTTTGGAAAGCGGTGAGTCCCAGTTTTTATCCCCAGAGCCCCATGGAACATCCAACAGTCACACCCAGTAACTCTGTGTGTATTCAGCAGCAGCAAATGCATGGTGGGGAAAGCAGCTGCATATGTTAAGCCAACTCACCTGTGTGTCTTTTTTCTCCAGTACCTTAGACCCTATCTTAGTAGCTTTCTGTTGCTTTCAAATAAATGTTTCTCACTCTTTAAAAATTTAATCTTTATTGTATTTTTATCTAGTACCATCTAGTCCCTTTTAACTTCCTCCCCGCAGCCATCACCACACTGTTGTCCATGTCCATGAGTCCTTTTTCCTGTCTCTCCCTTTTTAAAAATACAGCGTTTTCTAGTTGTTCTCTGACGCAGGATTGGTCTGATGCCAGCCAGTCCATAAAGACTACAGGCAGAAGTCGTCCCTGATACTGCTTAGAGCTAAGCAGTTCATAGATAAGAACTGCTCTATCTTACCACTCTCGGTTCCTGCCCTCGAGGAAATTTGCTTTAAAACTCTGTCCCAGCTGCTGTAATAAAAAAAAACAAAAGTCTGTCTAAAAAAAAATTAATGCCTTGAGTATCATTATTTTTCAAGCAATATCTTATCACATCAACAATAATAAAAACTAACAATTTTATTATTTATTCTGGACCCATATCCCAGCATCTTACATGCATTAATTCATTTAATGGGATGCAATAATGTCTAACGTGGCCCATATTCCTCAGTCACAGAATTTGAGTAAGGGTGAGCCATGGGTGAAGATGACATGTAATTCAACAAACACAGCCAGGGCCCAACTAAGAAAAAAGCTCAGACATTATCTAGGCCACCAGATTATAGGGAATGCACAGGCAAGAATTTATTGCACAAGCCTCAAACTACTTCCCTACTAGTCTTTTTCAAGTGAGAACTCCTGAAATAAGTCAATTGACAGCAAAAGACTAACAGTGAGCAAGTTCCCTTCTACTTGTGTGCTTCCCAGTGCAGATGATGAAATGTCGAAAGTAAGTACTGGACAAGAAGTAACAGGAGGAGAAGAGAGAACAACCACGGGCTATGTGCACTGGCCTTGATATCAAGAATCAGCTTTATTTGTATTCAGCAGATACCAGATGACTGCAGACTTGGGCCACACAAATGGATCAAGGACAGATTAAGAACAGAAAGGGGGTGATATGGCATGGATGGCCCAAGACCCTGCCAGGGAGAAGTAAGGGGTGTGTTCCGGCTATGTACACTGAACGCCACACACGGAGCACAGAACACGGCGATCCCAACCCAACTTTAGCTCTCAGTCGGTCACTCCTGGGGCCTGGCGCTCCTCACCCTTTCATGCCCCTGAGCCCCAGTGATAATCGGAGCGAGCTGTGTTCCTGCTGTTGGATGGAGCTCTATTTAACTCCCTCTACTCCAATTTCATTTCCACCAGTGGAAGCAGTCTGGGTGGTTGAAGCCTCGGCCATAGAATAAGCCTGCCTCAGTCCAAGTCTTGGTCCTAATTGCTACCTGGGTGACCTCGGGCAAGTTATTTAACCTCTCTGAGCCTACATATCCTCATTGTGAAATAGGGATGATGATAATAATAGTTATCAAGATGAGATAACTATTAACTATGAGATAATGCTAGTGAAGTGTTTGGCAAAGAAATAAAAGCAAAATAAATGCTGGCTATGGCTATTACTTCATTTAGGGTCCTGCTGTGCACAGGAAGGTCTTATGCTATTCTTACCTACCGTGTTCCTCATTTGAAGTGGCCTCAGGAGTGTCGTTGGAGGGGAAGGAAGAGGTGGAAAACACAGGGGCCTCCTTGGTATCATGGGTGAGCACACATTTCATCCAACAAGCACAGTGCTCCCGAGGCTGGTGTCTACCAGATCTTCTCGGAGGACTGTATTAATGTATTAATGTGGGTGGTCATCAGCCAGGTTTCCTGTCCTCACTCCTCCCTGGGAGGAAATTGGTTCTATTTCAGAGACATCAGAGATCTCAACTTCCCCACCCATCCCCCTTCAGAAACACTAAGGCTGGGGCGGCCTGAGGCTAACCAGGAACAGATGACGCCTCCTCAGTCTTGTGATCAAAGGTGCTCCTCCATGAGGCTCAGGGGCCTCTGCTCACCCAAATCTCTTCTCAGTAGAGTATTAAACATCAATTATTTAGCTCTTAATGTGTATTGAATTAATGTGTCTTACCCAAGTGAATCTGCAATGTATGCCTGATCCTCACTCTGGAATGAAAGGCTTGTGTCCCTCCAAAAGTCGAGGAATAGCAAGAAGGGCACATATAGCAGAGAGCCATCGTAGGGGTCAGACGACCCCCGCCCCCACTTCTGCCTCTCCTGTGTGGCTTTGGGGAATTTGTTTCTCCTGGGCTGCTCTTGGTATCCTCATTGAAGGGGCTCTGAAGTCCCTTCCAGCTCTGAAAACTGTCTCTACGAAAGTGGTTTCAGTTGGAGGACCTGGAGCAGGCCCGGAAATCCACCACAGGCGTTTCCAGTCATCCCTTGCGCCTCCCCAAGCTTTGAACACATGCGGGTTCCCTGTCGCCTGCCCCTCCCCCATCCCCATGTGTGTCCCCCACCCTCATGACCTGTCTCTCCAGAGCCAGGCTTTGAGGGGGGTGGTAGGACGCCAGCCTCACAGTGCAGCCCCCTGCCCTCCCCTCCCCTCCAAATCCCCATTTCCTGTCTAACAGATTTACGATGCAGTTCAAAGAAGGAAGGATGATATAACAGCTTCCCTGCCCCCTCCCTCTCCCAACTGACTTAGTTTAACTGGCTGCGGGCCAAGCAGTTTTGTCCTCCACAGCCTCCCAAGTGTAAAAATACTCCAGGCCCCAGCCCTCCGTCTGTGACAGGGCGTCAGCGCCCAAACCCACTGGTCGGGCTTTGCTCGTGGGCGGGAAGGAGGCAGCCCTGCCCCGCACTGGAGTCTAATTAAGTACTGAGGGAATAAACCACGGGCTTCAATTTTAGCTTTAAAAATAGTTCGGGCCCAGGATTCCTCTCTCTGGTTTGAACTGTGAGTTCACTGTGTCCCCCTGCACCTGGGCTTTGAGGGGAATCTCGGTGGGGAGGAAAGGACAGGGCTTTGAGGAGCCAGGGATCCCGTGGAGGCTCAGGGTGCAGAAGCCAGTGGGAGAAGCAGACTTCAGAGGGAGGGAGGTTCGAGGCCAGGGGGTGGATTATTCCGTGCCCTCCATCCCTGCATGGCATCCTGCCTCTAGTGCACTGGCTTTCCCCCTGCAGGACATCCAGGGGTTTGGGGTCCTTCCGAATGTATCTCCAGAGCCCCATGAGGCCGAGAACTCTAAGCTCTAGCCAAGGCTGAGGTAATTCTCCAGCAAGATAATAGAATACACATCACAGTTTTGTGCATAATCAGGCCTCTTGGGCACTGAGAGTGAGGAAAACATCAACAAGTGGAAAGAAGAGCTGCAGGTCCACTGAGTGCTAACTGGCTCGCGCTGACTCCTGAGCCTCTTCCCATCCACCTGCCTCTCCACGTGGAAGGAGAGAGGCCAGCCTGCTGAGAGTCAGGCAAGGAACAGCTGACTGGACCAATGGAGGTGGAGGAGGGGGCGGGCTGTGTGAACTAGGCAATGTCCAGAGGGCCAGCAGATCTGCCATGCGGTTAACTCTGCAGTCCCTCACTCCATTCTCACTCTCACACTGGATCATCATTAGCTGTCATTAGACTATGGTCAGGGGTTCTGTGTTACCTCCTCCTTTTCCCATTACCCAACACGGAGTGGGTGCCTGGTTTAAATGTGTTCCTTTCTGGGCACCCCTTTGTAACATTTCAGCTCTGAATTTGCTTTATGTTGCTATGAGCACCCCTTACCTCTGCATCAAAGGGGCACAGTCAAGAACAAGCTAAGTAAGTCTGTGGACAAGCTTACCCCACCTGCCTTCTGCATACCTGGGCTGACCCAGAGGGGACCGCAGAACTGGAGTGAGGCCCCTGGCAACACTGGTGGCTATGAAGACGAATGTCACATGTACCTGACACTAAGCCAGTACTCACTGCTCCTGGGGAACAGTCAGAATAAAAAGGAAGGAGAAGCAAAAGAAATCAAACTCAAAGGGCAAGAGTAAGGGCTCCTTCCTGACAGTCCTCTGGGAGCGTTTTTCTACCAGGGAGAGTTCCTAGGCAGGTGGTTCCCTTCAGCTCATCCTTGGAGATAGATGTCCTCAGAGTTCCTTCTTCTCTTCAGATTCATTCAATCACTCCATCAGCGTGTTGGCGCACCTACCACAGCTGCGTGTGGTAGGTGCAGCGGGGGCACTGCCAGGCAGCCACATCGGTAATTACAACACTGTGCTACACTGGGGAGGGGACAGAGGCCTAAGGGAAGCCGGGCAGAAGGCACCTTTGGCTGCTTGGTGGTCAGGGGATGCTTCCCAGAGGGGGTGAGGGGACTCAGGTCTGCCTTTTCCAGGCCCACTGCCTTTCTGCTTCTCTCTTCTCCAACCTGGCAGCTCTGCCCGGGAAAGGGGCCCTGTGCTATGGGAGACAGGCTATCAGAGAGCACGGTTCATTCTCCAGAGCACCTCTGGCACCCTGTTCTGCTTTCCGGCTTTCAGGTGCCTCTGCAGGGCCCACCTGTGCCTAACACAGCCCCTTCCCTTGGTGGAGTCGGAGGCCAGAAGGCGGCAACACTGGGGCAGTAATAACACTGCTGAGAAGGGGCAGGGGGTGAAGGGGCAGAGAAGAAGCACCACTTTACCCTCAGGCCCCACCCTGTGGGTAAGCATCTCAACCCCTAACTGCGCCTGTGGAGGCTCAGCTCAGTGTGGCCAAGCCACAAAATCTCCGCTTGGAAGATCCCGTTTCCTAACGCCCTGGCCCAACATCAATAGCAGTATTGCCCCACAAGGAGTGGCAAGCCATTTACTGCAGAACCACCAGCGCCACGGCTCAAAACTCAAGTTCAGATATGAAGAACTCCCCTCTGGAATGTAAAACTGAGTTCAGAAATAAGAAAAACAAAGTTTCAGCCCAAGTTTCCTCCAAGGAGACACCCTCAGTGCCCCTCCTCACAGCTGCCTAGGCCTCCTTCCTGGGCTGACCCCTCATTAGGAACTAATGGTCCCCAGCTGTGCCAGCTTCCAGACCTCCGCCTTAACCCCTTGGTTTCCTCTGTTGCTGCCAGAAAAAAATTAGTGCTGAGAGGTAGAGGGCGCCCACTACACTGAGTCAGGGGTGTGCACATGCTGTGGTTTCTCCTAATAAACCAAATTAATAATAATCGCCACCAGGATGCCTTACCCACTTGCATTATTAGCTCTTCTGTGGCCTCCTAGCTCTGCAATACCACAAGGGGGTAGGAGCTGTTCCGCCCATGCAGCTAGGGACGGGAGATGTGATTTACACTTGGGTCTGTTCTCCTTTGCCCATCCTATCACTTACTTTGAGCAAGAGTTGATTCCTAAATGTGCTTTGTTCATCTATAGAGGTTTGAATACTTTAAAGCCAGAAAATTCTAGGTAGAGAATGAAAAGAACCGGGTTTTCTGTCCAACCAGGGAAGCTTATTGACCTTGGACAACTACCAGCTTCCTTGAGCTCCTACAGCCTTACCTTCAAAATAGGGCAAGTAAAAATATCTGCCTTTCTTCCCTCCTGGGCTTCTTGGGAGATCAAATAGACCCAGTTGGGCAAAAGCATCGTAAACTTTTTTGTAAGGAAGGACAATGACACCCGACAACTCCCCGACTCCCCGTGGGACATAGCACATTCCGAGTGCAGAGAGGCTCACCCAGATGCTGTCAGATGCAGTTCTGGGGCCCCATATTCCAAGAGCCTTTTATTTCCTTTGTGAGACACTCGAGTTGACAATAACCCCCCAGGGCAGGTGGCAGGGGCGTCCAACTTGCGGCCCAGGGGCTGCATGAGGCCCAGGATGGCTATGAATGTGGTCCAACACAAAATCGTAAATTTACTTAAAGCATTATGAGATTTTTTTGTGATTACGTGTTGCAGTGTATTTAATATGTGGCCCAAGACAACTCTTCATCCAGTGTGGTCCAGTGATGCCAAAAGGTTGGACACCCCTGGAAAGAGTCCAGGGCCCCGTCCCCAGATGATCTGATTCCATGGATATGGGGTTATTTGGTTCAGGTGTTCAGCTCACGTTTTGAGGCCCACTATTAGGCCTTTCTTTACTGTATGGAAATTAAATTCTTCCATGACCAGGCCTCTTTTATGCTTGTTGTTTCCGCCAGTAAAATGGGGACAATTTGTGAGACTCCTGCTTCATAGCGGTCTGAGATGGGAGGACATCCGGGGACATCCAGGTACATGTTGGGGGCGCATCCACGGCCTGTTCCTCTAGGGCCTGCGGCCTGAGCGTCTTTTCCTGTAACCCGCCACTTTGGAATTTACCCAGCCTCTTCGGAAGTGGTAGCTTTGCCCTCAAGGGGATATTGTTAAGATGGCATTTTGTCTTTTTGAAATTGCTGAGTTTTCTCACAAAAAGAAACCCAAGGCCAGAGGCATGAGCTTCTGGGGCGACTATAATTTGAGCTCCGGAGCCATTCAAAGAGAGGACAGAGTGTGAACCTGGGTTCAAGTCTCAGTTCCGTCACTTACCGTTTGTGTGACTTTGGACATGTAATTTCATTTCTTAGGGTCTTAAATGCTTACATTCAGATTCCTCAGGCGTAAAATGGAGCCAATAACTGTACCCACTTTGCAGAGATACTATGGGGTTTGAGAGATATGTGCTGAGGCATTTATTTATTTATTTAAAAAATTTAATTATTTTTTGGGAGGGGGGTGGGTGGGCTTGATTGGGAGTAAAGGGGAGAAAACTGTACTTGAACAATCATTAAAATAAAATTGGAAAAAAATAAAAAAAATTAATTATTTTTTTTATTAGAGATAGAGGCAGGGAGGTAGGGAGAGGGAGGGAAGCATTGATTGGTTGCCTCTCATTTGCATCCTGACCAGGGACCGAATCGGCAACCTGGGCATGCGCCCTGACCAGGGATCAGTTTATGGGACCATGCTCCAACCAAGCCACACCAGCCAGGGAGCATGCTGAGGTAGTTAGAGGTGAAGCATTATGATGGCTGAACTTCAAAAATTTGGCAAAAACAAAAACATGTATACATAAATATATACGGCTAACATGGCAAAACAAAAACATATATATGTAAATATATATAAAGCTAACATGGCAAAATGTAATCCTCCTAGGTGATGGGTGTACGGGTCATCACTCTTTCAACTCTTCTGAATGTTTGAAAATTTTCATATTCTTCAGGAAAAAGAGACAATACACAGGGGCCAGCAGAAGTAGTGCCTGCTTGAGTGTGGTTGGCAGGGTAATAATATGGGCATCATAATTTATTGTTTTAATTTGAACATTTCACTTAAAATGTCATAGGGTGTGCTTGAGTGCGATATTGTGTTACAGAATGGCATGCTTATGATTTTGTAATAAAACGGGACGTTCTTTGTGCCAGACTTTGTATGTCAGACCTACGGCACAGTGCCTGTCACTCAGAAGGTCTCAGCAGGTTGGAGGGAAGGAGGCGAGGATGGCAGGGCAGGGGTGGGGAGAAGGGGAAAGGGCTGCAGGCTGGTCCAGTGCAGGAGCCCAGGGAATAGTGAGGCAGCTAAAGCCAGGGACCCAGGAGCCCTGGCAGCTCTCAGCCTCGGAGGGTGTGGGTGTGAGAACTGCCCTTCATGCCCCCATCTCCCGTCGGAGAATCGGGGTATGCGAAGGTGTGCAAGAGAAGTGCCTCGCTCCCGTCAGGAGCTCTTGGCATGTTTCTCTTTCCTCAGGGTTCTGCGGAGAACCCACTGGGCCTCTGCCAGGTGCTCAGGCCCTCTTGGTTGGGGTGGGAAACATGGGAGAGACCCTGCAGACCTCCAGTCAGTGCAGTTGACAGACACTCTGAGCCCGGCCCTCTGAGAGTCTTGCTCAACCGCTGTCCTGAGCACTGGAGTGTAAATGAACAAGGAACAAAGCCATGGGGCCTGCCCTTGAAGTGGGCAGCTGGCCCCCTTCCTCATCCATGATAGACCGCGGGGTTCTTCCAGATCCCATGGCATGAATCCAGCCTGCTTGAAGAGAACACAGTTGTTTCCCGTTGCTGCTGTCACAAAGCACCACAATTTTAGTGGCTGAAAACATCACAGATTCACCCTACAATTCCAGAGGTCAGAAGTCCAGAATGAGTCTCACTGGACTAGAATCAGGCAGGACTGTGCTCTTTCTGGACGTCTTCAGTAAGACTTCGTTTTCTTGTCTTTTCTGATTTACAGAGGCTGTGGCCCTTCCTCCCTTCAAAGCTCCCCTGTCCTCCTCACAACACCACCTCTCTGTCCAGGTGCTTCTGTCCCCCTCTCCTCCATCAGGGACCCTTGGGATTATACTGGGAAGATGATCTCTTACTTTAAAGTTCACTAAGAAGCAACCTGAGTTCCCCTGGCGTATAACCGAACACACTCAAAGGTCCTGGGATTGGGACACGGACATCTTCCGGGGGCTATTTTTCTGCCTGCTACCAAGGATGCTCCTAAATGGATGAGCATTTTTACCCTTCACTCCCAGGGATTTTGAAACTTTCAAGTACTTTATAATCATGGAACACAAAGGCAGAATTTTAAGCCCCATCAGATTCTGATTTAGCACTTCTGGAATGGACCCAAGGAACCTGAATTTTTAGCAAGCTCCCTCATACCCTCCTGATACGTATGATCCAAGAAGCACATTTTTAAAAAGTCTGCTTTCCTTGGTCTTTGGATCAGGGACAGGAGCTACATTTTAGAAATCCAGTTACAAACCTATAACCTATGATTTATGGAGCAACTGCAATGTTCTAACAAGCATAACTAAGTTTAGCAAGCTCTTACTATGGGCCAGATTCTGTTTTAAGTGGGGTCCATGCATCACCTCATCTACTCCTCATGCTAACACGACCAGGTGGGGGTGTCAGCATCTCTGTCTCACAGGTGAGAAAGTGGAGGCACCCACCTAAGGTTGCACAGGCCAAGCCAGATGCCTATCCATCTCCTTCCCTTTTTCTAAAGCCCGAGCTTTGGACCACCAAATCCAGCATGGGACAAGCACACAGTAGGCCCTCAATAAATATATGTTGAATTACAGAGTGAATAAACAGGTGGGCATTTTGTATGCTTCCCCCCTAACCCTCCCAAGAATCCCGAAGGGAAGTATTATTATTGTCCCTAGGGAGGAGGCAGGGATGGAAGCTTGGGGAGCACGAGGCCCCCACACTGTGTCTCACTCCCGAGTCCACGTGCCTCTCACTGGCCTCACAAGCAGCTGTCCACAGGTTCTTGCAAAGGACATTTTTCTCATCATGCATTTATGATTATAAAAAACTCTTATTGCTATAAAAGTTAAATTTGCTTTGAGTTCTGTGGTTACCAAGTGGCTTCTATCAAGAAGAACCCAATTTTACCAAATCAGGCCCCGGTGGTGGCTCCTCCAACAGGAGGAAGGTTTTTTCCTCCCCCAAAGATGGAGCTAGGCAGAGACAAGGCCGGGGGAGGTGGCCTGAGCCTTTACACTCAGGGAGGCACACACAGTAATGCAAAGCCTCAAAACATCCAGGTCCATTCTTTTTCATCCGTTCTTCGGTGGGCACCTAGCAGGGCCACAGGAGTGCTGTGGGCCGGAAGGGATCTGCTGAGGACATGCCATCTTGCGCATCCAGAAGACAGAAACATCCGAGGGTCTCCCTCTCTCTCACACGCATAGAGCCACCCACCAGGTGACAGTTTCACCATGTGGGCGGCTTCCAGCCCGTCACCTTCCCTGAGCCCTACAGACCAGCAGTAACTTGCCCTGTCCTTGGACAGATGCTGGAGAGACTCACTGTAACGCCAGCCACAGTACAAGGCTGACCTCTGTGTTGGGCACACCACCTCCTCTGCCATGGACACCGCGGAACAGGCCACTGCCCCCACTCCCAGCCACGCCCACCTCCCGATCCTTCATTTGTCTCCCTGGTCTCCCTTCCACATCTTCCCCTTCTCCACTCCTTCAGTGTGTGGCTTTGGAAACCTGGAGCAGAAGGGTGGTTTCAGCAAAAAACCATGAACCTGGAAGCCCACTTTGGACTGTGCCTTTGCTTCCCTTCTGGAGAACAAATATATCAACACTTGCCAACGTCCTGACTCACAGCAGCATCTGTGGTTCTCATACTTGCTTTGCGGCCTGTGAAGTGTGTGCCCCATTTCTGGGCTTGTCATGACAGCCTTGTGAAGCACAGTGTTTAGGAAGCAGACTTTGCAGATGAGGAAACTGATGCCCAGAGAGGGAAATGACTCACTCAAGGCCTCACAGTGTTCAGTGGCAGAGCCGGGACCAGAACAAGTCTCCCAACCCTCTCTGACCAGGACACTCAAGTTCTTTGTGATAACGATTGTATGGCACAGCACAGAGGACACGGACCTCGAGTGTGACGTCTGCCAACAGATCATGAAGAACATAAAAGAAAATAGGAGCAGAAGAACCTTATTAAGGTGGTTACCTTATATGCTTAATTACTATGCAACCTAATTATACTGATGGGGCTCATCAATGGGTCAAACTTTATGCTTTTATATGATGAAAAGCCAACACCCCCGGAGTGTGGGCCCATGGGTTGCGTATAAAAAGAGAGAACTTGGGAGAGGGCTAGCTGCGAACTTGCCGGTATGTGCAGTGCTTCCCGGGTGCTCAGGAGACCCTTGCAACCTGCAGTCTGGGCAGCCTTCTTCCCACTTCACAGGTGAGAAAACGGAGGTGCAGAGAAGTGGACTGACTGGCCTGTGGCAAGGCTGGGTTCAAACCAAGGTCTGTCTCATCCCAAAGTTGCGTTCCCCTCCCATAGTGCATGACGTTGGCTCCCCACAGACACATAAAGGGCTTCTCAGTGAGGTGACTCAGTTTCCTCTTCTGTCCCAGCTCACCTCTTGGTTTGTGTTCACTAACCAGAGGCCCCCCTCTACCCCGGGTGCCAACCAGGATGGCATGGTAGAAGGCGGCCTTGAGGAGAGTGCTAGAGCTTTTTCTTTGGCGGAGCACGTTTCCCCCACTTTGGGGAAGAATCCAGTGGACCCTTAGGTCCCTGAGCCCCCAGGGAACAGCCCTGTTCAGCAAACTGGAAGCTGCCCAGGGGCACCAGTGGGGCAGGGCCGGCTTGGGAGGTGCACGGCCCTCCCCATGCCCAGCCGGGCCACCTTCCAGCTGGTTGTGCAATCTTGCTATGAATAGGTCTAGGTGTGTGGTTTGGTGCCAAAGAGACCAGACTTGTTTCCTTTGGGTGATAACTCCCCTCTGGAATTCTGGGAGGTGAGGGAGTGCAGCTGTGAGGTCAGGCTGCTGACCCTGAGGCTGGGCGGTCCAGGCTGGTGGCGTGAGGGGAGGAGCCTGTGGCCAGACTGGATGGACAGGTTGGCAGCATGTCTCCTCAGCGTGCTGGCACCAGGATGGGTGTTCAGCTTTGAGCGCCCAGGGCTCCTCCTCTGTCCCTAGCAGTGCCCAGTTACGCAGTCCACCTCCTAAGCCCCTCTCCCATCCCCCACCCCTCACTCTCACCAGGCCCTCATTACCTTAAAACAAAGGAGCTGGGGGGGGGGGGAGACTTGCAATTTCCTTTTTCAAACATTAAAATTATGAGGCTGTGGGAAATCAGAGATTCTCATACTGTGTTGGCATTGTGAGTTGGTACATCAGAGGACAATCTGGTCAATCTCTATCAAAACTGGAATTGTACACACACTTCCTGATCCAGCAATTCCACATTTGGGAACCAACCCTACAGATCCTTGCACGTGCATATAATATAAAGTTATTTACTGCAGTGCTGCTAACAAACATTTAGGTAAACAATTACTGTTCTGTGTCTATCCATAGGGAACTACTGGTTAAATGAATTATGATACATTAACACAGTGGAATATCATGCAACTAGAAACACATCTCCTCCATGTGTGAGAAAATCAACAATAAAGCAAGATGCCCCAAAGGGTGTATAATGCAGTTTGTGTAATAAAAAGGGGAAAATAAGAATCTGTATTTTTATTGATTGTAGGTGTATGAGAAATTCTGGAAGGATACACAAGAAACTTTGGAGTGGGAGGGACTAGAGAACTAGACAGGGATGGGAAGGGAATGTGCCCTGAGTGTATCTATATGCTTTCTGGCTTTTGAATCATGTGATGGCATTATTACCTTCCAAAATATTAAAAACACAGTGCAACAAAATAAAGATACTTCTGAAAAAAATTCCATAATGCAACTGCTAGACTATAATGGATATGTCCCACGCGAGGACCCCCCTTCCTACTCAGAGAAGTTACCCAGTGGGTGCATCCCGGTGGGAAGGAGCCCTTGCTCCCCTACTGGAGTGGGCCGTGGTTCCTGATGCTCCCTGCCAGCTGGGCTTGGGTAGCAGGAGGCTCCGGTGCTCCCCGCCTTTGAACGTGGTCCGAACGACTGAGGAACAGTCATAGATTATTCATGGCAGCAACACTGAGGTCCGGAGTCCAGTGTTCAAAAGCCAAGTGTCCAGGACACAATACTTATTTCAGTTTTTGCACTTCACCTCTTAGTACCTCTCTCCAGCCACAGTTTACACAGGATGCTGTATTTCCATCCTGCTTTTTACTTCTTATATCAATACATAAGGTTATAAGAGCAATAGAAAATTAGATTTCTAAGAGTGTAAACAATATGAACATTTCCTATGCAAATGGTTTTCAGAATTGTTGTTTTAATGGATACATAATATTTCTTTGTTCTGTTAGGTATTTCCTACACTATGATAATCAAGATGTTAACAGAAGAAAACCATGGAAACTGAGTTGAGGGCTCAACTGTGCAGTACTGTTTTTCCGCCAGATCCCTTGTAAACAGTGGATGGAGTTCTCCTGGGACCTGCAGTCTGGCTCCCCAGTGCCCTTTCCCATCGTTCCTTATCCCCTCCAGTCTCAGCAGAGGCCCGGTCAAAGCTGGGCTCCCCACTTCCGCCTGTTCCAAACTACACTTATGGAAGTGACGCACTGCCACTTCGGTGAATTAGCGTAGTACACCAGGTGGGGCTGAACGTTAGGTCTCTTCTCGGTCCCCCAGCCTTCACCATTACCAAGCTTCTTGTGTTTTTTGTCTTTTTCTCTCTAGATCGGGACTTCTGAACTTGCCTGGAAAGTTACAGGCATGCTGAGTTATGGACTCCTCAGCCTGCAGGGCCTGAGACCTGAGGCAACTTATTCATGTTTTTGTATGGCGTGCCATATAAACATCATTTTCTGTGGGTAATATGTTGCAAAAATAGTTCTAGAATAACCATGACTCCTCATTTCCTCAACATCCTCCCCTTCTAGGCCCCACCTCCACAGCGGGCCGAGGGCCCTTCCCGGAGGCCCACTCCGATTAGGTCTCTGCCCCACTGGCTTCTCCGGGCAGACTCCGAGCAACTTGGTCTGGAATCCTCTGGCAGCTTCTCTCTCTTGACGGACTTCTCACCTGTTTCCTCTGAGCTCTTAAAGGTCCAAACAAGCTCACTGCTTCCTGAATGTTTCAGTCTTTCCTGCCTTCTGCCTTTATCCCCAAGATTCATCACTTCAGCTGGAAAGGCCCAACCCATTTCTGCCTTGCGGTTCCAGTGTTACTTCCTCTGGGCTACCTGGGCTGACTCCTCTGCTCAGCCACCAACCCCTTGGCGGCATTCTCGGGATTCACTCACTCAAGAACTTGTTCCAGCAGGCCTCCAGCCGCGGCTCGTCCTCCTGGGACACAACAGGGCCTGGCACACAGTAGGCACTGATGGGATGCATGAATGGAGGATTCACAGAGGAGAGCCTGTGCCCATATAGGAAGAGCACTGAGTCTTCTTCCCCAAGTGGTGATGTTTGCACTGTTCACAGCAAGTCGTCAGAGGAAGGAGGCAAAGACACACGGTTCTGAGCCGTCACTCTGGGGCATGCACTGGGCAGGCGCGCGCATGCGCACACACCTCTGATGGCTTTGGGTCTTAAATACTGCTAGTAGTCTTCTCCTAACGTGAATGAGGAAAACCCAGGGGGTAGGACCTCTCTTCCTCCAGCTCCAAGCGTGTCTAGGTCTCGGAGGCCCGCACTGTCGCTTCCCTCTGATGGAGATGGAGGCAGAGCTCGAGTGGGTGGGCACCTCCTGAACCTCCTCTCTCCACCTCCACGCTTTAAACTCCTGCTGGTCCTTACCCCATGCCCCTCCCACAGCCACCCTGTAACCATCCCCCTGCCCTTCCACGTCCCAGGTGAGGGTGTGGAGTGTCTGGCAGATAGTGGCTGTGAACTCTACCTTCCTCCCTGTTTCACTACTGTGTCCCAGCTTGGTGTGGGTGACTCACTTGGCTGATACACGTCACATTTGCTGGTTTAAAGGTTTGCCTTTGTTACATGGCATCTGCAAAATCAAATCCTTACAGTAGAGGTTAGTTCACATTCCTCCTCTCTCAAACATGAAAGAGGAGCAGAGGCAGGGAGTCGGCCAGAACCAGTTCTTCACTCCTGGAGGAGCAGGGGGTAGAATACACCTAGAGTAGACTCCTGGGAGGGCGGCGCCCAGCACAGTGGGTCTGGCCTATGGCACACTAGAGATGGACTTAGTCTAAATGTGTTGTTAAAACTCTGATTAGTTTAGTTTTTAACTGGTTTGGGAGCATTCTCTACTGAGAACCTTGTCATAGCTAATGTTGAATTTCCATCTTTACCTTTAGAAAGACAATCAAAATTGGGAAGCAATCTCAAATGAAATGTTCTCCCAGTTGGCTTAGGTGTTAGAAGATGGTGAGGTTGTACCTGTACAGGTCACTAAAACAATGGTAAGGACCACCTAATGAAGGCATGCCTTTCTGCCAATGTAGATGTTGTCCCCACAGTAAACTTCAGTATCTTTTTTACCTACTTGATCTCAAGTAAGAGTCCATCATGTGGCTTGGGATATTGAAACCAATCCTAGGTGGTTTCTAAAAGCTGAACCATTTTTATAACATGTTTATTAAAATAAAAAAACAACTGAGGCTACTAGAAATAGTTGTACAATAGGGTGGAGTCCCCCTAACTTGACTGAGAGGCCCCCTACATGTACATGGAGGGAATATTTATGCTGCTCTCACCAGATGCCTGAAGTATTGTGTTTGACTCTCAATACGCAGGCGGGTACTGCCCATGACCGATGTTCATTGGCCAGGCTCACGGGAGGACTCTCATTAAGGCCAAAACTTTCACAGTTCAAAACCTCCGATACTCTGAAGGCAGAGAATCTAAAACTTGCCTCCCCACTTAACAGCTCCTCCAGGCCACGTGACTTGGTGCACACCAACAGTGGCCGCCAGCCTACGTGAACCATGCCACAAATCTGCTTTTATTAAATTGGTGGTCTGTGGGGGTCCAAAGGGAGCCAGAGAAAAAGTCTGTCAGCCTCGTTGAGTTCGAGATGTCATGACAGACACGCAGCCTCCTGCCTCTCCCAGCATGCCCGTGAAGGCCTTCCACGGAAGGACCTGGAGATAAACTCTGAAGCTTCACCTCTGGGGTTAAGGAAAGGGGGAGGGGGAACAAAAGACTTCTTGGAGTAAGACAGAGTGTTCATTGATGCTTTATTTACATGCGTCACCATCTCTTTTACAAACTAGGTTACTGTTGTAAATGGAATACACAAGGCAATATCTACAAACACCAAGGAAAGTTAAGTACTGCATCTCTATTTCATTTGGAGAGGGGAAGATTCCCAAATCAAACTGGCTTTGATTCTTGAAAAGAAAGACGGTAGAGTTAATTCATGGCAACATATGTTAGACAAAATCCTCAGTAAGAATGCAATGATAGTATCCGCTTTGAAAGAGGATGTGGCGCTTCGAACTAGAGTGCTGACTGCTTGACTCCTGGGTGTTGGCCATGCACCATATTCAATTCTAGTTGTATGGGGTATGAGCAAGAACTGAAACAGTAAGACCATTTTACAGACACTGTGTACAGATTTCCCCCCATTCATGCAACTTTTTTCCTTAAAAAAACTTCAACGTGTGAAGCCAAAATGCACGATACATTTTTTAAAATATGAACTAATTTTTCTGGTCCTCCTTCACACCTGTTAACCTTTCCCATGTACGTAAATAATGTGCTAGGACAAGTACCCGAGAGAAGACTGATTGCCAGGCAATGAGATAATTTTAGAGAAATAAGTGACCAGACACACAATTTTTAAAAGCAGCCACGCAAATATTTCTGAAGTGTGGCAGAGGCTTTGTCACCAATCATTTGTCAAAGAAAAATACATACAAATAAGATCAGACAAGAGGAAAATATTTCATTCACTCCAAATGCATAAAATGTTACCCATGAGAGATTTAGATAAAAAGTAATATACTCTTTTTAATTTCTTGGGCATCGCTTTCAGGTGCTGACAGACACAGCTTCAGGAGGACTTCCTTTCCCCTCCAGTGCCCCGCCTCCCGCAATCGCAGGAGGCTGGCTTCTTTGTACCTCTTAGCCAGGGATTGCACTTCTGTCCAAAAATGTGCTTTTGTTAATTAAAAACAAACAAACAAACATTATGCCTAATCATACAATGTTCTCCAAATACAGCCAGGAGGAGGAAATCAGAGTTCAGCGCTATCAGGGTGCTGCTTCTGCACTCAGGGAGGGGTAACGTTTGCATTTCCCTCACCAGCCCGTGGCTTCAAGGCTCCAATCAGAAGGGGCTGCTTGGCTTCTTTTCTCTCGACAGTCGTAAGAGATTCAAAGGTTCCTTATTCTCTGAGTGGGGGGTCCACTGGGCAGCAGTGAAGTCTGTGCCTACCGTCTCTGACAGGTTTGGAGGCCACCAAAATGACACCAAGAGTGGGCATGCCTGTCCTGAGCAGCGAGCCCACAGGTCCTTTCCCTGGGGAGGGGAAGGGACACACAGGCAAGGCCGAAACCCACCACTGAACACAGAGTCCGCCTGTACTACATGTGTATGCATGGCATTCCTGTTGACAGGAAAGAAACTTCTGAAGTTTTAAACATGTGTTTCAGCAATCATTATATTACAGAGGGTACGCTACAGGAGACTGGCCTCAGTACCATTCACAGTTAACGGGGCACACAGAACCCGGCGGTCAGGGCCCACACCAGGACAACAAAAGCCTGTGACATCATGCTTTCCATATCAGTCAGTCTTCCAATGTCCCATCAGAAAGTGGAAGGCTCCCTAAAGCAGCTTATTTTGAGGCCAAGGGCTGCCTTGGGTAGTTCTCTTCAGAATGCTAATATGAGAGCAGCCAGGCCCCAGAAGCTACTAAGCATTCTGCTGAGATGCTCCGATCAGAAAACGTACTATGAGGAACAATGACACTCGTAACTCCACGTGGTGGCTGGTCCTTCCTGAAAGCAGACCTCAGCATGAGCAACAGAGGGTTCAGGGCAAACCTCTGTCCAGTCCGACCACTGCAGAACCTGGCTGGTCTAAGGTATCCTGGCTTGTGGGGGGGGGGGGGGGCCAACTGAGCAGAGCCAAGGACGACAGAGGGGCTGCTGTGATCCTGGCCAGGCTGACTGTTCCATTCTGACCCCTCCTGGGACTGATGCTGGCACCTGACTTTACCCTGACCTCAGTGCTCCACAACTCTCTACATGTAGATGCTGTTATTAAAAAAAAAAAAAAAAAATCACCTGGCTGGTATGGCTCAGTGGATTGAGTGCCAGCCTGCGAACCAAAGGGTTGCTGGTTCAATTCCCAGTCAGGGCACATGCATGGGTTGCAGGCCAGATCCCAAGTGTTAGGGGCGGGTGCTTAAAAGGCAACAACACATTGATGTTCCTCTCCTTCTCTTCCCCTCTCTAAAAATAAATAAGTAAAACCTTTTAAAAAAATTTGAAGCACCCCTTCCCCTCCACTTTCCTGCTCTGCAGCTGCCCTGCTCTCCTACTTTGTCAGTCCCTCCCTCAGCTCTTTTAGATTAAATTATAATCTGACTCTGGAACATTTTGTAAGACATTCTGCCTGCAATCTAACAAACACTGGGGGGCGGGGGGAGAGAATAAACCAGATGTCACATGTCTGAAAGGAATGCAACATTTAAAGTCGAAAACATTTGAGGGTTGGTTGCTTTTCTTACTCCCAAAGTAGCTCCCGGGGTCTATAAAACTAACTGCAAAGGCAAGAAGCTATTTTGTTAGTTTGCTTGTTTCTTTGAGCTCAGGAGAGAAATTCTCAGGGCCCTTGTGTTGGAAGCACTCTGGATTCTCCTTTGTATCCAATACCTCCCATCTCCACAGGCCGCTGCTGCTGTTTCTGAACTATAACTCCACTCAGGGCAACATCGCTTAGGTACCCAGAGAGGCAGCCCTCTCTCGCTGATACTGGACAGTTCTCGTATGCAGCAGACTACCAGAGAATCAAGGAAGTGGCTAGCATCATATAAAGAAATATAGTAAGCAAAAGTCTGTCTCACTGACAAGCAGACCACGTGAATAGAATATATATTTTAAAAAATTACACATACTTTTAAAATGAAAATTATAAACTTGTAGCAGTTTAGAAAGGCGATACGCTATGGGTCTACTCTAACCACAACTGCACAACAATTTACAGATTCAGTAGAAGGCAGGATGAAATCAACAGGGCCATCGCTCAAACATGACAACCCAAGCAAGGCGGGAGAGGCATGTGACAATACCGAATGGAACTCTCATTATGCTAGGAGCTGTTATCACCACCAGTATTACCCCCAGAGGGATTATAAAGCAAGGTGCACGAGGTGGCCCCCGGGGGCCGGTGGTGAGCGCAGGGGTCAGGCGGCACGTCTGTGTTGGTGGAAGGGAGTCGGTGTCCACTGCACGGTGCAAGCGCCAGCGAGAACTCATGCAGGGAGGTCTGTGCTGAAATACTAGCCTGTGTTCCTAACGTCCATGCAGAATGCTCCATTTTTGTACTGTACATGGTGAAATATATTTATACACTTATATGCCTAATGCACTCTATGCAAAGAAAAGAGTCTTCGTATATCACTTTGGAGAAGTATGCATACGCTGTGCTAATCAGAGCATCGTCACACCAGTTTCATACGTACCACAGGTGTTCCCCACTATTCAGTTCTACCAAAGGTAAGCAGTATGATCATACGTTCCAGGTTAAACAGAAAGCACCCATACAGCACCGTAACTTTTTGAAAACGAAACAAAATGAAATCCATAGAAGCAGGAAAGTAGGGGAAAGTCGAAACTGCCCCATCTTGTACTCCATTGTGTCACTGGTACAATTACAATCTAAGATCATATATAAAAAAATCAGTTTGTATGCTACTGTCTCTCACTCACACACGTCTAGTAGATCAGATTATACACAGCAAGGCTGGAAGAATCAGGGTGCGTCTTTAGGAAAACAGTGAACTCAGAACTCCCGTTACGTTGACTGGGGCTTGTACTCTTCACAGGTTTCTCGCTGCTGATTTGGTGCTCACCTGCAAGTTCATTTTTTTCTGCAAAGCAAAATGGGACTTTTTTTTTCTTTTCTCCTTAAAACTAAATCCTTTAGTGGCATTTGGCAATTAGTGGACAGTTGAGCTGCTATCTTTCCTGAAAAGATCCTGGTTTCTAACCACTGCAGCATCCCTGCTCCCTGCATCAGCTGAGGGGACTGGCAGGAGGACATCAACCCCAGACCTGGCCAGTGCAGACCAGGTGCTGGGTCTTGCCCCCGGCCTCTGACTCAGCATTGAAGCACTCTGAGTGGGGGGCCGGGTTCCATTTGTTTTGCCTGTGCAGGGTTCAGTCCTGGCCTGGTGCGAGTAGCAAACAGTTGTGCCCTTGTTCACTTCTCAGACAAGGATAGTTTTCTACCCAACAGAAGAAGAAAGAACACCCCCTTCTAGTTTATGTAATTGTTAGTTTATGTAGTTCCACGGCTCAAACCCCTGTGATGCCCAAAGCCAAAATGGTAACTGGTACAGTTTCCTTCTGTTTTTAAATTTGCCAGGGGAAGAATGGTTAACATTTTAACAGAAAAATACCGCAAGTTAATGCATGTGAAAAACTCAGAAAGTCAAAGGAAAACAAACACAAAACAACACTTGAAACATCCCATAAACCACTGCGATATGAAAACACCACACAGTCGCCAACAGGGGCTCACGGTGTGCTCTGACCGAGGTGGGCGGTGCTGGCGGGGCGCTGTCCTTGGCTGGCAGGTGGCGCATCACCCCCGAACAAGGAATATTTGCATACTTTAGAGAGAGAGTTCTGTTCCAAGGTAAGTGCTTCACCTGCGGTAAGGGGCCATTAACAGTCTCTGCTGAGTTAGGAAAATGGCATGGGGTTCACAAAGGTGTTAAGCTGTAAACGGTGTCACTGTCCACGTGTTGAGAGCAGATTTGGCAAAGGGTTTTTTCTGTAGGTCTTGTGTCAGTTTGAGGGTCTGTAGGAGGAGAAAAGAAAACCAGAGATGGTTAAGGACATTCAAGTGGCAAGAGGGACAGGCATCTCACGGTGACATTCCCTCGGCCTCTGTCTCCTCCCCCCGCCTCCCAGCCAAGGGCACCACCATCAGTAAAGCTGCTCTGGCCTCACCAGCCTCAAAGGTCTCAAAGCCCGAGGACGAAGCATGCAGTCGACTTACCTTGTTTCTCTGCTTGATGACAAAATGCTGTCAAGTTAAAAAAGCTCAAAAGAAATGGGGTCATTCACTTTGGGAGATTAAAAAAAGACAAGCAAAATCAGGGGTGTTTAGTGGGCTCTTTCAAGTTAGGGACACCCAGGGTGCAGGCGGGATGTTGCTCCAGCTTTTTGGACCAGGGATTTCCTGGGACACAGGGCTTTTATGCTAAAACCAGTGAAGTGGTCACCCTAAGCAGACCAGCTATGCTCTCCAGTTCTCTCCCACTGGCTACGTGGACTGACTCTGCTCACTGCCCTTCCACTACTACCTCGAGGGAGAGGAAACCGCTGTTCCCCACAAGGCTTAATAGGCCTACACTGCTGGTTGGGGGTCATCTTCACTTCCCCCGCTAAAAAAGGAGCAAATAATCTCTAGGTGGGCTGTCTTAGGAATTTGCAGTTTTATATTTAAACTCTGCAGAGGAAAGAAATTACGTAACACACACATATGGCAAAATACCACCTCTCGTGAAATAACCCTTTAACAATTAACAACCTTATTATTTTGCCTGTAAAGGTTTTCAGTGGTAAGGCACAACAGAGGTTCTCTCAGAGCAGCTAACTTGCACAAGTCTTATCAGACTTCATGTGACCACTAGGCATGGAGAAGTTAGAGGATGTTTTTAAAAAGTGCAGTAGACCCCTGAGCAATATGGAATTTAGGGGCGCCAAAGCCCTGGCTCAGTCAAAAATTCACATTTGACTTTTGACTCCCCCCAAACTTACCTACTAAAAGCCAATAACAAATAGTAGATTAACATAGAACTTATAAGTTATATGTATCATATGCTGTATTCTTACAGTAAAGTCAGCTAAAGAAAATGTTATTAAGAAAATCGTAAGGTAGAGAAAATATGTACGTGTATTTTATGCATTCCTGACATACCTTTTTAATTCTTTTTGACATTTCTAGGCTATCTGTAAGTTTTTTCAAATTGCAGCAAATCTCCAAAAATGTTTCAATACATTTACTGAAAAAACCCCACATATTACTGGATCCGTGTTGTTCAAGGGTCAACTGTATATTCGTAGAGATGCAGCCAAAGGAACCGCCATGACAGGTCTCAGGACAGAGGACCTTTTGTTTATGGAGACAGTGTCGGCTGTCAGGGCAGGAAAACATGGCTCCAGGCCAAGAAATGGATACAAAAGTGGTGGTGAAGCAATGTGAACTCCCGATCTGCTCGCCAGATAAGGTGAACAAGTAATGAAAAATGCATCAATAAGCTCTCTCGCACACACATGGACATCTGCTTCCCCTCTTCAGAGGAGATAGCATCAGGAGGCGCACATGGAGTTTTCACAAGTCTACCTGCAACCTCCGCTCTGCTGAGGCTGCACTGAGTGGCGGTCTCACCTTTCACTACCAACGTTCAGGAAGAGAGCAGCACGGTGTCGGTCGTGTTACACACCTGAGGTCGTGGCTCCTCTGGTTATAGCTCTAAATACGAGAGCTGAGGTTGTTTCGTTGGCAGCAGAGACAAAAGCAGGAAAAGAAGCCCCTTCTTCCCCTGTCCCCAGTATTTCGTTTCCCTGGCCGACAGCTTTTCTGGAGTTATGCTTTGCTTTGTAAGGGTATGGGACCACGCATCCTGGACCATAAAATAATGGCCTGTTGATATCAGAGGCTAAACTAGACACCAGATCTCAGCATCTGTGAGGACCAGAGCCTTCAGGAGCCAGTGCCTCTACCCTGCACCCCTGAGGCACGGATGAACAGGGGTGCAGAGAGGGTTCTTAAAGGGGATTTGGTTTTTTCCTTCACAATAACACTTAATAAACCACAACCTAACATCACTATGCAATCAGTCGTCAGGGGACTATGGTCCCCAACTCTCAATCCTGACTTACTGAGAGTGCCAAGGGAGAAGCGATGAAGTATTAGCTAATTCAGACCCCACCCCCCGGTTCCCATCGGTGTTAATTATTCCGCTGTGGAACTCGGATGGTGACACACTTCTTCCATAGGCACACAGGCCAAGCACACAGCTTGCTCTGACGCTGGGGCCGGCTCAGCATAGGAAGGAAGGAGGCGGAGGGCACTAGGGCCCCCAACATGCCATCATTCTAGGCAGAGCAGGGCGTCCACCCTGAAACCAGGGATGAGAGGCCTGCCCGGGCAGTCTAAAGTGACAACCAACAAGGGTCCCCAGGCCAAAGGCCCGTTCCCTCTTCACAAGGCCCGGAATCTGCAGGAAGTGTCACAGTTAGAAAGGAGACGCACTGAACATCACTTTCCGCTTCTGCACGATGGACTCAGGGCACCTGTGGCAGTGAGTCCTGGAACTGCCCCAGAGTCTCACAGACACGCCTCTCACCTCAGGGCTCAGAGCCCACCTGTGCCTGGAGGTGAGGCCAGAGAGGCCCAGGCCCAGAGGCAGCTCTCAAACAAGGTTTATACAGAAACTCCTCCAGAAAACAGAAAAAACAGACTTGTTTCCTCTGTGATAGGGGGCAAATAGATGGTAAAATAACGTGAAAACATAAAGGAAACAGATAAGTATCAAACAGAACACAATTATCCTTCTAAGAGGGAAACCAGAGTCGTCATTCGTTAGGAAGACCTTATGATTAAAAATAGTCGTAAGGAAAGCAGCCTCTCACCTGCCTTAGATTTATAACCAGTCTTTGGGGCTCAGTGTTTGCACGTTTACCTGACTCCACCAAGCACTGCAAGAACAGAGGGAGCACGTGGAGTGAGACCAGCTACAGAGGTGGGACCTTCATGATACTTAGGCTGGGTACAAGTCACATAAACTTCAAAGAAGCTCTCACCATTCTTACATTGTTCAAAGTAAGATGTTTTAGTTAACTGTGAGGTTTATGTATATATGCTAATGCCCTGCTAAGTTTAAAAACACATCAGATTAAGCAATACTTGGAAGGAAAAGGAAGCACACAGCTGAAGGGAATTACAGCTATCACTTTACAGTTACTAGGCAACAGGCCAACTAACAGTAAATATGAGAATGCCCCATCCCATCAGTGACTTTCATTAATAGGGAGAAGGTCCCCTCCTTCCCCTTCCTTGCCCAGTTAAGTAAGTTTGAAATCAGGCTGTGATGCAAAGAAAATGAAATGGGGAGACCGCAGGACGAGGCCCATTCTCAAACTGCCTGTGAATGCTGTCATCTGGTCTCTGGAGAGAGTAAGTCCCTCTATTCCCTCTATAATCTTGGCATCTGTAGAGAAGACAAGTTTCTGCCTAATTAGCACCACTAAATCACATGATGTTCTAAGAAAGGGCAACGCCTCCAAAAAACTCTACACAAAACATAACAACCCCAATCAACTTTAATCTGGGAAGAAAAACATAAATGTTCCTACTGCTGTCCTCCTACAACATAACTCCATGGTGACAGACCCGGAGCTTGCAGCAGTGTTTTTATCTTCTTGGCAGAGAAGAAAGGAACAGGACCTCAACACCAAACATGTCACGGAAGGAAAGAGCCAGCGGGGTGAAATGCTCCCATCCACAACCCAGGCAGGCAAGCCACTGCCTTCCTGGCTACAATGAAGGGATGTCTGGAGGAGAGGCGGCCTGAAACACCAAGTCCAAGTGAAGAGAGGGCAACTGAAGACAAACCGCTGCCCTGGGGCAAGTGCGGACTAAATATGGACGTTCAGGGAAGAAAAGGAAAAGCATCCATGGTCACACAATCTGAGATGAAAGCCTCACTCGACTTGAGGGAACAGGGGAGGGTTTTAAAAGCATGAACCTTTCAGTCCCCGAGGGCAGAGCAAAGCCTGCCTCCATCTCGCCTTTGCCCCAGGGGATCTAAGGGACACCCAGTTCCTCACGAGCCACAGCCATCTGCCAGCACCCACCAAGGCTTTTGTAGCTGATGTCACCCCAGGAAAAACAGCCTTTTGGGGGGGTCTCAGGTCAGCAGCCACATCTATTTCTGGAGCGGAAGCAGTTCCCTTGGAGGTCACCTTCACAGGCCAAGCATGAAGCAGCTCCAGAAAACATGCTCATGGACACAGCACAGACTGGCTTACTTCGCTGATTTGTCAGTATCCTCCAGGTTGGACAGGCAACGGGGTTTAGGGAACTGCATGAAAACCCCGCCTCTGCCTGTGATGAGGGCCCAGCAGAGCCATCCTCCAGGACTGCCAGGGAGGGCGGCTCCAGAAAAGTACAATTTGCAAATGCCATTAACTTGCCAGTTTAGATAGCAAAATGTTTACAAGGGAAACAGAACAGGTATGGAAGTTCTGGCCGGGCTGGAAGCCAATTTGTATTCAGTTGAAGAGCCTCCCTAAAACGAAAACATAACCACCTTGACCAACTTTAATCTGGGAAAAAAAACATAAAATGTCCTTACTGCTATCCTTCCAGGAAACATAGCCTACAGGTTCTGGTGCTTTCTGATGGGCAAGGAAATGCTTATGAAGAAGGTGAGGATGTTATAGGAAAGCTTAAAATGAGCTTCTTGGGGCAAAAGGTGACTCTCAGGAAGTTACTGTAAAGATACTTGGTGATATGCACTATTAAAAAAAAAAGCTTTAAGTTTGTGTAAAAGAAAAGCTTGTCGTGTATAGGTAAGTCCTTTCTGCTGTCTCCCAGTAACTTCTGGGCTTTGCAACGGGGCAGGTGAAGCTTATCTCTGAAGGCTGGGAACAGGCCTCTACAGAGCCTTTGCCTCCAGCTGCATCTACGTCCAGGCCTAGGCGTGGCGCAGAATGCCCTCCTAGCCAGCGCCGGTGCGGTCTGATGGAGCACAGGGGAGAAGCAGCCTCCTCAGCTGCACGGCTCGGGGACAAAGAGCAGAAATGACTGCAGAGGCACTGACTTTTCTGTTGCTTAAACTGCAGAAATTACTGATGTTAAAACAAGTTTAACTTAAGAATGTCCTACCTGTCTTTATGTTGGAGCAGAGATACATCAACCAATATTCTTTGTGTATCCAGAGTTAAATATGCTGTTTGACATGGCAGAAATATATGTATTAATCTGCTGTCAACAACAAAGCTGCAGAGATTTCATACTTTCTTAAGATTCTTACACTTTCAAGTCACACAGAAGGGCATGTGCGGTTTCTTACTATGTTCTATGAAAGAACTATTTTAAAGGCAAGTGCCTTTAAGGGGCATTTGTATCCTCTCTGGACTCCAGCTTATCTAAGCTTCATTACAGCACCCCCATGCCTTCGAGGGCAGAGGCCTGTGTGTTCAGGCCCTGCTGTCCTCATCCAGGCTTCGGGAACAGGCCCTCCTGGTCCATAGGTCAGGGGCAGGGACACTGTGTCTGGTTTGCTCTCCCCACCCCTGTGAATCACACCACTCGTGCAGCCCCACCTTCCCCGGGTTGTCCTCTACTAAACTCCTAAGCCGCTCACCTGACACCTAATCACCCAGTGCCCAGAACAGTTCCTTTATCACAGACATTAAGCTCCTGAAATGTCGAATTTCTTGAAAACAGAGCAAAACCTTCAAGCCATGTCAAACAGTGATGAAGCACCAACTATTTTAGGAGTACTGTCTGAGGTGCAGCATTTGCCTTCAAGAAGGGTATACTCTAGTCTGGGAAACAAAACTGTTTTGAGGTCCCAAGTGGCCTGCAAAGCTGAGATACAGAGCAGCTGTGCAATAAATGTTGGCTGAATAAAGGAAGGAATGAACCATCCTTCTGAATAGACCTTCTCCTTCTCTGCCAATCAAATACCACCCTCTCAGCATTCAGGCCTACTCACATTTACTAAGACTTGGTTTTATTGGAATCCAGGCAGATACCTACTGCTTATAGGACAAGACCTAAAATGTTAGCATCTTTTTCGGGAGAGGGTGGTTCCAATTCCAATAAAGTTTCTAAAACTCATGAACCTTCCTGAGGATCAATACAAGGCACAATTTTAACATTCAACTAATTTAATTTGAAAAAATTAAAATATTTACTTTAATAATTAAAAAATTTAATAGTATTTAATAAAGAATTTATCTTTTCACACCCTTTCTGTATATCCCACCACACACATTCTTTATTACCAGCCCCCAAATGAAGAGCCTGCTTCTCTCTCAAAACGCTATCCTCACTGAAACGACCCCCCACTCACAAACAGAAGGGAACTCCAGTCCGGAGGAGGTGCTTCGTTAGAGCCACACACCAGAACCTGAAAATGACCACGTGTGTGTTTGCGGGCTGAGGCCCCACCCTGTGGGACCCCACTCTGCATGTACTGGCTGGAGGGGGTGGGGGTCGAGCCGAGCAGTCACCCCTCCAGGATGGGATGCCTCAGGACCTTAGGGGCTTGGAGCAAGTGTGGTCAAGAAGCAACAGCCACAAAGCAAGGGAAGGAAACCATGAAGGAACTGAAAGGACAGACATAAGGATGAATCAAGACTGACAGAGAAACTGTATCCTGACGTCAGCAGTCTGGCTGGGAAAGCAGAAGGTATCTGTGGGGCAGGCAGGACCTCGCCTCCTTACCGTGGGGTCCCCATCCCAGCCAGCAGGACAACCTGAACTGACTGGGGCTGGGCAGGGTGTGCTCTGGCTGGAGGCACTCAGGAGGCAGGCAAAAGGGACACCATCTAACAGGTTTTTCGGTCAACACGTATATTCTGATTATTTATAGATATGTTAGGTTGATCATTTCTGAACACACGAATGACCAATGGAAGTTCCAATTAATTACAGGGGCATGGATACGAAGGGAGGCCCAGTTGGTTTCAACCTTAGGACCTCTGGCCTTCTCTTCTCGGCCATTAATTTCCCCCAAGGAGTCAAATCAAACACTCCACAAACAGGACTACTCAAAAACAAAACAAAACAAAACAACTTACGGTCCAAACTTCTTTCACAAGAGAGAAAAGAGACAGACGAGACAGAAGTAGAAGTGGAAGGGGTGGGGGAAGAGAGAGGTCATGCTGATGTGCAAACCTTCAATCAAGCCAAGACTGGCAATTAAAGTTTTATTCTTCGGGGACACTGAAACTACTCTCTGGACCTTCACGACTAAGTAATTCTCATCCTTTTATACATGAATGTTACAGATTTCAGAAAGAAAAAAAGGTTATTAAAAAAAAAAACATCTAGAAAGTAAAGTCCACATCTCTTAGTGGGAAGAGAAAGAAATGCTACAAAACTGCCGAAGCCAAGGGCACAGGCGCTCTGCACTGAGTGCTGTGCTTCCGTTCCAAGCTGATCCCGCCTCTGATGCCTCCAGTCAAATCCTTTTTCTTTAAGAAACCTCAGGGCCAGGGTTCGAAGGAAGTCCCTGAAGATCCTGCCCTAGGAGTATTGCTGAAAATGGTCAATGACCTCCTTGAGAACTGTGCATTCTTCGCCTTTTCACCCTTGATTTTTGCTGAGTTTTTGTGTGCCCTTGTCATACATCAAGCTCTTTCTCAGCCACGGAGTGGGTTCTACTGCTGGATGGGCTGCCTGGCAAGAAGGCGGGCCCAATGTTGGTGCAAGTGCTCAGGAAAATCCTGAGCTCATCAAACAAAATTCACTTTTGAGCTGAAGTGGGTGGTCTGCAGTGTGCTGGGCACGGGATAGAGGTCAATAAAATAGGGGTTCCTGCCCTGGCCAGTGTAGCTCAGTTGGTTGGAATATTGTCCCACAGACCAAAGAATCACGGGTTCAATTCCTGGTCAGGGCACACACCCAGGTTGCAGGTTTGATCCCTAGTCAGGGAGTGTACCAGAAGGCAACCAATCAATGTTTCTCTCTTTCCCTTCCTCTCTCTCTAAAAGTAATAAGAATAGTAAAAAAAGTCCTTGGATGAGGATAAAAATGGTTTTTTGAAAAACAGGAGTCGCTCCCCTCAAGAAATGTATGGCCTGGTAGGGAAGGTGGTGCAGTGGGGGGGGGGGGGGGGGCACCACTTGTCATAGAGGAAAAACTGCCTTGCATGGGAGGTTGAAGCAAAGGACCCAAGCGTGTGTGGCAACCTTACTACGCTTGGTTTTTAGGCACAACCTTGCTTTCCAATGTCCTAGTCCATGATCACATGGCCTCTTTGGGGGATAAAAACATAGGCCCTAGTACTTCAGGAGTTCCATGCTGATGGGCCAGACTAAATCCAGATGCAGATTCTTGTAAAAAGCCCTCAGGACACTTGCTTTAGCTTCTGCTTCATTTCTAGAGCTGGTTCATCACAGCTGGACACAAGCCAGACACCCACTTCAGCTCACTGTCTCTGGGGCTCTGCTCTGAAACATTATTTATAAGATGTTCAATGTTGAGCATTATGAACACTCTAAAAAGAAGCATTTAATAGCAGCTTAAAGTTTCCAAGAATTTCCAGCAGTAATTCTGGTGAATTTCACCCCATTTATTGATGCTTCACATGAGCTCTGTGACCAAAAGAGACCTTCTAGAAAGCAACTTATAAAGGCAACCACTTAAAGTGAGAGTCACACAGGCTCTGTCCCCTTGATTAGCAGGCTGGCCAGAGGTGACCACAGGTGCATTAAAAACTCTCACGCCCAGGAGGAATAGCTTTTAGTGCTAGATGCTCCTGCTGTCCAGGATCATATACCAGCCTCTGCACATAAAACCCCTTTTCACAGCTGCCTCAATTTTCCTTTACTGTTGTCAATAAGATCCACTGTCAAAAGATCCAGACAGCCATTCTCTCCATGAATGACACTTCAGATTTGGGGCGTAAGAATAGAGAGCCCTGCAGATGCAGAATTCTTGAGGCTGGCTTATTGTAACCAAAGACTAGACTATAGTTACAATGCAAAAAACAGAGTTTATTTATCCATGCAGCCTGCACAGATTTGTATCTACCGTGTGCTATAGCCCTGACACAGAAATATCCACAGCAAGAAGAAAATGTGACATGAATGGCCTATATCGCCTGTATTTGGTTAGAATTAGTCCTGACTCCCAACATGAATATTTAAAGATTCAAAGCATTCAAATGTAAGTCTAACAAGTATTCAAGATTTGCTCTTTTTGAAAAATAGCCTAAATATAAATTCTAAATGGCCTTCAGCACTGGCACCTGCTGTTTCCACACTGGTTTGCCACCATTTCTTTACATTTCCATATCATCACTACCTCTTCCCAGGGCCCTTTCACAGACAGGACGTTAGGCTTCAGGTTTAAAACTATATGTACATTGTGCCTTGAAACTCTATGATTCTGTCCTCTTTTGACAAAGAAGAAACCTATAATTCTAAGAGATACATTAATGATGTGACCAGTGGCAGAGACAGAAAGAAAACTACCCTTTTCCTCTCCATCCAGGCTTTTCCTGGTTGATGTTTTTCCAATCCTTCTCATAAAGTAGTTTAAAACAAAACTAAATACTGGACTGAGCAGTCCAGTATTGATTATAGGGAGCCTAATGGGGGTCTTCATATGCCAAACGATGAAGATGAATGAAAGAAATTGTGAAATCAGGAATCTTTTGACATAAAAAAAAAACTACAGCCAGATTGATGCTGCTTTCCAAGAGCAGACATGTCCAACTCCAGAGGGCTTATGAGGCAGAAGCTCAGCTTTGCAACCACTACACTGGCTTACAGACTTCTCTGCTGCCAATCTGCATATTTCCTTACCAAACTTTATGAGTGCCTGAGAGATGACAATGCCCTTTACACCCCAGTAGCTGGCATTCACACAACGGTATATGGCTTTTTTTTTCTTTCCCAGATAGATACACAGGTTGAAAGATTTGACATGCAGTCTAAAATGAATGACGTAAGAAATGACTAGCCCTACAGAGAAGCATCTCACCACAGTTCTCCAGCATGGCTGCCTCAACTGTTCTATTAACTCTGTAACTAGATGGCTCCAACTCAGGGTCACACGGCCTTCAGTCAGCAAGTCAGGAAGTGAATCTGGAGAATACCAAGACTTCTGGTTTAAAGAAGGCATTAGGGAACAACTCTTGGGATGCTTGGGTGCTTAATTTGGGTGAGGGGAGGTCTGACATGGTGACCTCCGGCCTGTTTTGTGAATTTAGAAGAGAATCTTCAATGAAGGGAGGGACACAGGTTTCAAAGTAAAGTAAATACCTAGTCCACATGTGCTCCTGGCTGTTAAGAGGAGCAATTCATTTCAAAGCAAGAAATGGAAATCCCAAACCCAGAAACAGACTTTCTCAGAGCAACGCCCTCCCCCCACCACCCAGTCCTTTCGATGTTTCTTCTTTTGCTCTGGTCACACTGAGCTAGTTTATTTTCAGGAAAATTTGGTGACTTTCCATTTTTAACTGAAGAAATGTCTTCTCAAAGCTACCTCCCCCAAAATATTCTTGGAAGAAGGTGACTGAATGACCCTCAAGTTCCATTAGGGCATAATAAACGTGTTTTTTATTATCAAAATAATAATTCATTAATGTTTTAAAAACTAAAGTACTTACATCTCCCTTAAAATACTTTTATACAATCTTTTAGAATTATACATACACAAGAAAGGCCTGCTATTTTAACTCAAAGGAATACCTACACTAAAAAAAAAAAAATCAGACAAAAACTGATAGCACATTTTCCTCTGAATTTACTCTTTCTAATGAAGTGGAAAGTGGCCTCTTTACAGCTACACAAGAATTAAAACTTACTTGTGTCTTTTCAAGACGCAATTGCGTTCCTCTTCTTAAAGGAAGACAAAATGTTTCTTCTTCTAAAAGCCAAGTTCTGGTATGATCTGAACCGGCTGGCATGAAAGTGTGTCACCCTCTTTAGCTTCCATTACCGTCTCTTCACTATCTCAGCGGCTATTAAATGACTGAAAACAGATGTCTGAGTCCCATTAGGGCCCCGCGTATGCCTGGGCGAGCTGAGAGGCTGTAGCTTCACAATGCCTGACATCCCCCTCTCCACAACTCGGAGGAGCTGCAGGGAGCTCACCACAGGAGACCCTTGTAATTCTTCCACCAGGGCAGAGGATTAAACAAGGTTCAGGTTTTTCTGCCTTGGATCCCATTTTTCTCTTACACCATGTAAAGAAGGGTGTAAGAAGCTTAAAAAAAAAAAGCAGCTGAAGCACAGAGCAGAGCTCTTCACCATGGAAGGGTCCTCGGGTGCAAACCTGCTAGCAGAAGACCTCAGGGCTCATCTTACTTCTTGAGGAGGTGAGTTTCAGGAGAAGCTTGTCTATTTTCTGCTACTCTGGCTCTAGTTCAAAACACTGTTTTGACTATCCAGTTTTTACTATCCAGATAAAATTATAAAGAACTATTACGGTTCAAGCCATTCAAGAAATATGGGTTCTGGGTCCAGCTGTGTGACCCTGGACAAACTGTTTAACCTCTCTGAGCTTCCTGCTTACTTACCTGTCAGTAAGCACGCTCACCTAGTTTAAACACTACACACTGCAGCCCACTGCAGTTTCACACACTCCTCAGTGCATCTGATCCTTGCAACAACCCTGTAAAGTTAACAGCAGCTATCAGCCTCATTTTATGAAACTGGAAATGGAAGCCCGGGGGTTAAGTGACACATTCTCAAGAGCAGCCAGAGAGTAGAAGGGGACAGAACACTCAACTTCTGATTCCAATCAAATGCTTTCCTTATCACATCATGTTGCGTGATCTTTCTGATTCCAACACTATTAAAATGCCACAATTAGAAAGTCTCTGTCAGTGCTCGAAGCCCATGTCACTCTGTTTAGAATCTGACATCATTCATACGTTGGGGAACATGAAGTGCATGAGTAAGTGCTCTCACATAAAAATTCTGTTTCCAATTTAATTCTTTTGCTCTTTTAAATGTTTAGAGGCTGAACACTAATAAAGATGCTTAGTACTACGGTGAAGACTGGAAATGATCACATATGAAAGAGTCCAGAATACATATTCTACAGTTAAATTAGGAGTACCTGCAAATCATTACTTCAATGGAAAGAAAGATAAAATGATAATATTGAAGATCGACAGTGGCAGTGTTGGACTTGAGAGTCTAAGCAAGTTCTTTGCCTGTGTCCTTAACCTTGATGTTTGTGTGAGCTAAGGTTGCACCTTCCTCCCCTTCCACCTTCCCTTCTATCCTCATCCAGCTGTCAAGTAAGGGGACCTGTGTCATAGGTTAGCAAGGCAACTGGACACAAAGAAGAATGACATCTATGAATGTGTGTGTTTCTTTTTACTGGCAATAAAATTCCTGAGCTGTCAGCAAATTCTGGGGAGGGGCGCCTGACAGCCCTGTTTATTCTGCAGGTAAAACTTGGAGATGAACTGGTTGGCAGCCATGTTACCATGCACCACTGCTTCACGGTTCACAGTTTCTCCACGTGGAGTCAAGTTCAAACTACTGGTAAACAAGAGACAGCCTCCCCCAATCACCCCCACTTTGTTACGATTATGCCGTAGCGCTGGGCACTGACCTGCTTTGCCCACTTCCCCTTTCCTCAGTGATCCTTCAGCCTGGCACCCAGCTCTGAGATGAGGCCTGCTTAGCACCAGTGAAGCTCCCCACGTTCAAACCAACAACGTTCTGTGTGGAGATGAGGGAATCAAAGTTAAAATCCAACCCATCGGCATCCATGAGTTCACTACGAATAATGGAGTCCATGTCACATTCCAAGCTCCCATTGAACATGTCCAGGTCCAAGTCGCTGGGGAACTTCTCATGGCCCATGACGGAAAGGTTTGCACTAGTTGAGTACAAGGAGGAGCCTGAGAGAGAGTCCGAGAGGGTTTGCATAGACTGGCTGATGGGAGACTGCTGCTGGTGTTTGGCTGACCCAAGGCTGTTGGAATCGCTCAAGCCCATGTTGCTGACAGAATTCGACAAGGCACGGCTGCCACTGAGAGCGCCCTGGGTTTGGTGCTGGTGGTGGAGCAAGTTCTGATTGACCAAACTCCCCTGGGTAGGCTGGGCGGCAAAGGACATCATCGGGTCATTGCGAAGCATCACGTTCCGGCGGGAGTTCTGGGCAGACACAGCGGTGCTGGCCTGAGACATCAAGGGGTCCGACTGGGTCATCATGACATCGCTGTGGCTGAGTGAGTCTGAAGAGAGCAGGTCCTGGAGTGTCTGGGTAAAATAGTGTGACATGGAAGAGAAGGTAGCTGGCTTGTTCTCTTGGATGGTCTGCATGGGAGACTGGCGCAGGGAATTCAGAGACGAGGGGCCAAACACACTGCTGTTATAGGAGCTGGTTGGGGAGCCCAGGCCAGAGCCCTTGGTGGTGTACGGGAAGCTAGAGCTCCGCTGCATGAGCCCGCCGGTGGGGGACGGCTGAGACGACGGGAGTGTGATGTTATCCAGCAGGTCATCCATGAGGTTGTCAGCCAGCCCATCGTTCAGATTCATGGTGCCGGCCATGTCGGTCAGGCGCGGCAGCTCCACGGTGCACGGCTTACTTCCAGAGGGTGAGAGGCTGGCTGAGCTGCTATAGAGCATGGGGGAGAGTGGCGCGTCATCATCCTGGACGTCATCTAGCTCTGTGCTTGCCAGGATGGGTGACAGGCGGCTACTGACTGTGCTGGCATTGGAATTGGTGCGAGAGCGAAAGTCCGTCCATGCATCCAGCTCGTCGCTGCTGCGAGACGTGGGGCTCCCAGGCCACTTGGAGAGCTGCGAGGGGCTGTCATCTGCTGACTCGGGAGCTGTCTGCAGGGCTGCTTTCTTCTTAGCTGCACGGCTACGACTCTTGGTATACTTGTTGCTGTTGTCCATGGAGACAGCCCGCCGCCGGGGTGCCTTCCCACTCTTCCCTCCGTCGGGGTTGATGATCCACCAGGAGCTCTTGCCGGTTCCCTCATTCTGGACCCGCATGAACCGGCTGTGCAGGGACAGGTTGTGCCGGATAGAGTTCTGTGGAGAGAGAAGGGAAAATGTGGAATATGAGCCAGAATGGTCCAAAAGCGGAGCACCAGGAAGGAATAGTTAATCAGACTAATTTTTAAACACTGGCATGACCCTCCTTGTCCTGGAACGAAATGACATCATAAACAGCAAGTTTCACCTTTAGGAGGTGGGAGATGGTTTCATATCCAGGAGATGCTGGGAATGTGTGAGTTCACTGATACTGTTTTTCACAAATTCCTGTGTTTTGCTGTCCTTTCTGTAACTGTATTTCCTATACTGAAGTTCTCATTTGTACTTTATTACCACACCACTCTCTCCCTGCACTTTGCAACAGCCCTCCCTGAATTTCTAAGGTCATTAATCACTTGGAGGGCTATTTTATTCTCTCATGGTCCCCTCCTCCACCAGTGTAGAGGCAGCACCTGCATTTCTTAACCATCTCTAATAAACTCTGAACTGGTGTGAATTCTTACGTACGACTCCATCTCCTCCGGCTACAATGTCACACCTGACAGGTGTAAGAAAAAAACGGTAGAGTAGGATTTGCTGAGTTGACAGAAGTAGGCAAGACACTCCCCACGCAAGGAGACATGTGGTCTGAGCACAGCAACTTCCCCCCACAGCGCACAGCACGGGAAGAAGGACCTGTAGTGGAAAAACCTGACAGAGGTTATCTTAGCTGGATGATCACAGGCAACACCAACAGGGATATCACGTTGGTAACATCTATGGTTGGTGTGGAGTGATTGAAAACGCACCTTCCCCTGCGGTCTTCCTTCCCAAACCAATCACCCCAGTCTAATCACGAGAAGAACATCAGACAAATTTAACTAATGCTTATCCAGAGCCACAAGGAACCTAAGGAAGTGGGGTGACTAAATGTAGCATGGTGCCCTAGGTTGGATGCTGGAACAGAAAAAGGACGCTGGGTACAAACCAACACAATCTGAATAAAGCATGCACTTTAATTAATAATAAGGTTTCAATATTGGTTCATTAGTGGTGACAACTGTACCAAATCTATACAATATGTTACCAATAGGGGAAATGATATTGGGTATATGAGAGCTCTCTATACTAGTTTTGTAACTTTTCTATAAATCTGAAAGTATTCTGAATTTAAAGGTTTAGTTTTTTAACAGGAGAAATAGGGCAAAATATCTCTAAACACTAATGATTACACCCATCTTACAAGAACTCCCCTGGCTTGGTAGGCAAGCCCAGCTGACAGGGATGACCCACATCCAGTTTTCTCTCTGTCACTGACCAACCCTGTGACCCCGAGCAAACCACTGAACCCATCTGCGGCCACTTCAGTCCTCCCCTTCATTACAGCATCGTCACATCCAAACCACCCCTCCCCGACAGGGATGACGTAAGGATGACTGTGCGATAATACACTCCAGGAGCCTGTCAGGCGACCCAGGCAGGGTGTCCTTACTGGTTCTATCAGGTACAGAGTCCTCGGCGGACACCGCCCGGTGCTGGCTCATTCTAACCTGTAAAGTGCCTCACAGACCGTAAGAGAGAGGGGAGTGGGTAGTATTCTCCACATCTGAAACAGCACCCGCAGGTCTGATGAGCGGATACTTGCAGGACAAAAGACACTGGCTGATGCTATACATTCAATATGAACAATTCTAAATGTTACCCTAGTTTAAAAAAAACAAAACTGGCAATCACCATGTGTATTTATGTAGAGGATACAAATACATGTGTTCTACCAAATGTTTTTAAAACACAACGTCAGCAGCATTTACCATAATAACCCAAAACACGCAGTGTTTCCCGTGCATATGTTCCCATGCAAGGAGGGCCCACAGTTTGGGCTGGGCAATGAGCACCAGCAACCGCGGGTCACGAGTCAGTATTCCCACCCCGGCCATAAAGACTCAGTTGAGAAAAGAACACATGCTGAGTGTCTGATGAGACAACTCTGCCCAACAGACTATATATCCTGCTTCCCTTTCACTCTTACGGTTTTTAAAAGAATAATGACATCTCCACTAATGGTTCAGAAATTACATTTCTTTAAAAAGGAAAACACTTTCTCAATAAAATAGACATAAAGCACGCTCTTGAAACTCATTCTGCGGGGTTAGCGACTAGGCGAGTGCAAGGTGGTTCTAACACTGAGTACTCAGATGAACAGATATTTAAACAAGAACGTAAACTCGAGCTTTCTGGTGAAAACACAAGCAGGTCTGGGGCTCAGTGGGGGCAGCGGGCGCCCTGGCTCAATTACTCCTGCCCGGCCAGGCTCCTTCGCTGCGGGATTCTGAAGAGTTCGTACCAACACCCAGAATCAACAAGCAATCACACATATCCAATTATCCCTCTTTTACAAAAAGCATTTAGAGAATCTTTTTTGAACTGTATTTATAGTCTGACCAATTCCAAATCAACTGGGAAAAATAAAACACTTTACAGACCTCCAAAATGTCCTACATGGATTTTCTAATGATCATCTATCACTGCAACTCTAAACCCCAACAAATGCATGTGAGTAATTTTATAAAATTACAAGTCACTGCTGGTTAATACTTGGAAACAGAAATCAAGCTTCTGTAAGGGTACCGGTGAAGGGGCTCGGATCCACACCTAGGACCAGGAACCACAGGGTATCGGGGCCCAGGCCCCAAACTGCAAGGGCAAAGGACCGCAAGCCTGCCTGATTTCAGCACAGCCAGCTACTGGGTCATTGGTTTTACGTCTGTTGTCTCGAATCCTCACAATCAACCTGCAAAGCTGGTATCAGTGACCTCACCAAGATATGAAGTCGCAGGCTGAGAGATATTAAATAACTTACAAAAGGTCACACAGCTAGCGTCTCTAAGAACCCAAACTGAAATTTGTTTTCTCAACTCCAATCCAATGCTTTTCCTTACAATCTTTCATAGGCCTATCACCAAATTATTCAGGCGTCATGATTTACCCTGTCTGTGCTGACACCGAAGGAAGGAAACATTTAAGAAGGAAGGATACGAAGGTACAATCTTATTATTGTACTTTTGTTGATGAAATAGTTGGGGGTAGTAATTTGGCAGGTCTTTCCTAAAATTTTTTTTTAATTTAAAAGGAACTATTTTTGAAGAGCAACCCTGAAAGCGGAGGCTTATTCGAGAGCCCGTGTTCGTGTTTCTTTAGAGTTGGCCATCACAATATTCATTCTAAGGAGAAGACAGCACCATACAACCCAATGTTAACCTTCCTTGGATTCTGAAGCAAAACCCAACTTATTACATGGGTGATTAGCTTCCGCATCCAATCTTTGCTCCCCTCTTCTTTTTAGGGGTTATCGGCAGCAGAATCCAGTTCCTAAGGCCTACCGCCCATACAACACTCAGACAGGCTCTCCGAGTTCCACTGCTAAGACAGCGCAATGAACCCTGCACCCCACCAATCTCACAGGCCCCCAGCCACACCCCTCCACGTATAAAACCCACAGTCTGAAGGTGGGGCACTGACAAAGGCCAACAACGCAGGCCCCTCTGTCCATTCCCCGTTCCAGTGCTCCCCACCCCTCACCAAGGTCAGATGCCAGACCTGTATTCTGATTTTCTTCACAGGTTATGATTCAAATCACTAGTTTCTCTCCCTCAATTTTGGTGAAGCACAAAAATGTAAATAATTAAATGCCAGCTAAAATGTCAGAACTGCAATGTTTTCCCAACTTCCCTGACAACAAAAACTCCCAGGGGTGAAAAAATGATATTTATAAAAACAGACAAACCAACTGAAAATCCTCTTATCATCTATAGTTTAAGTTCTCTTAAAGACCTCTCCATTACGGTCTGTAAATGAGCTTCCAATTTACTGTGTGCAATTTAAAATATAAAACTACCATTAATAAGATTCTATGATTTTCCCACTAATTTATATATCATACCAATAGTCCAAATTTCTGAAATTTTATCAGTGTGGGGGCTGGAGCTGAAGGTAAGGAGTAACACTCTGATAGCACTAGACTGATTTTTCTCATCGCATCTCCATGTACATTTTGAAATACCTTGTGAGGCCAGGCAAGCTCATTGGCCGCAGTACTAACAGTGCGCTTCCCTCCAGGCTGAGGTGATAAAGTAAATACCACCAGCCAGGACTCCCACTGTCACAGCTCAGGCTATTCTCTCATTACACTTTTATTAAAGGAGCAAAGAGGCTACTATAGCTCCAACCCCAAACCCTGTGAACAGTCCTGGGTATTTAAAACCACCGCTAAGAACCCCAGACACTGATGAATTACAGGAAAGCAAACATCTTTAGGAAGAAACTTTAGCATCAGGGACAAACATGCCAGCTTTTCTCTAACTTGGCCCAAAGATATAGGGAACCCTTAAAGCAAATCTATCACAAAGTGCTTGAAAAAAGAAAAAAAAAAAGAGATAGGAATACCCTTCATTTTATTTTATGTCAATCATATCTTTTACTAAACCCTTTACAGTGAAGCAAGGCCCACACAGGTGCAGAAATGCTTTAGGGGTGGTTAATTAGTAACAAAACCGGCAAATCTGTGTCCTGTGTGACTGCAGCTGCAACCAGGGGCCTGACCCTTTAAGGAGGCGTGTGCAGCAGGCGTGTGGGGGAGGCAGCATGAGGGAACTCACACTTCATAGTGCTGCTGACTGTGGTGGTGTGGGCCTGGAGGGGTCCCTTTGCTTCACCCTCCTCGAAAAATTAGTATCAAGGTAACTGTCCTCATCAGAATCTGCCACTTAACTTCTCTTACTATCCTGAAGGCAGTTTTCTACCGCATGATACATTTATTGCCAATGCTAAAATGTATACGGTCACTACATATATGCCACTGGTTGTGAAGACACATGGACCCAAAACAGATTATATTACGTATTAGAGAGAAGCTGCCTGAAATGAAAAAGTATTCCCTCACTACTTCACAAAGTAGATAATTCTCACAAGCAGTTTAAGGCAGGCAACAAAGGGAGAGAGGCCGTGTGACTCTGGAGGAAGATCACAGGCTTTGATCTGAGCCAGCTCAGAGTCAGAATCCAGGCCCTGGCATTCGTCTTGTGACCTTGGGCAACTGACTTAACTTTGGTCGGCCCTTTCAGAAATGGGGATAAAAGCACCCTCTCTGTTACACTCTAGGGTCTCTGGGAAGATTAAATGGAATTACGAATGCAAAGTACTCATCCGTGTGCCAAGCAACAAAATGCTCTTGACTATCCAATCCCGCATACGGAAGCAGTGACATCACAAACACTCACTCACTGTTTTCCAACCATCATATACTTGAAGCCAACAAGAGAGAGGGTGGCTCCTTCCAGGAAAAGATTTCTAACTCTTAAAAGTATTACAAAGGTGCTGTGCCAGCCGGGAGTAACTGGTAATTTCTAACTGTTGCTACCCTATGTCGGCTCCAACCCCTTCCCAACCGTGTTTACCTTGTGCAGACTGTCCACTAACCCAGACACCAGCTGCATGTGCTTCCCCGGGAACACAGAGAGGGTTTTGTCTGGAGGCAACATGTGGTATCAATTTATCTTTCTCAGCAACGACAACAAGGAATCCACTGACTTTAAAAATAAAAAGGGAGTTGTGTAATTTAACTCTTAAAGTCCTGTGCCTTTTTTATTTTTTTAAGATAGCCTCTTCCTCCTCCTGCCTCCACCCTCAAAAGCAGTCAAGTAGGAGTTACAGTTGCCTGCTCCCAACCCAGACCCACTGCTTCCCCCCAGGCACACTGCAGGCATCTCCCTGGTCTGCACAAGGGAGCTCAGTGGGGACTATTGGCAAAGGGCTGCCTTGGCATGCAGTACTCCCCTACCCTGAACACAGGACCCTCATTTGAAGTAGGTCTCCCTGCTTTGACTTTGGGCACTGACAATTAAAAAAGAGACTGCCGAATGCCTGTATTCAACTACTTGCATGTGACCTGCAGAAGAGAAAGGTCACATGAAAAGTCCAATGGTAACTACAAGTCACGGGAACGCCGGGGGGCAGTACACCACAGCAAAGCAAACCCATGATACAGCTTTAGGGGAGGGTCTGGGGAGCTCTGGCGTATCATGACAGATTCTTTCATGGGCAGTTCTCTGGCAGAGGCCCTGGTTTCTCTTCATATTAGTTCTTCATCCTGCTGCCCACTAGAAAATCACCTGGGGAGACACCAAACACTTTCGCCCCACACTCGTCGAGATTCAGATTCAGTTGTCATGTGCAGGGCCTGGGTAGATGGACATTTTCAAAGCTCCTCAGTTTAGTCTAATGTGCAATTAGAGCAGAGAACCGCTGGAATGTCCCTCTCCCGTTTCCAGTGACTAAGAATCTGATGCCAGTCTAATGGTTCCCAGTCTTTCCCAGGTCTAGTGACACAGCACAGGTGACGTTCTTTATGTCCAAACTTCCACCAGTTGGAAGCTAAGGGTGAGAACTGGGGTCAGAGACTGTAAAATGGACAATTAGAACAATTCTTCAGATCACTGAGGTCCAGATAATTTTTCTTTAAAAAAAAAAAAAAAAGGCAAGGGGTCAGCGGGGGGAAGCATCCTTGACTTTGCACTGTCCCATAGACAGGCACCCATGCTGCTCTTCTCCACCCAGCATGGATCAGCACGAACAGAAAAGAGGGCAAGTGGACTTTCACGAAAGTAGGACTGACGTATGCTGAAGAAGGGATGGGCTACAACAATCACTGATCCCTGTAATTTTCAGAGGCCTCTCTGAATTAGCATGCAATCTCACACAATCCCTTTCATAGACTATCCTTCATGCAAACCCCAAAAGACTGGGTAAAAATAACCCCTGAAAAAGCCATAACCCAATCCCGAAGTACTTATTAACTTCCATTGTTAGGAGTACAGTGAAGTATTACTTCACGAACTTCCCTGAGAACCAAAGTACGTATTCAGAGAGCCTCAAGAATGAAAATAACAACCACACTGTTTCTCACTCCTGGATTGGGCAAAGCACTGCCTCATTGTGCTCAGTGCAGAGACCCTGGGGTGGGTGCTGGCTGCAAAGGCCTTGCATCGGCCCCATCTGAGGGAGCCGCAGGCCGGCTGATCCTTCTCATTAGCCATAAGCCCTGGGCTGGCCTGCCCTCTTCCACTAGATTTTTATCTACTTTAGGGCTGGCTAACTTATTCTTTAAAAGCAAGTGTATAAAGTATGATGGCATGAAACAGACTTGAAACCAGAGAAGTTATTATTTCTAACTATATGAAATACCAGCTATAAGAGCCAAACAAACCTTTCAGACTCAGAACACTTAAAATAAACACTCACATAAAAGATTGCACAATCGACCCTGATGTGTAAGACAAGTTCCAGGCTGCCTCGCAGTCTTATCCTTGCCTAAAATACTAAAAGTTTAAACCATTAAGGGAGTTATTTAAAAAAGATGATGTTCTAAAATAAATACTGTCGGGAACTTGGCTGAAGGATTAAATTTCCAACTACAAACAAGATTTCCGCTAAATTTGCTGACAATAATCCTCTACTAACAGAGATCTCCTTTGAAAACTAGTATTTGTTTCAATTTTTCATGCAGTCAATGACAGGTTCTGGCCCCTCATTAGGAGAACTAAAGTAACAATCATCTTGTGATCAGCATAATGAACCCATTTTCTGTCCAAACAAAATGGGATACATGAGGCTTTCTCAGGAGAGGAAAGGCCGGGCAGACACTCTGGCCTGCCCCAACTGAAAAAAAGAGATCCTAGGTAGAAAGAAAGTTCTCTTCAAGAGCTCTCACTCTATTACAGACAGTTTTGTTGGGTTTTCCAGTGTGGGTTTTATTTTTGTATTAAATTTTTTTTTTCATTTAGCAATCTTCTTTTCAAGCGCTTCCACAGCTGTTTCTGCTCTTGGAGGGCAAGAGGGAACATTCCATTCCCCACAGCCAAACCTGCACTTCCGGCACACTGAGAACCCTGGCAGCCTTGCAGCCTCTGCCCACACCCACTCCCAGCAGCACCCTCCCCTCCCCCGGCACCCTCCTACTTCCAGCCCTACATCCTTTCCCCCACAGACTGAGGAAGCGGCAGCTAAGGGCTTCAAATCAACCGAATCACAGTGTCCAGAAAGCAGGTTAAAGCTGCAGTATTTGTCCCCCAACCTTTCTCCAAGCTGCTTCCTTGATTTTATTCAGTCTGTTTCTCCTTCCCAGAAGGGATCAGCAAACAAACACATGCTACTTGAAAGGTTCCCTCTGAAGACCACAATGGGCAGCCATACGAAGTGGATGCTTCGCAGGGTTAAAAAGCCATGAAATTACAGAACGTTGTTAAAGCTGATCCTGCAGAGTAAAACAAAGCAGGGCACAAACGGTTATATTATTAACAAAATTTTCACTTAGATTTTTAAAAATAAATCTGCAAGCTTTTCCAGTTTGAAAACTTGTGGGCAGAAATGGAGAGAATAAAAGTACCCTGTAAATCGACATCCAGAATTCAGGACTACATCAGAGTGTTTTTGATCACGTTCATGACATTATATAAGTGACAAGAGTAAGAAATTCAGTAAAAAGGAATGGGGGAAAGTGGAGAGGCTTATGAATCCCAGCAGCTTAAACTTTACAATGAAAGAAACTGAGGACCAAAGAGATACATTCCTGAATTCAGTCAGCTACTAAGTGGCAGATGAGCCCAGACAAACTCCCGACCTTGAGGTGTAACAGTAACACCACCCAGAAGCATTAATACCGATGTCTAGATTACCGTATCAACTGAAAGGATACAGTGCTGGGCGCACAAAGGATGAATAATATGGTCCTTCCATCCCTCTGTTCATCTTCAGTCTGCCTTGCTTTATAACTTGGGAAATACTGAATGCCCCCTCTACCACATATTAAACTCTTTAAAACCAGATACTGTATCTTCTTACAGCTTTAGCACCTAGCATGGGGCCTGGTACATATCAAGTGCTCAAAAAATATTTCTTCCAATCAAGGGATTAATGGGAAGGGGGAAGCAGTGGGATACTTTTAGATGAGATATTATAAAACATGAGCCTGTGACGGATCCTCACATGAGTGAAAATGGAAGAAAGCTTCCATTGTAAACTGTAAAGTAGTAACTAGGTTGTTTTAAAGTGGACAAGTTTCATCCTTGGGTATTAACTTCAACTATACAACCCAATTTCCAAAACCAGACAATGTGGTCTAGTAAGTAAGCTTCAGGTTCTCTACAATAAGAGAGGGGAAGAAGGGCAAAATGACGGTGTGCGGCTACTTGGTGGAAGCAAGGACTTGGCAGAATGGCCAAGAGTCTACCCAGGGTAAAGAGCTGATTCCCTTCCCATCTGGGTAATAAGGCTGGCCCACAGCCCTCCCAGGCACACTCAAAACCACAGATAACACATCTTAGTTTAAAGTTTCCTCCAAGCAAGCACATAGGGAACAAGAGGAATACAAAATAGAGTCTGTTTCACCTGCAATCTGAAGGAACTTAATGTGTTTGGTGCCTACCAGGGCCAATGCTCCGTGCTTGACCTATCTAATTGCATTTTAGTTTCACGACAAGCCTGTCAGGAGGAAACTAAGGTGCAGAAAAGTTAAGTAGCTTGTCTAGTAGAGGTTGGTGCTAGAAATCAAGCCAGAGGCTAATTCCAAAAGCAAAGCTCTCACCACTGCATTGCGTCCTTCTGAAGTCACCCAGCTGCTTAAGGAGAGAGAGGTCCCATTAACAGGTGACCAAGCAACGAGAAGCTTTAAAGACCACAACAGTCGGTTACTGAATAAATGTTCCCACCTCTAAGTCTCTGCATAATGCCTCGAGGATTACCAAAGGGAGGGAGAAAAGGCAGAAAAATGATGAGCCATGAAGCAAGCCTGGTTGGAACCAGATCATCTTTTAGAAATAAAACCTTTTATTCTCAAACATACCCCAAAAGGGACACCATTGGCATGGCCTAACTTGACCTGGGACCACCTTTTTCAGGGAATGACCGAACAAGATGGTTGCCACAAGCTGTAAGGTGTCCAGGCCCTCCTCAGTGGCATGCCTGGTGCCTTCTGTGCACCCGCAGCCCTGACCCGGGACTAAGTCAGGCCAGTGCTACCTGACAGGCCCTCGGACAGCTGGCACCGTGCTCCGGGTCCTCCAGCCAGACACATCAGGCAAATGTCTGCGTTGGCCTGGACCTTGCCATTATGAGGCTTAATCTGAAACAGGAACTTAGCTCTATACTATTTAATATATGTAATTAGTTTATTATTGAGCCAGAAAAGATGAGCTTGCTTTAAAACTATGCAAATTTTAAAATATGATGCCTTTGCCTGCCAACCAACAGCATGACCAGGATGCTTCTGTTTAACCTCAATCAAAAACTCTGGTAGAAAGTTGCTCTAAGGCCGCATATACATGCAATTTTATTATTTGTCTTCTGGCATCAAAACACGCAGAAACAGAAATCACTGACAATGTAACACATGAAAAGGATGAACGTGGAGGTGCTGAGTGGGTGAGTGAAACAGCCTCAGAGTTTGACATCTGAAATCCAGGAAAACTGCTTTTTCTGTTCTTCATTTGCAATCCCTTCCCTCACATGAAATTCACTGGCTTTCGTATCACACATACAAACACAACTGTTTCCAGCTCTTCGGATGTTATGGCTCAGGAAAAAAACGTTCTTTTTTGTCTTCTTGTTTCAAGAGCAACTAATTTCTTTTCGGTAGCTTTAAAATACACGCCAATGTGTGGGCACAGTCACACACGGCCCACGCCCTGGAGAGACTGGGAGGGATGGAGGCGCATTTTTTCAGCTAGGGAAGGAAGAAGTTTGGGCTAGCATTTACAAACCAGGTAAGTGTGTATGCATTTGGAAGCAGGCTATCTTCCAAGTGTCCATGTTAACTATACTGACAGCCATTAAAATCAAGGTGTTACTGGTGAAAGAAACAAAGAAAGTAAAACAGAGTATCTCGTGTTGGCTACTGCAAACAAAACGACTGATGGATTTTCCCTTTATGGGAATAAAAAATACCAAAGTCAATTCTGCAAAATGACCCAGGCCTACAGAACCCTCCAGGCCCCCATGAAATTCAGCTAATAAGGAGCCTGCTGAGGAACCTCACCTGAACGTGCAGCAGCACTTCACTCTACTGGTTTTGCAAGGTTTCTTCTTGTTTAAAACCACAGGATGCAAAAGTAGCTGATGACCAATATAATGATATTGCTAAATGCCAAGTGAACCAACCATTTATTCCAGGATACTCTGAGTGCCAATTACTCACCCAGATGAGCACCAGACAGCTCAAAAGTCCACATAACACGATCAAATAAGGAACAGAGAGGACATTTCCATTGCCTAAAGAACCAGACACTGTTTTTCTGAAAACAAAGAACACAAACAAACAAAAAACTTACACACACATTCACTGAGTCATTCAGACACTAGCACATTTCAATTTATAATCTGGATGATCCCAAATGTGCAAGTTAAAACTAGCACTATTCTCCAAACTATAATGAATGAACAAGGTTAAATGTGCTTGAGATAAATTGATTTTTCTAAAGGGGGTGACAGGAATGCAGTATTTTAGTACTAATCTGTACTGGGCTCTAATCTACTTTATGTATACTGCCAGGTAAGCTTCAAAGCACTTAAGAGATGGAAGCACTAGCATTAGTAGTGTAACATCTCTTACCCAAAGGGCAAGAATAGTCACATATGAGACTATAGGAGCTGAATGTACAGCAGGACCAAAACATTCCCGTAACTGAGTGTCTTGAGGGATAAAGGAATTTAGGAGACAGATCTTTTAGACCCTGTTCATGGGTGCAGGACACTTTAGGAGACAGAAGGGCTTAAGAGAAAGAGATCAGGTATGGTGGAGCCGTGGGTGGGGACAGTGAGCCCACTCCTCAGCCAGCCAGTGTCACAGTGCTCCAAAACTCGAGGGTCCCCACGCACTAGCTGCCAGTATTCCGAGGCTGTTCCTGAGGACACAGGACCCCTGGCTTTATGGCTGCCTCCTTGGTTGAGTCTGACTTGGTGGGTTTGGCCCTTAGATTTTCTCCCTCGACTTCTGGAGCCCACATTTCCAACTCTCTCCCCTTAGCCAGGTTGTTCATTTGCTAGAATAGGTTATGTGTGTGTGAGCACTCAGCACAACAACGCTGAACAAATCACTGTACACAGGGGACCCACTGAAACCAAATCCTTTGCATCAGGACGAGGGAAAACACACATGAACAGATGTTGCTACATCATCCTCAGGCTCAAAGGTAACTCCAAGTAACACACTTCCAACTCTGAGGCATTATGTGGAACAATGTTACCCTGTATTAGCTGTTTTTCCAGAAATAAGATAATCAGGTTCCTTCAAATAGCCCTGACCTCAGCAGTCTTCCCAAATAAGAGAGACAGCTGAGTCCTGATGTTAATTTGTGGTTAGAAAAGTAAGTCACATAAACTTCTTACAAGGTTATTAACAAATCCAAGTTGGGAGATAATTCTCCATGGGTCTCCAGTGTTTCTGCACGTCTTGCAAGCAAAGTACTAATGGTCCTCCCTCCTGGACGATCTTTCAAGGATGTTTGGCATCTGCACAGTGAACAGCCTTGAAAGATAGTGTCTCCCTCTAGAGCAAAGGGCAGATATGCTTACTTCCTATGACAAAAGATTAGGACCCTTAAACTCAAGTTTCTTCTCCTGAAACAGAGAGGGACCTGGGCATCAGCCATCTCTGTCACGCCCGTGGGACCTGGGCGCAAGGAGAGAACAAATGCATAATATGCTGCTGTTAGTGCTACTTGCTGTGACGTGGGTGAACGATAAATTCTTTCGCCTTTCACCCAAAAGCTTCGTGGCTAGTAAAGGTCAAATCTCAGACCCTTGCAGTTCCAGACAATCTACTGCCACTGGGCTTTCCTTAACTCCAAGAGATGAGACTGGGCAACTCATCTCTACCTAGATTTTTTCTCTATCACTACAAAAATGAAAAGGAACACAAGATGATGGGAAAGGAGGAAGATGAGGTCACAAGTAGGAGAGGCAGAGACACATGGCTCCGGCATTTTGGATGCTCTGACCTGGTTCTGCTTCAGACCCATAAGGCTTTACGAAAACAAACCATTCATAAAAGGGGTGGTAGGAGGGTGGAGGAAGAACTCCCCGACAGTCACTTTGCAGGGTTTCATCGGCATCAGTCACCATCTTCATCAGCTGTTGCCCAGTGCTGCGGTTTGCTTGTGAAGAGCAGAGCTGAGTGGACTGCGGGTTTAGGTCTGTCTCTTCTTGCCTTCCTGGTCGACCAGACACAGGAGCACTCCATGTTACGTCCGCCCTCCCCATCTCCCTGCCCGTTGTACAGCAGGCCTCTCTGTAACAATTGTCCTTCTGAGGATCCAGACCTCTGCTCCGAAGCCCTGGGCCCTTCTCAGAGATGACATTCTCCTTGGTTCCCTTGACTTGGCTGTGGGCTGCCCCAAATTTAACCCTGGTACAAATGCTTTCAAGGTCTTTGTCCTTGCCACAAGTTCATGAAGACAGCACTTTGTGATTCTGCTGCTGTCCTGCATGAAAAGCCAGGATTCCCTCCATTTTAGCTCTCCCACACATGCTATCTTCGTTCTTCAGGCAGTACCGAGCAGCATTAGACCTTCAAAAGCGAACATGGACCAGGCGGTTCCCATGAACCAAGAACAAACACATGCATGTACACATTTATAGACTCTCCGAGTTTCCAAAAGAAGAGAATTAATTTTCTAGCTTACAAAATATGAACCAGCAGACTCTACTATGAAATATAAAAACCTCACAAGATTTCACACTCTATACTTTCTAAGTACCAGCCAGACATGTTCTGGTATATAGGAAACTGGTATTTTCTTTTCCCTGCCCTTTCCTCTTGGATAACCTACTTCCATTCTTGGCAGAAAGAGGCGTATATTTATTATACTGTTCACCTGCACCTACAGGCCCAATGCCTCTGGAAAGGTATTGGATTGTTGCCACACAGCCAAATAATGTGCTCTTTGAGAAATAATTATCAATTAGTGCACTATAAAATGGGCCAGCAGTTTTACTCTGCTCGCACTGTGTGGTATTCTGGCCACCACACACAGCAATCTTTCTTTGGTTCTCTTCACATCAATCAGGAAGTTACGTTAATTTGCTCTGATGCTATTTGCAGACAGACGTGGAAAAGAATGCAGACATCCAGGAGTAAATCCAACTCACCCACTTGGATGGTAGGCACTCTAGATACTAACATTTTACGGTGACCCCAGTCTGGGCTGGGTGGCAAAGGCTGCATAAAAAGGGAATGATTAGCAATAATCTGCAAGCAATCAATTTTTAGAGCTTTGGTCTAGAGTAGCTGCCAAATAACTCGGCACAAGCCATCATTTTAAAAACTCCATGTCAAGCTACAGTGAGGTATTCTCACTACATTAAATATGTTCTATTTTGTCTATCTAAACCTATACATAGAAAAAATATAAATAGTCTAAAAGTAGAAAAAATAAAGGTTTAAAATTTAGATACTACTTGGACATTAAACATGCCCTATGGCTTTCTGTCTTTCCTGACGGCTCTGTTACGTGGTACTATGCTTGGCAGTGATTAAAATATTCCTCGGGGAGAAAAAGTACATAAAAATATGAAGAAATCACAAGTTCACGTAAGAAGAGGGAACCGTCAAATAGTAAAATAAAGCACAACTACATCTCTTTCTGTATGTGGAAGGCGCCTGACACAGGGAAGACTCTCAGTACATTTTCCTGAAAGGACAAATGAAACCCCCCACCTTATTTTCTCTTTTGAACTAAACCATGCTGAATAAGGTTAGCATCTGTAATTCGATCCAGGAAGTCTAGCACAGAGAGGCAAGACACTCTCTGTTCCCAGGTCCTCCATCTCCAAGGAAATCTACCTTTTGCATTGAAAAGTCACAGTAAATAAAGTATCAGATGTAAATAAATTAAGCCGTCTGCCTTAAACTTCAAAAGCACTTAAAAGGTCAAAATGTAGATTTTATTAGCTTAATTAGGAAACATACTCATGCTTCATGTGGACTACACAATTCAAATACACCAGAAGAGAACATTTATTTTAATTAAAACCCAGCATTTTTTTGGTAATTGTGGGAAAACAAACATTTGGATTAACTAAGGAAAGCATTAAGTGTGTGAAAACTTTAAAAAATAATTGCAGCCCTGGCCAGGTAGCTTAGTTGGTTGGAGCGTGGTCCAGTACACCAAAAGGTTGTGGGTTCGGTTTCCAGTCAGGGTCTGGGTTGCAGGTTCAATTCCTGGTAGGGGCGCATATGGGAGGCAACCAATTGGTGTTTTTCCTCTCACACTTATGTTTCTTTCTCTGTGTGTTCCCTCCTCTCTCTCTCAAAAAAAAATTCAATAAACATATCCTTGGTGAGAATTAAAAAAAACAAACAAACCCAAAACCTACTGATATTAAAATTGAATATAACCTGTAACTTAGTGGCAACGGTCTGCTCCATTCCCCTCCTCTTCCTTATTAACACAATGTTGCCTTTCAGCTTGGCCCATGGCTGCCCAGAAAGAGACTAAATTCCCCAGCCTTCCTTGAAGCTGGAGATGGCCATGTGACTTAGTTCTGGCCAAGGACATGTAAGTGAAAGAATTCATGAACTCCCGGGAAGACTGTTTGAAGGCAGCTGACAGATGAGAGTCCCTTTGCTCTGCTTTCTCCTCCTGCTGGCCTACATCTGGATGGGCCACAAGACAAAAACTGCCTGCCAAGACCAGGAAGGACCCCCTCCAGAGCCTTCAGGGGGAGCACAATCCTGTCAACCCTTTAATTCTGGACATCTAGCTTCCAGGACAATAAATTTGTGTTTAAACAACAAGAACAAGAACAACCCCCAAACAAGCCTACTACCAGCTATGGTGGGACAGAATATAGGAGGAGACTGATCCTCAATCACTCCTTCGAGTGGTCGTATCAGCCCTAGACTTCTTTTACATGAAACTAATTCATAAATTTGGGCTTTCTGTGATATGCAGCCTAACCTAATCTGAACTGATACACTCACCAACTCTACTTTTAGGAATTAATCTTCTTGACACACTTTCAATTTTTGCACACATGAGAGTGTAACAAAATATCACTGATTACAAAATTTCCAATATTAATAATGGTAATTACAGTTTTCTAATCACATTGAGTAAATAATGAAAGAGAAACATCTAGCAGGAAAGGCCCTTCTGTGCTTGTCTCCCATCCACCGTGAGGCCCGTGTCATCAGGCCCTTTGAAAGTGCCCCTCACTGCACGACTGCCTGCGCTGGGCACTACCAGTGTTACAGGCTTGCAGGGTGCACAGCGATCCTCCTGGACCCAAGTTTTAGAAGTTCTGATGCGGAGGCCACTAGGGACAGGGACTCGGGAGATTTGAAAGCACATCTGTGAAGAGACTGTGTTATATTGAGGCTTTTAAGACTTCCCCCTTTTGAGTCGACCTGGATTTCAAGAGAAAGAGCACTTTTGGGGATTCAAGATGTAAAGGGAATTGCAGAAAAGATGGCTTGGAGATACATGTGGTCTTTCCCAGGAATTAATTTTATGGTACAGGGTATAATATAAAGCTATTTCTGGCAATCATTGGAATTATGCCTGAGCTACTGGCTTAGCAGTAATTTCCACAAAACTATCAGAAATAACATCGACTGCCAATGAATAAAGAATATCTAGAACACCAAAGTGACATGATCTGGACAAAGGCTTACTTACGCTCTTCTAACTCTGAAGCAACGTGAAATGAGTGGAAGAGGAGAGAGACGTAATGATGTATCTGTCTCCACTGAAGCCCAGAGCATCAAATCCAAAAAATAAATATGCTGCCCAGTAAGAAAACCAAGTGTCATACACAGACACTGTGGGATAGCATCCAGTAAGAGTATTTTTAAAAGTTCTATACTCCCACTGAATCAAACTGTGTACAGTTATCCTTCTCTAAAATGAATTTCCAACAATCAGGAAATGAGTAAAGAAAGAACTCTGTCATAAAGCTACCCCAACACTCTAAAAAATTAGTGCTATACGAGAATAAAACTTAAGCTATGCTGCCCAACTGTTGATAGCTAAGAGTAAGCATGCGGTGGGGAAAGCCCTGCATATTCCTAGTTAGGTTAAGCACTTGCTGGGTGGTAATCATTGACTGTTAGTGAAAACAGGGCCACCCCCAGAAGAAGAAGAGAAAATGGGCAATTGATTCAGAGGAAAGGAGGTTACTTAGTAACTGATATCTTACATACATTTTACTGATAAATACTACATAGTTACTGCCCTAACCTGGTGTGAAATAAAGAGGGCTTATTTCAGAGTTGAAACTGTCCCTGTCAACATCTTGATATGCTATGGAGTCCATCCCTAACACTTCATAAACAAATCTACGCAGTCGGGACCTGAAGTGACCCAGCGGCACCAGCCCCTGCTAGGGGGTGAGCCCGCTGAGCCAGGACTGCCACCTCTTTTGGTCTCTCACATGAAACTCCCAGCACACCGCCCAGCACTCCAAGGACACTCCTTTTCATTAAATTACAGCCACGCTAAAGGAAACACTGAAAAGGAAAAACCCTTCAAATAACAAAAAAACATTTTATGAACTAATAGCTTTTTTGGAAAGTGATTTTAGTTTATTAACATTTTGTCCTTATGTATAAATTTCCTACATCAAGTCCCAATTTCCTTTTGCTTAGGGGTTTAAGCAAACCACCCAAGATGCTACTAATGATGAAATGTATTTAAATAACTCAAAGATATCATAAAAAAACTAAAATCAGCTAAAACAAGTCTATCACACCAAAAGACCGAGTTTTTGTTTCTAATCAATAACAACATAGTAGGGCCAAATAAATGTTCGCTGAATAAACGTGTAAGTTGGATCCATTAACTTTGTAGAAAAACCCAACATGAAGAGGTAAAATCATTGTTGGAAGACATTATGAACTGCATGATTAATAACCCAAATTTCATATCTACTGATTGTACATATGAAATTCTGATAGATTAAAAAAACCAAACTGATCAAATGTCCATAACATACTATATAACAGATGCTATAAAGTTCACATAATTGAAAATAAATATTTTTAAACATCAGGATAAATGGAACTATTGCCACATGAAATACTGACTTTTTGTTACTGATGAAGCGTATCTCTCAGAATTTATTCAACATGTGCTTAGTGTTCATAAAAATAAGGCAGGCTGCTTTTAAAGCATTCAGTGGCCTTAGACAGAGGCCTACCTGGTAGGGAAGGAAAAGTACCTCCGTTTCGATTCAGCCTCTATGTACTACTGCCCAAATTATGACACCTGAAAAATTCTCCTGCCTAAGACTATCCCAATGCCTCCTGGGCTGCAGCTAAGTTTCCTGGCAGACTAGCACGTGTTTCCAAAGCCTCAGCCCTTCTCACTATCGCCCAGCACCATCCCCACCTTTCCTCTCCAGTGCAGCAACCGGCTTGCTTCCTTCCAAGGGTCTCTGGGAGCAGTCTCTCCTCCTCCTCTTCCAATCCTTTCAAATTACAACTTGAGACTCACTACCTGCAGCAAGACTGGCTCCACCTCATCACTGCTGTGCACCAAAGCCAGGCACCCCGTGTTGAAAACCACAACTGTCTCACACTGGGTGCTTTGCAGTTGTATGCTTCTCTGGTTGATGTTGCCATTTCAAGTAGACTAAGCTCCAAGACCAAGGAGTAAGTTTCCTTCTCTTTCTGCACCTCAGGGTGAATGGCACAGTTTGGTGCATGCAGCGTGGTGTTCAATAACTATTTATGCTAAGGACTGAGACCACAATGTATTGATCATCCAGGTTCTGTCCTCTTAAAATTGATATGTACTTTTCCTGGAGAGACAGTCCACACTTAATTCAGTCAAGTTTTTAAATATAAAAAGAAGGTACAGTAGTTGCAGTAGCCATATCTGTGTGTGCGTTGGGAAGGGGGTGTTGGGGGGAGGTGCGCAGGGAGTGTTAGGCTCAACCTGAGAGCAAACTCAAACATTCCTGACGGAGGTCCAGCTCCACCTACTCCTTTCTGAAGGGCCCCACACTGCTGTCAGCTGGGGTCGCTGCACCCACATTTAAGCAGGGTTCTCTGTCCCAGGGCCTGCTTTCTGAGAGCGGTGTGCAAGAAATACAATGTCTCGTCTGCCTTTCTCTTATTTTAGTCCAAGGCACTTGTGATGAACACACTGAGCTTTTACTTACAACACCATATACTGCATGAAATTGGAGTACAAAATTTCGAAAAAGTCAAAAAGCTAATGCTTGAATGAATGGTGTAGCTGGAGGTTTGGTTCCCTTCCCCACAGGGTTCCGGTGAGGAGATTAAGCTTTGCATGTGAAAGGAAGCAGGGTCTGAGCCTCAGCTGCCCTGAGAAGTGTCTGAAGGACGACACCTCATCTCCTTCCAGGTCAGAGGCGCAGGCTGGTGCCGGCGCTCCAGGTGTTTCCACAGAGAAAAAACAGGTCCTGAGGTTGCCCCTCCTCCTGGTCATTAACATAAAGGCCTCCCGTCACAGGCCTGGCTGTTGGCACAGCCTCCTCACCCCCGTCCAGACGGTGGGGTGGGGACGCAGCAGTGGGAGAGGACTGTGGAAATGAACTCCCTGGACTTGCCAGCCAGGGCAAGGGGCCATTTTTTTCGGCTCTTTTCCTACTACCAACTGAAATAACTTTAGGATGAGAGAAATCATCGTATTTTTTTTTTGCTGTGTATAATGCACATGCACGTTTTTGTGCACATTATACACAGATTATATCCATGGCCTGTAGTCATTATACCCACTTAGAATGTGTGTCTTTATTTTTCCCTCAAAAATTTGGGCAAAAAGGTGTGCATTATACATGGCAAAATGCAGTAGCACCCACTTTTTCTAAAGAAACTGGACCTTTAATCTGAAGAAGTAAAAATCACCGCTAACAGCAGCGATGTACATACATTGCTGAGAGCCTCATCCCAACCACACAAACCTATCAGATCACAGATCCAAGGCTGAGAACCCAAGCCCCACAACTCGGGGAGGCAAAGCAACCTGCTGTCCTCCAGGTCAGAAAACTTGGACATTATAATCATTCAGCCTAAGTGAGGGGGAAAATTTTAATACAGATACCAAAAATCTACTGAAGAGGAGATAGAAAAGACCAGGATAAGAGGAAAGTACATATTTTAACTTCCATGTGAAGAGAAAATTTCAGGGAATACACAGATTGCTTGTCCCTTGCTTGCCTCCGACCGGGGACCTGGCCTGCAACCCAGGCATGTGGCCCAACTGGGCATCGAACCAGCGACCTCTCCATTTGCAGGCCGGCACTTGGTCCTCTGGGCCATAGACACCAGGGCTAATTTCAGGGGGAAGAAATGCTAAGAAAATTCTTGGTCCGTAACCTGTGTGGCTCAATGGGTTGGGTGCCATCGGCAAAGTGGAAAGTCTCCAGTTCAATTCCCGGTCAGGGCACATCCCTGGGTTGCAAGTTCGGTCCCCAGCCAGGGTGCATATAGAGAGGCAACCAAGCCTAGCCACTTTTCATTTCCTCTCTTTCTCCTTCTCTCTAAAAATAAATAAACTCTTTAAAAAAAGGAAACTACTTGGTGAAAATACAGTCTTAGAGAACAACTCTACAAAAATGAACTGTTCTTTTTTCAGAAGTCCGATGTGTACAGCAAACCCTATACATGCTTAACCCATCTAATGTTACGTTTATACACCCATAAACCCACTCAGAGGCTAACCGCACACTTACGTTGTTAACCAACTCCCCTCCCACTGATCTGGAGAACCAAGAGCAGGGTTCTGACACTTGTACATCCGTAATAAGGCACAGGTGAAGCCCAACCTGGGACAAAGTCCCGCACCTGGGCTGGTCCCGGGCTCTAACGCGGTGTTCCACACTGAGTCACTGCACCCAGCAGCACCTTGAGAAGCTGCGACTGGCACGCTCACAGAAAACTCATCATACTTGGATGTGAGGTTTTTTCCAAGTGGTGCTAAACTAGCCAAACAGTTAGGAAAGACAAAAATAGGTGACAGAAAAATAAGTTCTCATCTCAGTTATTGCATGTCTTCTTTTAATAGCTCATTTTATTTTATTTATTTATATATATATTTTTTGCCAGCTTTGGGGAAAACTTTATTAAAGGAAGACAAAGTTGTGAGCTGAAAGGGCAGGGCAACACAGCAGAACGGTGCCCAGCACCCAGAACGCCCTCACCCTGCAGAAGTGTGGACCTGGGCACTTCATTCCCGCATGTCAGTCAGACTTCCCTCCACTCGCAGGGCTGCTCATTTAGAACAGTGCCATTTAAGTAAAGCAGTTCAATGAGACTGCCTGGGAGGAAGCTGCAGAGCTTCCCTTGGCCTGGGGTCCCGCAACCTCTCAGATTCTCCCAGGGAACGTGAAGTCGGTCCTCCCCAAGAACAGTGCTCTGGTGGGCGGTTGCCTGTGTGGGCGGTCTTTGCTGCCCACGGCTTTTCACTTGGCACGCACCAAAGGAAGGTCCCCTTTGAATAGTGGGTTCACTTCGATCCTCATCCTCACACACACACCCTTGGGACCTCCATCCCTACTTTAAGGAGAAGGCCATTTTCCAGGGAGCCTGGTGTTGAAGGTCTGGTGGGTCTCTCAGGCTCCTTCCTAAAACTCTAGGATACCAGCACACAAGTGCTAAAAGTGGGGTCTCTGAGATGCTCGGCCTCCTGCCCCATATAGCCTTTCCCCCAGCTTCACGTGGGCTCAACACAGGGTTTGCTCTATCAGCAGAATATTTAACCTGTAAGGCACATTGGGTTTATCCTTTCCCGGTGTTAAATGAGTTCTCTTGAGCATAGGAAACAGTGATCTCCTGTTGAGAGGTTTAGGGAAAAGAAAAAAATACCAAAGACATTAACATCTTACATCTGTATTCCCCAAGAGATCAAGTTAATGTTTTACATATGCATACTGCACATGCTCCCTGCCCCCAGTATCTATAAATATATTAAGTCACACACAGGACGGGATGGAATTACTCCCATGTCTGAGCCTTCCTCCCCAGAAACAGTAGGTAGGCGAGGCACAGAGGTGCCAGTCATGTTTGGAAGTAGGCCATGACAGGCCTCAGAACAATCTGTCTTCTCACTCCCCAAACCCAGGGCTTGCCTTCCTAAGGCCGACAAGATTACCACACCGACACCTAATCAGCAGTAGAAATAGCTTTCTTTTTTTCTGAGAAGTCTTTATCAAGGGAACCAGTTACTAAATTATATACAAAAGCTATGCTTTTAAAAAAGCTCTCTTTTCCTTGTCTCTAAACACGCAAGTCATTCTAACTCACTCATCCCCCATGACTTAGCCCAAACCTTCTGATGAGGCAATAGGTCAGCATGTTCCAGAAAACCCTGCCATAGCTAACTGCTTTTAATTCTGACCTCCTTACCTCCATTCTACTGACCCATAATGGCTTCTCGCCTATTACACAACTGCAAGAGGGCCAGCCGTGTGGTGGCCCCTGCCGCAACGTGGACGCCAGGACGTGCTTCTCCAACAGGGCAGGACACCTCTCCCCCCTCCTGCAGCTCAGCTCCCGACTTGTCTACGACACTTGTTGCTCCAGAATCAGAGCGCTTTATTGTTCATTTTACAGTGATGTCTTTTAAGGAGACAAAAATAAATTACACAGAATATAACAAACACCCGCGTACCCACTGCTCAATTTTAGTAAATCTTAGTATTTTGCCATATTTGCTTCAAATAGTTTTTTTGAGAGAAAGAAAACACTAGAGACACAGGTGAAATGCCCTGTGTATCCTCTGCTGATTCCACTCCTCCTCCACCCTCCTCTTGGGTAACCACTGTGCTGAAGTTAGTGTTCATTATTCCTATAAAAGTTTTACTACGTGAGTACATATACACAAACAATATTAAATAATCTTCGAATGTTTTAACATTATATAGATGGCACCACACTGTCTATAATGAAGCAACTTGCCTTTTTTGCTAAAATTTAAAAAAACTTTCTTACAGAGTTTCAAACATATGCAAAAGTTGGGTGTTATTATGAATCCCCACGCACGTGTCATTGGCCTCAGGGCCCGTCTCCTTATATCCATTCATAGATTACGTCTGTCTGCTACCACTCAACTCCCTACAGACCCCCAATCACTCTGAGACAACTTCCATGCATGAGGAACTTTTAAAGGTCTAGTTTCTACTGAGCTGGCTACCAAGGCAGAACAGGAAAAAAGCAAAAACATGACCTGGCTTCAACCACCCTAGGCATGAATTATAGCTCAAATCATTAGCAAATGGATCCAACTGGGCAAAAACATATGCCAGCTTTGGTTGGGGCCCAGCAGTTGAAGCGTGACATTGTCCTTTTCAAGTGGCTTTGAGGTAGGTAAGAGGTCATCGCTGAACTTTTCCATTGCCCACTACGTTCAAGCCCAGTTCAGTCTTATCTCTGAATACCTGAACTGCTCAGCATAATATCCTCTGGGGGAAGAAAAATTCCCATCCTCACCTTCCTTCACATACTCTGTACAGGAACTGCATCTCTCAATAAATTTATACATGCATAACAACAGTAGTTGCTAATGTTTATAAATAACTTTCTTTAAGCCAGGCATTTTTTCCCAGTAACTAAAACTTAACAGATGAGGAAACTGTGTGTCACATAGCTAGTAAGTGGAACCACATACTAAACACAGGTGGACAGTTCCAAGGCTCACAAACAACACGCAACAACCCACTCTGCCTCCTTAGCAAAACGGCCAGTTCCCAGGGGAACGCAAAGCCATGTACTTGTTGAACGCTTAGAGACAATCAAAACTCTACTAGCAAGGTAGTTATGTGATACAAACCGCCAGAGTAAGCGAGCCAGACTGAGGGCTGTGTGTGGACTACTCTGGACAATCGGTTCTTAGCTCTATGACATTCAACTTTTCCTTTTAAGAGGTCACAGATTGACTTCTATGCAAGAAAAGTAAAATAGTGTACAAAGGTAGACAAAAGCCTTTCATTCATTAGTCCAGTTTCCCCCTTCAACTTTACCCTCAATGGCCACTTCTAGCAGGGAACCAGAAAAGGGTAGATCCTGCTCTTAATGCCCCCAAACACGTGACCTTCTTTTATCTTGAGAATGTGGCATCATAGCATCAAAGAGCTCATTGTATTGCATGCACAAAGGGGGGAAGCACTGTAATGACCTAACTATTTGACCTTCATGCAGTAAATGCATCAAAGCTTGGTCCAGAACAATTTTTTGGTCATTTATAATAGAAACTGAATTTTAAGAAATGACATTTTTCTTTTAAGAACAAAATCCAGAATTTTACTTAGCAGCTTTTTAGGCTGTATGTCTTAAATGCTGTGTTCTTTATAAACACACAACTTTTAAAAAAATCAGCAGATAAGATAAATCCTTCTATTTGCCAGTTTGCCCCACACACACTACCCCCAACCCTAGTGTCTGAGTCAAAGTTCCTCATCCAAGGTGGATTTCTCGCTGTGATTACACTGTTTACTTGCAATTTCCAAATGAGGGACAACACTACTGCCTGGCGCCTCACTTTATTTAGCCAATCAGTACGTACTGAGCAGAGCAACCAGCGCTGTGTTAAATGCTGAAACACAACAGTAAACAAGATACTCCTCAGAGAGCCTTTTACTTTGAATAGACAGAGGACTTTCCTCTTTTGTTTAAGTTCTTGAATTATGAAGCCTCAGTTGGGAGGACATCTTCTAGCTGAAATTTTACTTTCTCATGGGAATATAAAATTGACATGTAAAAAAATGAAATATGGCAACATTATTTCAACGTTTTTAAAAATAGTTTTATTGCAGCCACATAGACAATTTTAGTTTCAGCTTTATTCTTGATAAAGTAAGTATAAACTTCTCCATAACATGCCTCCAAAAGAAGGGAAAGAAGGAAAAGAAATGCTGGGGTGTCCCCCAGGAAGCTGGGGCCCTCACGCTGTCCTCTGTTTCCGTGCCTCACTTTACGTGGGTCAGGCAGCGGCAGACGGAGAAACAGAGCCGGCTGCCACCGGCGAATCGCCAGTTCAAACGTGGTGCCAGCGTTCTCTTTTACCATGAACTTCACTTGCCTTTTGTGTGTCACTGACTAGATACGAAAGTTACAGGAATGTCTGCCGGTCCTCCCCCGACCCAGGTGCACTGTAAAAGGCATTTAAAGCAATGTCACAGTACCTCAACACAGTGCACAGTGGGTTGGCACAGAGAGAAATCCCTCAAGAAAGAATTACACGAAATATGGCTGGTTAAGGAAAAGCACAGCTGCTTGTGCACAGGAGAAAGCACTGCCTTTCTGTTAACTTTTCTGGAGCGCTAAAATTTCAAAGGCCTCCAATCTCTCTTGATGCCAGCTGTTTCCTGACTGGCTAGCTCTTGACCTCCTGGGCCCTGGTGACGCGTCCCGGATCCTCTGCTGCTGGTCACAGTCAGCGGCCAACAGAAATTTAAGGCAGCTGGGCCTACGCTGTGTTCATCTCTGTAGTCCCCAGAATGCCTAGCACGGTGTCCAAACCAAACTCAGGGTTCACTAACAAGAATTTTTACTTAATTAAATTAAGGAGGCTTTCCTTGGTGTGAAGCAATGTGAAGTAAACAGCACTGCGCAACTGGAAAGGCTGAACCGAAGTCTAATCAAGCCTCTAGAGCTAATTTCCAGTTTGGGAAATTGAGGCGATAAAGGAACAAGGTAATGACACCAGGAGAAAACAGATACATCCAGAATGTGGGACAGCCTGCGAACAAGGAATCCCAGTTTCTGCAAGTCACAGCATGACAAAAGAGAGGGGGAGGGGGCCTGGGGACAGCTCTGGATGAAAAGAGACATAACTTCCAAAACCCATGTGTGGGCCTTGTCCAGATTCTGATTCTAATATAATTGTTAAGACACTCTTTTTTTACACAATTAGAAGATAATTTTTTAACTATAGACTGGGCATTAGATGATATCAACAAACAGTGGTGACACAGATGGCATAAAGGCACAGTGGTGTCAGCACACGCCTACAGTTTTCCAAGGGGCACCCTGAAATAACAGGTGAAATAACAGGCCCAGGAGTTACTTTAAATTTCTACAGAAAAAGACAAAAACAAAGGGATAGATCATGTAAATGAGACAAAATCTTGATAGCTGCAGAACATATACTCTATTCTTTTGACTGTTTGGCTTTTTTTTCATAATTTTAAGGGGCTCAAACCACTTAATTTTAAAATATCTTATGCATACACTAAGCAAATATTTCCAGCCCCCTCTGACCCTCTCCTCATACTCATCAGTAATGCAGTCTGAGTCAGTGGAATCTCACAGATCCTCACACTGCAGATACTGGCAGAAGGGAACACGGGGGAGTACGCAGGGCGCAGACGTCAGCTCTCTGACAGCTGGCGGGAGTCCCCTCAACAGTCAGTACCTGAGGGAGGGTCTGCTCCTGAGAACCACCACAAACAAGACACGTTCACTTCAGAACTGCGTCATCTGACAAACAAAACCAGCTTGCTTTTCTGATTACCTCTACTAAGTATTTTCCACAAGGACAAAACTTCTGCATACTGTCAGCTGAGCAACAAGGAGTAAGGATGTACGCAGTGTCCACCCTCAGACAGTCTCTCTAGCAGCCCACGGGCACGTTCCCAAACCAGGAAGGGCAGTAGCAGAGGGCAGCAAACGGTCCTTCTGCCAGCAGTTCCCATCCTTGGGCACTGCTTCTGCAGCAGACCACTGGCGTGATTTCTGTATGAGAAAGGACCTGGGCCCCCAGCAGCAGCTCTGAAAGAGAAACGTTGATGAGGACAAAGCGGGTGGAACCCAGGTAGGGCAGAGAGTGGCAGAAAGCGCTGTACCACAGGCACGGCACCACACTTCTCCCGCGTCTGCCATCTGAAGATGCCGGAAGCCGAACGCTACTTTATTCATTTAAAAAAAAAAAACTCTAAGAAGGCCACATAAAAAGTAGATTTCTCACTTATCAATGTCTTCTGTAGGAAACACATGTTTTTTAAAGACTATAAAATGATCACTTAGAGAGTAGAAAAATCCTAGACCAACACACCATCCTGTCTTTATGTAAATCAACACGTGCCCCCTTTCACCCTCTTTCTCCCCCACCCCATTCCCCCCCCCAAAAAAAAACCCCAAACTGCGTGTGGACTGAGGAACTGCTTACAGACCCAAAGTATATGTGACTGTATGTATGTATAAGTCAGGTCCTTAAAAGGGAGTAATGCCCGATTCATCTGCAGGCACACTCACAAGGAAGACGCATTTTCCATCCTTGCCAGTCTGCGTCGCCACGCAGAGTTCACAGATTAGCTCCAGCAGTGGGACGGTGCTGGTAATGCTCACCGCGATGCCTGAGGTGCCCAGCACGTGCCATGGGGGTTGGCAAATGTAGATTTACAGTTTTGTGTACATAAAACAGAGTTTATTCTTGTATTATAATTTATTCTTGTATTATTTCCCTTAGGAACAACTATAAGTCTACTTTTGCCCACCCCTGTATACATTCTAATGAATGCATCCAGAGTCCTAACTACTTAAGTCTTCTCCATTCTCAAAATCAGAAGCACACAAAAAATTGATGTCTATAATGATAAACTAAGTTCCACAGATTCAGTTTAAGAAAGCAGTATGCTTTCATATATTTTAAAAAGACTACTGTCTAAAGGAAATGGACTTGGGCACTTATATATGCCTAAAAACCCAACAAACCTCTACCCAATAGAAAGAATAAAATCCTAAAATTCACGATTATTTTATGCATTCTAAGCAATTAATTAACAGAAACAGCCTTTTGTCATGGCTCCTTGAGAAGGAAGACAATGATCCTTGGAGAGAGTGGGGGAGAAAAAAGGAAGAAAGGATAGCAGAGTTTGGGAAAGTCCAATAGAGCTTTTTCTTCTTTTTTAAAGTGAAACAAGTCACAGAGTTAGTTACAGAGAAGTGCTCTAACTCAGAGAAAGGAGGTGGAAATGTAGAACTAGGTGAGCCAAAGATAGGTCTTAGTCACAAGACCACGAGAAGTTAACATTAAAAGACATGCAAAGCTGCCTTCTACTGTTCCCTCTCCACTCAAAAGCACAAAAAGTTCAGGCATTCCCATCAGACACACAAATGCCTAAGCGCTCCCCAGATCAACCAGGTCCCAAACGTCACTCTGGACACCCAAAATGTTCAAATTCGCTTGAAAGCCTCACAACCACAAAGGCATCCCGAGGACACTGTCTCCCTCAGATCGAAAGCGTCCCCTTCTCCACCCCCAGTTCATCCACTGCTACCCTTTCCTCTCTGCCGCATCTCTGGCCACCCCCACCCAATACTCCCCTGCCCTCTCTGGGCTGCTCTTTGTTCTGCGTCCACCATTCTGCCCCCTCTCCCCCTTCTTCCAACATGCTCTTCCTTCTTCCCTCCTCTTCACTCCTTTCTCCCTCTGTCTGACGACTCCCCACTCTCACTCGTATTCCTGACTCCCCTCGCCCGAATTCCAGTACCTACCCCTCCTCACCTCTCCACTTCACACCTGGAAGCAGGTTTCCCTGAAGCCGCCTGTCATGTATGACCAAACCAGAGGAAGCAGCCTTCCCTGAGAAAGGGCCAACATAAAGTTTAAATCAATATAATATTTAAAAATTGTTCATGTTAAAAAAAATTTTAATGTCTTCCAGGATGACTTAGAAGTAGTAAGTCCCCAAAGCTTAAGGTGGGCTTTTCCTATTTCAGGACAAAAAGTGCAGCATCTGTATCATCAGGCAAATGTATCTAACTCAATCTCCTGGTCTGTGTTTCTAATCCTTTTATCATGGGTTCACAGTTAAGGCCACAGAGATTTATGGATGAAAAGGATCTCTTTTCAAGGGTTTATTATCTAAATTCCTATCAAAGGTGCTTAAAGAAAAGTGCTACTTTATTCATAAAAAAGCCTGAGAAAAGCACATAAAGAGCAGATACCTCACTTATTTAATGTCTCCTGTCAGGGAAAAAAATTTGTTAGGGTTATAGAATAACACTGCTGAAAGAGAGGTTTCACCATGAAGAAAAAAATATTACTAACTAAAGCTTGTATCTCCTCCTAATCCCCTCTGAAAAGGCAGAATTGAACATTTGTTTATAACATCATCACCCTTCGACTTCACGATGCCATCAAAGTAGGACAGACACACTGGATAAGGCAGTAAGAGGAGCGAAATAAACAAAAACCTCCCTTGGAAACGAAACCCTGCCCTACCGGCAGTCCCCAACCTGACTGCCTTTCCTACAGAACTGAACTGGAGAAGGCCTCATCCGGAAGGTCCTCCACACTCCAGAAGGCGGCTTTCTCTCTCCCCCTCGAGAGTACTGCCTGCTTCCTCTTCTGTCCTCTTCCACCTGATTGTTGCTGGTGATCACTACCATTACCACCACCGACAGTGACAGATAAGTTTTAGTTTACTTTTTGCTGGGAACTATGTGAAGCACCCAATATGCATAACCTTGATGGGATCCTTAATCAGCATCTTACCTACGAGAAGTAGGGTTGCTTGCTCAGGGTTCTCCAGGGGCAGCCAAGCCGTTCTGACTGAAACCCAGGTCTATCCTAAGGCCCAAACTCTACACCATGACACAACCTTAAGCAAAAGGGATCCTTCATGCCTGCATCCCAACTCTCAAAGTTCAAAGGCCCCTAGAGATCAATCAGAAGACCACCAGCACTCACTCTGTAAAAGCTCCCAAAGTTTCTCCCACCTTTGTCCTTGCCTGCCAGTGCCTAGTGGGGGAGGAGAGTAGTGTCCTCCCCACCCTGTCCCAGAGTACTGTTCTACTTCTTCCTAATTACAACTGGCTGGCAGTGTGGGCTTAAACTCTTTCATCACCAAGGAACCTGCTTAGAACCTGATGGAGCTTTCTTCCTCCTACCTGTCCCCACTCATACCCTGGATGAAGCAAATGAGCCTGGAGAATCACGCACCAAGCCACACAACTCCATGGTGAAACACCACTCCCCCTTCCCACCCTCCCAAACCTTCTGGGTGACATTCCTCTCAAAGGACAACCAAAATGCCCCGTGTAACTGTGGATTAGCTGTGAGAATGCCCCTGTCGAGCTCATGCATTATCTTAGTTAATATTTAAATATGCAAACCAGAGATTTCAAGCTCAAACAGAGCTTCTGGAGGACGGGAGAAGAGTACATAGAGGTAATTTCGACATTTTTCTTGGCATGGAGCAGGCCTGATAATAAACACATTTTTTGGATTTTTTAAAATTGATTTTGGATGTAGAGAGGGAAAGAGAGGGAAGGCGAGGGAGGGAGAGAAAGAGAGAAACATCAATTTTTTGTTCCACTTACGTACGATTCTCGTATGCGCCCTGACTGAGGATCAAACCCGCAACCTTGGTGTATTGGGACGATGCTCTAACCAACGGAGCTACCCGACCAGGGCCCAACACATAATTTCTACTGAACAGTAGATTCTCAAACTGAAAGCAAAAATAGATGACTGAAATAAGCAATAACTTACCATATCTCTGGAAGGAGAACCAACCAAACTTAGACCAAGGGGCAAGGATCCCCTAATAAGAACGGTAACAGCCACTACACACTTTAGCACTCGGTCTCCGCCAGGCTCGTGCTAGATGCCTTACAGGCACTTCACTCAACCTTCATAGCCCTGTGAAGTTCTTACCATGAAGAGGAAACTGAGGCCTAGGGACTCTACCGCCAACGTAATTCAGCACTTCCTGTGGGCCAAACTCCACTCTCAGCACTTGCTGCATCAACCGACTCATTTAACCCTCACAGCAGCTCTACCAGGTGGGTGAGCGAACAGAGAGGCTGTCATTAAAGCACTTGCCCGAGGCCACGCAGCTGATAAGGACGAATTTAAACCTGGACACTTAGGCTCCAACATCTGTGCTCTTAGTCATGAGCTATACTGCAAATATACTCCTGGGGTTTTTATTTGTATTTATTTATTTACTGCTGCTATTTTTCCAACCAGACTGCAAGATCCAGGAAGACAAGGACCACTTTTCATACCCCATGCAGCCATCGGTATCGTGCACCAGCTTGGGCAGAGTCATCAGTAAATAACTGAGTCTGGTGCAACACGTTGAGGGACCGGCCTGTTGGGCGCAGCTCGCGTGCCGCTGCCTCGCACAGCCTTCAGGCCCTCCCACCTCGGCAACACGCGGGGACCCCCAACCAGCCTGTGTGCATCCATCTTGCGAACAAGTGAAAGCAGACTGGCACCTACTGAAAATGGTCTAACATAAAGACCAGATTCCTTTACTCGCCATTTCCAAAACTCCGAAGAACAACTCAAAGCAACTGGACTGACCCATCCTGCCCCATGTCCGTAAGACCTCTAAGCCCTCCTTCTTGCTAGACCCAGGAGTGACTTCAGAAGCCACCATCAGTCAGAATGTCAGCATACAAAGGGACACCTACCAACCACCCCTGTCCTACAGCATAAAGAACAAACCTTTTGGTCTGACATTTGAGGCCTCTTGCAGGCTCCAGCCTACCTTTTCGCAGATGGGATCCCCCCTCTACCCTTACCTGGGGTTGCCACTGCTCAGTCATTTATTCCTTTAACAACTACCCACCACTTATCAGGCTTTCAGGTAGGGGCTAGAAGTACAGGTTGAACTAAGGACACAGAATCTTTGTCCTCATGGAGTTCATCCATCATTATTTACCTAAAGAAACTCTGGTCATTATTCAAGACTCAGCTCACTTGCCACCTCCCACTGAAGAGGTGGGAGCCTTTGGAGATATCCCTCCTTTGAAGTATAAATCTGGTTAATAATGAGTTCTGTCAGAGTATACAGATTTTAAAAATCACCTAAAATCCTAATCAGAATACTGGAATGGCCAATTGGGGAACAAAAAATTCCAGATTAAAGAAAGCAATATTATCTTCACAGGACATTCACTCTGAAATATGCAGAATGGTAAAGGTTTAAAAAATGAAAATACAGCCCTGACCAGTGTGGCTCAGTGGGTTGGCGCTCTCCTGCAAAGTGCAAGGTCACCGTTGGGTTACTGGTCAGGACTCATGCCTGGGTTGTGGGTTCCGACCCCGTCTGGGCATGTATGAAGCCGTTCTCCGTTTCTCTCTCACATCGATGTTTCTCTCCCTCTCTTTCTCCCTCCCTTGTCCTCTAACAATAAATAAATAAAATCTTTAAAAAAACAAAAATAAATTCATGAAATCAATGACTGCTGGGAACAACAACAATAACACAATCTGAGAAGGCAGAGAACCCCGAACCACTGTAACTTATGAACTGATTTTATCCTTCCCTCCCTGGCTATACAGTCACTCTTTATCTCAAAAATCAATGGCCTGCATGTCTGTTTCTGATATATGCGCTCAAGTCATTAAGTAACCTAGGCACATGGATTAAAATAAAGAGGAGTGCCTTAAGGTAGTGATAGGTATTCCAGAAAATTGCTGGGAGGACAAGGTGCTGTAAGTATCTGGGCTGGCAAAACGATTGACGAGTTCTGACACCTCAGGAAAGACAGCTAGCATCCTCGGAGATTACAGTGTTTCCCATCCAAGTACTAACCAGGCCCGACCCTGCTTAGCTTCCGAGGTCAGACGAGATTGGGCGCGTTCAGGGTGGTATGGCCATAGACGAGATTACACTGTTAACAGTGATTTAAATACTACCCAGGTCAACTGATGCACCCTACCTATCTTTTCTTCTTCTTCTTTTTTCTTCTTCACTTAAGGACATTTTTTCATTGCTTTTAGAGAGAGAGGAAATGAGAGAAACGCTGATGCAAGAGAGAAGCATCAATTGGTTTTCTTCTCAAACGTGCCCAGACCAGGGATCTAACCTGCAACCTTTTGGTTATGGGACAATGCTCCAACCAACTGAGCCATATCGGTCAGGGCCATACCTTACCTATTTTGTACCACAGGACAATAAGGGGATTACACATAAGTGCAATTTTCAGGTAACCAACACTTAGTTTTCAATGCCAAAACATTAAAATGTTAGCCATTTTAAAAGACTGTACTAGGTGTAAGTTTTTTGGATGTCCAGAGTCACACTGTCTTGTGCTCCTACACTAAATAGACTCAGAACTACTTCCTCTCCTTCAGGCCTGCTCAGAGCAGCTTCCTCTCCCCACCCCCAGCCCCACCTCCTTCTAACCAGCAGTCTACCTAGGAAGAACTGAAAGGAAAAGCAGATAACTAAGATTATGCAACAGCCAGCTGAATTTAGACATTATTCTAAGTTGGTTCACTCTGGCCTCCCTTACCAGGAGATAAGAGGCAGGGAAAGAAACCCTAACACACTAAGGACCTGTGGCAGGGGAGGCAACCCCCGCCTCCGGCCACCTCAGCATTCTGTAATCTCATTTACGCAACCCAGCACACAGTAATGCTATTTCTATTTTCAAGATAAGGTAAATGTGTTGTTCGCTCACCCAAGATTGCACAGCTGGCAGCTGGTAAGGTGGAGCCGCGTCCCAGCCTCCTGACCCCAGGTTGCTCCAACCTTGCATTATAGCAAAGCTGAGTCACAAGGCATGAAGGTCTTGCCAGAGGACCCCGACACAGGCAGGAGAGCACTGAGTTCTTCCTACCACAGCTTCCCAGGGGAGGGCTTCTTCAGGTTTAGAGAAATAAATCTTTTTGCCATTATACATATATCTTTTAGAACCTAAAATTTGTCGGTTAGTGCAAATGATTAATGCAATGAAGAAATGCAGACAAGTATCTCGTACCAGCCACACAGTGCACCTTTAGCTGTGGTCCTGTGGGCAACCTAGGATCTTCACTGGTTCACAGCAATAAACCCAGACAATGAGATTCTCAGGACTATGCAAAAGGGGAGACCACTTATCTGATAACCTAATAAAATTATTACTTTATCATTAAGATTAAACAATCAAGCAAACTCATCAAAAAAAACATGGAAATGTTAAGAGACTGCAGTTTTCCCAGGAAACTAAGTAACAATTAGTAAGAAAGCCATGACTAGTACATGCTAGTTCATGAGACACAGTTTTATCAACACTCCTGCTTAAACTATAGCAAATACCAGATGAAACGTTTAATCCTATGCACGCGGCATGTGTTTGGTGAATAAACTTTTTACTGAGTCTTTAAAAATGTCAAGTATCTACAAAAATAATCATACACACGGAAAATAACAGCACCCATTTTCATTCGGGTGAGGATGCTCTTGCGATCTCTTTCACCTCCACTTTTATGTACAGAAAGTGTATTCTAAGAAATATAAAATGCATGCCAAATTTTGTCAAATGCAGACGTTCACTCTTTGCATTTTGATTATTTCCTTCAAAAATGAAGTGGCAATTTAAATTCTTATTTCCAAGCCCACATATGAGATGTGCGCTGTAATTACAAACACTCTTCACTAAAGACCACACTCATCCTGGGCCAGGGGCTTTATTCTTGCCACTATTTATCAGACACACAACCTATTGGTCCCACAGACTTGATAATTTCCCCTTCTCACTTTGAAATATAACTATAAAACTTAATCCTCACTTGTGTTCCCTTGGATTTGTGCCCAAACAGCTATTATCTTTCTAGAGCAAACCAAGAGGGTATTTTTTTAACAATTAGTCTATCCTAAGAAATGTCTCATCAGAATAAGGAAGGAGATCCACCCTAAATTTCGTCATCCACGAGCTTCTAATCTTTCAGCTGAGAGACAAGAGAAGTCCTTGGGAAACCCAAGGTACAGTCTGACCAGGACCTTGTTCTCGAAGCATGAAAGAATTCCTCCCTCAAAACATTCCCAAAATATCAAACAGGTTCATGGGAAGAATAAAATTCCCTTGTCTCTGCTGTCCCAACACTATCTTATTTACGAGGTTTTCATCACAGTATGCACACAATCCAGATGTCAGAACCTGGTGGCACAAGCACTTCTATCCAAAAAACAAGCTTTTCCACAACTGAAGTCCAGGCCCAGGGATCCATCCGCAAAGGGGCTGAGCCAGTATCTGCCCACCCAAACCTGAACAACCCTTAGCTGTGGCTGGGGAGGATCCTGGAGGTGCAAGCTTTTCCACCCAAACTGAGGTGAGACATGAAGGAAAGATTTACATGTTCAGGTGGGCTCGCAAAAATCTACCTGCCACAGAATCTTCTACTCGCCCACAAAACATCCTCCAACTTGCACCCACACTCACCAATGACCCAGAAATCCTGAAAAGAGCCATCGTGTAAGTTCATCGGGGAGGGCTCCTTAGGACTTGCGGGTCCAGGAGGTCTGCCCTGAGCCTTCCCGAGGGCTAGCCTGGGGGCACCACAGGTTTCTCCCACAGCAGATGCTGGAAACCCCCAGAGACTCTGGTCGGTCTCTGAGGCTTGGGCCTCCCTTTTCAGTCTCTCCCACTGTCCCCAGAAGGGGCCCACCCTCCTGCTGCCCCCAGCGCTGCTCAGGAAGGGGAATACTTCCAACTCTCTCCCACCCGCTGCCCCAAAGCCCTCTTATGCATGATTCTAGAACTCGAGAGAAGCAAGTTGCTGAAGGGGCACAGCACACACGAGGCTCGGCTCACAGACATCACACAAAATAAATCACTTCATCTACGTCTGCGGCTGGTGCTGCTGCTACCCCTGCTCTGAGTAAGTGGGCCAGCCAATGGGTCCACGTGGGCTCCGTGGAACCCGGACTCACAAGATTAGCACGGCCACGGGGATGGAGCAGCCCAGTAAGAATGCCAGCTGCTGCCATACAAGCTGGCCCCTTCCCTAGAGGAACAGAAAGGCTCCCTCTCTCAATGTCTACGTGCCTGTGGGGAGAAGAGGAAATACCACGAAGGGGAAGGAAGGAGATGTTGCAGAAACAAACAAACAAAAAAACCAAAATGAGTAGGGGAAAAAAATCTCAACTCCACCATACCCTCAGTAATTCCCCACAGGGAGGGGCTCTGTCCTCTGATTTGATCTCGAATGTCAATTATCTGGATAAGACCCATTTTCCTTCTCCTAGCTGATTCCAGCGACCTCTCAGGTAACAAAGCAAACCCCAAGAGAGCAAGCTCCTACTCTCCTTGGCTCTCTCTTACTCTCCAAGAGGAAAGCAAGGGGAGCTGCCATAACCATTTCTCAAAGTTTCAGAGGCCTCTTCTTTCTTCTCAGCTCTCCAGACACTGTACTCCTCAGTGGCATTAGGACCACAACCATCCCTAATATCGCCTAAACGTGACCTCATGAGAACTCCATCCAGCACATTCTACCACTAGGCACTGCCGACCTGGCAAGCACATAAGTAGCCTGACTTAGAGGAGATAAGGACCTCTTGGCCTTAATTTTCTCTCCCACAGGTTATAAAATGGCTTGTACCCATGTCAGGCTTAAGGCCTTGCACTACTGACATGTAATCTGGATAATTCTCAGTGGGGACTGTCCTGTGCAGTTTGCTGCACTCAGGAGCATCCCTGGCCTCTACCCCCTGGACTGCAGTAGCAGCCTGCAGGTAATGGTGCACACGCACATCCCCATCCAAGTTGAGAACCACTGGCTAAAGATATCAATCATCTCTGCATATGCTCTTTGTAAATTTCCATATTCTCAGAGGGAGAAGACAGAAACGAACTGCTGCAAGCTACTGAGACTTCAGTGTGAATTAATCTTTGCTGAGTGGTAAACAGCTGGACAAGGACTTGATTATATGGAGAGGGCTTGACCTTGGCAGCGAGGGCTGAGGCTGAGGTGGGGGTGGGAACAGAGAATGCTGCCAGTGGGAAACCCACTACAAGAAGACACAGCTAACCCACCATTCACAACATGGGGCTCAAAGCTGCCCTTTTCCCCTATTTACGAGGGAACAGAACCCAATTCAAGCCTGTCTTCTCCAAGGAATAGACTTAACACTGTAAGAACCTACAGAACCTTAGAATTACTGAATCTCACCAAACGTCCATGACTGAATGATCAAACTGTACCTGCCCAATGAAATGAAAGCCCAAATTACAACATTTTTGCCTGAGATATGTTTCTAGAATCACTTGACAAGCACCTCGATGGCCCACACAGAAAAACCGGAGTAGGGGAGACACAAGCCTGTGATGTGGAGTAATGCTGTTGGTGGCCTCACAGAGACTCGGGAAGAAAAGCAACCAACAATTATCATTCTAGGAGATGTGGATGATATGCAAAAAAATAAAACATGATTCCTACCTTCAACTTGCTGACAAGTTGGGAAAAGAAAAGATTAACTGCACATTCCTCAACATCCTCACCTTCTAACAGCAGCAGCTAAGGTGAACTAGAAGCTTACAATGTGCCACACTCTATGCAAAGCAGCACTTTACAGCTATTACCTCTTCAATCCTTTCAGAAACCCTATAATGTGAGGAGTATTACTATTTCCATTCTACAGTTGAAAAAAACTGAGGTTCAAAGGGATTAGGTGACTTGCCCAAAGTCACATAGCTGATGAGTGGCGGAGCTTGGATTCCAACAGATTCCTTTAGTTCCAAACTCATGCACAACCACTGTGCGATGCTGTGCTGAAGGCAACACTGCAGGAGCTGAAAGGGCCCAAGTTCAGGGAGCTGGGAGACCACTGGGGTTCTCAACAGAAAGCCAAACACTGGGGCTGGCAAAGGGGAAGAAGCAAGTGTTCCCAAGACGAAGTTCTTTACAAACTAGCTCCATGTCACCCAGCAGCCTAACCAGCTATTCAAAATACTACTGCTCACAAGGGAAATCAGTCTTTCCTTCAAAGGTTTCAAAGTTGGAGTGAGTGGGTGCTTCAAACAGGCACAGATGAAGGCCCATAAATACTCCTTTTTCTTCCAAGGGTAAGTATCACTCTCTTTATTGGGTTTAAAACTTTACCATAGTTTTTACTGCCCGTCCCCCCAGGTCAGTGACTCTTCATCTCGTGGAGCCACGGACTCTTCTGAAAGCCCACCGATGCTACGCACCCACTTCCCAGAAAAACGTCCACACATGCATCCCCCCGCGTAACGTTTTAAGGACACTTTGAAGCTTCTACACATTACAAAGTCAGCAGGATGTAAACACCTGATTTGGGCCTAGGTTTGGATTTCACTTTTTTCAGGTGTTTTAATGATTCATCTACTCCTTCCGAAGTGGGTTTATACCAAAGAGAAACTGGCCAAGGTAGTGAGAGATTTATTATTCCAACGATTCAGTGATGCTCACTGCAATAGCTGAACATCAGGCACCACACATACACTTAAATCCTTCTTCTGGATGTTGCCTTGTTAATTATATTTTGAACATGACTTCTGCCATGCCCTTTAAAATGACCAAAGAAAGTCCTGGTTTGGTTGGATGGCATCTGATGCCTTTGCGACTCACAGAAGCAGCCAGCCAGCATGGCCGAGGGCTCACTCCTGTGAGCAGGGGGCTCCAGGTGTCACCCTGATGCCTGATTACAGCCTGGACAAACTGCTATTCCTCCTGGGCGACTCCTAGCTTTTCAGGTAGAGCAAGGACACACAAGCTTGGTTTCCAAAGTGCCTGTCGGTGATCACACTGGTTTGGTGATTAACTAAGCAGTACGGGATGTGCCCAATTATACATGCCATTCTTTTCCGATCTTATTTCATAAACTCAAATTTCACAAGAACATAGATTCTCCGCCTAAACAAAATGATCCAACTTGAACAACTGAAACATTAGTCCTCAAAATCTTTTTGGAAGTGAGAGTATACATAAGACATGATTTTAATAAGCCTTTTAAAACTTTTTGGTTGTGCTCTTCATTCAAACATTTCAAAAGTGCCTACATTTTAAATATTGTGGTCAAAGGCATAGAGAGAGAATCATTTGAGTATCAGTAGTAAACACTAAGTGATAAAGACTCCAGACAGGTCCTCTATAAAATAAAACAATTTTTATCATTAATAATATTAACTTTGTCTTCCCCAGTCCCATCCCAGATTAAAGACTACAATTTGAAATCTTTAGTAAGAAGTTGCTAACAAAAGCTGCTCTTGAAAAATAAAATTCTCATTATAAACAAATTATTAGTTCTTTCCAAAATAAATAACAAGTTGGTGCTTTCACCCTCAGCTTCAAATCATCCCAGCTCCACCAGAAAAGCACCAGGTCCTCACACACGCACAGCCCCTGCATCTGTAAAGTGCTATGGGGAGAAACACAGCGTGGCGTGTCTGCAAAGACAAGTAACTTTGGTTTTCAGGGGAAACGCCTATATTCCGCATGGGACAAACTGAGCCCACTTCAACCACCAACAATCTTCCTCCCAAGGAAAACGGTCTCCTTCCCATGTGAGGAAAAGGTCAGACACAAAAACCACGTACTGCTCACTGTGTTAAAGACAAATGTTTCATACGCATACAAAATCAAAAGGCAGCATGAAACCATGCCAGACCTCCACAACAGGCAGCAGTCAGTCAGCTGTGTGCCCCTAGGCTCCTGCATGCAAACGCGGTCTGACTTTCTGACAACAAACATACAATGAGAGGATTTAATTAACGTAAAAATCTTACAGAGGACACTGTTAGAACTGGTTTAGGGAATGAACCATGCTCTCCAGCAAGGAATGCCATTTAACTATTCTGCTCTAAGGAGGATCTGTGGAAATCCCCTGTGACTCCTAGCAAACTTGCTGCTGTAATGTAACTTGTAAGGAACCCAGGCAGGTTTAGAAAATGAGGCCCCAAGAAGCTGGTGACATGTCTTAGCTTGGCATGCACGAAAGACTCATTTGTCAAGCTTTGCAACCAAGCTTAAATGAGATTTAGGAGTAAGACACGCCAAATTAAAACTCTTAAGGACCATTAATCACACCCTCATGACTTCAGATACAGCAATACAACAGATGCTTATGTAGGTCTGGTCTTTGTTCTTAATCAGAGGTATTAGCTTCCTACTGCAACAGCCTATAGGAAGAATTGTTTCAAAAGTGGGACAAGCATGGTTCAGCCCATTCATTATTTTCAGTAATTAAATAATACAGATATGGCTATGAAACTTTTGTTATTCTTGGACACAAATAAACATATGGCCAGTAAGGAAATGAGACCAACTTCGCAGCTGAGAATATACTACATTCCACTTCCAGTTTCTGAATGTCAAAGCTTAGGAGATAAATCCAAGAATCCAACTGGTAACCAGAACTGGAAAATTATTTTCATTCCATTTGTTTGGCATACTCCAACTGTTGAGCAGTACGAATAGGGAGCAGTAACGCCTAGCGAAGAACCAAGTACCCAGTGGGTATTTAACAAATATCACTCAGAGCACTGAAAGGATAATCATTCACACAATGACTAACATACTGAAAATCCAGGTGTCTCCTTCAAATCACAAATGCCCCAGATTAGTATCAGTAAGTGAAGAAGATACTATGTCTGTGCTTTTTAGGCAGGAAGTTTCCTGCCTGGGCCCCACAGTTACACAAACTCCTTTTCCCCCTCCTTGTAACAGGCTCCGCTTTAAACAGTGAATACAGAGGGAGATTTGGGCACTGACATCACATGTATCATGGATCCCAGCTCTAATGGAGTAACAACTGGACAAAATATATAAGACAACTGCTTGTCAGACACTGGATAATAGGGAGCATGGAACTTAATTCCTGAGAAGAGTAAAACAATCGAAGCAAGCCCTGTGATTCCCTGAACTTACTGCCAGGAGGCAGTTTCCATACCGCAGCACTGAGAAGGGGGTGCCCAGGGCAGGCGGCCACACTGAGTGGAAGAGGCGGAGGCCCGGACAGCTGGTGCTGGCAGGGCAGCACACCTGAGAGGAGGGGCCGAGTCCTGGTCTGTGTGAGAGGAGCCGCCCTCAAGTCAGGGAGGGAAGCACCAGGAAGCAGTTCGTCTCAGAACCCCCAGCTCACACAGGGCTAGAAATAGTTCATGTTTCCACAAGCAGAAGTGGAAATAATTCATAACACACATGGCATCAGACAAAATCCTCAGAAAAGTATCACCTTAGTATTAAAGCTAAGTCATCCTGAAACTAATGGCTGCTCTGAATCCATCCTAACAAGGCCTGAAACAAGCTAGCTTCAAAATGATACAACTAATTCCCAGTAACTTAACTGCATGCCAGAACAAAGTCCAGCACTATTTAAAGGACTAGGACAAAATCCAGCACCCAACAATGTTATGTCTGGTATCCAAGCAAAAATTATCAGGGATGCAAAGCAAGAAAAAATTATGACCTATAACCAGGAGAAAAATCAACCAATAAAAACACACCCAGAAACGATACATGATCAGCAAACAAGGGGATTAAACAAATTACTATACCGGTATAGCATCTCTGGAAAACAGTTTGGCAGTTTCTCAAATGGTTAAACAGAGAGTTACAATATGACCCAGCAATTCCTCCTGGGTGTAGCAAGTCCTCACTTAATGTCACGGATAGTTTCTGAGACTTTACACAAAACGGCATATAATAAGACCAATTTTAACACAGGTTAATTGACACAAACAAGAGTTAAATTCCTAGACGTCTCACCATGATAACAAAGTGGAATTATTCAGGGACCTAGGTCAGAAAATAAAGGTACTGTGTCTCTGACATATAAGCATCCAAGAAAAAGGAAAATATATGTCCACATAAAACATAAATGTTCATACCAGTTGTATTTATAATAGCCAAAAAGTAAAAGTTATCCAAATGTTCATCAACTAATGAATGATTAAAATGCGGTATATCCATGTAATGGACTATTTTTAAAAACACACACACAAAGGCACACCACATCAAAACTAGTGATAAAGAAAAAAATAGAAAGTAGTCAGATAAAAAGATAATAATTAAAAGGAATAAAGAGAGACTAAGAACAAACCGCTTTTCAGAAGTTATGCAGGACAGAAGACAACAGAGTAACATCCTTAATAAGGGAGAGGGAAATGATATCATCCTAGAATGCTATACCTAGTAAGAATGTCTTTCAAAAATGAAGATAAAATACTTTACAGACAAACAAAAGCTTAGAGAATTTACTACCAGCAGAGCTGCAGTAGAAGAAATGTTAAAAGAAAGTTGAAACAGAAAGAGAATGACACTAGATGGGTATCTTAATTTGAACAAAGGAATGAAGAGCTGGTCCATATACAGATAAATATAAAGATTTTTTTTCCACATTTAGCTGGAAAGCCAGGAATGGAAATAACAGGGATTCATTCAATTGACAATAACAACTTAAAAGAAAACAGAAAAAAAGAGGGCGACAAAGGACTGATAGGACAAATAGAAAACTAATAATAAGACGGTATAAAGTTAAACCTAAATAAATCATGATTCCATTATATGAAATAGTCTTTTTATAAAAGCCTCCCAATCGGAGGCAGAGACTGTCAGACTGAACCGAGCAACAAGAAAAAACGAAACCCAATACTGCCGCGTACATGCACACAGGCGCTGACAGGCTTCTGAAGACACAGGAGAAGGCAGGGAGAGGCGACGACACACCACATGAACACCAATCAAAAGAAAGCTGAAGTCGCCATATTCACACGGGCTTTATTAACATGGACTTTAACAGAGAACACTGCCAAGTGGAAGAGGCAGGCTCCACAGTAACAGAGGAGTCAACGAATTGAGAGGATGTACCCATCTTACATGTTTATCTGCCAGTCACAGAATTTCAAAACACACAACGCAAAAACAGAACTGAAAAGATGAGTAGACAAATCCAAAATCACAACTGGAGAGTTCAAAATTTGTTCCAAAGTACCTGATAGAACACAAAAGGAAGGTGACCAGCTAGATCTACTGGATAACTGGTACTTACAGAACACGTCACCCAGAAGAGCAAATACACATTATTTTCAAGTACGCATGAAACATTCACCAAGACAGACCGTAGTATAGTCTAAGCCGTAAAGCAAGTTTCAATAAATTTCAAAGGACTGAAATCACACAAGTATGGATTAAGTTAGAAAACAATAGTAAAAAGGTTATATGAAAAGACTTCCATGGACTTGGAAGTTAAATAATTCGCTTCTAAATAAAATATATGCCCACAAAGTAAATTAGAAAGTGTTTTTAACTGAATACGAAAACATTGTTGTATGTAGCTAAAGCAACTGTTAACAGAAAATTCAGAGCATTAAATGTTTACATTAGGAAAGAAGAAAGGTGTCAAATAAATTATGTAAGTTTTCATCTTAGGTTACTGGAATGAGAGCAAATTAAACCCAGAACAAGCAGAAAGAAGTAAGAATTATTTAAGGGAACTAAAAACATAAAAATGATAAAGATCACTGATACCAAAACTAATAAAAAACAAAAATAGAAAACAAATCATCAACATAGGGAATGAAAACAATCACTACAAGTCATATACATATTAAAAGGAAACTAAGGGAATATTGTAAGCACCTTTATGCTCATAAATTTAGCAACTTAAATGAAATGGACAAATTTCTTGAAAGATACAAATATCAAAACCCACTACAGAAAAAGCAGAAAAGCCAATACTAGCACTATATCTAGTAAATATAATGACTTAGTAATTAAAAAACTCACCCCCACCAAAACAAAAACAAAAACAAACTGCAGGATCTGAAAAATTCACTACTGAATTCTACTGAAAATTTAAGGAAAAATACAAATTCTACCAAAAAACAGAAGAGGGAACAATTTCCAATTTATTTTATAATACCACCATCACCCTGATACCAAAACCAGATAAAGATATTAAAAGTAACGTATAGGATCAACATCCCTCACGAAGATAAGCACTAAAATCCTTAGCCAATTGTCATTAACTTGAATCTAGAAACACAAAAAAATTATCTTTGTGTGACCATGTGGGATTTACCCCCAAGAAGGCAAGGTTGGTTTAACACTGAAAATCAACCAATGTATTTCATCACATTAAAAGACTAGAAAAAATCCACATGATCATCTCAATAAAGGTGAAAAAAGCATCTGATGAAATTTGATACCCATTCATGAATTTAATAAAGAAAATAAAAATACTCAATAAAGGAATTAAAGAAACTTCCTTGACTTGTGACGGGCACATATAAAAAACTTACATTTATATCATACTTAACAGTGAAAGATTAAACGATTTCCCTTAAGACTGGGAACAAAGAAAGAATCTTGCTCTCACCACTTCTATTCAATGGTCTACTAAAGGTCCTGGAAAGAAAAAAAAAACATATATATGAAAAACACACATACACATATAGTGCCTATATACACATAAGTGTGCATATAGACACACATGTATATATGTATATATGTATACACACATATATGAAAGACACAAAGCTCTCTATTCACAAACGTGATTGTTGAAGTAGAAAATTTTACGAAATCTATACAAAAAGTATTAGAATAGCTGAGTCTTGCAAAACTGCAAAAGATAAGTCAATATATGAGAATCAAATATATTTCTATATACTAGAAATAAAAAACTGGAAACTGTAATTCTACAAATACCATTTACCACAGCATCGACTATGAAATACTTAGGTACTAACCCTACAGAAGATGTGCAAAACCTGCACTCTGAAACATATGAAACACTGCTTAAAGAAACTAAAAAGACTGGACCTAGAAAAGTCCAAACTATTTTGAAAAAGAACTAAGCCAGAAGACTTACATTGTCTGATTTTGAAATTTACTATAAAGCCACAGTAATAAAGACAGTATGGTACTATTATAAGAAATATATATATAGATTAATAGAGCCCAGAAATACATTAAGATGTCAAGACCACTCAATGACTAAATGAACAATATACCAGTATTAATTCCAAATGGATCAGAGACTTAAAATTGAGAGCTAAACTATGTAGCTTGTTGGAGAAAACATAGGAAAAAATATAATTTTGACCTTGGATTACACAAAAACTTCTTAGGACAGAAAAAGCAGAAACAAGACTTGACTAAAACTTAAAACTTGCTCTTTAACAGGTACTAAAAAAATGAACAATCAATCCACAGACAGAAAAAAAAAATTTGCAAAATTTATTTCTGAAGATTTGTATTCAGAATACATAAGGAACTGAAGACTATTTCTGATTTTTTAAAGACAAAAGATTTCAGAAGACATTTGAACAAAGAAGATAAATACACAAATTATAAATATGCACATGAAAAAGTGCTTAATAGTATTAAGCAAATACAATTAAAACTATGAGATATCCACCACTACATTCTACACTCAGTACATTCTACAGCAGGTAAAAGTAAAACGACTGACAGTTACTAATGCTGAAGAGGATGGAGGGAACAGCTAGAACTCTCATACATTGCTGATTCTGCAGCTGGTGGTTTGGCAATTTCTTCTAAAGTTAGGAAAACCGTGTATATGACCCAGCAATCCTGTTCCTAGATGTTTATCCCAAAGAAATGCAAAAATATGTTCCCAAAAGACTTCAATGTGAATATTCATAGCAGCTTTTTCATAACAGTAAAAAACTGGAAATAATCCAAATGTCCATCAGTGGATAAAAATATTGTACTATATTTATATAACAGAACATTCATACAATGGAATACTTCTTAACACTTGACATGAATGAACCAGTGATAAACAACACAGATGAATTTCAAATGCACTATGCTAAGTGAAAGGAGCTAACTCAAAAGGCTATATATACATTGTGACTTCATGTAAAATTTTAGAAAAGGCAAAAAGCAGCACAGAGGTTGCAGGGGAACATGAGTGTAGAGGGGGGAGACTGAAAGGGGGGCACCAGAGACTTTTTATAGTGATAAAGATGTTGAAATGATTGTTTTATCATAATTTGGTGTCACACAATTATATATTTACCAAAAATTAAATTTTCCACTTAAATTAAGTTTTATTGCATTCAAATTATGCAACTCGATAAATGTGACTAAATTCTTCCACAGGTGAATTTAAAAAAAAACGTAGTTCTGATTTTTAAAGTGAGAGAAAATTTTAAATATTTCACTGTAAAATTACCCAAGTGCTTCAAACATCAGGATTGTAGGAAAACAGTCCCCATATTCTTCTTCTTTGGTTTACAAATGGGTGGGGCAGCAGCAGGGATTGGCAGAGAAGGGGTGGACAGGAACAAAATGTAAGAAAAATGTAAAAATGTAAGAAAAATGTGGATATTCTCTGAACTGTTTAAACTGCATTTATATGCTTCAGATTCTGCCCAACCCCTACCCATACCACCTACTGTATCTATTTGTAAAGACCACAGAACAGGAATGTGTTCTCTCTCTCTCAAAAATCAAAAAACCTACACATGCACCGCCCGCCCCCCCCCACCCCCCCGGTACTTTCTCTATTCTTTTCTCCTCTTTGGCTCTGAAGCTCAGCCTAGTAGGCTGAGAGGTCCAGTCTCATGATTCCCATTTGTACAGACTTAACAACACCGAATCCTCCACTGAATTCTACTGCCTTTCTTGTGGGGCCAGTTTCCCTGCAGCTAATTGACTCTAAGTTCCTGGTCAGGAGCCCAGAGTTAGAACCTAACCACTTTCTGCAACTCTTGGATTCAGCCCTTTTAAAATTATAAAAGCCATAACTATAATATTACAGAATACTAAAAATTTTTAAAGAGAGTTCTCCAACCAGTTAATAGTTAAATTATAAGTCCATCCAATACTTGCCCTATTAAAGTAATAATTTAATATAATCATTATAAAGCCTATGTACAGATAAAAACAAAACACAACAAATAAAGAGCAGAAAATCTCTCAATGCACATAATGGCTCATGTGTATATGACCAGATTTGCAAGGAACTCACCTAAATTAAGAGGGGTTTTAATAGGGTTCTCCCAGTTTTTTCTCTTCAGAAGTTTATGAATGTGTGTGTGTGTGTTCTAACTGGACATGCGCATCTCCTGAGTTTAACAAAAGGACTCTCGCCTAGGCAACCAGCAGCCCTGCAGCCCACGCTAAGTGCACTAGGGACGGTACCAGCACCGAAGTATGGGTACTGTCAAGCCCTAAGCTACACACCTGAAGAGCCTGCAGTGAAGCGCACCTCGACCACAGGAGGTGTGCCATGAAGAGACAGGTGAGAACACAACTGCCTTCCGACTTCAGAGGTCACATCCTTGGCCCATGTGGGTGACCCAGAAACAAACTACTTAGCCCTGAAGATGATCCGTGGTGTACTATAGAGAGAGACGCAGTAAGAAACAATTTCACTTGGCACCCTGGTACTTCGCCTCTGACCTGCCTTCCTGACAGCAACACCTCTAATCCCAATACTGTATTTTCATCACCACCTTGAAAGACAGTATTTTGACTAATTTTAAAACTAAACAGGTCAACACCCAGAGCTTTACAACTTTGCTCAAAGACACTTAGGTACTAAGTGGCTAAACCTGGATAGCCTCTGGGCAGGCAGTTCCTTGGTGCCTCTCAATGAACGTTGGGATTACCCTCAGTCAGCGCAACCATTCCTACCCACTGCGTTCTCCTAGGAGCAACTCCTGGGATCAGCCCCGTCCCTAAGCACTCCCCGAAACAAAACCTTTTGGAAGTTACGTGAGGATTCACCATTCATTTGGGAAGAAAAGGCTAAAAATAGTCAGGCTTAGAGATAATCCACTTATTCATCTTACCAGTTATAAACCAGCGTTTTACTGAATGTGAACTACAGTAGACTGATCTTAAAGACATTTAAGAACTAACCTCCAATAACCTCTTCTGCATCGTGTCCTCTAGTAACTGTCCATTTGGACTGAGGCAAAGTCTTGAGGTCTGCCTGACAAATCTTTGCAGCTGGGGGAAGCACTCCAGCTACCTTGGCATTAACAGCAGGAACCATGGTCTACAATGTGGAGCACTAAATGTTTAAGCAGCTATCTTGAAGTCGAAATAAATCTGTCCAAGGAATTCAGGACCAGTTTTCTGACCCTGGGACGGTAGGTATAAAAAAAATTAATTAAGCTTTTTATTATTTTTTCTCTTTCAAAATAGCATATTTCTCATCACACTTTTAAGACTATTAGAAATACTAAAACCTATAAAAGTACCGAAGCCAAAAAAAGAAATTTTATATTGCTTTCTACTTATAAGCATACCGGAATGGTTTTTAAAAAAACCCAAAGCCAGCTAAAAGGGATCCTAAATGGTACACTCAGTTCAGAACTGACAGAGTTGGCCAGCAGGTTGGATATTTGGTTTCCTGGTTTCTGTCACGGTGCTTCTGTTTCTGGATTTCGTTCTTGATAGAGAAATGGCAGTAGCATCAGAAAAGCGCTGGGTGTTGGGTTTTGTTTTGTTTTGTTTTTTTACCCAACAGGTTCTGAAAAGTTCTTTGAGAATCCTCTTAGTTTGGATTGTTTCTCTGGTCTAGTGCATGTTCCATTTCCCTCCAGGGGAAGAAAGCAAACTCCCAGTGAGAATAAGCCCCTCTGGTATAACTACTTGTAATACCAGAAAATAGGTCTGTGACAGCCAGTTCTCAATCATCTTTAAGTAGGACTGTCAATTTATCCAGGTATCAGCTTTCCAAGGGGTCGAACTGGAGATTTCACTCAATTCAAGCATTTTAAAGATGACTCTGAGCATAAAACAGACACTTAAGCTTTACATAGAGAAACTGAAAGTGATCTTGAGGACTGGGGGTATGCAAAAGAAGTTCTACATGATTCCTGATGGATCAAATGAAGGAACTGTACTAGAACGTCTACATATCTTTCAACTACGACATCCTACGATCCCAAGGTCCTTGGAAAATGGCAGCAAACAGGACCAGGCTAAAGGGCAGGTCTGCCATCAACTCTTCAAATGCTACTGTGCTGAACTGAGGAACTGGTAATGACCAAGATCCATTCTTCTAGCATAATCCACTATTAAAAAATATGTACTTCAGTGCCTGGCATACAGTAGGCATCACTAAACATTTATTGAGTAAATGAACAAATTTCTTCCTTTTAGCATTTGTAGGTAAGGTATCCAAAGAACTTAATCTGTGAGCCCCAAAAGGATGCTTATATCTGACTATGTGTCAGGATGGAAGAAAAATAAGAATATGGGCACTCCCTTGGGCCTCGGAGACAGAATTCATCCACAACAGCCTGAGCACCTGAATAGAGCAAGACAAACAGGGTTAGAAACAAATGCATTGTCTAATTACATTTTCAAAACATCTAACCTTACCGGAACTAGTGAAGCAAGTTGCTGAAGAAAAGAGTAGAAATTATTATTGTTCTATAGTAGTTTGTTGGTCAAAAAGTTCATTCAGCTTTTCCCATAAGATGGCTCTCATAATGCTTAGTTGTCTTCAACTGCATTTGAAACAATTTTGTTAGATTGTATTTTGACAGCTGTCATATCAGCGTGCATTTAAAACAACTTATCAAAATTGGTGAATTTTTGAGTAGCCATTTTAATATTGAAGATGGAAGAAAATAAGCGACATTTTCAGCATATTATGCTTTATTATTTCAAGAAAGGTAAAAGCACAACTGAAACACAAAACACGATTTATGCAGAGAACAAAGGAGGCGCTGTGACTGAATGTGTCAAAAGTAGTCTGTGAAGTTTCGTACTAGAGGTTTTTCTCTGCACAATGCTCCATGGCCAAGTGGACCAGCTGAAGTCGATAGTGATCAAATCTAGACAGTAAGTGAGAACAATCAACCTACCACGACGGAGATAGCTCACATACTCAAAATATCCAAATCAATAAAGTTATTGTTGAAAATGAAAAACGTGTTTCTTACTTTATGGGAAAAACTATACAGACTTTTCGGCCAATCCATTATTTCAAGTAGGGATAAAATCTTTTCCTCTCCTAAGTATGGTATGCCCCTTTGAATATGAAAAACAAAACACCAAAGTTTTGTTATTAGAAAGTATTAGAAAGTCCAGTTCTAATTTCTGTGAGTCTGAGAACCAATGACAACACCTTGCTCCTAAATACTCTAATATCCCAGGGGGTTCATTTGTTTTTTAAAAATAACAAAACCAAAAGTGAACACGGAAACTTGCTGGCTGAACTGGCATTGCCTTCTTCACTGTACTCCCGTTGAGCCACCTTGTGGGGAGGGATGCCACCCCCACTCCCTGTGTCACAGCAAACAGTAACCAGACACACCATTGGCCCAAGTGCCAGCTCTTAAAACAGCTGTAGGACTAGCACGTGCTAGACGTGATCAACACACACATTTTAACCATTCAAAACATGCAGACTAAACCCGTGGTAAAGTCCTAGAAAAAGACCGTTGGCTCCCTGGGTCTCTGAACTTGCCTGTTCACAAGGCTGCTTCCTGAGAAGGAGAAGAAAGTTGTTAAAGGGGTCTCCTCAATCACAGGGTGGCAGAACTGTACCGACACATCAAATGTGAGAAGACTTCTTTCCCTCTTCTTTTGATTTTTGTTCTACCAGTGGCATTGCCACTGTGTATCAAGAACCCAGAGAGTTTAGCGTGAGGGGGAGGAACATCACCATTGCAGAGGCCTGATTGCTATGCAGAAAACACCACCCTACCAGACAGATATGCCAATGAACCGCCCTGGGGCACAGGGGCCAGGGCACAGTTGGTGGTGGTGAACAAAAGGGGTGATGTACTGTGGAATTAGTTTCAAAAAGAATTCCTCATCTCCAGATAAGGGCTGGAGCAGCAATTAGTCATTAACTGAGATGAACACTGCTGACAACCAAAGAAGAGACTCTGATCAGCCTCCTATCAAACCAGTGAGTTGTTTTCTGACCTGGCCCCACCTCTTATAAATTTTTAATTGTCCTGCTTCAGACCAAAGTTGCTTCATGGCACAACCTGTCTTACTTTGCTTGTAATTCTTACATTAATATATCCAAAACATTTCACCAACGACAATTTGCAAAGTAATTATCAAGTATCACATACTCATGTTACAAGATAAAACTTCTCTGGCCTTTAGAGTGACGTGAAAGTACTACATTTTACAAAATATTTGCATCTCTGACTTTTCCCTTCAACCTAACTTTCTAATTTCCTGTCCTACCTCGCCCTCATGCCACATTTCCACGCTCACTCCCCTCACCTGTCCTGGCCCCTCCTTCTATCTAAGCAGGTAATCAAAACAGGAACACCCCAATATTCCTTACGCTAACTAAAACAAATCTCTTTTTAGGATGATTCCAATCATCCCTGAACCATTTGTGAAATTAAGGTAATTTGCTCTGAAATGCCACCCCTTTTATTTACTAACAAGTACCAGTTTGGGTAAGTTTTTTGTTTGTTTTTTTAAAGACTTTATTTATTTGTAGAGAGAGAGTAAGGGAGGGAGAAAGGGAGGGAGAGAAACATCAATGTGTGGTTGCCTCTCACGTACCCCCACAGGGGATCTGCCCCACAACCCAGGCATGTGCCCTGACTGGGAATTGAACCTGTGACCCTCTGGTTCACAGGCCAACACTCAATCCACTGAGCCACACCAGCTAGGGCCCAGTTTGATAAGTTTTTAATTGATCTAAGCCTGTTTCCTTGTCTGAGAAATGAGAAATATATACAAAGGGCCTAGCACAGCATCTGATACACAGTGTGTGTTCAAAAAATGAGCAGTATGTAAACAAAAGGATCCCCATAATAAAAGGTTGTGACTATGAACTTCACTTACCTGAAATAAAAAGTTTATTTTGGCTTACATGACATCTTAAAAATAAAAATTATAAAGCCAAGAGGCCACATCCCTGTGGTACAGTATGAAAAAAATCTGCAGAGTAGAAGCATCTGGCTTTAAATACCCTTTTCTCTCTTCTCGTCGAGCCATTATTAATCCATGGGTGAGCCAAGTCACGACAAAACGGGAGACGTCTCAAACTCACCACCCCCTCGTGACCTCAGATCTGGCACGTGAGGGCATCTCCCCAGGGATGAACCAGAGGTAGGACAACTCTCTGCACACTAAGTAAGGGTCCAAACCAAACCAACAACAAGGCTACAACAAAAACTAACACTCAGAAACTTAAGGAAACCTGAAACATCCAGGCTCGCTATTTCGGGGGGTGGGGAGACAGGGGGCGGCTGAACTCACAGGCTATTCATTTCTAGCAGAGACCCTGAACTGTAACAATAATTTGTCACAATGAACGTGAACTGACTACTTCTTATTCACATGTAGGTCGATGCTGAACATAATATTATGTAGAATTAAATTATATGAAGTCCCCACTCTTCAAGACAGTTTTAGCACTATTCACTCACTCCAGGCAAAGGCCCCAAACCAACAAGAATATAAAATGTGGGGAGTAAAAGACAGAAAATTGTACTTGAACAACAATTAAAATAATAAAAAAAAAAAAGAATATAAAATGTGTTGGGAAGTTCCTCCAGAGCCATACGAAGGTATAATAATCCACAAAAACTTAACCTGTCACTGAAAAGGACAAAGGAACTTTTTTTATTTTCACCTCATTTAATTTTACCAAGGAATATACTGTTGTCTTTCAGTTCTTCTTCATTGCTTATCACATCCACCATACTTCTAGATTTGCACGAGCAAGCCTTTCCCGAAATATCTATGCAATAAATCTCGTTTGTTGAAAGTGTAAGTTCTTACATCTGCTAGTACCTTCTGAACCCCTGAATAAGCTAATTTTGCATGATGCTGACTTGTCTCCTAAAACTACTCAGATTAGAATGAAACATCACCATTTTAGTGAATGCTGCTTGCATTTCATCATCCTTAACACCATATTCTTTCAGAGTAGCTTAAATCACCATTCCTAGTCAATTTCACAGTCAAAGATTCCCTGGGGATGTCTCTCTTTGTCAGATGACACTAGCATAGCACCAAACAAATTAGTGCATGCCATCTCCTCTGAAATCATGCAACCTTCTATAAAAGTAATCTGTCGTTCTAAGAGTAAAACAATTTTTACTGAAATCAGCCTGATTCATCTTAAATATTGTAGCACAGGTAAAAGAGAAAACTACAAACTTGAAACACAAAGAAGAAGAAAAAAATCTTACATTTGGAGGAATGTGTTCGCCATATTCTACCAAAAAGTAGAATTCTACCAAAGATTTATTTATCTCAGAAAACACAAATAAATACATTTTCCAAGTTTTGATACCTCAGTCTGGTCAAGTCATTCCTGAACTCCAGACAAATGCAGAAACTGACAGGTGCAGCGTTTGCAAGCTACCCTGACACTGACAAACCAACCTTGGTTTCGTCACAAGAGAGCAGGGTGGCAATCAAGTGGTGAGTACAGGGTTTGAGGAGTTCTGAGGTTGAGGAGCACTGAGGTATGACTATATATAAATATTTTTAACTGTCTTTTATTGCTTCAAAATCACTGCCTAGTCACAGAGAGAAACACTGAAACACTTTACTGGAAGGAAAAGGGAAAAAAGCATCTTACCAACTCTGCCTACTTTCGACAGTTCCATTAAAAGACCACAGTTAACTCTCGTCTCTCAAATGGGCTACTGCACTGCATAAGACACACCTGCACTCTCACCTACACTGTTTATATTAATCAGCCTTTATGTAAAGCAAGTCACCTCTCGAAGCTTTGTATTTTTTTTTTCTTTAAGGCTTCCATTTATGACAGCCCACCCTTGCCTACTTCTTCTGGATAAGGCCCAACAGGAGACAACACACAAGAACGGGAGGACTCAGTGATTTCTTATAATCCTTTGTATCTGCCTTATACCGAATCCTCGAGGATCTACAAAACCACTTCAGCAGAGTCACAAACTTCATGCAAAAACAAGATTGTGATGGCATCTCTGTCACTCTGAAAGATTTTCTTAGGCAAAGTGGGGCTAGAAAACTAACAGTCAGGCTTAAGTACATGCTGCTACAAGGGTATGACAGAAATGTACAAAGACTTTTAAAGTAATGTTGCTCTGGGTTGGCAAGGGCATGAGAAAGGAGCACTTCCATACATTGCTGGCAGGAGTTTAAAGTCTTTCCTGAAAGAAAAAAGAGAGATACTAAGGGAAAAAGTAAAGCTTTAAAGTTCTGCATACTGTGAGGCATCAATTTCACTTCTGGAAATAAAAGATATACATTAACACTTACCTATAGGATTCTCATCAGTGATATTTATAACTGCAGAAAAACTGGGGTGGGGGCGGGGCAAGAGGGATATAATAATCCACCTAAAAATAACAAAACTAAATAAATGACATGTTTATTTCACACAATAAAACAATATTATACAATGAAATACTATGCCATCATTCAGGTGAGATATCATTGGTCATTCATTCCAGAGAAATGAAACTTAGGTTCACACAAAAGTTCATAGCAGCTTTATCCAAAATAGCCAACAGGTGGAAACAACCCAAATACTCATCAACTGATAAGCAGATAAAGTGTAATATATCCATAATGGAATACTACTTGGCGACAAACAGGAACAAACTATTAATATTGGTAACAACTTGGATAAGCCTCCAGGGAATTAGGCTGAATGAAAAACGCCAATCTCATGAGGTCACGTACTGTATGATTCCGCTTATTTAACATTCCTGCAATGAATAAACTGTAAAATGAGAGAGATTAGTGAATGCAAGGGTTCAAAGTGGACATGGGGGAAAGAAAGCAGGTATGACTGTAACAAGGCAACAGGAGAAGCCCTCGTGGTAAGGGCAAGGTTCTATGTCTCGACCATCAGTGTGGGGACCTTGGTTGTGTGCACTGTAGTTTTGCAAGAAGCTATCACTGGTGGGGTGGGGAGGGCTGGGTGAGGGTACAGGGGACCTCTCTGTATTATTTCACACAACTGCATGTGAATCTACAACTATTTCAAAGTAAGGTGTTCATTTTTAAGTCATTATTATTTCATGACATGGAAAGTATCCATAATTCCACCCCTTTATGAAAACTAGTTAAGACATAGGATCACAAGGTTCTTGATGCTTAATGGGAAACTAGGTTTAGGAATAATACATCGTTTTTCCTAAAGCCATAGGAATAATATTTAATTCCAGTCAAAGAAACAACCAGGAAATAATCACAATGCAATGTTAACAATAAACTAAAGAACTACAGGTGATTTTTATTTTCTTCATTTTTGCAACCTGTAACTTTCAAATTTTCTTCAGTGAACACATATAGTTTAATAATAAAAGAAAATAAACTTTTAAAGACTTGTATCTATGGAACACCAATTTGTGTTCGGTTAGTCTTCCCAGGTAACACAACTAGGTTTTGTCAGTAGTCTATTATAGGGAATGGCTTAAAAACAAAACAAAACTGTTAACTACTTGTGGTAATGGATGTCAACTAAACTTATTGTGGTAATCACTGTTCAATATATAAATATATCAAATCATTATGCTGTGTACCTAAAACTAATACAATGTTATATGTCAATTATATCTCAGTAAATAATAAATAATTACCATGGAAGGGAGGGAGGGTGGGAGGGAATGCCTTAACCCCCAGAAATCCTGAAAGACAGGAATACCTAGCGGCAAGTCGGCTGGGCAGCAGCTCAATCTTGCTCAGAGGACTGATACAGATTCAGATGGGTCTTTAAGGAAAAAAGTCAAATAATCCAATGCTTTCTTGTCAAAATGTGGCTACATTTTAAAAATAAACTTGAAGGGACAATGCATGTCCACAATCAAACACAAATGGGACAGAAAGCAGTTGGAATCCCCATGAAGAACAAGACAGCCCTTAACAGAAGCAGCCACGTAAGTGGATATAGGATGGGCTTGCTTCTCAGTTAGTTATTTCACAGCATTTCAAAGTCTGTAAGTCAGATTTTAGTGGACTGAGTTGTTGGTTTTTTAAAAAAATTAATTTTAGAGAGAGACGAGGGGATAGAGGGGGAGTTGGAGGGAGAGACAGACATCGATTTGTTGTTCTACTTGTTTATGGATTCACTGGTTGTTTTTTGTATGTACCCTGACCGGGGACTGAACCTGTAACCCTGGCATAGGGGGCCGACACTATAACAAACTGAGCTACCTGGCCAGGGTTAAGTTGCTTTTTAAAGGAGTGTGGGAGAAGGGTTTCAGAAAACACATCCACTGAACTACAATCAAAAGTTGGCACACTGAAGCTTTCTGTGGCTGATTATCAAGGAAAAGACTAGAGTGTCTTTGTAGAAGCATAACATTCCCACTGACTTGCAGGGTAAGGCACACACATACTACTGTGTGTGAGGTCATAATGCAAAGCATTATGAACAGCCTATAATCTTGAACTATTTATGCTGCTTTCCGAATCAAATATTGAACATCATTCAAATAAAAAAAATTGTATTCAAAACATAAACCCACAAATGACAGCTGTGATGTGTACACACACGTTCACCTACGCTGGGCATAGCTTGAGCGCTTACAGGTGTGTAGAAATTACTCTGTGTTTTGGTCCTGGAATAAGCAACAAAGTTAGTACCTAGCAGAATTATATCTTCTTCTTTCATATAAAATTGCCCTGTCTTAAAAGAAAATCCTCATTAAAAAAGGTTATGTCTTTAAAGGACATTCACCAACCTGTTTCCACTCAAAAGGGTCATTTACTTATTAACTGGAAAAATAACAGGGTAAAAGGAAGTGGAGAACAGGGAATAAAAAATAACCTGTACTCGCAGTTACTCTGGTCTAGGAATAAGCAAACAGGCCACATACCATTTTCTAAGAACTCGGCTTACATCTCGAGTTTCTTATATAACAATTGTTGGTGATCATCTTACTAATTACATCTAAAAAGAAAGGGGAGAGAGAAAGAACATTCACAGACAAGAGAGAAACTCCTCCCTGGCCATCATGAGAAGCCAAGAGTAAAAGAGACAGAGGATCAAGTGGAGGTGGCCCCTGCCCGGGGCTGGAAGTCTCCAGCCATCACCAGTCCCAGTAACAGGAAAGGAGACTTTCTGCATTTTGCTATATAAATCAGCCATCCGCATCTTGCTATACAAATCTGGTTAGCATTCTTGAAAGCCATTTTTCTGCCAAACCAATCTTATGAGTGGGAGCCTTCCCAGAAGGTATTCAGAATTCTTTCCCTAAATTTGTTTCCATGATGGTGAATTTCCAGTAAGTCAATCACCATTCAATATGTGACACTCCTCTTCTCCCCCCACCACCAAATCTGGACAACCCCAAACCTTTGGAATTACACTTCTGACTCATGTTCTCCTTAACAACTTTGTTAAAGAGACAGCTCTAGATTTTCTGTTTTCCAGCAAGTGGTTCAGAGCAATGGGGCAATGCATCCCAGTGGCTCTTTCCTTCACATCCTGCTTGTGGTTGCCTCATCTCAATTAATCACTCAGCAACTGCTTGGTAATCCCCTGCCATCCCCACCCTGCGCTGTTCGAATCAGCAGAGCTGGGTAGCAACAAGTCTGCAGAAGTCAGCCAATCCATTCTCCTCTGGGGCTGAGGTGACTCAAGGGACTATGAAGAAACTGCTGAAAAACACAATTCCAGGGAAGACTGCTTCAGACTGAGAGAGGCAAGGGAGTTTTTCCCTCCCTAGGCTAGGGAACACAGAAGAGATCAAAAAGAAGGTAAAGATTAAAGCAGAGAAAACCTATAATTGTATGTATTATGAATTTCATGGGAACCAATCCTTAAAGGAAAACACATGCCCTGCCACACAACTGGGAACCTCAAAACTCCATGAAGGGGAATTATGTTTATATTTTTTACTCTGTTTTTTCTTGCTTGCTTTAGCTTGAAGGTTCTCAAATTCTACTAGAATTTATTGGTTTAGAAGAGGTTATTTAAACAAGCACGGATGACTATAAGTTTCAGCAAAGGAAGCAGAATCACTAATTTTAAAAAGCAAAGCATGAATTCTAATTTTAGTACCTCTTTAGTACTGTAGTAGGTGGCATGTGATGGACTCTGTGATACATCTCAAGAGTCAGGCAGATCTAAGTGCTTATTAAAAATTAGAGGAAACATGAGGTTTGCTCCTGAAATAGCTCCCCGGCTACTGCGCACACTGTGCGGGAGTCAGGCCTATAGTATGAGCCACCAAAGCCCACTAAAACTGCAGAATAATTGTGTTAAAAAAAAATCCCTGAAATAGATTAAAATATGGGGTATCTAACCAAGAGAATGCTGGGCTCAGGGGACTGATAACAACGCATAACGGAGTCATAGTACCCCTTTGCTCTGAACTGCCAGCTTAAATTTAGCCCACAGAATCCCTGATTTCACACAGTCATTATCCAGAATGGATATAAATACCACAAGGCAGCATGATGTCCTGATCCAATTAAAAACAGCACAATCATTTCATTTGATAAGAAAGCAATTTCTCTTAAATGAGCATCCTTGCAGCTGAAAAGAAAAATGCCTCCACATTCAGAATCACAAGTAATCTTTCGTACCCAAGTCTGTCACCCAGATGCAGCCCGGTGGGCTTCTGGATGTGGCGGGAACAGAGCAGCTGAAAGAATGCACCTTCAGGGGGAAACTGTGGTAGTGGCTCAGCTGGACACTCTCAGGTCTGGCTCTCCTCATCTCGCCAAGAGTTTACAATCTGTGGGATGTCAGTCTCTTCACATTGTCCAACGACATCATCCGTGTCCTAGCGCTTCCCCTCGGGGGCAAGTGAAGATACAACTGCATGGCCTAGTGCAGAGTCGGGCAGAATGACAGGGAACTGGAACGCTGAAACACCTTATTTTTGGCCCATTTATGTAAAATCAATTCCCAGAACTATGAACGTCATCACCAAAAAAATGAAATGACAGGTTGGCAATGTGAACACCAGCAGACCCTTCATCATACATGGTCTTCCAGAGGCCACTATGGTTTCATGTGTACCCAACCCAGAAGCTCCCTCAGCACTTCCTATAAACAGAAAAGCAGGGTTTATCCTCAAGTCTCAGAAGCAGGAGACATTAGATGGCAGGGACTATAATACTTCTTTCATTACTCCTTTCTTTTCTAGAGTAAATAACCAATCTTTGGGATTTTAACAAACTTGTCTTCTTTCCAGGAAGACATATTTCTAACACAGAGATCAAATAATGAAAGTTACAGAAACTATAAAAAGTTATTTAAATGATTACAATGAAAGGACAAAGGGTCTCCAGTGCCCAAGAGCTTCTGTGTTTTGTTTTGTGATCCTCGCCCGAGAACATTCTTTCACTGCTTTTAGAGAGAAGAGAGAAAAACATTGATGTGAGAGAGAAACATCAATCAGTTGCCTCCCACACACACTCAGACTGGGGATTGAACCAGAAACCGAGGGAACTGAACATGCAAACTTTCAGTTACAGGACGATGCTCCAACCAACTGAGACACACTGGTCAGGGGGCTTTTGTGTTGTTGTTTTTTTTAAACAAAAATTTATGTTGTATTGCATACAAAACAATGATCACACCTAGAAAATGAATTCAATATAATAAGCACCAAAGTTTTTCTATATCATTAAATTCGGCTTAAGAATTACAGAGGTGACATTGATCAGGAAAAGTGTTTTCACTCTACTTCCTTCTTCAGAAATACTTCCACTATTCTTGAAAACTCAATTTGCAATACTCATCATTACCTAAAAAACACTATATGCTCACACCTCTCACAAATGCAACAAAAATAAGCTGAAGGCTTTTGGCCTCAACAATTCTTGGCTTGACAAGAGTTTGCATAACCTAGCTGCATGGGGGAGGGAAGAGTAGGAAGGGTGGAAGCCACGCCTCTAAAAAAAATCGCTCCAAATGTCTGTGAGCACAACAGTAAAATACCAGGAGGATAAAGAGAACTATTAGTTCTTACTCGTGTTGTTTGGGAAAACACCATGAAAATACCTTGGGATCATGAACATCACCAAAATCAGTGTCCCTGACCTACAGCCCACTGTCATACATGTTCTGAAATGGTTTCTACAAGCACATGAAGGGGGAGAGAGCCCCCATACGCACACAAAACCGGTCAGGTGAAGCCCATTCGTATCTCACAGCACAGGGACCAGCAGGACTCAGTGTAGAAACTGCTGGAGCTCTGCCAGATTCAACAAAGCCAGATTTGGGGATGAGGCCCACCTATCCCAACCTAACCTGACAAGGTCACAACACACCAGACCCAGAGTCCCAGAGGGCCTTCACTGGGGAAGCAGAGCCCAAACCAGCCATCTGTATTCTTAGAGTTTAGAAAGCAGTAACGAAAAAACAACATGGCCCAAGCCCGAAGAAGGGAATGTTAGAGGGACGCCAAAGTGGCTGAGGTGGGGAAGGAGGAAAGTGCTGAATGCCTCTGAACTCCCAGAAACCCCTGCAGAACCTGGATGCTGCCGCTGTGGTCCACGAGACGCTCCGTACCTTCATTCTGTTAGTGAGAAACCAAAACCCCAGTAACTTGACAGCTTTGCTCATTTTAAACTAAATGAGCAAAACCGTAGGAACATAAAGCAGGCTTTTGATATTCCACATCTCTCCCAAGAAGGGGAAGGAGAACAGGAACTCTCCTTTTTTCTTCTCTAATATTTCCCAAACCTCACCTGTTTTCATCTTTTTATAACCATGTGGCTTAAATCAATCTAAAAATCTCAAGCTGCCCTTTTACACTTCACTTCTAATTAACCTAACAACTTTTTGGGGAGGGAAAAATGAGAGAGGAGGAGGAATATCAGCATACAACTTCATGCTGTCTTTTCTCTTTTTGTGTTGTGTTTTTTTAAGAAAAATCAGTTAACAAAACACATACAAACACAAAACCAAAATAATGTCCCAAAGAAACATGATGAGGAAAAAAACATTTAGTTCTCCCTGCCCTTCCCCTCAGTTTCTAGCTTGCCTTAGGCACAGCTAACCTTCCGATTCAACCTCTCCTCACTCGTTCAGGCTCATCTATTTAAAAACATTAAGATCTAAAATATCTACACACCCTATTTCACAATCAGCATCTTTTGATAAACCAGGAAATAAAAGAACATCTTGTTACTATAATGTGTAATCCTCCCATCTAAGAAAAAACACTTGTACCAAATCCAACAAACATGATCCATTAAGAACAAGCTAGTTTTTTTCTTAGAGGACAACTCTGACTCTGAGGCCTGTCCAGAAAGTATCCATCCATGTACTATGAAAGAGAGAGACATGTATTGAAAAAGATACAGGATACAAGAAACATTGTACATAGGACACTGACGTCTCAGTCTCCTTCAAAGCAGGCACCGTGGGACCTCACACAGTTCTCCCAGCATCTCTTCCACTGTTCAATACACTCTGCAAAATCCTTTGTTGGAATCACCATCAGCTACCCCATCGTATTTTCCTGAATCTCATCCACAGTCTGAAATTTCTTCCCTTTCAAAGGTGATTTTAGTTTTGGGAAAAGCCAGCAATTTTTGGAATCCCCAGATCAACTTCTAGTTCTCGCACTGTCAGGTGCTGATCTTTGTTGACTGCAGCCTGTACATGTTGAACATTCTCAGGTGTTCTGCTTGCTGCAGGCCTTCCGGAACATGGGTCACTTTCAACAGACTGTCAGCCATCCTTGAAGTGTTTGTGCCATATTTTTATTTGTGCTGCACTCATTGCATTGTCCCCAAAAGCCTTCTAAATCATCTGAATAGTTTCTGCGGAGGACTATTCAAGCTTAAGGCAAAATTTGATGCAGATTTGTTGCTGTATTCACTCAGGCATTTTGAATGCGACAGCCACACAGTACACATGCTCACTCAACAGTGTCTACCACCCCCACTGACTACAGTGAAGCTGTCACTTTTCATGCACATGCATTCCAGTCCACTCTCCTTGGCTGATGGGTTACATCAATGTCACTCAAAACATTCTTGTTATATTAACAATGGCTGGACTTTTTCCAGATAGACCTCACATACATGGAGGACTTGAACTTTGAAAACAAACACTCAACAATATTCCCAATACCTAAATGTTCAAATTACCCACTAAATTATACATTTCTAAGCAAGCATCCATTTCTCTGTGGACTCACTAGAAAAAATGCCCTCTCTGATTTCTAATGGTACTGAGATTGGAGAGCAATGAAAACACTAGAATCCTCCTCCTCCTCCCCTTACCCCTTGAATTACTACAGGCAGGGACCATTCTCAGCACCCTCTCAACAAATAGCTTCTCAGAGACTCTGAAACCACAACAAATGTGCGACCCAAGGCACCAGCTGGCAGACAAATGCCAGAGGCAAAATTCATGGCACTCTCTTTCCGAGTTCACACAGACACTTAGACAGGTGTGAGGAACCACCACACGACCACACGGGGGACACACACCCTCTCGCCCCAACACATACACCCATGCTTCCACTCTGGAAAACCATCAATGTGTACTGAACCTCTTTCTTGAAAAATAATTTCAAGTGGATTTAAAACACATTCCTGCATACTGCTAACAAGGAGTGTAAGTTCCTAAAAAGAAAGAATTTCTACTACTCAAATCAGGAAGCAAGGAGGAAGGCAGAAGAGCTGGAGAACACAGGAATAACTCAAGAAACGTGAAAGCAAAGGGCCTAGCTTACAGTGCTTAAAAACTGGCCATTGTACTATTTGTTCTTCAAATTACACAAAGAAATCCAACCATAGCCTTTTATTTTATAAACTTTTTCTTTTTAAATCAACTTTTTTGAGGTATGATTTATAAACCAAAAAAAATGCCCCCATTTTAAGCATAAAGTTAAATGAATTTCTGACACATTTATACCAGTGTAATCACCACGATCAAGACCCAGAGCATTTCCACCTCCCCAGAAAGTCTCCTTCTGCCCTTTCTGCAGTCAATCTCCCGACCTTCAGGGCCCCTGGCAGCCACTGACCCGGTTTCTGTCACTGTGAGTTGGTTTTGCCTCTTCTGGAACTTCATGCAAATGGAGTCAAATAGTATGTACTCTCCTTCTGCATAATTCTGAGATCATCCATTTCTGAATTAGTGGTTTGTTTCTCTTTATTGCTGAGTAGTATTCCCATTGTATCAATATACCAAAATTTTCCAATTTTTTAAAATAAAAAGGTGGCAGTGGTTAACTTTAAAACAGGTACATAAACTTTTTAAGAATACTATTATTTCTTTCTTTCAAGGTAAGTGGAACCTACAAGTGACGATATAAAGAGAAGATCCCAAACCCTTGGCCTCAGGAACACAACGTTTTCTTTCGTTTCACCTTGCTATACAATAAAACTTGTTCAATCACATAGAAAGAAAAATGATAACCTGAGATTTTTGTTTACTGCCAACTCAAGATGTTATTTCAAGCTGCTGAAGAACTATGAGGAAACTGCATCCAAGCAAATTTTCACGTGCTGCCTCCTGAACGCCTGACCGACGCGTGAACTCCGGGGCTCCAGTGCGACACGGTTCTGCTCCTGCGTTTGCCTGATGAGTCAGAGTTCTGGGCTTCACGCCGACTCCCACCACCAGAAGGAGGCGACAGGACTGCCCCTGAGGTGGGGTTGCCCAGAGAAGCCCTGTTTGTTTAAGCTAACTGCCCAAATCATAAAGCCTACTACTGTTTCCAAGGAATACAACTGGAGAAACACTGTTCTGACAGATAAAAAGTGCACCCCTCATGTGCTACTCAGCATCAGGATGCTTGCCTCTCTGCAACAGGCATGGTTATTCTGGATGTAAACGGACCACCCATTATGAAAGGTTCCCAGTGAGTCCAGCTATACTCACTATGGCTTGTGAAACTCATACCCCAGAAGCAGCAACAAGATATCTCTGTACCCGCAGCCCCCAAAGACCAGGCTCCAAGCAGGTCTTTGTAGCAGTCACAGAGGCAGGCAGCAACATCTTCTATTCAGAAGGGCATGCAGTGCGAAGCTTATTTTCTGACCATTCTGAGCCCACCACCATTTCTGGGCTTCGGTTTCTTCTATCCAATGAGGTGGCTGACCCAGAATGAGCTCCCATGTTCCCATCAGTCTGAAAGCTGTAACATGAGTCTCATAAAATGAATCCAAGACTAAATTGAGAAAAGGTGCGTATGTTTTGAACCATAATAGAATGTGTGAGCATGTCATCCAAAATTCTGATACAAACATCAGCCTCAATTCTCCATTCATAACTCTTGTCCATTACTTTAAATAAGTACTTTTGTCTATCCATTGCCTCTTTCCTTCCTTCTAATTTGACTAGTATCCTTTTTAAAAAAAGGATTTAAATTAAATCCTGTTAATGAGTTGCAGGCTTCACATTTAACTATGTGCCTGTTTTGTCTGAATACTAATGTTGAAAAGTTTTTTATTATGACATATTGTACAAAACATGATATCCTTTGATTATGAATAAGTATCTTTTCTAGAAGTTAAAAATGTCCTTGGGGAACAAAAACATACCAGTTGATTTGTTGCAACAGTCTCAGCCTCGGCAACATGCTTTTGTTTTGATTATTCATGAACTTGCAAAGGATCACTTAAGCTTGGCTAACACTCAGTATAAAACAGTTTTTTTAAACAGTTGGAATTAGAAGGCCTTGTCTTAGAATCCCATTAACCAGCACTGTGTAATTCAAGAGCTCCCTAAAGTTCCCACAAGCACCTAAAGAAAGCATTGTTTCCCCAAATACTAGTCACTGGACCTGGTGCTGTACCACCGGCCACACGCGGGGCTCTAGCAAGATCCACCCCCTCCCTGACTCCTCCTCCTGCTCTTAAAGTTAGCAGCTAAGGCGGAGGTAGCACTGCTGGGCTGGAATGCAGGGTCTGCACCAGAATGTGGAAAAAGGGCCATGGCCGGGGAATAACGCCTGCACTCGAAGAAAAGAAGGAAAGCAGCCTGCCTCACAGATGAAACGCTTTCCAAGACAGCCAGGAATGGCGGTGCTGAGAGTGGACGCTGGCAGGAAAGCTCGTGCAGGCACTCAGGCCACAGGACTGAATGTCCCCAAAACTTGGAGAGGAAGTAAACAAGGATCCGGCTGTGCGCGTGCCTGTGTGGCCAGATCCAGTCTCCCAACCCAGTCAGGGGCGCTTACAGCACGCAGCTCCACAACGTGGGCTGCGCGTGACCAGGAAAAATTACACAGGCCAGTTTAAACACAGCCTCTGTTTCTCCCTACCACTTAGACTTTCTTTTTATTTTCAAAAACAATAATCTTCTGAATAAGTTAAGTGAAGCTGGAACACGGAAAATAGCTGTGTGTAGAACAGTACGCAGGCACCAGGATGCCATTCGTTTCTCTCCTCAAAATACGTTTGGATCAAACTACCCCAGCCAAAACCAGGTTCGGCTATTGAGTCTGAGGAAATATCCCCAGGGATGTCCACTTTCAAACGTTCTACTGCAGAACCTAGAACACTATGCTTACTTAACAAATGTTAAGGAACTGAGATATTATCACTACTTTCCATAAAAAATCATTATGTATTCCTGCAAACTTTTCCATTTCCCAGTCATACCACAACGAACTGTGTTTTTATTTTGTTCTGTTTGCTTAGTTGCAAGAAATAATCCCAGCGGAGCAGAAAGCACCCTGCTGAGGCTCTGAGTGAGAGGGCAAGGCCCCAGTCCGGCCGTATTTTCTGCTCTGCAGCGGGCTACACTGGGGAGGCCCAGATCAGCGATTCCCAGCCAGTGGGATGCTCCATCCTGACTCACCGGCAAAGACACTCCCCGTGGGCCCTGATGTTCTAAGCTTCCACTTAGCCTCTGCCTTTGGGGGAGGAGGCAGGAGACTGGGAGACAGAAGGCAGAAGCAGTGCTGACCGGAGGGAGGAAGGGAAAGCTCAGTTTGTGCCTATGCACAAGTCTCATCTGGTGTTTAAGTGCATTCTTGTAAAGCTGACTGTAACTCAATTTCTGAAACCTGGTTTTTAAAAATGTAACAGCCCATTAATGAAAGAAACTTTTAATTGTATAATAATCTCAGATTATATCTTTTTGTACATCTTAATTTTTCAAATAGTTTAGCTTAAGAAAATAATGTTCTATCCAATGGTCCATGCAAAAGAATCAGCACGCTAGCAAAAAGAATAAGCCCAAGTGCAGAGGAAAAAAGGAACTACATTTTTAAAATATAGTCAAGAATATATTTCAAAAGTAATTTACTCAAAAAACAACTCACACTTATCATTATGTCCACCTTTGTTGAATTTATCAATTTAAAAATGTGAAATAAAACACATTTTTTTAATCCTCACCCAAGGATATATTTTTTAGTGATTTTAGAAAGAAAGGGAGGGAGGAAGGGGAAGGGAGACAGAGAGAAAAAGGGAGAGAAATATCGATGTGAGACAGAAACATCAATCAGCTGCCTGTTGTACGTGCTGCCACAGGACTGAACCAGCAACCTAGGTATGTGCCCTGACCACGGGTCAAACCTGCAACCTTTTGGTTTACGGGATGATGTTCCAACAGAGCACCCAGCCATGGTGAAATAAAACACATTTAAATGAGATCACAAGCAATGCAAATGGTTAACAGACTGTCACAAGAACTTTGAGTTATCTTCATTTTTAGATGAAACCTTACACACAGGAGACAGGTCCCTTTTGCCTCACTGCAAACAGGAAGTATTAGGAAGGACCACAGCAAGACTGGCAAAATGCTAGAAGTGGAGGGAGGGGAGAGGGGGAGCCCTTCTCCACTGTGTGTCCCAGTTAATGTTACTAGTTTGAAAACACTGAGTCATCTCAAATGCAAGAATCCTTAAGTTTTCTATAAAAACATTTTGTGCCATGCAATACAAGTGGTCCAAAGGAAAGCTCCAGGTTCCAGAACTAAATGTACCATCAGGCAAGTGGACGAAGTACAGATAACCTCCGAGAGAAATTAAACATTTCATCTAGACTTTCTGATGACAATGCAAAAGCAGGCGAGTACATTGTACTTTAAACAATGCCTGGTCTGTCTGTCAAACATGGACAGGCCTAAAATGGACGGGGGAAAAAGGACGGTACTGAGCCAAAGCTTCAACTTTAAAGGCAAAGTGTGGAATCTGTGCGCACACACACACGAGTATATGTTATCGTACAAATTGGCAAATGTATGTACCACAGACGGGCACACAAACCTCCCAGTGCTGCTGGACGCCGACGCCCACCAATCCCACCTCTAATGCCCTAGGGTGGAAGCACCTCACTCCCTTGAGTGATGTGGGAACGAACTCTGCCCAGGAAGCAGCAGTCTCAGGACCCCTCATCTGCCTTCCAGAGGCTTACTGCAGCCCTAAACAACTGCTGTAAGGGACAGAGGCCTCCGAGAGAGGAGCGGGAACACAGAGAAGGGGTAGGCACACTGGGTCTGTCTTCACTCTGCCTCTCAGAAGCTGGGTGAGCTCTGGCCCACTGGATGCGCGAAACACCTACTGGGAACCAATCAGGGGCCAAGCCCAGCTTTGAACATCAGTTTCTTCAGCAATTAAAAAGGAATAAACTTTGTCTTCAGGTTTATTATGAGGATGGTACTCAGAAAATGTTAATCCAGTTTCCTCCCTGGCTCCCTAGCCCCTTTGCTGAGGCCAGCTTCCTGAGAACGAGTTTAGTCTCCCACCCTGAGTCCTGCTAGAGGCTACAGACCACACCAATGCACTCATGCGGGCCACACACCTGCTCCCGGGCACGCCCTACACCCCAGCCCCTTCTGCAGAGCTCCTGCACTTCTTGGTAAGGCAATTCCTTGTACCTAGACTTCTGCCTTCCATCCACCTGGTCTCATTCCTCCATCCCCAACCCCTGCCCTCGTCAGTTTTCTCTGTTGGACTGCCCCAAGAACATTCCCAAAGAACCTAATCCCATCGCTTCGTCTGTAAATCCAGGTCACTTCCTAATCTGGAGTCAGGCACACCTAACCAAACTCCGGGTATGTCAAAAAAGGATTTATAAGGCTAGACAGACAGACATAAATATGCCAGGGAGAAAAGAACACTCGAACAGACGGACTGGCTCATGACCTTAGATAACCAAACTTCAAATATGAGAATGTCAACTGTTAGATCAGTGTCCTCTTTATGATGTCCTAAGAGCAAAAGTTTCTTGGTAACAGAAAAAAGCCAAGCTTCTTCTGTGAAACCGATCTGTTTTTATTTAAAGGCAATTACACATGTGGAAGCTGATCTTATGTCCTTTTTGCTTCAGCGGCTATGAACTCAAGAGCCAAATGTGTGGCCTAATCTAGCACCTGTCAAGCACTATATTGTCCTTACCCTTAGGCTTCATCCTTTCATACTGCACAAATTTTTTGTAAGCTGCCACTATAATACAACAGGGGCACAAACACAAACTCGAAATTTACATCTTAGTTAAGGCAGTTGCTTTCTCACAGGCTTGTGTTCATCCAGGAATGGCAGATCTGTGTTGGTTTTTAGAAATAATAATATAACAAGGAGACTTCTGAGGATGCAAACTGGGAACGACGTAGGAGCACAACTTAGGTCCACACCTCTCTCCCATGTACCTTCAAAGGATGAGTGAGGGCAGAGCCAGAAGGAAGGGCACAGATGCCTAGGGAAACACAGCCCATCACTCTGTGAAGCCATTTTTGGATGATAATGAGTCCAATGTGTATTTAAAGTGGTGTAGATTTTCGGATGGCTAAAACCTAGGAGTTGACAGACTAATAGAATAATAATAATGATAGCTTTTCCTAAGGCACCCGTAATAACCTTAGAAGCACTAATGGGAGGTAAAAGGCACTGCTAAATTGGAGAAAAGTGTGGGGCACACACTGCAGAGGCTTTCAGCTGTCCTGGGAGGAGAAGCCCAGCCTCGCTCTGCTGGAACACTGAGGAGCCACAGAGGGCCCGTCTGGAGAGTGAAGGAGCCACGGATGCACTGCTGCTGGGCTCCCAACTCAACAGCCAGTAGCTGGTCCCCAGGCCAAACGGCCTGTGAGCCCTGACCAGCTTTGCAATCCATCTGGCTTAGATTTAGGCATCTCCGGCAGAACCGAAACTCCAGGTGGTAAACTTCTGCCCCCGGGGAGCTGGGAAAATAAGATGGCAAGGACTCTTCATGACTTGAAGACTCTGGAAATAGCAATGCTTGATGGGTTCAGAACAGGTTTTCCCAAGTCATGTGCTACTTTGGCATGCGGATTATTTTGAGCTGAAGGCAATGGAGACCCTGCAGGCTCACAGAAACTTCTGCCCCTCCCATAACTGACCTACAAGAATCTAAACTGAGGGCCCTGCCCAGAATGGGAGTTATCACCAGAGATAAACTTTTATGAGCTACCTAGGGTAGGGCAAACTTCTAGTTACTGAACATTTGTCACTCTTACTGTCCTGCAAATGACCTTCCCACCTCCCCTCTGAAGCCTGAGGTGCTTTACCTCATCCCTTAGGTCAGAATGCCACATATACCTCGTTTTAACTTTCTGTCTCTGAACCTTTCATGTATGTGGGGTCTCAGACTCTCTCGGGTATGTGGGGCTCCAGTATGTACGTGTGTAATTAAATCTGTTATTTTCTCTTATTAATCTGTCTCATGTAGATTTAATTATTAGATCAGCCAAAAGAACTCAAAGGGTAGAGTAAAAGTTCTTCCCCTACATGGCAAAGCTAGAGCCAAAGCCACAGACTGTGAATTCAACTTCTCAGTTCAAAAAGGACAGCTCTCTGACCCCGTGCGAGCTACCACGTTTGCATTTCATCACTATGAGATGAAATAAGATCCCTCCCTTTTACCTCTCCTCTCATCAGAGTGCTTCTGAGGCTATTCGGGGGACCTTAGGAAAAGCCATTATTTTTATTATTCTATTAGTCTACAACCTCTTAGGTTTTAGCCAAAAGAAAGTCTAAACCACATTAAATACACATTGGACTCAGTATCACACAAAATTGGCTTTGCATCCTAGTAAATGTGTTTCCAGATGGCAGGATTCTAGGTGAAATCATCAAAAGACTACATAAGTGCCACATAGCATTACGTGCCTTCCACTCATTAATTCACCCAACACTCTGCAAGTTCGGGACGAGCCAAGTTATCTCCTTTACGAAAAGCAGGCTCAGTATTCTTTCACTGTTACACAAACAAGCAACAAAGCCAAGGCGAAAGGAAGGGCAACTCCCTCCTGCCTGTAGCTGCGATCTATCCAGTGGGGCTCTGCATTTTATCACTTTTCCGTGAGGGCGGCGAAACTTCTACAAGGAATCCTTTATTACTGTAATACTTTTATCGACACTGGACAATTTAGATACTATACTGTCAGGAATTTCCTTATCAAAGGTGAAGATGATGAAGGATGGGCAGAAATACACACCAGGGTGCACACACTGCTCATCATCAACTCTTCCTTTCTTTATAGGCAAGGTAGGCACTGCCCCCCCCCCAAGAAGTGCTACGACTTCCTGTGTGCCCATCCATCCCTGTCACCCATTACACAGTAAACGCAACAAAGGCAATGCCCACTTCTACATCCATCGCCACCTTCCAAGCATCACCACAGGGGGTCAATGCAACAGACGAATGAATGATCATGGCTATGGCCCAGACAGTAATTCCCAAGCCCTGTCCCCAAACGATCGTGTCATGTGAGTCCTGGGGTTAGGCCTGGACTCCGGCCCAGGCTACAGAAGCATGAACCACCGCCATCAGCCTGCTACTGAGGAACCAGAACTTCCAACCATTTGTGTGACTAAGAAAACTTTGTTTGCAGGAGTTTCATTCAAATAATTTGCTGTATTTTTAGTTCACCTTTAAAACACATATAGATCAATTCACAACAGCATTAGAAATTCCATTTTACAAACCTGAAGTCTCCAGGTAACATTAAAAGTGACCAGAAGTAGCACTTTTGTTCTCAATGCCAAAGCCAAAGAAACTGCTTATTCCAAAGACTACCACACTTCTCCAATGCCTACAGAAGAGCTCAGCACTATCAATCAGACTGTCATAGTTACAGAAAGCTGCTCTGGGGATTTAATTCCCAATAAGAGAGATCCAAGTCTACCAAACAGTACTTAATGTATGGACTGCCCAGCATTAAGACTAGTAGAACTGTAAATTTTCCTTGCAACAAATTGCTGCCAAATAAAGCCATTGATCCAGCTAACTACACCCACTCCTCTGGCACAAAGTAACTAATTCTTGGAAACATTCCCTGCCGTATGTAACTCTTTCCTAAAGTCACAACCTCAAAGTTACAAGCACTCAGGAAACTCAGGCCCCAACATTTTGGGTATAGTGATGGGGCCTGATACTTTGCACCCAGGTAATCCTTCTTCCAGGCCTGGAAGTTTTATAAGGCAGTCTTTTGGCAGCCTGAGGATGTTTGCCACAGGTACATTTCCACAGAATGTCTCCACACTGGCCACCACCAAATAAAAAGTCTTGCTTTTCCCCGAAGAAGAATGCAGTGGTGTCTGAAGTGAGACACATGTCCAGACAATGGTGGCCGTGTTCACACATCTTCTCGACAGAAAAGTGAATCTCCCTCCACTGAAGTGGTGGTGGCTGCTGTGACCGCCAAGCCAGTTCACAACTAGGAGTGGCCTCACTGTGCACTTTCAGGTAAGCTCCTTTGCCCCTCTGAACCTTAACTCCCTCACCCAGACAATAACAGGTTAAATCAGACGCCATCCAAGACATTCAGTTCCAGAACTCAGAAGTTCCGTTATCCATTTAGCACTAATTTGCTTCTCAGGTTAGTCCTTCCCTAGAAAATCCCTCAGGAAACAGGGCCCAGGTGAGATGGAACAGAACACAGCAGCACAGACAGCGGGGCTGCTGGGAAGGGTGGTCTAGCTGTTAAGAGTCAGGAGTACTGTACGGGCAGCTGTGGGGCCAGTTACACCTAACACAGGTAGTCAGACTGAGGGTAGACTGACCTACCGCAGCACTTGTTCTGGGTCAGACTTGGCTTTCCTGTCTTTGTATACAGGAAGCAAGAGAAAATAAAATATCAAAAATCTGCCTGAAAACTATCTCCTTAAAAACAAACAAAATATATATGTATGTATGTGTACATATATATACATATATACACATACATATATAAATACACACACATACCCTTTAACTTCATCTAGGAGTCACGTCTATATGACAAAAAAACAACTGACAGGTACTAAGTCATACAGGATAAACAAATTATCTCACAAACAGCTCAGTTATTTTCTTCTAGTTCTTTTATGACATCTCTGTTTACATACAGAATGCAAAATTTTCACTTAAAAAACTCTACCCTCTTTTAAAAATGTTATCTGTCAATGACTGACTAAAGAGATGTTTCTGAGTTCTGACAACTAGACACAAAGACTCCCGCGTGCCCCCTGAGATAAAACCGTCTCCCACTAGAAGGCAGGGCTGGGACCTCGGACTCCTCAGCACACGCTTCACCTTCACCGCCACTCACCGTGAGTCTGAGGGCACATCGCAGGGCTGTGGGGCCTGCTTCCCGCATCTGGAAAACAGGACGGTTAGGACGATCCCTATACTTAATCTAAAAGCAACTGGTAGGCACTTACTTAAGTGACTAGTAAATAAATGGCCTACTCCAAAATAACAAAGCAAGACGGTTATTTCCTCTTTTTCTCTGTGGGGGTTAAGAGTGCAAGGAAAAACATTTTGTCCCTATGTAATAGTTAAAACTCTCTTTATGTAATAGTCCAAAAATAGCCTAGTTTGTTTCTAGGGCTTTTTCTTGGAGAGTGCACAGCCTATATTCTGAAGTATTGGGAAAGCTTTATCTTTATTGTTAATCTCATAAAAAAATGGAGACACTTTTTATTTTTCATGCAGATGAGAAATACCAGACAACCAAGCCCTTTTAACAGTCTTGGCAGTAAGCTGCAGACGATTTCTCATAAAAGAGTGATAATGGAGAAAAGATGAAACGTGCAGTTTCCTATTTCTTCCTCCTCATTCCTCTGCCCCTCAAACACGGGGGTTTTGGGAGATTTAGTTTACAGACAGAATGCCTCTCCCCTTCTGACGAAGAAGAAATTATCCATAATTCTAAACTCCTTGGAAGACACTATCAAAATGCAAAACATTATTATTATTTTTTTACTATTCCAGAACCACAAAATAACTCTGCTTTCTCTTCTTTTTCCTTCCAGAATAAAAACTGTTATGGTTCACTTTCCTCCCCAAAGTGTCTCAATGGTTCCATGGCAGAGACTGAAAGCAAACTGTTTGCATTGTAGTTATAAAATGTGCTCATTGATGATGCCATTTAACTGCAAGCAGGTATGCGTTGTCTGATAAGGCTCTCTGAATAAATTACATCATGGTGCAACTGTCCTAAATCCAGCCATTGCCCCAACATTCTCTCACAATCACACGACTACCACCCTCCAGCTTCTGCCCGGTGTTTCTCCCGGGCCACCACTCAGCACTGCAAAGTCCCTCTTTGCCAGTCAAGCAGTCACCCACGTCCTCCACAGCCAGACTCCTTCTCCCAATGCTGCCATCATTTAACACCTGTTCATGCCAGCGCACCTTCTGAAACCATCGCATGCCATGTCCTGAGCCTCAAAGTGTGAGGCCAACCCAAAGAAAAGAATGAAAGCGAGACCTAAGTGACCCTGTGGCTTCTGAAACAAGGCAAGCACAAAGTGGCTGTTCACTCAAAGATGGCACACAATTAGGCCACTTCCACTTGCACAGGGCAGAGAAAGAGAGGGAAAGCAGGGACCACAGGGAAGTTTAGATTCAGTTCAGAGTGAGAGCATCCCTGTATCTCATTTCTGAATCTGCAAAATACAGCCTGGGCCACCTTCCTGGGAACATCCATCTTGCCTTGCCGCCTGGGGAAACAGGCAGTTTGGAGAGCGCAATCCTAAGAATGATTACACTTCACAGGAGTGCAAGGCTTAAAAGCCTTTTGTGTTCAATGCGAATGCTTGTCCACAACCTAACACTCAAGTCTGTTCTTTACGGGTTTTGAAAGAGTGACGAGCCAAGTAGAACACATCTGTCTTAATTTTAACAGACCACGCAAACTCTCCTCCTTTCTTTTCTTTTAAACCAAAATGAGAGATATGATAGAACAGCCCAGTGAGGTCTTAGGCAGTATTGTAAAATCAAAATTCCCTAGAGCTTGAGTAAATTAGTAATTTTAGTGTTTATTTCATCAAAGTAGAGATATGCCTACTCAGCTATGCCACCTCTATCCCTTACCAACTGTCGGGCCTTGGCTAAGTCACTCAACCGCCCTGCACCTCAGTTTCCTCGTCTGTAAAGAGGAAGAGCTAATAGCCATAACAGCTTTCAGCAGTGTCTGAGGCGCATAATAAATGTCTGATCAACAACAGCTTTTAGCTAAGCCCATGGACACGATGGGCAAACCGAAGGCTCTGACTGCACACATCATGCCTGTCTGTGCCAATACAGACTGCAGGTATGATGGCTTTTGTCCTTCTGGTGGGGAGGGATGAAAGCTTCCAACTTCAACTACAACGCTTCCCAACTCAGCATTGTGTAGAAGTCGAGACACGGGGACCTTCTTCTCAAAACCAAAGCCCTCTTCTATGGCCTCCTACAGGGGATCTTCAAAGAAGGTGAGCAGACAGATGTCCCTCATCACCACTTCAGATCTGGGCCACAGGAGCCTGGACACAGATCCCTCTGATCCTCGGGCTGGAAGCCAAGCCTTCTGGACTGCTGCCAGGCAGGCTTTTGCTTCCGAGCCTCATTGTTCTTAAGGTACTTTACTCCTCTGAAAATGCATCCTAGATACCAGGTTTTCCCAAGACACCCTCCCCTCTGTGTCCCCCAAATACACAAGCAGTGGCCCATCCTTTTGGAAAACCAAAATGGAAGTGAACTGACGCGTTTACACGTCTCGCCGGTCAGCTGCTGCCACCGCCACCATGCAAAACATCCCATGGTCCTAAGCATTTCAAGTTCCCACCAGCTGCATTGGACTGACTTCTGGTCTTAACAGTCCCTAGTCCTCTCCTGGTGTCCAATTTTGAATGCTGTGTACAGTGCTAATGGCACAAGATGCAGGTCTCTCCTCCAAACTCTGGGCCCAGACGTAAGTCTCCGATGCAGCTCACCCCACCAGTGCAATAACCCTCTGGTGTCTCAACACCTGGACCTGCCTTCTTGATCCTTCTCAAGAACCTTGGTGTATCTGAGGAGCGTGATTTGCCTGCTCTCCCCATTCCCAAGGAGAAATCCCTCTGAAGCACAGCGCCCAGACGCCGTCACCTCGGACAAGACCTCATGCAGGAAAACAACGCTACTAACAGCAGAAGAGTCTGTAATCCAAATTGTTTTTCTGTTGTTGTTTATTTGTGTTTTAACGTGTCAGACATAAGAGCATTTATGAATCTCAGGCAACATTCTGAAGCAGCTGCTAAGAGGTCCTGAAATGAACTTCCGAGTCCTGGCCAACCCACTGTTCTTTGCACTATTTATATGCCTGAAGCCATCAGCTATGTTTGATATGGCTGATCATGAGGCCCTGCTTAATGGACTACAGAATCCAGCGGTACTGACGAGCAGCGATCACTTGTTTTGATCTTTACCTGGCTTTACCTTGTGGTGGGAGAGGCCGTGTGCCTTTCGGGAGCCTGAGCCAAGATGGACGCACCTCCTCCCCACGGCCTCGCCTCTGACCTCATCACGAGAGCTGTGTCACTTTCCCCCCGACTTCACTCACCCTCTCGCACCGATTACACCCAGCACATTTTAATCTTATCTTTCCCCCACATGTCCCACGTCCGTCTGTGGATGAGTCAGTGCGACTACTCCCCTGTCTGATGCTGCTCTGAAAACTAGGAACATTTTCCAAAGACCAAAACAAACAAGCAAGGGGAAAAGATCAGGAAACAAAGCGATCAGCTAAACACAAATCCTTGAGCACACGATATGCACTAGGACAAATACTTGGCTTCCTCTGTGCACCTGAGCAGGTCCTTCACCCCAGCAGGGGGGCCAGTGCCCTCGCCCTGCACAGAAAGCTCCACCACAACAAGGATCTGTGGGAAGTCTACAATACACAGGGGGCTAGGGCTCTGTTACATCCCAGCAGATACCACCACCACATGGCTGTTTATCTTTGCCCACTCTTGTCAGGATTCTGAAGCCAAGATGGCATAAGGATTGTGATTTTTGACTCCTAGGCTGTCACCAGAGGAATTCCAGACTTAGCAAATGACTGAAAGCAGTGCTCCTTGAACTTCGACTTGCAGCAGAATTACCAGGAGGCCTTGTTACAGCACAGATGGCTGGGCCCAGAGTTTCTGATTCAGTTTGTCTGGGGTGGGCCCAAGAGTCTGCATGCCCCAAAAGATCCTTGGATGTTCCCAGGCGATGCTGACACTGCTGATCTGAAGACCACACTTAGAGAAGCATGGACTTAATGCACCACACTATGGCAGACCCAGAGCAGACTGCACAAAGCAGAGATACTAAGTTTATGTGTCTCAGTTTTCCAGACTTACGCAATAACTTGAAATAGCACCATCTCTTCTTACAAATTCCTGAAAACTTCAAAATAAGTTAACTGGGGTGCAGTGGAGACTAGAAAAACAAGTAGGAGTTGGAAACTTTAACAAAAAAAGCGCATTCATTTATAGGAAAGGAAGTACAGGAGGAGATCCTAGATAAACACAGTTTAAGTAATGATGCCCTTGTCCTAGAAGCCAACTGTTCTTTATTTGAAATTTTTATTTATTGATTTTAGAGAGGAGGAGAGAGACAGAGAACAGGAGAGAGGGGAGGAAGGAGGAAGAGGGAGGAAGAGAGGGAAACATCAATTTGTTGTTCTACTTATTTATGCATTAATTGGTTGATTCTTCTATGTACCCTGACTGGGGATTGAACCCACAGCCAACTGTTCTTTTAGATCCCAAATTGACAGTGCTCCTTCTTATATGGAGCTTCTAGGGACCAAATTCCACTTTGTAATCTTCCCATGGAGGAGAGTGTGGAAATACATCTAAAAGTTAACACAAAAATAGTGGATAACTTCCACAGCCAAACTTTCTCTTTTCTCTAAGACAATGGTTCTCAACCCTAACTGCACATTGCAATCACATGGGAGCTTTAAGGATACAGACACCCAGACCCCATACCTAGAGATTCTGCTCTAATTGGTCTAGGATGGGACCAATTATTTTAGACACATGTGTTTTTTAAAGCTCACTGGGCAATTCTCAAATGTAGTGACTCTGAAAACCACTGCTGCCAGAGAAAAGTCACAGAGAGGTAATAGGTGGATGGGAAAGAGAAGAAGGTTTCGTTACTTCAGATAATGTCTAGGAAATACAAAGCAAAGAGAAAAGAATGGGGAGCAGCTGGGAACGACTAGGACAAGAGAAATTAAAACTTTTAAAGTCTGAGATTGATCTAAGGATAACCAAACATCTGAAGTCCTGGATTCATCCCCGGCTGGTGTGCCTCAGTGGACTGAGTGCCGCTGACCTGGGAACCAAAGGAACCAAAGGATCGCTGGTTCGATTCCCAGTCAGGAGATATGAATCCCAATGTGGGGTCAGGTAAGAAGCAACCACACACAGATGTTTCTCTCCCTCTGTCTCCCTCCCTTCCCCTCTCTCTAGAAATAAATAAATAAAATCTTTGAGAAAAAAGTCTTGGGTTCAAAATCAGGAATGGCTAGGTGATCAAGGAAGTGCCCTTATCTGTCAAAGACCTGGTAGCAGACCAAAGACCTACCAGGAAACCCTTTCAACACGATGTACTGGTTTTCTTTCCCCCCAGAAGAGTTGATAACTAGGAACTTGAGGCAAAGAGCTGTAGCTTCTCACAAACAAACCATGTAAAGGTTCAACTTTGAAATCATGTATCAAAAAACATGCATCCCTTAGCAAAATTAATTCCTTCTTTCCTTAAAGGGAAGGCAAGAGGAAAAAGACTGGAGAAGTAATTCTCAGAGCACTTGCTAACTGAAACTACCCTCCTAGTAACCACACTGACAAGTGAGCTTTCAAAGCTGTAAGATCACGTGATGCAGATGATAAAATCAAGATAGTGTTATTTTCTTCTCTTCCCTCTTCAGTAGCACACATGCATGAAGTAACAAGCTGGGATAAATGTTTGAAAGCCTTATGATCCCCGTTTAAGTCAGATGGATGAACACGAAACAGACCAAGGAATCTCGAGGCAGGTAACGCAGACATCAGGTGAAATTATCTCCGCTCGTATAAACAAGGTAAGCACTGGGAGCCCAGGAGAAAAATCCAGGTGTATTTCCACTTTGTTAATAGTTTAAAATAATTCATCAATTCAAAGTTTTTATTTGATTAGAAAACTAAAGTGGATAAATCTACATCTTAAAAGTGAGAATTTTTTTTATAAAAGCATTCATCTGTCAAGTAATGACTTTAAAATTCATTTAGAAGACATTAGCTCTCACTAGTACAAGTTAGCTTTCCCAACAACACATGGTACTTCACTTATTCACAAGTAACTGCCCACAAACTGGCTCAAAGCATTTCCTGGTTTTATAAGAGTATTAGGAATAAACACACTTCCTCAGTGGTGCCTACAGTCAAGTGCCAAATTTTGCCTTAGCAAATGACATGAAGGTAAGAAGTGATGAAGTCTAAAATGTGGCCCAAATGACCTAGACTTTCAGCCTAAAATAAGGGTCTTCATGGAAATGGGGGACATGAAATACGACTGATTTAGATAATCCAGTTCAGCAGAGGACATGCATCTATTCAAACAGAAAGCAGTAAGCTTATCTTTACTGGACAAGATTGGAGACAGAAGGTCTGATCTAGGCCACTAATTTCAAGAAAAGTATACTAGCTCACCTAGGAAGTTCTCTCTCAGGAGCTTCGGAGCCCCAGTGTGCCAAAGCAAGCACACTCACACTGGGATCAGCGCAAAGATAACTTTAACGTAATCAGGCTTTCGACATTGTCAGAGCCCATTCCAAGCTTCTCAGGGTTACACAAATGACTCACCAAATCCAACTGATCATTATTCTTTTAAAGAAATTCATAAGAATGCTTGGGCTCAGGGTTCCAATTTTAGTCCACAGGCCACAATTTATTTGAATAATAGGTATGTTCACATATGGCAAATTAATCTTAACAGAACTGTATGCCCCTTCTCGTTTTTGCCAACTGGGGGGGGGGGGGGCACGGGGTCAGGATGGGGAGCGACCTGATACAGACTAAGTCACAAATGTAGGAAGCGTCAGACTAACAAACCCTTCATGTGGGAAGGGACGCTGGGAGGAAGCCCCATGACAGCTCTTGTGTAAGGTGAAAACTCTGGAAAAGCTGCAGCAACACTGAGTTTTAAAGTAGGTAAAATTTTTTTAGGAATTTACCAACATGAAAAGTTCTAATGGAGAGATCGAGAGAAAGCATTTTACTTTATAAAACCATTAATTAAAGTATTATATTGAGTTTCCGAAATAGATAAGTAAAATAAAAAAGATAAAGCAGAAGAAGGTGAGCAAGAGGCTTTAAACATACTCAGCTGAACTTAACATGAAATATGAAACAAAGGCAGTTACCTAGATAATTTATGATGAAAGAAATACCATTTTTAAAATCAATTATTAGGACAACTTAGGGGAAAAAATCAGTTGAGACTTGAATTATGTGAGTTAATGACTTAACTATCCACTTGCTCTTTCTAATGTACCACCAGTTTTCAAGGAGACATCTCACAAGCTGTGCTGGATATAATTTTATGCCGTCCTTCAACTTCAGGTTCACGCCCAGATTTGTACCTTTAAAAGTCCACTGTGGCTACCGCTGCCTTCTGCTGCACTGCCTCCAGCCTCACCACCTCCCCCACACCCCAGCTACACTCAGTTATCAGGCAGAGCTGCTCTGCCTGCTCTGCATTTATCACAGGGTTTCAGTCTCTCTTCTGGACACGACCCAGACACTGCTCACCTATCTACACTATGAAACTGAGAGTTCTGAAATTTTCACCAGCACACACGTGAGATTAGTATTCCGCCAGCCACATTTTATCTTAGGGCACAAAGGTTCTGCAATCCCATGGCCAATTAAAACCATTATTTTAGGTCCTACTCATACATATTTTTACCTTGAAGACAAAAGCAGTACACTCTTCAATAGAAATAAACACTTTAACCCGGCCAGCAGCTTACATTATGCAACATTTTTTGATTCTGTCTTGGCAGCCTGCCTTTAAACCCTAGTAACTGCATTGCAAAGAGTCAATCACCTCACGCAATATTTTTAATGCCTTTAATTATGAGATCTGATCTGGCAGCCAAACTTCTGCCAGAGACTTCTTATAAAGTTTTTCCCCCGAAATCCATTTTTCTTGGTGGTGGTGTCTCCATTCATCTACCTACCTGAAGCCAATGGAAGCAGAGATACCCTGTTCTCCCAAAGCAGACTTTCCCAGAGGTAAGGCTCTAACCCAAAGGATTTCTACACACAATGTATCACTCCATCCGTTCTAAGTAGTACACTCTGTACCTGACTCACAGTAAACCACCATCACACAAGTCAGTGACCACACAGAAATCAATCCCCAAACCAGCAGGTTTCTGCAAGAATTCTAAAGCCACTCCCTCTGCTCCCCCACTAAAAGCCCAAGCACTGACTCAATTTTTATTAGTTATGCAAAAATCAAGGGAAGGAGCCTAAACCATGAGCCCAAGCCCACTTCCCCACCAACACAGAGAGGGCTGTCAGTCACCCTTAGTCAGCCACCCGTGGAAGATAAGCATTCGAGACAGTATTCCAACGGATCCACGTGAGGATTTGTCGCACTATACATACAGAATGTGGCACACAGCAGCAACTTTTTTAATTGGCAGCCTTTTCAAAAGTTACAAAATTTCAATTATAAAACAAACAAGTCATGGGGATATAATGTTCAGCATGGTGACTGTAGTTAAGTAACACTATTTACATATTTGAAAGTTGCTATGAGAGTAAATATTAAAAGTTCTCATCACACACACACACACAAATCTGAAACTGTGTGGTGATGGATGTTAACTAGGAGTTGAGGGAACTCCAGAGAGATTCTGGATTAGCCTTTCTACCATCAGCGATAATAATGAACCTGAGGCGGCTCCATCTTCTCAAGCCCTGACAGGAACAGGGAAAAGAGAATTCTTTAACACCATCCTTCCACTGAGGATCCTAGACTCCTCTCCCCCCGAGGACTGTTCCAGACCAAAGCTGTCACCAGACCACACGGCCTTAGTGTAAATCTCAAAGCCCACACTCCACGAGGACAGCCACACCACCGACTTCCCAAACTAGGCCAAGAAGAAATTCAATACGGGGAGTGGAGAAGGAGCCCAGGAGAAACTGCAGTAGAAATGGGAGGGAGGGGAAAGTTCTAAGAGTTCTAACTAGGAAATCAAGGAGAATCAAGAATCACATCATCCCCTTTCAGTGTCAAGCCCCGGAACAAGACTGTCCTCGTGGGCTGAGGACATGGTGACCCAAAAGCAGCTCCAAGTACCGGAAACACTTGTTTGGCAGACGCATTCCGAGCTCTCGAGGCTCTTACACTGTACTTGGGAATGCACAGGAGTCACAGAAAAATGACAAAAGAAACAGACAGGAGTCAAGGGTGGGCTGGGTAGGTGGACCCAGGTGTGCTCCGATATGGGTGGATAGAGTAGACTTTTTCAGAAGTGCTGACGGGGAACGCAAAAAGAGAAACACAGCTCTCTGTGTGAGCCAGCCTAGAGGAGGGGGAGGGGCGCGCAGAGGAGAGCAAATGAAGTAATAGTTTGCAGAAACGGAGGCACTGCCACGAACAGCTGTGAAACCACAGTGGTTAGCAGCAGACATTACAGAAGAGCGTTGCTCTGGGCTCACGAGGACACACTTAACTCTGCTTCCTCACCTGTAAAATAAAGTAGTTAGATGATCTCTAAGGCCTCCTTTAGTTCTGAACTCCGAGGCAAGTAGCAATGCAGATGAGCTGTCTGCATCAAGGCTCACACCCACTCCAGAGGGAGGCTAGTCCTAAACCAGGCCCCAGGACACAGGAGGGGCGGGGGGCAGGTCAGTCCAGGACCCAGGTGTGCTCCGATATGGGTGGATCTGGGAAAGCCCCAGCTCTCCCAAACAGGCCCAAACTACAGCAGCCATGTTACAATGGCCTTGCAGCTCCAAAGCAAGCTGAAAACAATCTGCAGAGAATTAAAGGCTAGCCCCAAGCCAGAGCTCAACACCCATTTTGCCATTCGCAGAGCTGAAATACTAGGGAAAGCAGAAGTACACATGTGAAAAAAGGCAAAGAGGATGGACAATAATGACAAGTTCACACAGTACAGATTTGCATGTTTATTTTCTGTCTTCCCTCAGCAGAATGTGAACTCCTGTGAACTGGAACCTTACTTGTCTTTGCTACTATCTAGATCCCTGGGGCCAGCTGAATACCCTGTACACAGTATGCCTTTCATAAATATTTGTTGAATGAATGAAATGGCATGTGATGCAAATGGAGGAAAAGGGTTTTTTCTTCCCAATCTTTTACTCACTCACTGCACCCTGGATGTAATGCCCACTCACACGCACCTACCTGTATGTATATCATCCCAAGTTGCTTTTTTAAGAAGCAAAAAGCCAAAGTGGATCTTCAGAACCCCTCAATTTGTGCCACAAGAAAAGTGAGGAAAAAACGAGGAGTCAAAAACAGGATCGAGTCTGTTCCTTACAGGCAAAATGGAGTGGGTATGAAAACAAAGTAAACCCCATACTCTCTCCGGCCCTGGGAATCTGGAATCTGACGCATCAGCAATGGGCAAGTGGGATACCTCGCCAGAATGCACGGGCCTGAACAGTCTTATCTTTGCATTTTTAAATCAGCATCTTGGGATGGAGTCTGCTGAACTTTTCCAGAGCAAGTAAATGACCTTTTAGCAGGATAAGGCCTCTTTATTAATTTTCCAAATAAAAATATCTTGCACGTTTTAACAAGGAATCACAAGTACAGTATTACAAAGTTTAACTACAAGATGTTCTTATATGGTGTCATTCTCTTAAAATAGAACTCTCCTAAAATCTCCCCAAAATAAGTCTGCATAGTTTCATTTTCTAAGAAGGAGACAAACATATCAAAACAAACACTTAGCTTCTTTATTAAACAAAGAGTCTCTCTGCTACATGGGGCTCGGAGATCAAAGTCTAAAGGGCCAATTTCTTCACTTCATAGGTTGATGACACAGCTTTGAAAAGAGGAAAAGCAGTCCCCCTAGTGTACCGCTGCTGTAGGAAGAGGAAGTATGTTAGCTGAGAATCACTGACAATGACAGTCCTGCAAAGGAAATTACAAAATAGCATTTTGGCAACATGGGCCAAGCAGAAGACAGATTCCTCACACATGACCATAACTGGCCCTTTGGTGAGTTCCTCCAAAGGTGACTGGGGTCAAAATTATGAGCCAGTAGGGAATTACTATGACTTTATCATGCTGAAATTTTAAGTACGTATATTCTTTAAACATAAAAGTTGCAGTGAAAATATCATTTTAATACAATATGTTGAAAAGGAAATGGATGCATTCATCTAAGAAACTAGAAGGGTGGGCTCACAAACAAGCTTCCTGTGGCAGGTCAGCCCTCACCTCGGGGAGACGCATGGCTCCGAGGGCACGTTCTCATCCAAGGCAGGCTCAGTCTGCTGAAGAACTCCCCTCTGCAGGAGCAGCAGCAGCAGTCGTCACGGAGCATACTGCGTTTGTGAAATTGTGGGAACCGCCACAGAAACTTGTGAGTGCCCAACGTCTCTGTGCCCTGATCCATGGGAAATGCAGGTATATGAGTGTGTGTAGGAAAGTGAGCAATCAACAGGCCTTAGAAGGTAAACTCTGGAGTCCTAGAGGTATGCCCGAGACAGGAGGAACTGAGAAAACTCACCAGTTTAGTTAGGGGTGCAGTTGCAAGTAAGCTGAATGCGAATTGAAGGAAATGTAACCTTTTCCCCTCTTAACCACATCTGATTATTCATTTCTACTTTAATGCCTGAGGTGAGGGAACCTGTGAGATAGCCATCACCGGTCCCCCTGGTACAGTGTGCATCTGGCAAACCTAAGTTAACCAGGAACTTCCTCTTTCTGTTAAAACGCTCTCTTTTTTCAGCCACGTTTATCACTCCATAATTCCCAAACACACGTCCTGTTGGCACTGGGCAGCAACACAAATGTGACGCACTCACTCGGCCTCCACCGATACTCGCCTGTCTTTCTGATGCTGAAGTAATAGCAAAACATTTTTAGACTGAGAGGCAAATATGTTTTTCAGGAAAGTAACTGCTACTTATGTTAAAGCTACTCATTACTTAGTAAATAACCTTTTAAGAAGATCAATTTAAAGAGGAAAACAGTGTGATTAAAAGCAAAGACCTCTACAACTGCGGCTACTAATTACCTCTGTATTAACTAGCTGTGTGATTTTGGAAAAGCCATCAACTTGAAGAAGCAGGTTCTTCACCGATATAAAATAAGGGGGTGGAACCAGATCAGCAAATCTCATCCTGGCTGCACATTAGAATCACCTGAGAAACTACAAACCTCTCTCCCTCCCCAAACTGCAAACACTAATCCACAGATCAACACAATTAAATCCGATTCTCTAGGTAGCAGTAGTTTTTAAAGGTTCCCAGGTGGTTCTAACATGCAACCAGGGCTTTGGACCACTAGTCTCGATTCTGATTCTCCAAGGCCTCTTGGGGAATCATTCTACGGTCTTAGGGTGCTAATTCTGGTTATAGGCGCTCATAATGCAATGGTCCAAAAAACCACAAAAGAAGTTAAGGCCTAGACCCTGCATACTGTGCCTAAGTGCACACATGACCAGGAGACATTAACCTGAATCCTAGACAATTTTTAGAGGTTAGATACCCAAAGGCATAACTCAGAATGAAAGTCGTGTGGTTTAAATGTGCACGTAGGCTTCCAAAATGACTAATCATAATAGGAATCAACTCCTGAGACCTGGAAACATGAACGTGGGTCACAATTAGCTCCTGACCTCTCTCCCTTTTCTCTTCTTCTGCCTCCACTGAACCACAAGCACAGAAAGGGTTGGCTGTTAGTCATAATCGGAATATGAAACCAGCCCCAGTTTCAAAGGGCCTTCTCCATCACCACAGGTTTGGAAGTTATTGCATGGCTGCATCTGTTGAGACAGGTCCTCTTACAAAAACTCTTTAACTGAAGTATTTCTCTATCACCTTTAAGAATCAGTTGTCACATAATATTCAGAAATGGAATTCATGTAAAAATCCACAGTAAACATCACTAAATGTGTGTCCTGTAAACATATTAAGGCTTAAGAGTTTCAATGTACAGTATTTCATAAAATTTTGGTTAAAAAGAAATAAGACAGCAGAGAAGGAAAAAATAAACTGAGACCAAAAAATGTTTAGGACATAAAACCACAAAGTGTATGACCAGGCCCAAAATCTCTATTGCAAATCCTGCAAGCTACATGAAAATAGAATTAGTCCAGTCTCAATTCATGGTTACTTTTGATAATATCACTTTCTCACACAAACCTCTTTTAAAAAAAATCAAATGCTATTAAACTGTTATTATTTTAACTACAGGCACAACAGCAAGAAATGCTATTTGTGAAACTAAATTACTTTTGTCATCTTAAAAATCATAAAGAAGGTGAAATTCCTGCCTACGTTAACTTTTCCAAGTAAATTGGAAGTTGCTAACTTGAACAGAGTCTGCACACCAAAGTCAGGACATGCAGGACTAAATTTCAGGTGTGAGGAATTTGAACAATATTCCAAACCTCCACATCTGTCTCCTTAGAGCCTGTATACTCGCCCCTTCCTGACACTGTACACTGAGATTAACCCTTGCTGCCCACTCGGAAACTCAGCTCTAAAAGCTATCACATTAGTACTGCTCTGAAACAGAACTCAGCCTTTCCGTAAAGATCTTTCATCTCACACAACTGTCATTCCTTTGCAAAGCAATAAAATTAAACCAAATGTAACATTCACAATGTCAGCATCTGTTAAAGGAAATGAAGGAGACTTGTGGAATAATATCGACGCAAACATTTTGCTTTAAAGTTTGTTTAATCTACACAAGGCTGAAATCTACACAAGCCTTCTCCAATTCTGGCTATAATATTTTTTAAAGGCACTTATTTTTAAGCAAATTAAGCCAATACACTAAATTCTTTAGCTTTTCATATACAGTCTCCTCCCTCATGCTTCAGTTCTCCACTAAGGTCAAACTTTTCTTATTTTATACACCTGCTGGAACCCAGAAAGATACAGGGCTCCACAAAAATGATAAAGAGACAGAAGGAGGAAGCAACTACCTCTTTAATTAAAAAAAAAAAAAAAAAAGCTAGTTGCAAATGGAAGCAAGTGATAAGCAATTTCTATCTCCAACTGCAGGACTCACTTTTGCCTGGTACTGACACATTCGTATCTTGGGGGACGGGGCCAGGAGGAGCAAAGCAGCTGGGTATCAGCAGGGGCACAAGAGCTAATCTCTTTGGATGCCCAACTGCAGGAAGTCATTACATCATAGGCCTTTCCACACCTCTCTCCCTACCACGTGTCCAGTGCCCCCAAGAGGCTGAAAAGGAACAGTAGAGAGCCTCTCTTCAGGTTCACTTATTGATAGAAACCATTACAGCCCAGCCCTGCCCCCAAACCTCCCTCTCATAGGCCTCGGTGAGGCACCAGGCCTCCAGTCCTCCACATCTGGACCCCACCTCACACAACGCCTGAGTCCAGGCCTCAGTCGGAGCAGCAGGGGCGGGCCAGGCCACGCAGAGGTGGCAGAGCTGGCCAGTTCCAGGCCCCAGAACATCTCAGAGGCCACTGAAACAGATTTACTGAAGAGACATCTCTGAGAAATAATGATGTCAACAGAGAGACGGCCACGAAAAGGTTTGCAGCCACTGATTTTTCTAACAATATCTTCATGCCTGTGGGAGTTAACACCCACAAGCCCGAAAGTTGGACCCAAGGGTCTCTCATCCAGCTAGTGACAACACATCATGCTCGTGGAAAACATGAATCCGACTCCTCCCCTCGCCAAGTCCCAAACAATCCCACGGCCCCTCACTCCACCCGCAGCGCCCTCGACACACTGCCACTATGGTGACTTCTACTCCAAAGTTGGCAGAGGACCTACCTGCTCTGCGATGTCCCTGAAATCCAGCAAATGCACTCCTGTCCGTCTGTCCTTCCCCTGCCTCAGTCCCTAGCCCCCTCTGCGAACCTGCTCATGCCTGAAACTTCCCAAGGAGCCTCCTTTACCCGTGCTGTCCCTCCGCAGCCGTCCCCAGGTACCAGGTACGCCTCCTCAGGGCTCATACACAACCCCCAAACCCTAACAGCGGAGGCTCCATGCCAACCCCTCTCCTCCGTGCCGAGAGGCGCGCTCCGACGAATCGAAGGCGCGTCTCGCACTGCGCAGGAGGCCTGGCGGGTCCCATCGCCCTCCCGAGGTGGGTACGCACCTTCCAGCCCGCAGAGCTGTTGCTGTCGCCCTTATCCTTGAAGTAGGGCACGCAGCGCACCATCCACTCGTAGATCTGGGACAGAGTGAGCCGTTTGTCGGGGGAACTCTCGATGGCGCGAGTGATCAGGTCGGCATAGGACAGGTTCCCCCAAGCGTTCCGCCGCGACGAGCATTTCCTCGGTTGTCCGGAGCCCCCGGCCGCCCCTGGCTGTGGCGGTGGCAGTGGCTGCTGAGCCTGCAGCGGCGTCTGCGTTCCCCCGCTCAGCGCACCCGTGGCAGCAGCTGGCCCTGACCCCGGGTCCTGCCCTCCGGGAGCCAGCAGCCGGGCTGAGTCCTCAAGGAGCATTCCGGCACCGAGGGTGCTGCTCCCACCGCCGCCGATCGCCATGGCCGAGCTGGCCCTACCGCCGCCGTCCTCGTCGTCTTCATCGTCCTCCTCCTCTGGGATCATGGAGTCAGCGGCCGCCTCCCCCGAGGGTTTGGCCGGGCTTCCCTGGAGCTCCGGCCTCTGCAGGGGCCATGTACAGGAGCGTGGCCGGCTCTGAGGCTCGAACTCCGGGTCCAGCTCCACTTCGAGCGGAGAAAGCGGGGCCGGGGAGGCTGGCGCCTCTGCCATCTTCGCCGCCCGCCCGCGGCTCGGGCTCTCGCGCTCCCTTCTCTGCCCGGGCGGGGTGCAGCGGGGGAGGGACGGGGACGCTGCGAAGGCTAGAGCTCCTGGGCGCCGCCGCCGCTACTGCCGCCGCCGCCGCCTGGGGAAGCAAGAGAAGAGAGAGAAGGGGAGTTGGTTATCCCGGGCTGAAGCCCAGTCCTCCACGAGTCCTCGCCCGCCTCCGCCGCCTCTCCACCACACAGCGCCCGCCTCCCAGAAGCAAGCAGACCTGGAGACGTGCGTCCCGCGAACCTGGCGCAGCAGACACCGCCCCCTGGCCAGGCCGCTGGGGAGACGCGGGCGAATCCAAGGGCTCGCACGGGGCAGCCCCCTCCCCCAGCCGCCGCCGGATCCGCAGGTCTCTCCTGGGCTAGGTGGCTGGGCGGGGACGAAGGGGGAGGGGCGGGGCGGGGGAGGGGCGCGGCCCGCGCCTTTAAAGCGGGCTGCGGCCGGAGCTGGCGCACCCTAGCCGCGGTCGGAGCCCGAGCTTAGGCGGGCGTGCGTTTGTTTATGTTTCGCTCGGGCCCGCTCAGGAGCTTCCCGCGGCGCCGCCGTCAAAGTACGTGGCGTCTTCGGCTGCTCTCCCCTTCCTCGTCCCTGCAGCCTCCGCGGCCCCCTGTCACCAACCCCCTCCTAGAGGAGGGACGGGAGCCCGGGCAAGGCGCGGGCAGCCCCTGTGTCCCCTCCTGGCCCGCGGGCCGCCTGGGGGAACGCGAGTTGGAGCGCAGTCGGACCCTTGTCACTTCCAGAAAAAAAGAAAATACGGGAAGGGGGACAGGCAGCTCGGAGAGTGTTCGCAAAGGGTCGAGGCGAGCAGAAACGGCTACTTTAGGGTTTTGTGTGGTTTATTTTCTCAGGGACGTTCTGCCCTCCACCCCTTCCCCTGTAAAGGACGGGGCGGGGGGTCAAGTAGGAACAAAAAAATCTTCCAACAGGTCGGGAAGCGCTAACTCTCCCGGGCCGCCAGAAAACCCGGACCAGTACGTTCATCACCTCCTTGCTCCGGCTGCTGCCATCTTGACAGTTTTCCCCCCTTCGCTCAAGTCCTTTAAAGACACTAGCGGGAAAGAAGAGGGGCGCGCACACCGAGTCACGGGGAGGGAAAAGGGAAGCGCCTGGCCCAGCTCGGAAGCAGATCCGGAGTCACGGAGAAGGTGGCCGCCCCGCTGCACAGCTCCGGCGCCTACCTCTGTTCTTTCCCTTCAGGGACGAGGGGGGAGGACGCACAATCCCGCGCGGGCCCGGGGCACGGCGAAGAGGGGGCGCGCAACCTCAGCGAAGGAGAGGCGCTCCAGCAGTCGCCGCAGCCCGCCTGAGGAACCGCCTGTCAGCCTGCGCGCCGCCGCCTTCCACATTCCTCCTCCTCCCTTCCACGAGCAGGGCGGCCGCCGCAGCAGCACAAAGTTATAGACACACGCAGGGTGCCTCAACCTAAGATGACGGCGGGCGGGTCCCCGCCCAGGGGGAGGGCTGGGCGGCCGGCCCGGGTGTGCTAGTGTCCGTGCGTGTGTGAGTGTGTGCGCTCGCGTGCGCGCCTGCGCGGCTCGGCTCCGCGGGGCTGTCGGCGTGGGTGTCGGCGCGCGCCTCGGGCAGGACTCGGCGGGCTCCCGCAGCCGTCCCGCCGGGCTCCTCCCCCCTCCCCAGAGCCTCAAAGACAACAAAGCGCGTCGCTGGCTCTGAAGAAGAGACAGAGAAGGGCGCGCAGAGCTCCAAACGCTCCACCAGCGCTTTGGAGTGGTCTTCTTGACTCCGGTAGGGTCAAGCGCGGGGGTCTCCGGCAAGCGCGTCTGTCCGCTAGGCTCTGAGCCTGCCAGGTGTCTGGTTCCCATTTAGAACAGGATACCAGGTAGCACCCGAGATAAGATGCTGACCGCAGATGGCAAGGGTTACCAAGGCGTGGAAATACTGACAAGCTAAGATGTTGGTGCCTTTAGAACCTCGATAAGGTGATGCCCTCAGATTTGATCAGGCACCAAGAGGTTTGCACTGAGTCTCACCCAGGACGCTCGACATCAATCGTTTTTCACTTTTCATGATTTCATGGCAAACGACGGGAAAAGTGTAACTAACTCAGAAAAAAAGCAAATTATTCCCCCATTCCTAAACGAAAGAGCAGATTTTGAACTGTGAATGGGGAATCATTTTAATTTGTAAATGACTGCAAACATCTAATTGGGCATTTTGACTTTTTTTTTAAAGAGCCTCCTTTGCAAGTCTTTATCCAATCATCAGTGCCCAAATTATTCATCTATGTACTAAGAATAGACTACATGCTTACATGCAAACCAAAACTCACTAACCACTTTGGCTTATTAAAATCTTTCCCCCCCCCCTTTAAACCCTTCCAGGTCACTGGAGATATTTCAGCGTCCACAGCGGGGCCCGCACTACCCTGGTACACAAAAAAAGTCGAACCAAGCGAACGCTGAAGTCCGCCCACTCGGTTAACTCCAAGCTCTGGGCTTTGCGCGGGCCGTCACTCAAGTGACGCGTGGCCCCGCCCCTGCACCAAGCTAGTTCGACGCGTACAAACAGATGATGTCATTGTATCCGCACGCGCGTGACCCGGGAGCCCTACACCGCGAAGCCATTCGCTGCGCTGCTTATTCGTCAAGCCACGCCGCGAGCTGACTGGCTGCGGCCACAAGTCTCCAGGTTCCAGACGCCCCTCTCCGCCCCCCGCACCTCCCCAGAAATAATAAACAATCGAGTAAAATTCTAAAGAAGGGTGGGAGGGAGGAGGAGAAAAGCCATAAGCCAATCCTTGGCGCGCCAATGGAGGGAAAGTTAATAGGAGGGAGACGTGAGAGAACCCGGGTGGTGACGGGTGGGAGAAAGCAGACCTGGGGCGATGGGTCCCGCCGCGATGAGGTGTCATTGGGGGAGGAAAGTTGGAGAGCACTCTGCGGGGCGCCTGGCAGTCGAGGGTGGAGCTAGGTCCCGAGAGCGGTGCTGTTTGGAGGACTCCGGGGCTGCAAGCGGCCCGCCGAGGGGGAGGAGCCTGAGCACCGCTGAAGCGGCGCAGGCGGAGCCGACTGACACGTGCCAGTGAAGGGCGGGAGGGCGCGTGCAGCACAGGCGCGCCCTGGGCGCGCGGTACCGCGAGCAGCGCGAGCTTGTTTACCAGCGCACGTGGGTGTTATTTATAAAAGGAAGGTAGTGCTGGATGCGTGGCAAAGTGGCGGGAGCTTGGGACAGCGGGCTGTGGCTAGGGGACGCGGCCGGGCCTGCTCCACGGCTTCCCAGAGCGCTGCTCGAGAATCATGGAAGCCGTCCACATTGCGGGCTTCCAGCGCAGCCGGCAGCTCGGGTCCGGAAGCCTGAGAGCAAGTTTCGCTCTGTCGGAGCCTCAACGTAGATTACGTGTTCCCGCTGCGGAACACTGCCTTCTTTAACCCCGGCTCAGCTCCCTCATTCAGGTTCCGGGAACAAAGCCACCTGCTTCTCTTGGACCCGGAGGCTGTGCCAGACCAGAGAGACCGGCCACCGGTTCCAGAGCAGATTTCACAAGCTCACATAGTCACTGGCACACAATACCCTGGCCACGAAGTGGACTTTCATTAACCTGCGTGGTTTGTGCCTTCCTTCTCTTGCCCCAGTCAGTTTGTGCCTGTCCTTGGGCTTACAGTTCTGCCCACGTACAAAAGCGCTTCTGCTACTTCGAGTTGTCTTTAAAGGGGGGTTAACGGAGAACAAGCCTCTGACTGCCTCTTGAGATTGCTCTCTGCGTGAGGGTCCTGTGTTCTCATTGTGGGCCTATCCCGCTGAGAAGCCTTGAGTTTGCATTTAGTTTATAGTACGGTGGTGTGGACCATTGTGTACCAAACGACTGTCTGCTTCAACTGTCCATGCGGTGGGCGTGGGGGGGCGGGGGCAGGGGAAGCTAGAGCACATTGCCTGGAACCTGGTGTTCAGCAGCATTGAAGGGAGGCCTGGGCTTTGCACCCTGATACTGCCTAAAACTCAAAGAACTTCAGTTGCTTCTTTTAAATATTTTAACTATAATAGAAATCCATTCTTTCTCTTCTCTAAATCTAAACAATCTTTTGTCATTAAATTGAAGATGTAGGGAGAATGTGTTTGCACTGGCTGAGCTCTTGGTCATTGGATTTTCACGAAAATCATGTTGTGTCTGTTTTCAGAACACATATTCCAAGGGCATTCCAGAGAATGGAAGAGTTTAAAGGTTCAGTCGATTGAGTTCATTGTGACCTTCTTGGTAAGGAATGGGAGTGGGGGCATGATACAGCCCTTTTTTTCAAAGAGCTTACAGTCTTAGTTGGGGGGGAATAAGTATTAAATTCAGTACATCAAGAATTTAAAAACAGTACAAGACTAATACAAGAGATCTTATATATAGTATTGGGTAAGCTTCAAGTGAATTGCAGTTCAAATGGCAGTGGCTATGCACATTCAGCTTGGTAACTGCATCTTGCCCAAACGATTTACCAGTGCAATTTGTCTCTATGACAAACCTTTGAAAACTCAGAGGTTGAATGTCAGTGATTATTCTCTTTTATCCTAAAATTGTTTGGATCTTAAAGGCCTCCCTGGTCCTTTTCCATTTCTTTCCCCCACTTCCCCCCCCCCTCACCTTTTTAGTATAGGAAAGCTGAATAAGTTAAGGTTATCAAGAAGTAATGCCATCATGACCTTTGAGGTAGAATTTTTGGTAAAAACTTTCCTCACTTCTTTACCTTATTTATTCCTACAATTTAAGGTAGTAATTAACCACTCCATTTTGTAAATTCAGTCACAGGAGGAAAACAAATTTTTTGAATGTTCCATCTGAACAAGCTGAGTAAATTCACCTTTTCAAACATCTAATTCTGAGGGGACTGGTGATGGATGGCTGTGCCCCAGAGGGGCCACCGCTCTGCGCTTGCACCCTGCCTGGGCCTCCCTGCACCTGCGCCAGCTGCATACTCCCTCTGATCCCAGAGCCCACAGACTAGGGACCCAGCATGCTGCCTGACAGCACAGTGCTCATTTCTCTCTTCGATTGGCTTCTGTGTCCATCTCAACAATGAAGACAGGAAACGCAAATGCATTATAAGCCTCCAAACAAGTACAGGGTGGGGCAAAAGTAGGCTTACAGCTTTCTGCATAGAAAATAATACAGTAATTAATAATACAAGAATAAACTGTGGTTTGTGTGCTCACAAGTCTATAGCTGCTCCCCTTCCTTTGTCTGATACCCTCATTAGTCCCTTCCTCTGATTTGCCACTTTTTAGCAAACTATTTATATGAAAAAAAACATGCTTATTGAACATGATATCAAAGAGCTTGAGCTTTGGCTTCCTTTCAGGGCACTCCAGGCAGGTTTCATCACCATCCTTTCCAAGAGTGTCTGCGCCTGTTGTCTTTGATCGTCCTCTTGCCTCCATCGGGCGTGACCTGTCCTGGCAGAGCCTTATGGGGAAGGAAGAAATTTTGCTCTCCTAGGTTCTTTCAGCTGGTCTACTAAACATAGAAAATAATCAGATTTAGTTACATGCATACATGTGTGTGGAACCCCCACACATGTGAGAGGTCAAGAGATGGACAATGGGGTAGATGTGCCATCCTGAGCTGAGGAGGGAGGTCATTTTCAGGAGATAAGAGTGGCCTGTTCAGCAGGAACTAGAAGTTTGCCCTGCCCTGTGGGTAAATCACAAAGTTTATCTCTGGTGATAACTCTCATTCTGGGCAAGGCCCCCAATTCAGATTCTTGTAGGTAATTAAGGGAGGGGCGGGGGTTTCTCCTGAGCCCACAGGGTCTTTCCACTGCCTTCAGCTCAAACTAATCCACATGCCAAAGTAGCTCTTCTTAAGGAAGCCTGTTCTGAACCCCTCCTGCCTCCCCAGGTCATTATAGTAACTGTCTTACGGTTTCTTTGGAGGGCAACACTGTGTATTTACAGAGAGGGAAAAGTAGAGGATCCAACAAAGGCTGAAGATCTACCTGAGAGGGGATTTCATAAACAAGAGAAAGTGTGAAGGAATCTCTCTTCCTTCACACTTCTCTCTCATCATTACGAGATGATGATAGCTAACTTTTATTTGTCACTCGATATGTTCCAGTCCTAAAACTAAGCACTTTATTTGCAGTGGTTGAGTCTCACAAAGACCATATTAGACAGGTACAGTAGTGCTAAATGATAGGAAGGTTAAGAATTCAGGCTCCGAAGTCAAGTCTGATCTCTTCACTTACCAGCTGTCTGACACTGGGCTGTTATTTAACCGTTGAACCTCAGTTCCTCGTTCACAGAATGAGAATGCTTTCTAGGATTGTTGGAAAGTTTGGGTCAAGTGAGATTATGAATGCTACGCATTTGGAATTAGAATACTAAGGGAGGTGCTTTTCAAAATAGTGATGCCCAGGCCCCATCTTAGATCAACTAAATTAGAATTTTTGTGTTGAGTCTAGCATTGATATTTTTTTCTTCATGTTTGCCAGAGAAATCTACAGCAGTGAAGGTTTAGAACACTGAGCTACAGGTTTCTCTTCTGCACTCTCCAATGTCTGAGCTCGGCTATGACTCACTGGCTTCTGCTTAAGAATGATGTTAGAGCCATAAAAAACTACACACAAAGGGGCAGATCCCGTGCACTTAGCATCTCACTTGATCTGTGAAACAACAAACCATGCCTCTGATTTCACAGGGTTCTGCCCTAGGGCATAAGGCGAGTGGGCAGACCCAGGATTTGAAAGGAGGCCTGTCAGAATCCGTGGCCTGTGCGCCTCCCCTGCCCCCTACACCGATCTCCAACAGATTTTCTTTACCTGGCCATTTGGCCTGGAGGAACTGGGCTGCTACACACACCCCCAACCACTGAGCCAACCAGTTGAAAGCTGGTGCTTATCTAGCCAAATCTTTCCCATCAGGTGGTTTTGTTTTTTTTGGCTCCCTCTCATGTTCTTGAAAAGTTTTTTGAGTTAATTGTCACCATTTAAAAAGGAGATGTCACCAAAAAGCCAGATTTCTAACTTTTCTTGAGAAATTAGAAGAGTTGACACCACTGGCAACAGTCCGCTAGGATGTGCTCTCCAGGTCCCCTCCTCATCCCCAGCCCTCTCCCCAAATTTCTGTGTCCTGATCAATCTCTAGGCATTTGGCTTGGCCGCCCTGGCTCAGTCTTCCACCTCCACAGTGGCGTGCTAGAGTTAGCTCACTGCAGTTCGTGAGAAGCAACTGCACGCCTCTCCCAAAGTCTTTGTTCAGTGTATCAAACTGGTAGCTTGAGATGGACCATTGTGGGAGTATTTGCCCTGCAGAAACTGGCAAATGCTAACAATCAAGTCTTTTTTTTCTTTCCGAGAGTCACTTGGCCGGCACACCATTGCCCTACTCCCTTTGGGGACTTTCTGATTTTCTGAGGATGAAGAGTTGTTCTGCATAGAAAGTGAAGGGAACAGAAGCACTTGAGAAACTGCAAATCAGCTCTACTTAGCAATTGATCATACAGGATCTAATCTTGTTTTTAAAGTACTTCAATTTACTGTGGTCGAGTAGATACCCAAGACAAACCTCATGCTGAAAACTAAAGCTGGATAAGATTTTTTTTTTACTATTTTTTAAAATGAACCCTTGAACTAGCAAGAAAGCAAGAAAACCACAGAGACCAATAACAAAGTTAAACTGGGACCCCTGGGAAGTGAGAACGCTCCTAGAAAACCCACCCAGCTCCAGGGAGAGCTTCCGCTTCAATGGGTGTGCAGGGGCTGAGAGACGGAAAGTGAAGCCTCAGGGCTCCACGATCATGAGCCTCTTTCAATATGAACTGGTGCAGCCACTATGGGAAATAGTGTGGAGGTTCCCCCAAAACATTAAAAAGAGAACTACCACGGGACCCAGCAATCTCAGTTCTAGGTATATATCCAAAGGAAACAACATCTCCAAAAGATACCCACACTCCCATGTTCACTGCAGCCTTGTTTACAGTAGCCAAGACATGGAAACAGCCTCAGTGTGCATTGAGGGGTGAGTGGACAAAGAAATTGTGGCATATATGCAATTTACTCAGCCATAAAAAAGGAAATTCTTCCATTTGTGAAAATCTGGATCACACTGGATGGCATTATGCTGAGTGAAGTAAGCCAGACAGAGAAAGACAAATAGTGTGATCCCTCCTAACAATTGGAATCTAAAAAATCCCAACTAACAGAAGCTGAGAGTAGGTTGGTGGCTGCCAGGGGCCGGAGGGCAGGGGAAGTGGGGAGATGTGAGTCACAGGGTACAAATTTCCAGTGAGAAGATGCATGAGTTGTGGGGATTTCATATGCCACATGGTGGTTATAGTTCACAAATGCCGTAAATATGTACTTGAAAGTTACTGAGAGAGTAGATCTTAAATGTTCTCACCATGTACATATAGAAAAAGGGTACTATGGGAGGTGATGGATGTGTCAACTAACATTATTGTGGTAACCATTTATATATATTATATAAAAACATACATTGTATCATCACATTGTATGCTTTAAACTTACAGTGTTGCATGTCTACTATATCTTAATAAAGCTGGAAAAAATTTTCATACAAAACATTTCTATGTACAAGACATACACAAAAACAACCTCTCCCATAAAACTGGGAGGGGCTCCAATGAGCCAATGTAAAGATGAATGTGAAATTGACCTACTATGCAGAAGAGGACTCCCATCCCCATCCCTAAAATGTACCTGTCTTGATCCTGAGACTAGATGGAAGAATTTTTAAAAGATATATAAACCTTTCTTGAAAGTTCATAACTATGAACTTGTCTGCATGTAAGATTGTGACAAGTTTATGGCGCCCAAATTTATGACACCATGGAACTGAAAAAACTTAAGGAGTCCGAGCCTGGAGCACCCCAAACCACTGGCAGAAGTGAACACAAATTCTCTCTGGAGGACAGTCCTGGACCTCGCCTCCCAAGGATGTCCACAGACAGAGCTTCGGGAGCAGGAGTTCTTCACAGAAAACACCAAACAAACAGGAAAGCAAAGTTTTGTAAGAGCAGACAGAAACCAAACGTAAGGCCAGCCTTTTACTATATTGGAGAGTTGTTGGGAGTAAACCCTAAGAGTTCTCATCACTAAGAGAAATGTTTTCCTTCTCACTTCTTTTCTTTTTACTGTGTCTGTATGAGAAGATGGGTATTAGCTGAACCTCGTATGCTGATCACTTCACATGACTGCGAGTCAAGCCAAAAAACGTGATGCTCTTTGCCTTAAACTTATACAGTGAGGTCAATGATTTCTGGAGGCCAGCGGGGTGGGGGCCACGGGGAGGAGGGAATAAGGTCAAACACACAAACACTTGGAGCATTTTAATAAGCTCACACAGAAAATAGTGTGCTTAAAATATATCAAGGAATGCAAGAGCAGCTTGGAAAATATAAGCAAGGAACAGAGTGTATAAAGCACATCTAGTAGGTGAGAGATCGAAGTACACCATACTTCTTATTTGTCTTTAATTTCTCCTTCCCAAGAAGATTTTAGGTCCTCGAAGACACGGAAGCCAGGTATTGTTTGCCAATGGAAGGAAGCGCTCAGCTCTCTTTTTGGAAGCCCACAGTAAAAATTAAGTTTGTGACTACATTTTGAGAACCCTGTTGTAAGGCCCGATGGGGTGTTTCCAAGGGGAAGGGAGACGTGAAGGCAGCATTAAAGCAGAGCAGCCGGCTGGCCGGCAGTGGCAGCACCAGGCTTCCATTTCTCATCTCGGGAAAGCCTGTGAAGTGAGCATGTGTCCATGGCCACTTATTAGAAAATCTATTTAAGTGCCCAGGAATTGGAAGCTTAAATATAAATCACTTTTAAAGCATTGGTATGGTACTTAAAAGAAATCAAGGCCATATACAACCATTCATTACCCTTCAGAACATATTGTATCTCCCTGGTACCACTTGGCATGTCCACTAATTGTAAAGTTTTCTGGAATAGTCTGAACTAAAGCTCCCACAGGGTGTGTTTGGGGGCTGAAGGGACATTAAATCTTGATTATTGTCTCTCCCACATTTATGCCTGGGAAGACAGTAAACCCGTGAAACAAGAAGATGACAGAGAAAATGTAAAAGTCTGGCAAATTTTATGAGTTTGACGTAAACAGTTTAAAATCCTTAATCTAGACATGAGGCCTGTGCACGTGCTACAGCAAACCCTGGCATGGGAAAGTGCCAAGTGCGGCTACCACAGTCGCTATGAGGGTGTGTATTTGAGTTGGGAAGTTATTCATTAGCAATGGTTCAAACATCTTAGAAGAAAGTTTCTCCTTTGTTGGTTGAACTTCTCAGTTCCGGTCCTGGTGGAGCCATTTCTGGGGACCTTGCAGAGTAGGGGTCCTAGTGGTGTTCGTGGGACCTATTTTGTGAGCCCACTCAGACCACTCCAAGAGATGGCGTTCAAGGAGCCTGGCCTGCGCACACCCAGCTTCTCGCCAGAGAATAAGTTCTGGCTGATGGTTCAGTCCACTTCCCTTAGAGGGCAGCTTGTCTCCACGTGTTGGAAAAGGTTGACCTTTGCCCTTTCCCCAGTCTGGGGCAGTTCGCATTCCCGTAATGCCACATCTCTGCGTCCTCGAGGGGCTACTTGTGCTCATTTCTGGAGAGAGAGCCGATGCCACCAAAATGGTGACAAAATCGCTAAGACATATGCGAGGACGAAGTGTCCAGGCCTCCAAACAACAAGTTATCTTATGAAAGCATAGCATCGAACCTCACACATTACCCAGCATCAGAGTCAGTCCTTTCACAATGTCACTTCTCAAATGTGTAATTCGAAAGGGTTTTTTTACATTTAAAAGGACCTTTATAAATTCTGTATTTTGGAAACAAGTAATGAGGCCACATGAATCATTCATAAAAGCTCATGACCCTTGGGGTACCCGTCCTGTTTAGGGAACTCACCAAACCCAGTCCCTTTTGGTCAGGCCTTCCCATCCGCTATGGAGAGCGGAGCTCCTGCTAGAGCCGGTGGGGATTTTGCCAGCCAATAAAAAGATGGGGTTAGAGCTGCCTCCTTTTTTTACTTGTTGTGCCATGAAAATATATTGTTGAAGAGTGGATGGGTTGTCATGACAACCAACAGGAAGGTTTGTGGCCTACATGGAGGCTAGAAACAGGAGAGACAGTGGCCTACACGGGCTGGCCTTTCTCCAGTGGACGGGCCACAAAGAGGAGGGCCCAAATAAGTGAAGGTCACTGGCCTCAGAAACCACTGAGAGCGCTTCCCCAGACCTGATAGCCCCCCCACCCCCCGGGTTAAGTGGCGAGATCAAGTGTTACTTTACTTGCTGAATGGAGAATTAGAGAGGATCTAGGGAAATCACAGCCCAAAGCGTTCTATGGGTCCCCGTCTGAAGGAGATGGACGTTTCACCTGTTTCCCCCATTGACTCAATATTATCAATAAATTGTCCTCTTGAAACTGATTCCCCAAGGGAACAATTAAAATTGCATTCCTTCTCACAAGTACAAGAACTAGTTTGTCTATGTACATTTTAAATTAGTGCCCCTCCACTTTTCACAGTTGTCATACATTAACGTTGAAATTAGGCCAGGTTAAAAGTCACACGTCATTGTCCAATTTCCGGATTCAGGAAACACTCAGAAGGTGAGAATGTTGGATGACCTGGAAAATCCCTTCCAGAGGTCTTTCATGTGGCCCCACCTGATGCCGCTTCAAGCTCTCGTGGATTAAAAACAACGTCAATTGACCCTGAATCTTTCAACATTTAATATGAAACAAAGACATTTAAAATATTTTTATATACCTATATATTTTTTACTTGTCCTTATCCGTGAGGTTGGTACTCCTACCTCCTTCTTCAGCATATATTTTCTTCTTACCAAGAAATATCACATGCTTATGGAAAAGTCACAGTTCACCGTTTCTGTAATGGTGCAAGCTAGGGAATGGTTACTAAGAGAACAGCCACCTGACACCAGGTCAAGAAATGGGGCATCACACGCAGCATGCACATCCCTGGGCACTCCATATGTCCTTCCCCATCAAAACCCTCCTCTCTCTCTACAAGTTATCACTCCTAACTTTTGCAGTAATCATTTCTTTGCTTTTTTTATAGCTTTCCACCTATGTTTGTGCCCCTAAACACTGTCACTTAGTTTTGCCCGTTTTTGATCTTCATATGAAGGGTTCACACTGCATATGTGACCTTCTCCATGTGTTCGTCTGTTCTCTTGCTCCTCTCTCGTTTCCTGTTGTGAGAGCCCCCTGTGGTATCGTGTTGCTGTACAGCAGTCCACTGCATGAATAGTTACCCATCTACAATCTGTATAGTTACTTTATCTAGTCTAAGCCTGGTGGCTGCTTGGGGTGTTTCCAGTGGGGCAATTGTGAACATTTTTCTTTGCACGTTCCTGGACATGCACACATGAGTTTGGTGCACACTTACTAGAGGAATTTCTGAGTCACAAGCATGTTCGACGTCCACTGCACTGAACTCCGGCCTGTCCCCGAAGTGCTCGTACAGTTTGCACTCTCACCAGCACTGCATGAGTGTGCTCCTCGTCCACATTCTCACTAGCACTTGAAATTGTGGGGTTGTTTAATTTTTTATTTTCTTTTAGGGATGATGGATTTAAACAGGTTAGATTTAGTTAAGATTTATTGAGCACCTGCTAGGTACTTCGCTACGTGAAGGGCCTGACACAAATAACGCCCCTATTTAATTACAAACTCTTTTAGTACAAAATCATAAGCATGTAATTCTGTATCATAGCAATATCATACTCAATTACTCCATATGACATTTTAGGTGAAATGTTCAAATTTCTGTCCATTTTGTATGAGACATTCACATACTCTACCAAGCACACCCAAGCAGGCGTTATTTCTGCTGGACCCTGCATTTAACATGATTAAGTCACAACAGCTCTACAAAGGAGAGGATGCTCTCCGCATTTCATAAATGAGGAACGTGAAGCCACAGCCTGGAGGTTTCCCCAGTGAGGCCCTGACAGAGCTGGGACTTGAACCCAGGGCTAGCCGACTGCCCAGACCACGCTCTGTCCACATTTCTTCCCAATCTCCGTCCTGATCTCTGTCTACCCTCACTGTCACCTGGAAGACAGTGGGCTGGGTGAGCGGTGTGCTGCCTGAGGCCCACCGAAGGCCCTCAGCGGGGACCAGGCCCTGTCTCCGGCCTCACACACACCCTGAGTTCGCCGGCAGAGTCCACGTCCTGGAGCGAACATCACAGGAGGTGATGGGCACTAACCCAGCAGAAGTGCATTTCTCCTTATACAGGACCCCCTCTGAACACTCCCAACTCGCATCGCCGGGGTACCCGCCTTCGCCTCCTTCAGCATCAGCCTCAGCCCTTTCGCAATGGGGTCTCCCCGCCCACAACTCCGAGCTACTAGAGGATAAAGATTTTGTTTTAATCCCTTTTTTAAAAAAATCTAAGTTGTCAGCCAAAAGTGAACAAAATGAGTAACTTCGGGCGATCTACTGTACAGCACACGGCCGACCGTTAACAATGTGGTATGGTATCCTTGCTGAGAGGGTGGATCTTACAGTGAGTGTCCTCAGCACAAAAGAAAAAATTTTGATTAAAAAGTGAAAGACGGGAAAAAGAAATGTGTTTTTAGAGGCGATGGATGGTCTTGATTGTGGTGATGTTCTCATGGGTACATACTTATCTCTCAACTGATAGAGTTGTATACATTACCTACGTACAGCTTTTAATATGTCAATCGCACCTCAATAAAGTGGTTAAAGTAAAATAAGCAAAGGAAAAAACTGTCATTGAGTGCCCAGGCCAGGGATCGGTGCGGGAGGGAGGAGGAGCACGGGCACCAGGGGGCGCAGCTGCAGCTCTCCGCTGCTGCGTCCTCGCTCCCCCAGGCCGCTGGACCTTCGCCGGGTTTTGGTTTCCTAGGCAAATGGAGAGGGCTGGACTGGAGGATCTCAGAGGCGCTCAGCAGTGCTAGCGTCTGTGTCTGGGTTAATTTCTTCAACAGCCACTTACCTAACGCCTTCTGTGTGCACTCCTCCACAAACAAGACTTCCGGCCCACATCACTGGTACTCAGATAAAGTGCCAAAAAGCTGTTTTGTTTTCCCTTTTTGCGGGCCTGTGGGTGTTATTTTTTCATGGTGTTCCTATTTTTAACCATTAGATTTAGTTCTTTTTTAAACAACGGCCATCTTTGCTGTTTCCCTACTAGACTGGAAGCTCTGTGAGGCCAGGGGTTGTGCCTAATGTGTCTTGGTATCTCTGGCACATAGCAGGTGCTCTGCACCTGTGGAAGGAAGGGAGGGAGGTGGTGAGGAAGGGGTGGGGGAGTGAATGGGGGAGAAGGGTGAAGGGCAGGAGAGAGGAAAGATGGACTGATCTTTGGATTCTTCCCATACCTGTGAGATCACTGAACATGAGACCATCGATGTTGGAACCACAGCCCCTGCCCACGTGGGATGCCATTAGTAGTAGTAGGCTCTGACCTTCTACTGAATCAGTGAATCATCAGAGCTATGCAAAATTATGTTGTGTTTATTGAAGCCATTTGCAGGTACCTGATATGATCATGGCCTTGATAAAGGATGCCAAGTACTCCTGAGTGTGAAGGAGAAGAGAAAAATATTATAATAAAGGGATCAGACTCATTTAGCTTCTCACCATTATCTACCGCTCCGGGAGATCCTTATTTCTGCTGAGTTGGCGTTACTAAAAGGCAGCCTGCTTTCCGTCAGTTTTGTTGAATATGTTTTAGGGGTTCTCTTAAGGAAGGCAGATTTTCTTTACCTGGGTCCAGCTCTGGACCCTACCAAACATTCTGGTGACTTGTAATTTATGATGAATATGCCCCAATTACATTTCTTCCTCCTACCTGCCACCACATCCCTAAGTTAAATGTATAATACAGATTTTTATTCTGTTCAATCATGTTCTACTGCGCTTAGCAGGTCATTGTCCTGCACGCAGATGACAGTCCCTCACTTCTTAGAAGGAAGCCCTGGAGTTCCACTTTCCCCAGGGGGCAGGGGGCAGGGGGCAGGGGCAGGAACACACTTGCCCCACCCCGCCCCATCAAGTAAAGTCTGATCCTTGGAGCATCAGGCTGCTGATTTATTTTTCCTTTACCACTTCCCTCTAAGGTATGCAGGGGAAGAAGATGAATCTCTAGGTAGAAAGGTGAACTCCACTTTTCAAAGCCCTGGAATGAGCCTGTCGTAGAGCCAGAATGACTTCAGGCGAAGTTTCTGTCCACAAGGTTTGCATTTCTCCAGCCAGCTGGGCCCCGGATAAGTCCTACCAGAAAGCCCCCCAGGCACTGAAACCCCAAACAGCCACCTGCTCCTCTCAGATGCAGGGATAGCTCCCAGCCACGGGGCATCTGGCCTTCTCCCTGTTTTGGTGGGGGAGGGCAGAGAGGACTGTCCTGGGCACTACACAGGGCAATGCCTGCCAACGTGGAGTCAAGGTCCTGAGGCAGGAGAGCTGTGAGAAACCAATACCCACCATCGTACTCTTGCCCCCTTTGGCTTCCCAGGGGGCTGCTGGCATGCCAGGCTGCAATGCCAATTATAGCGATCACCTTCCCTTCCTTCCCCTTTGCCCCCATAGCCCTCAGTTATCCAGCAACCCACAGCCTCCAGAGTTGCCCCTGTGGCGGAGGGCACTGTGTCGAGTGTCAGGTCATTGCCTGCCCAGTCCCAAAGCTCAGTCGCTCAGTGCAGTGTTGATGCCAAGGCTGTGGGGCCCATCCCGTGCCAGCCCGTTTCTGAAAACTACATGATAGACTTCTCAAGGGCAGGGATGTGTCTTAGCTTTTTCCCTTCCCGGGTTTACAGGAGCTGGCTACTACAATGGCTCTGCCCAGACCCTCTGACCATCGCCCCCGCCCGAAGAACAAGGTCTCACACTTGCATGCGTCCCTGGTTTCGAGCGGTACTTGGGTACCCTGGTGAATACTCGCCACTGTGAGTTTTTCTCAGTCAGTGGATAACAAAGTAGAGCCACAGGCACAGGACAGGCCCTGGCCCCTTTGACACAAAAGGGCCCTCATGGACAGAAAGGTGGGGCACACGGTGTCAATGGCTCTTCTGTATCTGACTGACCTGGACGATCCCCATTCTGGACCTCTGGCTTCTTTTTCTGTCGGGATGGGGCTCCGGAGAGAGGCCAACACTTTCCCATCAGCACAGGGACCCCGTGTCAGTGGGCGATGGGCTTCGTGTCTTCCAGCTTCCGCCTCAGTGACCTGTACCTGTTGTCACAGGAAAGAGTCGGTTTGGGGAAAAGTAATCCCTTTGTAAAATGAGATGAGCTATATAATAGGGCCTTTAAAATTTATTCTGGGTTTTATAACCACCACCACTGCCCTTATTCTAATCTTGGGTACCCTTACAAAACGGAATAGTTGCTGAAAAGTGAACCAATCTTCTCAGAAATAAGACCCAAGTCTGAAGCACTTATCTCCTGAAAAAGTAACTTTTTTCAGTTTTGGAGGATGAAACCAGGGCTCACGGAGGGAGTCCTCGGTCAGTGTTCTGGCCCTTGTTTCTCCCGCGTGAACTCCGCACTTGACCAGGCAGGGCTGGTCTGCCTCGCGTCCAGAGCCAAATGCCCCCCTAATCCTCCCGACACCCCCTGCCACTGCCATCCTTGCTGGAAGCATCGGGGCAATGCCATGCCGTCTGACATCAGTTTCTCCGTGGGGGTCGCCATGGGTCGTTGTTAATCCCCTCACTGGTGGCTCCCCACTCTTGCTGCTGCCAGCTGCCACCATCCCCTGGATCAGTGCAAAATGGACCCCCGTGGGCTCTTGGTCACACAGCAGGGTCCACCAGGCCCCACTCCGCCAGCACGTCTGGGCTCGTGAGCGCAACGCTGCCAATGCCCCCTTGTTCCAAAGTTGTTTTGTAACGATGACATGTCTCGAATTCTATTTCTCAAGTTCCTTTCAATTGAACCAGCAGACTTTCTCCAGTGCCCATTCCAGAAACACAGGCTCTGACGAAAGCAGGGTTTGTTCTGTGGCCAGATTTTCCAGTTTCCCCAGGAGCCAGTCTGAGACCGCTCCCCACGAGCACTTGGGGGACAGCAGACCCCTGAGAGAATCTCTGCGCCAAGGCCAGAGCGCTCTGCTTTCCCCTCCAGTACCATCATCCTAGCAACTGCAGGGTCTTCTGCAGCTCCTGTGCAATGGAGGGTCCAGATGGGAACAGAAAGAAGTTTGGAGAAGTGTCAGGAAAAATTTCCTGATCAAAATGAAAACAAAATGATCCCAGTTGGGTTGCTCCTCTCCCAGCGTAAGATGCCGACAACTAACAGTGCTATTTATGAACTAGGATGAAGTTATTTCCTAGAAGGAGAAAGAAACCCAAAGAGGCAGCGGCCAGAGATGGTGCCCTCCCACCACATTTCCAAGGCAATGAGGGGCTTCATTAAACACGCAGACTTCAAAGTTTCCCAGGTGAGGACAATCAGATGTCTTCGGAAGACGGTGGAATTCAACACAAAGGAGTAGAAAGAGACTGTCTGTCAGTGCCACAGCGACTATTGGATCACTATTGGAACGTTTGCCGTCCTCTCCACTGGGCCGTGCAGGGCTCACCAGGCAGGCACCCCCTCATTTCTAGGGGCAGATGGCAGCCAAGAGAACCAGGCTGGGTCAGAACAAGGCTGAGATCTCAGTCTCAGCTCCTGGCTCCAAATCAGTCCTTTCCAGAATTCTCCCTTACAAAGAAAATGTCTTTTGCCTCTGTCTCTGGCACCTCTTTCAAGAGGCAACTCTTTCTGGAAAGGGTTTCTAACTCAGTTGTGTCACTGTCTTTCTTAAGTGGAGAAATTAGGTCAGCTTTGGAAGCACATTCAGACACCACCGCACGGTCCACAGCCACCAGCCTGCCTGGGCATTTCCCATGTGCCCAGAAGGCTCTGACCCCAGGCGGGTGGGACACGCAAGGTGCACCTGTGCCAGTTTTCCTAGGAAAACAGCTTTCCTCTGCAGTTCTCAGGGCACTTGACTCACCTCTTGCGCTCTTTATCACAATGAGGTAGGTCACACCCAGAACCACTATTTCAAAGATGGAGAGAGAGAGAGAAAGAGAGAGAGAAGCAGACACACACTCACCTCCCTGTTGGGTTACTTACCTTCACTATCAAACTTCACAGCATCTATTTGTTTCTCTAAGCACCTCTTATTGTTTTATGGGGAACTCTAGATAAAACAAGCATTTCCCTCCACACTAACTTACCCAGAAGGACAAGCTGGCCTAGCTCTGGCAGGCTGTGGTTTCCTCAAGGTGGGGCAAACAGCCTCCGCAGGGCCTGGAAGACCGGGCCTTTGTCGGTGTTAACTGAGCTCCTTCCGCCACCTTGTGGCCATGAGGCAAATGTGCACGCAGATGCCAATCCCCATCTCCCACGTTCTCTGAATAGTCAGTTTCTGTGTCTTACAATCCACACACTTGGAGGAAGAATCCACAGGGCCCATTTCTCATTTACCAAAGGCAAGCGGACCCTGAGTTTTGATGAAAGAAAATGAATAAATGTTAGGGAGGCAGACGATAAACGTGTATCACACTATTAGTCTGCAAATGTTAAGGCTGAAATAAAAGTAAAATGTAAATAGTTAAGTTTCTAGGTTACGTTATTTTATGTATTAATAGGGTTTTAAAAGCTTTTTTGCTGTCAAGATTGTTACTGTAAATGGTAAAAAGCAAGTGATCGGGTTTAAAAACTAGGGAGAGGAGGTGAGTAGACATTTTTCCGTGGAAGACACACGGATGGCCGAGGAGTGCATGAGAAGGTGCTCAGCATCCCCTCTCGTCAGGGACAGGCAGAGCCAAACCACAGCGACAGGTCACCTCGCCGCGCCCCGCTGCGCTGACCGCTGAAGCAGACCCTCGGACACCGCTGAGGGGACGGAACACTGGTGCAGCCGCTATGAAAACAGTGTGGGGGTCCCTCCGAAGATTAAAAACAGAACTCCCAGGCGATCCAGCAATTCCTCTTCTGGGTATTTGTCTGAAGAAAACAAAAACACTAGCTTGAAAAGATATGGAAAAAAACCCAAGCGTCTATCCATGGATGGATGAAGGAAGTGTGTGTGTGTGTGTGTGTGTGTGTGTGTGTGTGTGTGTGTGTATTTATTCGGCCATAAAGCACAACGAACTCTTGCCGTTTACAACAACACGAAAGCAGCCTGAGGGCCTCATGCTACGTGAGACAGGTCAGACAGAACGGTAAACACCGCGATCTTCCTGATATGCGAAATCTTAAAGCAAAAAGCGACACACACCAGCCTCGGAGGGACAGAGGCTCGATCGCTGGGGGTGGGAGTAAGTGAAACGCGCGAAGGGGTCGGAGGGTTCAGACTGAGGGCGGTGAAATACGGGAATCCTGGGGCTACAGTGTGCAGGGCGGGGGCGGGGGCACAGTTAACGACCCTGTGCTGTGTGTAAACCTGAAAGTTGCTGAAAGAGTAGGTATTAAAAGTTCTCACCACAAAAAAAAAATTTTTTTATAACTATGTATATAACAGACGTTAACTAGACTTACTGTGGTGATCACTCTGCAATAGATACAAATATTACATCATTATGTTGTACATTTGACACTAACATAATGTTAGGTGGCAATTGTAGCTGAATTGTTTAAAAGATCATGATTGGAAATGCTTTACTCTCTTTTGAAAATCTCAGGTTAGTACTTTATGATTCAAAGGCCTAATTTTAAATTGATTTTTATACTTGGTTTTAATGGCTGCAATAGCAAAACAAGATACTTAGATCTAGACTCAAAGTAGGAAAACTGTATTAATGGCAGCACTTACTGATACTAGTTTTTCAGTTCTGCCCACCATTAATGCAAAGTTTTTCTTCTCCTTCTTGACACCAGAAGGTATTTTTTTAACAGATAAATTCTTAATTTGAAAGACTTTAAAACTACATTTTGTAAGTGTGTAGATGAGGGGATTTTTATAATGACTCAACAACATTTTTGGCACAAATCACATCATGATGCAATATTCCCAGACAGGTTTAAAATGTACTCTTTATAGCAGCAGTTAGAGCTGCCTCTTTCTCAGTCTTGTTAAAAACCATCACCCATGCCTTGAACGTACCGATTATTAAAATACCTGTAAGAAAAAGGACTCATGGACATGGACAACAGTGTGGTGATTGTTGGGTGGAGAAGGGTATAAGGGGACTAAATGGTATTGGAAAAAAATACAACAAAAAAATTTTTAAAATACAGTAAAATACACCTTAGTAACATATTACCAAACCACTAATAACTGGAAAAACCCTCGAATTTAGAACAGTTCAGGTTCTTTCTCTTGTTTGTTTGTCAAAGGAAAGCACGGAACTCCCCTTTAAGTCCAAGGGTTCTTCCAGGCACTCCACTGTGAGTATTCCGAAACCTGCACAGGCACAGAAGGCTGTCACGGCTCCCTCTACCCCCCACCATGTCATTTATAAAAGACCCTCTTACGTAAAACAAGCCACCTGAACTGCGGGATTCACTGCTGTCAAGTGGACAAGGCAGGGCGACCCTGTCTAGGCCTCCCCCTCGGGGCTGCCACCATGGCCTGAGGATTCCCGGCCACGGGACTGCCGGCCGTCAGACACCAGGAGGGGAAAGGTGCCAAGAGTCACCCAGCCAGGGAGCTGGTGCCCCTCGTTCGCAGTCGTTCTGTCCTACCACCTGCGGCACTTGGAGAGAGGGCCGCTGCAAGCGAAAGACAGAAGCTTTGCCTTGCAGTGGACAGACAGATGTAAGCTGTGCCACAGAGACAGGTATGAGGACCCCTCTTCCCAGCCCTGCAACCCAGGAGTGCAATTTGTGGCCTTGAGGCAGCACTGAAGGGGCTGAAACTCAGTGGCACAAACTGGGGACTGCCCAGAGCCTTGGAGGAGAAAGCTCTTCCTGAGCCAAGTGACCAGGCGGCTGGCTGACAGGTCACACGGAGGCTGCAGATCCAGCTCAGCCCCAAATTAAGTTGCTGAGCCTGGGGCCTCTCTAGAGCCGGTCACACCAGTTCCAGCAGGAAGGAGGACCTGCTCCAGGCCACCCTGGAACCTTCTAACTTGGGCTGTGACAACAGCTCTGGGTGTCAATACCTGCCCCTCCGCTCCGTGCCCCGGAGCCCTCTCCTGTGCTCACAGAGCTCCCCCACTTCCTACTCGTCACAGAGCAGGCTGCACCCAGGTGGCCACACACAGGGTGTCCATTTCCCCCCAAACTGAATGATATCTCATCCTGGTTTGAGAATTATTATTGTGCTGTGAGATCTGATTGTGTCGGTACCACAAAGGTATAAGCAATTATTTTTAATTCTATACACCGTGTTACTCTAATCAACAGAAGCCGACTTGTACTTCTTTAGCAAGTGAATTTAATATTCTGCTGCTTACAGAATTTGGTCAAAATATGATAGGAGATTAGTGCAAAATAAGGGGCACGTGTTGATGACAGCAGCAGTTTTTACACTATGCACCTTGTATTTGAGGTTCTGAAGATAAATTGTTAAGTCCGGGAGGATCAAGTATACCCCATTTCTCTCTGAACATCCAGAAGAATAACACATAGGCATCCTATCACCCTCTTCTGAATGCGCAGAGCAGTCAGTCATTTCCCCTGGTGTTTTCACACTCGGCCCCATGCCGGTGCTTTTCTGTGCTGAGTCTTCCGGAGAGTGACAGGCCTCTCCCAGCACGCTGCTCTCTCTCTGCCTTGTGCTAAACTCCCTGGCTGACCTGAGTGCTCTTGGTGTTCCCAGAACACCTGGCAAGCTGCCCTGTCGGCACTTCCTGTGTTATTGTCCCTGTCTTGGCCCAGAGACCACGAGCCCATCAGCCCATCATGGCGAGGGGGTTTGTCTTACTCAGCTCACTGTGCCTAGCTCCTAGCACAGAACACAGAGAGTAAATGAATGTGTATCTGTTTACTGTTTTTCAGTTTTACTGAGCTATAACTCCTCTACTATAAAATTCAACCATGCCAAGTGTTCAGTTCAGGAGTATTCAGAGAGTTGTGCCATTACAACTACAGGCTCATTCCAGACCCCCTGACTCACCCCCAGAAGAAACCTCGTATTCATCTGCAATTATTCCTCATTCCTGCCACTGCCCATGGGTCCTTCTTCCTGCCTCCATGGATTGGCCTGTTCTGGACACTTCACATGCCTGGTCTTTGTGACTGGCTTCTTCCACTTGGCAAAAGGTACTCAAGTTTCATGCATGTTGTAGCATGTACAAGCACTTCATTTTTAAAATGCTGAACAAATCTGCTGTGTGGATGTTCCATATTGGGTGGATCCTTCCACCACTGGTGGAAATTTGGTTGTTTCTATTTTTTGGCTACTATGAATAATGCTGACTATAAAAGTTCACGTACAAGTTTTTGTGGGGACAGGTGTTTTCATGTCTCTCAGGCTGTACCTAGGAGTTACGCAGTGACACTGTGTTCGACATTTTGTGGAATTGTGCAATGTCTTTCCAAGGTCACCCCGTTGACATTTTCAGCAGCGATGTCTGGGGGTTCCAGCTTCTCCACACCAGTAGTTGTGGCTGGCTGTCTCTGTGATTCTGACCATCTGGTGGTATTAGGTTGTATCTCATTGTGGTTTTTTATTTGCATTTTGCTTATGAGTTATAACATTGAATGCTTACCAGTGCCTATTGGCCATGTAATCAAATTATAAAATGTCTGAGCTTCACAGAAAGACTTCACAGATGAGGCCCAAGAGTAATGTTAAGTGACTTACCCACAGTTGTGTGTGGTTAGCAGCAGCAGTGTCTCAAATGCACTCCTGACTCCTACCCACTGCTCTGCTCTCGCCCCCGTGTCCCTCTACCAGCTGCGCCGGGCCCCTGCCCCACTGGATGGATGAAGTGACTGGATTCCTTATGAGTCAGGGTAAGCAGGTGCTCCAGGTTGGCTCAACTTTATGCCCTACCTTTTCTTCTTTGGTTGGATTGCTTTCATCTCTGACTATGGTTTTCTCTGGGTGCAAACTCGATGCTGGAGCAGATGGTTTTTATGACTTGAAGCTGCTTAATGTTTTAAACAAATGGTGGCTGAACTCCAAGCATAGATAATTTGAAGCAGCTTTCTTGGCCACCTGAGTGCTAGCAAGATTGGGTGTAAATCCATAGGAAAAAATTAAACCTGCCCACCTAAAGTTTTCACCATGACCAAGACAACACAAAGGAACGAAGAACGTGTATTTAAAGTCAAAGAATGCGGTGGGGCGGGTGAGGCCGGCTAGAGCGCCTGCTGGGTCACGGGGCTGGGCGGATGTGGAGACTGGCGGGTATTTCTCGGCCTCCCGGGGACATACCGCCTGGATCCAGGGATAAAGCTGGAGAGAGAAGCCATTCTTCGCATCAGTTCTCTGGGAAGAGCCAGGTCCCCAGACAGAAACCAGAAATGAAAAGAGCTGGTGGGGGGGCGGGGGGGCTGGCTAGAGTATAGATTTTGCTGCAAAAACAAACATGATAAAAATCCCCTCAGCTTGTCAGAATGGAATTTTACTTCTCACGCCCGCATCTTTCACTGTGGGTTTCCCCGGGGCTCAGCCCTCCAGGCTACCGCTGCCTCGAGTGACGGTTCTGGGTTTCCTATAGAGAGAACAGGGATCTAGAGCACAAACCAACCCACAAGTGCTTCACCTCAGAAGTGACACGTCGCTTCTGCTCAGAGCCAATTGCTCAGAACTGGTCACTCGACCTTGCTTCACTGCCAACAGGCCAGAAGTACGATCCTCCAGTGAGCTTGGAGGGAGAGGAGAACTGGATTCCAGCGAGCCCTGAAAATGCCCACCCCCACCAGAGAAAGGGCGCCCTTTGCAACTTGCTCTTCCCAGAGAAGCTCTTGGAGCTTCTGTGTGTCCATGAGGGTGTCCCTTTGTGGTAGGGGACACAGCCGGTGTGTGGGATGTGGGGGGGGGCGCTGAAACAAAGGAGAGCTGCATGCTGAAGGTGATCAAGTTCAGTGTTATTAGCCAGATTACCTAATAGGTCCCAAGTGTTTTCTGAGTTTATTATCTGTGTCCCCACACATGAACGAAGTCTCTGGCTTAGCTAAGACTTGGGGAAACTCAGCAGGTATGGCTCATCCTTGCCTGTGCCAGACTGTGGAGAAGGTGATACATCAGGGGCAGAAGAAGACCAAACGTTGCAGACACGGCTGGTGCCTCCAGTCTGGAGAGTCTCATTCATACGGCAGTCTTGGAGATTCTGTTTTTATATGGACTTAAATTGGTGAGCTTTCCCTAAAGAACAGTATAATCAACATACAGATTCTCCAATACAAACAACCACAATTGTTAAAGGTTTTACAGCATTACACTCCTTTTAGCTTCTAAGGGAGTGCCTCACCATGAGAAGCACTCAATGCTTATTCAATACACCGAAGAACGAACAAGAAGAATGAGAACTATCAAGGAGCTGCCTCACTCCTAAGGCCAGCCTCATTTTGTAAGACTCCAGAGTCCATCTTCAGCCCTAAGGTGGCTCACGAGACCTGGTACACTCCAGACTTGACTCAGGTCCTGCAGAAACAGCACAGGCCCTGAGTGCCGTGATCCCGTTGGCTCGAATTGCTCCTGTGTTCAGACTGTTGGACTTGCCATTCATTCCCTCCACTAACCATCCTCCAAGTCCTGTTCCACACTGATGCTCACTTGAACTGTTTCTCAGTCGTGCATCAACATGATTCTAATGTCAATCCCTTCCTTTCTTGACCTTGTCAATTCACAGAGTACTGGAACTGCCTGAGTGTTTGCAACAATATCATTGCAAGAAGATACTGTGAGCACAGAAGATAGGGGTGAGATCAGTACCATTTCAGACACATTGAGTTTGAAGAACGTTCCAGAAGAGAGATCCAATGGGCTGTTGAAAGTACAGCCCAGGGCCCTGGGAATACACATTTGGGGATTCTTGGCATTGGGGTTATTTGTAGCTGTGGAGACCAAGGAAGGAATGTGAAGATAATATGTGTCAAAGTCCTTTCTGTAGGGTCCACTGTTGTTTTTATCATTTCCACTTTTAATGAGCCCAAGAAAGAACTTAGGAGGTGAGAAAAGGAAAAAAGAGTCAAAAGCTTTCTGAGAAGGAAGAGGTGAGAAGCAGGGACAGAACCAAGTATTAATTCATGGAAGCAAGAGCAGAGAGAGTGTGCAGATGAGGGGCAAGGTGCTCAGAGCCCGGGAGCAGCAGCGAAGCCTGGGGCTCAGGTCTGTTTCCCACCCACCACTGTGTCCCCCGCAGCCATCATTTCCTCCTTTCCTCTAGGAGGCGGCGATAATCACACCTCCCTCAGAACTGCTGTGGATGAAACGACAGGGTAGAAGCAAGTGCTTTGTAAGGAAGAAAGTGCTGCTGGTCTAGCTATTCTGTTGTCAGTGGGGATGGAGAGCAAAGGCAGCAGAATCCAGAGGAGGAGGAAGAGGAGGAGGAGAAGGGAGGGTGGAAGGAGAGGACCAGGCACCTGGGGTGCAGGGCGGGCAGCACAGCAGGGAGGCCGGAAGGTTGCCATAGGGTACCAGCCCCAGGAGCCTCTGCTCTGCGGGAGGTGCTCTCGTGGGGAGTCAGGACACCAGCTGGAGGCCCAGCTCTATGTACTGGCCGTGACTTCACGGCCAAGAGCTCCTAATCGGTGGCTATCAGACTCTGGAATCCCATGTGAGCATTCATTCACAAGTACTGACCCTGGTGCCCCACATCTGACCAGCTGTCTCTGACTCTACTGGTGTGGGAGCTGGGCCCACAAACGGTGCAGCTTCAAGAAAGAACCACGGTTCAACCCTGTGTGGTCCTTGGGCCTTTTCTTCAGTCAGTTTGTTCCACTGACCACAAGATGGTGCACTCTCTCTGCAAAAGCTCTGATGTGCACCAAATGGGAAACAATCCATTTTCTCTATAATCCTGAGAGAATGGATTTGAATTTAACAATCTGCATAGCATCTCATTAAGCCAGAATTCAGTACCCTCGGTGTCCAGCCATTTAATGTGGGTGTTCCCGCTAGGAACCGAACTGGGTTGGGACGTGTCTATTCCTTGCATTCCTCAGGGGCTCTAATGAACAGCTGAGTAGGCACTCACTGTGATTCATGATCATCATCGTTAGTATCAACAACTAACATTCATTCAGTCCTTTACCAGTTGCAAAGTGCTTTCCTCGGAACAACTCCACGAAATGGGTCTTGTTCTCATTTATAGATGAGATGAAGCTCAGAGGACTCGTTCAAGGTCACTAAGTGAAAGTTGGCAGAACCAGACCCTGAGCCCTTCTTCCCTACTGCACTTGGGTGAGGAGGGTGGGCAGCCTCGGAGCGGCTGGCAGTGGCCAACCACTGGGGACCAGCAAGTACAGCCCCGAGAGGGGAAACGCCTCAGGACCACCGCGGACGACTTCCTAAGCAAGCAAGAAAGATGGACAGGTGTTCTCAGGGAGTGTTGTGCTGTCAGACAGCAGGTCAGTAGTGAGGCTGGACTGGGCTGAGTGATCAGCTGAGGTAACACGTGTGAGGTTTCTAGTGCAAAGATGTATATAGCCAGCAGTCACTCAACAAGAGGGCAGATCTTCATTATTTTTAATTTTCTCTTCCAGGAAAATGAACTGCTATGCCAACAGGAAAAATGAATGTTAATTCTGCCTTAAGAAAAAGTCATACGCTCATCTCCAAAGGAAATTCTTTTCTATACCAGCAAGTGGTATCTTATGAGGTTAGTGGACCCGATAAAGATCCTTTATTTACAAGATTGCTTACAGACTTGCTGCCAGGCAGACTCCTGCAGTCAGTCAGGAGCCAGGTGTCAGGGTCGGAACCCCATCCCCTAGGGTGTCTGCATCCCAGACGAAGAGGCTGCAAGTGTGGGTTCCAGTGCTTGGAGCAGGGGGACTGGCGTCAGGACAGCAGCAGGTGCATGGAAAGCCTGAGAGATGCATGTTTTGATCATTTTATTGACTGTTGTAGCCACTGTCTGTGCCTCCGCTTCCCCGTCTGTAAAGAGGTGGTAACAGTGTCTGTCTCATGGGAGCATTGTAAGGATCAAACAGTTGATTTGTAAAGTGCTCAGGCCCCATGCCCAACATGCAGTAAGCACTGTGTTTCTTCCATGGTAAATACATGGATATGAGCATATCCATTCATATATTTTATAAGTGAAATTTGAATTTTTTCAAAATCCCAAATAATTTTAAAATTATGTTATTCATGCACTTGTAGGTACAGGAAATATACTTCACAAAGATTAAGATATTGCCTTATGATTAAAAATTGAAATCCCACTGAAAATGCACACGTTTGATTAGAATGGTGCTGTATACATCACCTTTTGGGCCTTATAACTATGCTCTCCCTTCATTACTGCCGACGGCAGACAAGTCTGTCCATGCCTGTCAAGAGGCAAATACAGGCAGCAGCACAGGGTTTTATTTATTTTTTTTCATTTTTTAATTTTTAGTCACTATGTACATCTATAGAAATAAAGTGTAATGCAGCAATCAGATTTTTCTTTCTCTGTTAAAGAAAAGTTTTCCATTTTCTCCAGGCGATTTCTTCTAGGTTTGGAAATTAGTGTTCCTTTCAGAGGGCACCCTTGGCATTTTCTGGACTATAAAGACTTCACCCGAGTTTCTGGGTGAGGGGTGTTCCATAGTGATACTCAGCTCAAACTTCCATCTTCAAGTATGAATTTAAAGCATTCACACAAAAAAGCGTTTGCTCTGAGGGATTTCATGAATCCCTGGAGAAAAAATGGAATGCCGAGAGTGTAATAAAGCAGGACTTGGAAGAAAAACACAAGCATTGAACACTGCTTTTCAATCTAGGGATCATTTCTTTTCATAACCCGTTTTGGCATTTGCTTTTAGTAGAGCTACTACACTGTTTCCTAGTAATGGCTATGCAAGACTTCGGTTTCTTTTTCTTGCAGGCTGTTTTGAGGAGATGGGGATAAGGATGTTTCATTTCCAGCTACCATGACACTCCCTCCTCTGTCCTCCTGGTACCTGGGCCAACACATCCAATAGCAGCCCCATCTCCCTGCAGAAACCAGCTCAGAAAGCCCTGCCACTGCGGCCTACCCCCCGCCCCCGCTCCATCCCCAGCCCCTGACCCAGGAGCAGGTGGGAGACCTAGGGGCTGGACAGAAGCAGGAACGTGATCCAGGTACTTGGGTGGAACCTAAACTACAGTTTTACCCTACAAACACAAAATTTTAAAAGAAGTTTAAGTTCTTTAGTACCAAAATTACGGAGCAGCCACATTGAGCATACCACAGCCTTCTGTGCATTTAGCCAGAACCCTAACCAACATCGCATGATGGTTTCCATGGAAACATGAAATTCTAATTCTAAATCCCTGACCTCAAATTAACTTTTACCACAAAACTATTTCGCATACACCCAACACACTCAGGGACAGTTCCTGCTTCCATCAATCAGGCTGTCCATCTCTCCATCCATTGTCTTTTTTTTTAAGGTACAGCATAATTGCCACAGAAATATGAAAAGCGAAAAGCTAAGATTGAAATAATAAAGTTAAATATTTTATATCTATTGAGTTCAAACTGCAATGGTTCTGTTTCAAACTCATCTTCACTGAGTTTAAAAAAATCAATATTAAAAAAATGTCTCCTTTTTTATAGGAGTGGTGTGGTATAAAACACAGTACAAGTTTTGTAAACTGTAACTCTCAGGTGAAGCTACTTAACTTTTCCCAAGCCTTGGTTTCCTTATAGATAAACAAATTATTATACTGACTCCCTACAATGAATTTTTAGCTGAGATCATGTAAATCTCTAGCAATAGATTTGGCAGTTTTTTCTCGTCCTTTCTCCCGCTTAATCTATTTAATCTTTTTGAACTCACTGCTTCAAGTCAATAAAAATTTTTAAATCACATTTAAGTTCCAGAAGCTGTGATTTAAACTTTTTTCTGTACTTGGGTTCCCTCTCTATTTATCTGCTTGATTTGGGTCAATGTCCAAAACGTACTAATGTGAAAAGATTAACTTACGAACTAAGTAGGTTCAGAGAGCTTCCTTATGTTGATCATTGTGTTGATGCTCACTTGTCTGAACAGATTCACCTGTGCCTACCTCCAAAAAAAAAATAGATTTTCACAAGACTTTGTGGATTTCACCTTTCCCCCCCTTGAACAGAGATTCAGACTTTCCTAACAGCCTCAACCAAGATTCTTTCTGTAACGACAGTTACCAAAGTCAGATTATACTTGAATGAATCAAAGAGCGACCTCAGTGAAGGACAAACTGGGCTTTATTTAAGTAGATGCGTCAGGTGTCCTTCAGTGGATGCAGACAGGTGTCTGTCTCGCGGCAGAAGCAGAGGTGAGGGTGGGGAGTGGCATTCTGCACGCAGAGCAAATGTGTGTGAGGAGTGGCAGGGGCCGCTGTCCAGTGGGGTCCCGCTCCCTCCCTCTGCTGCTTGGTGTGTCCGGGACCCTGCCTCCTCTGGACACGCTCTCACGAGTCCCCATTCCTGGTTCCTGTCCTCTTACTCTCAGAGTTGGACCTGCCTGTTGGTAGGAAGGATGCCACGGTGTCGCAATCCTCAGTGTTTTCAGGCAATGCTGTGTCCGCTGCAGATCATGCCCTGCCTGCCAAGCTTGACCTCAGGGTAAAAAATATACTCTCTGCTGGGGGAAAACCTGAAGACCTGGGAAATTCAGCACAGTTTATAGCCCCCGCCCCCCCAAATCACATGTATAAGCCCATATTCTAAAATGTCATTTCCTGTAGTTTATAGCAGGATCAGAATGCTTTCTTTGCTTTGAACTGAAAGGCAGTGTGTTTCCCTCCTCTCAGAAAAGATGTGTTTCTCTCATGTGGCAACGATACTGCCAACACTTGGGAGATGTCCAGACACCTGGCATTTACCCTGTGTCCGGTCCTACATTCCTCTTCAGGAGTGCTGATTTTATCTTATTTTGGGTGCAGAAATAAGGCTAAATGAATAGGCAAAAAGTAGACCTATAGAAATAGCTTTAACTTATTAATTAACTCATCTTTGACAGAAATTTTAGATAAAAATGGTCCAGAGGACAAAGTGCATAATTAATGATGAGAAAATGATTCGTTCAAGTTCCATAATAAAGAGTTCTCCCTGCAGTAATCACTTGTCCAGTGTTTCATTCATGTGAAAGTGATTTTTACTTCTTGCTTCTGTCCCCTTCAGTCCAGTACTGTTCAGTCTGCATTTCCGTGAGTCGGGAAATCGTGCGCTGAAATGCAAAGGTTTCCTCTTCTCCGGTAAATATGGAGAGACCTTCTGCTGTGCCCTGGTGACCAAAAACAATAACCCAGCATCAGTTAAACCACCACCAGATTAAAAAAAAGGCAGTCTTTCTCCAAAAGTGCACACCAAAAATAAGTAACAGCAAGCAGCAGTAGTTCTGGCACTTTAGAAAGAGGTCCACGCCCTCCCCAAAGCCTGACAGACAGGGCCGCACTCACTCAGAAACCAAGATGGTGCAGCTCCTGACATGCATCCTTTCAAACGGTCAAAGACACCATTTGGATGGAAGGACTGCTCTTAGAGAGATCACCATTTCAAAAGACCACAGCACATGGGTTTATAAGCAGCTATTTATTTCTACATGTAGGCATAAGTAATCATATTTTCAAAGTTTTCTTTTTAAAGAGTTACTGGTCTCATTTTCCCAAACTTCTGAGAATACATAATTTCTCCTCAGGTCAGTAAAGAACTGCTTTCTCATTTGAAATGGCCTTTACCTCTGGGGTGGGGAGAATGAGGCACCCCTCTCATTTGGGAGGTGAGGGTTTATAGATAGTTTTAAAATTTTGACTAATGTTTCTTTACTAAATGTATTGGGGTAAAACTGGTTGTTATTGTGTACATTCCAGGTGTTCGACTTTACGACGTCTGTGTACCACTGTGTGTTCCCCACCTGCAGTCTAGTCTCCTCCTGCCCCCATATTCCTGACCCTCCTTACCCTTTTCATTCTTCTCCTCCTGGAACCACCACACTGTCATCTGCACCTGTGAGCTTGTTTTCTGTTTATGGATTTGTTGCTTTTGTTTTATGTCCCATATCTGAGTGAAATCATACAGCTCTTGTCCTTTTCTGTCTGACTTATTTCCCTTGATATAACACTCTCCAGATCCATTCATAATGTCACAGATGGCAATACTTCATCTTTTTTATGGCTGAGTAGTATTCCACCGTATAAATGTACCATATTTTCTTTATCCAATCGTCCATTGAAGGACACTTAGGTTGTTTCCATGTCTTGGCTATTTGTGAATAATGCTGCAATGAACAAGGGGTACATATATCTTTATGAATAAGTGTTTTAACTTTTGGGGCTAGATACCCAGGAGAGAGATTATTGGGTCATATGATAGCTCTATGCTTAATTTTTTGAGGAAACTCTCTAGTGTATTCCACAGTGGCTGCACCAATTTACATTCCCACCAGTGGTGTGTAAGGGTTCCCTTTTCTCTGTATCCAGTCCAGTACTTGTTATTTCCTGTCTTACTGATAACAGCCATTCTAACAGATAGGAAGTGGTATTTCATTTCGGTTTTGATTTGCATTTCCATGATAACAAGTGGCACTGAGCATCTTTTCATCTATCTGTTGGCCACTTGCACATCGTCTTTGGAAAACTATCTATTCCAAGTCCTCTGCTCATTTTTTAATCAAATTGTTTTTTTTTTTGTTAAGTTATATAAGTTCTTCACACATTTTAAATTTTATCACCTTATTGGAGGTATCATTTGCAAATATCTTCTCCCAAGGGGTTGGCTGCCTTTTTGTTTTGTTGATGGTTTCTTTTGCTGTGCAGAAGCTTTTTAGTGTGATGTAGTCCCATTCATTTTTTTTCTTTTACTTACCTTGCCTTAGGGGTCAAGTTCAGCCAAACCCTTCTGAGACCAAGGTCCATTAATTTATTGCCTATGTTTTCCTCTATGTAGCTTATTGTTTTAGGTCTTACATTCAAGTCTTTAATCCATTTTGAGTTAATGTTTGTGGATGGTATCAAAAAGCCCTGACTAATATTTCAATTGTCTACAGTTGAGAAATACACCCTGTGATGCTTATTTATATTTATATATCAGAAGGCAATGCAGTCACTTTTGGTTGACCTGGGATGGATCACCAAAACCCAAGTACCCAGAGAACTGAGCCCACCAGCATTGGCTGATTCCCTCAGGGTGGCCCCAGAGTCTGGCACCCACAGGTTCTCCATACGTGTTTATGGAAGGGGGTTGGGAGAAGAATCATGGGTTTCTTTTTAAGCCAAGGGCCTTGCTAAGCACTCCATGGCCTTAGGATAGCCAGCCCACATGCTTGGACACTACACTGTGTGCTCTACAAACCCTGCAGACATGAACGAGAATATGCAGAAAAGGCAGTGTGGTGTGGCCGAATACGCCAAGAACGGAACACAGGTGGCCAGGCGTCCAGCCCTGGGCTGCCAGCAGAGAGTGGTATGACCACATGCCCATGAGTCCACTAATCTGTACTTCGTTTCGATCAAAGGCAAAAATGATCATTGAGATTGTAATTCTCTATATTTAGTGATATTGAGACTAAGTGCTATACCAGCTTAAGAAGAAAGCAGCAAATCAACAGTTAAATATATACTGCAGTCCTTTTTCAAAATGTACCCATGTTTCAAACCAAAAACAATTAAGCTGTTTTATAATAAAACAAGATTATGTCAATATCAACTACCTGGCTCAGCCCCAAATCATCCATCAGAATTCTGCTTTGCCCCAACTCACTGTCGTGCTGCTGATGCAGGAACAAGCTGGATAAAGGAGTCGACGCGGAGCAAACCACGCGCACCTGAGGCAGAGGACAATGAGAGACGGTGTTACTCCTCACATTTCCTAAGTTGAAGGCAAGAACAAATCTCTCACAAAATAAAGTTTTGTTTGTTATAACATGGAGCTTATAAAATGTCCATATTTTTTCTAACAGTTTGTATCTGTTTCAAGTGATGTTTTTAAACTGCACACTACTTTTCAAAATATTTGCATATACCATCACATGAAGTAGGGAGCCAAGGTTTTACTGGGCGGCGTCAGGCCTGGAGAGGTCTCGGTTCGTGGCGCCAGACCAGATCGTCCAGTTCTGAGTCCGACGGCCTTCCCATTACATCTGAGGCTGACGTGTCCACCTGGCTGTTGGGGGCTGTCTCTGGGTGCATCGGAGACGCTCTCCAGGTGCTCTGTGCCTGGGCCACCACTGGCTGGGTGGGGCACTGCTCAGTCCAGTGCACTGCCACTTGAATTATACCCCGAGTTTCCAGAACCTACATCGATATGAATATCCTGCCAAGACACTCTTCAAAAAAGACTAAGTTTTACATTAATATTTCTTGATTACACAAGTGTTTGAGTGAGTGGGCATATGTGATAATCATATGTTGGAAAGAGTTTTTCTATCTTTATAAATTTTATGTCCACTAGTTTAAATACACAGTAGACTCTCCTTGGTGTTTAAAGAGTCTTGAATTTATTTTTAGGATTCACAGCTATCATTTTAAAATCATTATTTAAATAAATATGCAATAGTTTAAAACAATACATTGACATTTGGGACTAGTTTTTCCATATCCAAAAGGCCTCCCATCTCCTTTTATAAATTCTTTTAATCAAAATGACACATTCTTCATTATTTAGATGGGAATACCCTTATTTCACAAATTTCTATGACTACATTCTAGAATAATGTCTATTTAATGCTAATTTCTAAAATAAGATAATTTTGACTATTCTAAATGTGCAATTTAGTTAACATAAATGTTAGGAGAGTCCATCATATTGCCAGATAAATCTTTTTTCTCTAATTAGGAGGTGAAACAGTGGGGGTGGGGATCATAAACTTTCTTTAAGTTATTCCTAGCTGGAAGATTTTTAAAAAGTAAGAGTTCATCAATGCTGCACTCTAAGAACCACCTACTAATGCCCCTCCACCACTTTCTTCTTGGAGCGTCAGCCTTCTAAAAATAGAGCGCCGCCTCCAGGCTCACTCCCTTGATTCCACTCCCACCCCGTGTGACTATGTCCGAGCAGAGTCTCTGGGTGAGTGACCCCGGAGACCACTAAGCAGCGATGACACTTGATCCCCCAGCTCTAGAGTTCTCAGCTTCCAGCCTCTCCTGACCGAGGATCCCAGCATGGTGGCCCCACAGGAGTGTGCGGCAGCCTCTGAGGTCACTCACTGAAGCAGCCCCCTCAGCCCTGCCCCAGAGCCCTGCTGGCTGTCCTTCGTGCTCAGGCCCAGCTCAGGGGCTTTGCTGCAAACTCCCCACCCAGGTGGGAGGTTTGTCACCCTGGATCAAAGTTCAGCCACCACTTCTCAGCATTGTAAGATTCACTGAAGGAGCATGTGAACATGCAGACTCCTTCCAGGCCCTGTCCTGGGTCCTCCTGTGCCAGATGGGGGAGGCTCTGGAATCCAGATCTTAAGTAGCCCAGCTGCTTCTGATGCAGGTGTTCCTCAGCAGGACTTCCCGGCGTCTCCCCCCAACCGAAAATCAGTCTGCTCTCCCCCTAGACTCTCAGGGTGCCATCTGTCCAAGAGACCATCCCACAGTGGCAACTTCACATTCAGCTCTGTGGACATTTGATTAATGTTTCCCCAACCCTCAACTGTAAATTCCACGATGGCAGGCACCCTGTCTGGCTTTGCTTGACATTGAACTTCTAGCACTTAGCACGGGGCTTGGTGTGACAAAGATTGCTAAGGAACAGATAAATGAAACATTAAATCCTCTGCCTCCCAGAAGATTCTGGCACGTTCACCCTCCCACCAAAGTCCCTTCGATTTTAAAATCGCTGCTCTATCTATTTCTGTACAACAGTAAAGTGATATTTAAACTAACTCTAGTTCGAAGCTGTACTAATACTTTCACAGTACATGTACATTTGCAGACATATACTATCAATTGTGGCTCACTTTCTCCAAAAGCTCACTACATGCCACATGACGCTCTAAGTGCTTTACATCTTCATTTAATCCTCACAACAGCCATGCGACCTAAGTCCCACCGTTACTGACTTTTTCTACAGAAGGAGACTGAATCTCTAGAGGTTAAGCTGGTCCTCAAGCAGACAGCCCGGCTGCAGGGCCCACTCCTTAACCACGAGGTGACACTGGGTCTCATGAAGGGACAAGAGCTCCGCACTTCAGGCTAAAACGTGTCACCGAAACACCCAACAAGACAGAACAATGCTAGTTACTAGCCTTTCTGGGCCATTAGGAGACAGCCAATATTGAGGAGGTTCTTAGATATTCATTCATTTGTTCATTCATTATTTTATTAGTTCTATCAGTTACTCATGCAACAAATAATTTATTGAGCACTCAGTTCGGGTAAGGCGTTGTGTTGTACATCACTGCAGATAAAGCCCACAATATGTCTAGCTGAATGATGGAATCACTGACATAGCAGAGGGTCTGACGATGGGAGTTTCCTGATACTACTACTGCTAGTACTACTGGTACTGTTACTACTAGCACTTACACAGTGCTCAGCTTGTACCAAGCACTGTTTTAAATGCTTTACATGGACTAGCTCATTTTGTCCTCACAATTCTCTGGAGTGAAAATGTTATCATCCTGATTTACAGATGAGGGAACTGAGGCACAAAGGATCCTGGTCTAAGTGGTAGACCAGGATTCTAGCCCAGAGATCTGGTTCCACAGCCCAAAATGTGCAGTTTGGAGAAAATGCACATTACATCCTTACCTTGAAATCATAAAAGTTATCAATGAGAGTTATGAATCTTCGAGCCTCAGTCCTTTTTGCCATTGTAAATTGTGGAATGTTACGCAAAAATACTGTATCAAAGGTCTTTGATAGTTCCAAATAGTCACTGGCTCCAAGTGGCTGTAATTAAAATGAAGTAAAAGACAGAAGATTAAAATAAGCCAATTCTGGTTGCTCTTGGATTAGTTTCATTAGAAAACACCTCTTATTTATTTATTTATTTATTTATTTATTTATTTATTTATTTATTTTGTCGTGATGTGCCCCCGGTGGTAGCTTTGGGGCAACTCGACCAAATGGGACAGTCTTTCCAGAACAGACAAAGGATGGAGCACGCTAGGGGGCAGCAGAGGAGACAGGGGCACGGTGGGAGTGAAAGGGTATCCCCAGCCACCTCCGTGGGGAACTTGTAGGCCCCCATCCTAAATCCAGTCTTCACTCTTTTTATTTATACGGCATAACTTTAAACATGTCCTAACAAATCCTTCTGGGGCTCAACCACAAACAGCCACTGTTATTAAATAGAGCTACCTTACAATGACATGCTGAATATTATGTCACCATTTTGAAATAAGACTATGCCCCATTACGAAACTCATCAGAAAATGTTTTCATGTAAGGTGAGGTACAATTTTTCGGGTGTGATGCAGGAGACACTGGTAACCCCCTGCAGAGAGCAGGGGGCTTCAATGACCAGAAGCAGACAGAGACCTCAGTGTAATGTGGCACCACGTGCTGCCACCTCTTGATTCGAGGGGTTATAGGGCTCAAGGTCCACAAAATTACTCACAAAGATGCCACCTACAGATACAAAGTGCTCGCTCCTGAAACATGAATTTAACTCACAAAAACTATGAAACTAGCTGCAAACACGCCCTTTGGGGTTAGGAACACTCCCAGGAAATGCCACCCTCCCTGTTGTGAGGTGCGTGTGGAGGACTGTACCTGTGAGCAGAAACCGTGAGCGGGGCTCAGGGGAGTGTTTCTGGACCCACCAGGGTGTGGGGGGGCCCAGAGCCTAGGTGGCCGCGATCTGCTTGGAGGTCTCTCAGAAAGCTCCTAGTTCCTCCTGACCCATCCTAGTGCTGGGACACAGGCACTAAGCCTCCTCAGTTTCTGGCAGAATCCATCAGTGCTTTCTCTCCCTGTCCAGAAATGTCCCCTGCACTTGGGGAGCCATTAGCATGAAAACTTCTTTCAGAAATTCAGACAGGCGTAGTTTTCTGGGGGAATGAGGGAATTGTGAGGGGAGCATCTTCCCCACCTGAGGACCCATTCGTTTAAGCCCACCACTACCCTAATGACGTTGAAAACGGTTACCCTGGAGAAAGACTTCTCACGGAGGTCTGGGAGGTAAGAGCAAACCTGAGACTCAAGTTCTGGAGAAATGGTTCCCTCAAGAGATAGCAGTTCTGAGGAGGAGGCAGCAATTTGGAGGCCTGGGACAAAGAGGCAGAGAACCATAGAGAGCCCCGAGAATTACCTGAGTCCTCTGGAAGTCTGCTTAGGGACTTCCCCATCTCCACTCACCAACCAGGTACCAAATGGGGGAAGAGGGAGATAACCTTGCCTCTCCCAGCTCCCTCCCTTGCTGGAGTGCTTTTACCTCCAGACCCAGTGCCTGACCTTAGCTGGGCCTCCCCTGCTCACCTCAGCCACACAGCGTCTTGAGAGGGGGTCTCTGTGTGTGTGTGGTTGGTTTAAGCCCGGCTCTCACACAAGGAAACCTTGCTGCCAAACCTGATATGGACCAGGAGCGTGCTACAGAGTAGCAGGAACGAGGACTCTAGACTGCTTGGATTTGAATCCTCAGTCTGTTACTTACAAACTATGTGCTTTTGGCAACTTATGCAATCTTTCTGATCCTTAGTATTCCCATCAGTAATATGGGAATTTGACTCCTATCCCATAGGATTTTAAATGAAATCATGCATGTAAAGCATTTAGCACAGTGCCTGGGGCATACATTGACAACCAGACCATTTTGGCTGCTTTGAACTTTTACTATTTTGAGCTCAAAAGATTAGGCTCGGTACAAATGAGCTGAGGGTGTAAAGAAGTGTCATTTGCTACGGGACCAGTTAGTGCTGCTCAACCATCTTAAACCCTCGATCAGCCTCTGTGCATTTCCCATCCTCGGAGTCACAGCAAGGACCAGACGAGACCATGGAATTCTCACGTAATGAAAACAATCACCAAATACAGTGCCGTCATGCCAAAGAGGATGACCCGCAACACACCTCCCGTGCTCTGAGGGAGACACACAGTACTTCTTCGAGATAAGTCAGATTTTAGTGTCTCACCTTTTGTAGATAAGAAAATATATGTAAAAAATGTAAACCTCGTCTTCAGTATGTAGTTACGTATAATTAAGCTCACTCTTTATGCACGGACGTGATTTCTATCAGTGTAACTACGTGCCCAAGGAAAATCATCATCAGAAGTGCGCTGAAGTGCCGAGGGCAACTGAAAATCAGAATTTTGCCCACTCAGCTATTTTTACAAATTATATACCTTTGTCAGTAGGTTCTGCATTTGCCATTATATTAGCAAATATCCCTTTCTTTCATATCCCTAACAAAATTATATGCTCGATCACAAAAGAAAAACTGAGCTTAATATAGTTATCTATCTCCTTTAGAAACGACGGTCATTGGGGAGAATGAGGAGTCAGGGTTTAACGGACACAGAGGTTTCGTCTGAGGTGATGGGAAGGTCGCATGTGGACCCCGATGAAGACTGCACAGCAGTGTGCGTGTACTTACTGCCACCACAACGTACACTTAAAAATAAAAAAAAAATGGCAAATTGTATGGTATATGTAATGTTACCACAATAAAAAAACAGTCATTAAAACAAGGAAAGGTTATTAATTGCCAAAGAAATTCCAATCTGGTCCATGGAGAGAGAGCAATATTATTTTTCTTTAAAAACATGAGAAAGAAGAATGAAATGTATTACTCCAGGAAGTCTTTTCCCAAAACAAATCAGCTCCACTGAGATTAAGATTAATTTTAAATATAAAAAAGACTTGTTTGGCCCTGGCTGGTGTAGTTCAGTGGATTGAGTGTGGGCCTGCAAGCCAAGGGGTCGTCTGTTCGATTCCCAGTCAGGGCACATGCCTGGGTTGTGGGCCAGGTCCCCAGTACTAGGTATGTGAGAGGCAATCACACATTGGTGTTTCTCTCCCTCTCTTTCTCCTTCCCTTCCCCTCTCTCTAAAAATAAATAAATAAAATTTAAAAAAATTTTTTTTAAGTTTTTTTAGTAAATATTAAAAAAGTATGTTTTCTTATACTGGTTTCAATGCTGAATTGTCCAAGAAGGGACAAACAAACTTTCAGAATTGACTTTGGTGACAGATGGGGATTTCTTATTAATCCGAAATGCTCTTTTTCATTAATTGAAATAAGTTAAACAGTTGTAGATAAAAATATAGAAGAGGCTTTGTTCTGTGACTTCTGGTCATGTGACCTTGAGTAAGTCTCTGAACTTCTGTGTCCCCCATCACAGGACCTGTCCCTCGGGTTTGTCCCAAGGGCTCAATGTGTTGACTGCGTGCAAAATCTTAAAACTGGAGCTGTCGCACGGTTAAGTGCTCAAAACATCAGCTATTAACTTACAGAGTTCAGGTGCGAAGTACATGAAATGACATACTGCATACACACTATTGGGTATACAACAGACAATAAATAGTAGCTATTCTTTTATTAACTATTAAGTAACCTTTTCCTTGGCTCATTAAACCCTGCAGGCTAAACAAGAAAACAGGCAGGTAAGAATTGGTTGAAAGGTAAAAGCTGTTTCCTTTGGTCCTTCCTGCTATCCCTAATCCACCAAAACTTCTGCCATCCTGGCACATAGCCTTCCATGGAGTCATATAGAGATGACAAAAATAGCTTCTGCCCCAGGTCTGCTCCCTCGCATAGGTCTTTTGGTGATACCATTAGCACCACTGGTAGGGAAAGCCCAAGGCCTACGTGATGAAGAGCCCCTGAAGCAGTACATGACCCACAGAAAGTGATTAATATTCGCTGAATGAATTAATGAGTCAACGTGTTACTAAAACATACCATAGCCTGGGGGCAGGCCTGCCTATTCCTTCTTTTAAACCTATTTGCCTCAAAAGATATTTGAAACACACAAAAAATCACATCCTTTCTTACTTGGCCCAAATGCCCCACTCTCAAGGCAAACCCCTGGTGGGTATCCTAGTGTGCATAGAGGAAATGTCTAGAAAGATATAGAGCAACGTGTTAACACAAGTTATCTTTGGGTAGTGAAATAAAACATGAATTTGGTTCCTTTGTTATACTCATTTGACCCTCCCTCCACCCCCAATAAACTTGTGTTACTTTTTTTAAAAAAGATTTTATTATTTATTTTTAGACAGAGGGGAAGGGAGGTAGAGAGGGAGAGAAACATCAGTGTGTGGTTGCCTCTCGAGCTTCCCCTACTGGGGACCTGGCCCACAACCCAGGTATGTGCTCTGACCAGGAATTGAACCAGCGACCCTTTGGTTTGCAGGCTGGCACTCAGTCCACTGAGCCACACCAGCCAGGGCTGAACTTGTGTTACTTTTAAACAGCAAATACAATAATGCCTTTTTGGAAGGTCATTTTTATAATGGGCATCTTATTTTTTGTGTCTCATCTGTGTGAGATCATAGTATCAGTTTTGACATGGACCATTTTTTCTTTGTTTTCTTATTCTACAGAAGTAGGATTTTTTTTTTCAGGGATATTTAAAAAGAAAATAAAACATAAGCTGAACACATATTTTCTTTAAAGTTTGACAAAAGAATAAAGGATTTGATATTTGGGGTGAAATTTGACTTTAGTTATATAGTTACAGTCAACTAATGATTCTTCACTCCAGAGCAGCCAAAGAGAGGGAGGGGAAGGTGAAGGGCAGCCTCCCCAGAGAGTTCGTGTTTGGTCCTCACAGCCAAGCATCAGAGCTCCCCAGATCAAAGGCCGAAGTAAGGCCGAAACCCACGTCACAGCCCTGGCCGAGGTGCTCCCACTTATATCGTGTCTCCATCTGAGCAGGTTTCTCCCTATAAGCTCGATGAGCACATGCTGTCAGTGCCCCCTCTCCCCACCACATCCGACAACCCCCAGCCCACTGGTGCCTGCGCACTGCCTCTGCTCTATTCTCTCCTTTCTCCTCCTGGATGCTAAAGGAACCTAGGTGAAACCTCATATTCTCCATTTCTTTTATTCTACCTTTTGTATTATCCTCCCTGCCCCACCTCCTTATGGTTCATTTTGACTAGTTTCCTCTGACCTCCATTTCTAAGTCTATTATGTCTCCCCTCAGTTGTGTTTTATCTGCTCTTAAACTCATCCACTGAGTTCTAAATTTCAGTTATTGTACTTTACATTTCTAGAATTTATATTGGTTCTTTCTCAATACTGATATATCTCCTTTTATAGTCTCTAGATCCCTACAGTAAAATTTCCAAGCCTACCTCTTAAAAAACATCTTTCAAAATGTAAGTCTAGTTGTTTAAAATATGGACTCATAATTTCAATATCTGGAGTTCATAAATTTATTGTTGATTGTTCCTTGTTCTCATTCACAGTCTTTTCTCCTCATACATTTGGCTATCTTTGTGTTTCGGATTTTATCTTTGAAAAAAAATACTTGAAAAAAATCCAAGTTCAAGGTCTGAAGTATTCTGAGATACTTGGATCACACAAGGTTTTGACTTAAGTCCACAAAAGAGCTGGTTTACTTCTGGTTCACACTCAATTCCTCAAGTGCAATCCTCAGGGTTCCATTGAAAGAAAGAGGCAATATACAAGGTTCCCACCTTAGTCTCTGACTCTTGTCCCACTAACCCAATGAGATTGCCAAAAGGAAGCTCAGCTCAGCCCAGCTCACTGTTTTACGGGGCATTGCTAGTGCTCACCAATATCATGTTTTCCTCTACTTCCTGGGCACACGGCGAGACTATATTCCCAGTTTCTCTCCTGCATTTACATATGGCCGTGTGACCAAGTTCAGGCAAGTCACCTGTGAGAGAAAGTGATGTGCATCGCTTCTAGATCCGGCCCATAAAAACATCCCACAAAGAATACTCACTTCCTTTACTCATCTGCTGGCTGAACGGGCCCTTAAAGGAAGGTGGAGGCACAACAGGGATGAGGCCTGGATGTGTGAAGGGCCTCACGGGGCAGAGCTTCCCAGCCAATCTGCACTGGATGGTGATAGGAGCAAAAAAGCCATGTGCATTTAGTAAGCCTCTGAGATTTGTTTGCATGTTGTTTGTTTCAGCAGTTAGCCTATCCTAATAGTTATTTCATCCAGCCTCCTTTGTTATCTAACTAGAAGGTTGGTGCAGATTACAGAGAAAGAGTTCGCCGTTACTGGAAGTGGAAGATTTCCTAACACTTCCTTTTCACAAAAGATGTTAACTATCAAAACTTTCTCTTCAAATTTTCTTTGCATTATCATTAAAAATTTTACTCAGGAACTACATTTAGTCATTTGCAGCATCAAGCCTGACTTTTAAAAAGTTGTGTTTATGAAGGTAAGTTTCTCATTATGATTCTGAGAAGATTTATTTAAAAGTTTTGTTCAAATTCAGTATTTGACTTATTTTAAAATATTTTTATAAATTTATTTTTTCTTGTGACTATAAAATATACAGAAATATAATAAATATTTTCACCAAACCACATACAGATACTATCATTTCTGGCGAGTGATATCCTGATCACTATGACTGATAAATTGATACTAATCTTGCCCTAGGACTCACCCCACCTTTCTCTAGCCTTCCATATTTAAAGATGTTTGGGGCATTCAACTGTATTCACTAAAAAAATTATCTAGAAAATTATGACAATTTTAAACCCACTTGTACTGTTTTCGGAGAAATGAGGAATGCCTAGATGAGGCTGACTGATTAGGTAAAGCTCCAGCTGTTCTTGGCTCCTTGTCCACGCCCTTGGGACTGTGACTTTCCAGCTCTGCCACTATGACATGGAGCCTAACGTGCCCGAGTCTTCAATCTGGGGTGGCCCTGTAATTTACCACAGCGAAAAGAATGGGGCAGAAGAGACACATTTCCAGTTCTGAGCTCAGGTCTCAAAAGGCTTTGCACACTTCCACTCACTCTTTTACAACACCTAGGCTGTCCTGCTGGAGGAAGAGAGAACCTAAGAAGGGCAGGCCGTTGTCTAAGCTGAGAAAGCACCCTAGGCCAGCCTACAGCCATTGGCTCACCAAAACCGATGGGAAAACCCAACCAAGATCAGCAAAGCTGGCTGCAGATGCAAAAGTGGGCCCAGAAGAGATCCAAAAACTTCCCAGATGACCTACATATGAAAGCAATAATAAATGCTTATTTTTTACCTTTGGCATGTGAAGTAAGAGCTAATTAAATTGCTATTTTTAAAAGACACTGAATTTTGGGTGTAATTTGGTATGCAGCAGTAACTCACTGAAAAATCATACTTGCTAGAGAGACATTTACCTGAAAAAGCACCTAATTTTAGAAGTCATTAGAACATCCAGCACATGTAGAATAAATGATCTAGCTTTCATAGCAAAATATTGGTTTTATATAATTGATGAATACATGGAAACATATTGTCATTTATTTTATATTTATTTTTATAATCAATTTGGAATTTTTGTGGTATAATGTAACCTTTTTTCAAAAATAAAATTTATGATTTACTGTATACAAGAACTAGAAGAAAAAAAGCCAGAAAACTATATGCCATCCTTACAGAATGCAAGAAGACCCAACTAAGTAAAAACAGAAAGCTATAGGGAGAGAGCAAGTTGCTATGAAAAAGAAAGTGGATGAGACAAGCATTGCTTGCAATAAAACTAAAACTGTAAGAGCATTCCAACAAAATAGGGATAGAAATTTTAATAGAGAATTCATGGAACAAAAAATAAATAAAATGTGTAAGAGGCTAATAAATGAAAAATATAAGCTCACTATTAACCAAAAAACCCCCCAAATAACATATTTTTCAGATAGCAATTTTGCAAAGAAAAACAATTATACTACTCAATGCTGCCAAGCATGTAATGCAACACCTCTTGCTACCCAAAGAATAAATGAGTTCAGTTGTTCAGAAAAAAATGTGTTGGATTGTATCAAGAGACTTAAAAGAAGTCATAAACTTGCCCCAATCATCCCGCTTTTAGAAATCAATCTATAGGGAATGATCAGAAATTCAACCAGAGGCTATACACAGGGACTGTTCATAATTATGTGAACCAAAATGCAACTTTAGAATACAACAACTGAGGAATGGTTCAAGAAATTATGGCACATTGATACAATAAAATAATATGCTCCCAACAAATAATGACATTTATGAAAAAATTTATATGGAAACATGATAAAAAGATATATTAATGCAAAATTATAATTGCATTAAGGTATCTGTTTTGCTCAAATTATATATGTGGGGAAGAAGCTAATATATAAAAAATGCTAACAACTGTTATCTTTCAATGGTCTGAGTGGTAGACTTAGAGGTATTTTTATGATCTTTATTTTTTAGAGATTTCTATGTTTTCAAAACAGGAGAGAGACAAAATATGTTATGACAAAAGAAAGAGTGAAAACGGAATGATACTGAAGTGAAACAATGATAATCAGTGGGTTCCAAACAAAGTATACTGTTCGCTTTCGTTTTTTGGCTCTTTAGTGTCCTGCACCTTCCCGAATAATAATGAGGGGTGAATGTGTAAAATATTCAACATAAACGTATATAAAAAAGAGCTTGAGGAGTCACAAATCTACTTCAATTTGCAGCTGCCTCCCTCACTTACTCCAGCATACAGGACTGAGTCCCGGAAGGTCAGTGCTGTCTTATTCACGTCTTCTCTAGCACCAGCAGAGACCAGGGGACAGTCTTGCACAAGACAAGACTGGTGGATAAAGAATATACTGTCACCCAGTCTTCTTCAAAATCAATTGTAACCACTGAATGTTTAATAAGTACAAAGCACTGTGCTAAATCCTACAAGAACTTTGCAAAACACAGAGAAGGCACATTTCTCTACTCTTTTGCCTTCACTCACACACACCAACTTGCATGCCCATGATACCTACTGCAATTGCAAACATTTATACTTTTGTTTTGCATTAGTTGATCCTCCTACGTAAGTAAACCATAGCATAAGACACTTTTTGAAAGCATAATTAGTATTGTAAATTCATGCATTGTGTCCTATGAATAATTAAAGCATATGACTATTTTTGAGTACTAAATGGCACTTCAGTTAGTATCATCCTTGAGTATGTTATTCTAGCTCAGAACTCAAGGAGCATTATCTCATGCAGATTTTTATGATAGATAATGATGATATCCTCCATCTTTCTACCTGAGCAATTAAAAAGTTTAATAGTCTTTCATGTGGCTGGTTGTCGGAATAATTTTCTAAGCAGGAACAATTAAAATTCACTTATTTGATGGTTTGTGCATTCTCAACTATTGTTTGAAACTCTTTGTTTCTGTGGAAACCTGATGAAAACTTAAAGAACTTTAAATCTATAATGAGTTTGCAAAGAGCATTTGTTTTCCTTAATTACTGAAAGTATACAGCTGGATTACATGTAGCACAGTTACTTCACTAACAAACTTTCAGGAAGAAAGAGCCTGCCTGCTGTCTTCTTTCTCCTTTATGAGAAATGGCACAGCTGTCCGCTTCTGTGTGACCCGGTGCCAGGAGTGGGAGCTCCTCAATGCCACACCAAGGTGAAAGGCACGAGCTTTACCACCGACTGCCTTCTGCCCTGCCATGAGCCGCTGATCCACTTCAGCACACACAAATGAGCTGTCAGCTTGAATGTCTTTTTTCTCTGCCTGGCTAATGCTTGTTCTGCCACCATTATCTGAGCTCAAGTAGGATGATTATTATTTCAAGCGCTGTCTAGATTATACTGTCCTAAGGGTTACTCTTTATCTGCATAGACTCCTCTTTATAAATTCTTTGTAGTGATACCCTGATAGCTCCTCATTAAACAAGTGTGTGGCATCTTGCTTTGTTTGCACAGAAATGACAATACCTCCCATCCTAAAGAGGATTACCTTTTAGTAGAAAAACACAGGCTTGAATGAAATCAGAATGAATGTGTCCCTTTCAAAACAAACTAAAAATATAGCAATTGCTGTTAAAGCAATTTATATGCACCAAGTTAATAAAGATAATAATTAGAAAAGAAAACAATGCACCGAAGTGTGTATATTTGTAGAGTAAATAATTTCCCAAGATGGATCAAGTCATATTGCATCTTAATATGAGCAATCTCATTAATATGAAATCTATAACACACAGCTGGGAAATATCTTGCCATTCCAGAAACTCTTACACATTCTATTTCAGAAGGTGTTTTTTGGTGTGCTGAGGATAAGTTTTACTACTTGACTTATATACTCTCAATGGCAGGAGGTTAGTTCTAGCCAAATCTACCAGATCTTTGCTAAACTCTCTATCCTCTCTGTGGCCTAATAACAATGGTTAATATAGTACTCTTTGAGGGGGGTGTCATATTTTATTTTAATGGTGAGTTTTTAGCAATAATGACTCGGCAAGAATAAAATCAATATAGCGAACCAGAGGCAACTGCACCCTTTTCCCACTCCTATTTGACTAACTTTATACACGTAATAGATCTCCAAATTCTGGAAATATCTAATCCTGGAGGTTTTAGAGCTGGCAACTGTCACAACACATAAGCCACATTAAACCAGATCTATTGAGTGCTTAATACGTGAAGAGCACCGTGCTGGGTTTATTTGTAGAAATACTTCCTGTTCATCTGGGAAGTGGAAAACCCCAACAATTAGCATAAAAACATTTGACTTATGGCCTGCACCATGGAAAGCCAAAATAAAAAGTATGAGGATAGATTAAAAACACAACATTAGGAGAATACAAAGAATTAGAAAATCATTATCATTAGTATCATTATTATTATAAATAAGCATCACTGGATTTAAGTATTAATACAACTCCAAGGCAATGATAAAAACTGCAAAATGCTGACAGAAGGAGACTTGGCATGGGGCGGTGAACACACAGTACAATATACAGACGATGTGTCACAGAACTGTACACCTGAGACTTACATAATTTTATTAACCAATGTCACCCCAATAAATTCAATTAAAAATGGAAAAAGAGTCTCCATGAGATGGTAAAAATTAGTGTAATGGGTTATATTAACCACCTGGGATTGAGTAAACCAGACCACTATTTGTTAAGGAATTAGCCAGCGTCCAGTTGTTTACCACACAGCTGACTTGTGAGGGGAGTCAAGAATTTCTCTTTGTGGAAATGGGAAAAACTGCTGTCAACCATACCAACGAAATCAACAGCAGTGAGTTCACGTGCTCAGAGCCCACTACTCAGAAAGACTCCAAATACTTCTGGAATAGAAAATCCTGCCTCGGTAGTTTATTTAGCCTAAGTTTTCGTTTCAACGACAGTGTGAGGGAGAGTCAGACGGTAGCCTTGAGTCCATGAAAAGAGGACTGCTTCTTTGTCCGCAAAGCCGAGGGAAAAGGGCCTTAGTGGCCGCCCACACAGACACTGACTAACCAAGTTCTGGAATCTACTCACAGGATTATTCAACCTGGCTGGACCTCCTACTTAGTTCTCACAGTGCCTAAAGTTTCTGAATGAAGGTAATTAGAGGTTTAAGCGTTAGATTTCATATGAAGCCATGGGGAAACTTCGGATTGCTAACTTTTCTCATGGCTCCCTTGCTAAAATCTGTTTAGTATCAAGCCAATCTAAGCGAATCAGGTTTAGAGACAAGGGAACAACACGAGTGAGTGAGCTGCACAGTGTATTATACTGAATGCTTCGCCTGGCGATTTTCGACCTTTTTCATCTCCTGCAGCACAAACTAATTACTAAAATTCTGGGCACACCAAAAAAATTATTTTGCTGATCTGACAAAAAATAGGCATAATTTTGATTCATTTGCAGCAGATGGCTATTGTTGTGTTGGCTGTTGTCATTTTTTTATTTGACAATCTAAAGGAAAAGAGGTCAGTGCCCCTGACTAAATAATCAGGTACTGCATGTTTTAAAAATTCTTGTGGCACACCAGTTGAAAACTGCTGATTTAGCCTAATAAGAGAACTCATATTCTTCATACCCAGGAACACAGATTGTATGGCATTTTTCAAAAACATGCAATATACAAATATATGTGTGTGTGCATAATTGTTTCATTGGTTAGTTTCTTTAAGGAGTTTTTGCTTAGAAGGTATTTAGTTTAATGTGATCCTGTACTATTAAAAACCATGTGTAATTAATCCTTTAAAATAATAAAGAATAAAAAAATTATTTTAGCTTCACACAGCTAGTCCTTTGAAATGACTAACCCAGACATTAGCAATTCAGCAGACACTGAAAAAAATATTGGCAGGGGAAAGAAAAATAGTCCATCTATTGCTAGAATTATTTCACGAACTCATTTATTAAAGTAATTCTGTAATAATCCCCTTCTAATTTCCACTGGAAAGAGAATTTTCTTCAATAGTTCAAAACAAATAGACATTTAAACATAATGCCTCAGACATTTTGGTATCTGACTGTATAGACTACAGAAGGAAATAATGAGCCAAGGCTAAAATGTTTCCTTATTTTTATTCCATATTTTTAATATAATGATTTTAATAGGAATGTATGTGGTAATAATGGAGTAATTAGTAACAAAATGATTCTACCAAAATCACTGAAACCAGGAACTAGCACTTGATCATTAACCTAATCAAGCCATCTTGAGCATCCCCTCGGTAGAGGGCAGTATTCGCTACATCTCCATGGGAGGAAAGACATAAATGTATCTAGCCTACAGATCCATCTAGAAGAAATTTCGAAGATTACCCACATGATGCAAGATGAATTTCTGCGCCCTCTGCTGCTGGTCCTACATGTGCATTTGCAGCAAAAGGTCAATCGATTTCCTTTTCCTTTGGAAATCAGAGCTATGAGGCATGAAAAGTGACAGTTGGGACACTATAAAGGAAAGAGTACAAAGGCTTTAGAATAGCAAAGAACTTATTTTAAGTTCCAGAGTGAGGATTTCTGAACATGTTAAACTCTTACAAACGAAGAGATTTTGTTATTTTTGTTTTGCTTTTCCTTATCGCAGTCCACTGAGGACAAACAGAGCCCTTTTAGACTTGTATATCTGAAAAGCCTAATTAGAGTTGGAAAAGAAGTGGATATCAGAGAGTTATTAGTCTTCCTCCTACTCTTTTGCTCTCCAAATCATGGAAATACTGGGCGAAAATGCTAATTCATATTCTAAAGATATTAAAAAGTGAGTCAGAGCAAGGTTGAATGCCTCTCTATGCTGCTGAATAAACAAAGGGCCAAAACCTTCAAAGTGAGTAAGACCAATAGAATTTTTCACTCCATTTCCTTGCCAAAAAGATGACCCTGAATTCTGTGCTGCCCAACTTTTATGAAAAGATTCAACTTTCATGAATGGATTGAATGTGAGTTTATCCAATCTCTCAAATTTTTAAACTATTTCTCTGGATCAAGCCAAATAGCGAGAAAAGCTTACTTTGCAGAGCGCTTGTTCACCCTCCGTAGCAGATGTCTCAGTGAAGTGTCCTTTGCCGTCACGCCCCAGCTAGGATGTAAGAATCTGTACAATACAGACGTACACTGCCAGAAGGAATGGCTGGCAAAATTGTCTGCTGGCATCTTTCAGGAAATCCCATCATGAAAGGCCCACGGGAAATTTTCAGTGTTTCTATTGTACCTTTGATGCAACTATACCAGGACCTCAGCTCTCTAGTTCCTTCGACTGGCTCCAGTCATAAGATTTTTTCATCCTCACCCTCATCTTTTCCTTTTTTGATGTCAGTTCAGGTGATTTCATTGATTTCTTTAGACTCCAGACTAACACATCTCTAAAAATCACTGCCAGATCTATAACTTCACTCCTAAATTTCTAATCTTCAGTCCTGGATGGTCTATAAGCCCCCTCCTCCTACCTCAGGTATTTCTCTTAAGCGTCCTGTCATTCCTCTGGTCATTCGAACTTAAAGTGTCAGCACCTCAGAGCCTGAGGTGGCCCTGGCCCTGAAACCTCCCTACATCCAATCCTATAGATTTCTCTTATATTCATTTTGTTCTATCACTTTAGAGGGAAATTAGGAGCTGAAATCCAGTCCATGCTCTGTTTGCCAAGCCATGCTCCCTGGTGAGGGGCAGTGTGCACCTAGAGGAAGGGGCACACCTTAAAAGCAAATTTGCTCACTTAGTTCCATGCCCATCTGGAGGAGTGGTTGTATATCTTCCAGAGGCTCTGCACATGATACTCTCAGTGCCAATCTTCACATCTTTGCCACATTATCTGTACAGATATGTTTCAAAAATAATGACTAGCTTGCTGACGAAAGGTCTCATCCAAACTCAACCACGACACATAAGCCCCTTTACGCTGACTTCGACCCACCTTCCCTGCCTGTCTGCGTACCATTCTTCTGCATGTCACCGAAGTTCCATCCATGACTCTTAAATTTTCTGGAAAGGGAATTCTGAATTTTCAGGGTTTTCTTCACTTTTAGCACTTTAAATATGTTGTGGCACTGTTTTCAGGTCTCCTTGCTTCTGATGAGAAGTTGGTCTCATTAATCATATTATTACCCTGGCTGCTTTGAAATTTTATGTTTGGTTTTCAGTAGTTTGACTATGTTGCACCTAGGACTGATTTTCTTTGTATCTGTCTGAGGTTTGTTGAGCTTCTAAAATCTGTATATTTACTTCTTTTATTAAATATGAAAAAAAATCCGTTATTATTATTTTTAAAAAATTTCTACCCATTCCCTTTCTCCTTTCTTTCCAGGTCCCTGATGATCTAGTTGGACTTTTGATATAGTTTCTTATGCCATGAGGCTTTTTAAAAATCAGTCTTTCTCTCTCTTATTTTTCAGGTTGCATAATTTCTATTGACCTACCTTCAGGTTCACTGACTCTCCTGCCATCTGCAATCTGGCATTAAGTACATAGAGTGAACTTTAAAACTTTCAGGTCTAGAATGTTTAACTTTGTTTTAGAATTTCCATTTGGTCCTTTTAAACAGTTTTAATTTCTTTTCTAAGACTTCCCGTTTATTCATTCTCAGTATAATAATTCAAAGTTATTATAGATATCAAAACTACTTTAAAATTCTTGCCTCTAATTCCAACATCTGTCATCTCATGATCAGTTTCCATTGATTATCTCTTCTAAAATGGGTCAGACTGGCCTGTGTTTGCACATGTCTAGTCATTTTGGATTGCACTCCAGATATTGCAAATGATGTTGTAGAGACTTGGGATTCTGTTATATTCTACCAAAGAATATTGATTTTTTTGTTATTGTTGCTATTTTAGCAGGTTAATAACTTAGCCAGTTCCATACTCCAAATTCTGCCTCCTCTGTAATAAGCAGGAACTGAAATCTCTGTTCCGTTATTTTTAGCCTTCACTGTGCGCAGGTAGTTTGCAGGCCAGTTCAGAATTCGGGCAGTTTCTATAAAGAATTTTGGGCTCCTTCTCTGTAGCTCTCTTCTTTCCATGATTTATCCTCTATTTTCCAGCTGTTCTGGTCCCTCAAGCAAGGAACAGTTCAGGTTTCTACTGAGTTTTGTATGTCTCATAAGAGGCCAACTGTAATATATGTTCTCAGGCAAAACCCAAAAACCAGCAACAAAAACAACCCTATAAAAATCAGAAATTCATTAGTGTCAATCCTTTCTTCCAAGTGTTGACTATATTCCACTTTCTCCCTGTTTTTGTTTGCTCAACATATAGCAACCAAGACAGCGCCTTCCAGATAGTTAGTTTTTTACTTTGTTTGGAGTTATCATTGTGATCTACAGGCAACTTAGTCAAATAGGATCTACTCTGTCATTAATGAAAGTAGAACCCTCCCGAGTCTTCACTTCTCTGAATATGCTCTTTAATTTCCTACCTCTGTGTTCTTTATAAAAACAAACCCTCAGAGGAGGAGGAGATCACTAAGGCTGCTGTCTCGACGTCCTATTCTTAGAAATAATGAAAAAGCCACCCCTTACAGCCTCCTCCACCTTGCCCACATCAGCAGACTCTCCAACGCTCCAGCCTGCAAGGCCCAGTTTCTCTGATTACTCACAGCATTACGGTCATGCTGATCCTGCAGTGCTCATTATAATCTGCCTCATATGCTAGTGATCTAGGTACTGGCCACATTTTCTCTTCTAAATTAAGACCGTGTAAGTGTGGAGACTGACTCTTGTGATCTTCACACCCCCTGCATTACCGAGAACTATGCTAGCTTTCCATTAACTACTCAGTTGAATGAGTAGGGAGCAGTGCTATAAAATATAGAAAAGGTAAATCTTTCTCTGTTACCCTGCATAAAAGGTAATTTACAAATGGGTAGCATGTTGGTTTATTTAACTAAATTTCCTTCCTGAAAGAAGGGCATTCCCAAGAGGAGATACTATTTGCTGATGCACTGGAACATACCGGCGGAAGCTACAACCTTTCCTAGAGTGTACTGCCCCATTAATCTTCCTAAAACATTTCTTACATTAGGTACCATGTTCCTGCTCAAAACCTAAATTGACTCTGAAGATCATGGTAAGAAGTCTGGTTTTTCAAAGTATGTATTTGAGATTTTCATTCTTACTTCCCTTTTCTCTTCAACATGTGCTCTGCTGTCACTAGGCAAGTATCTTCTGTTCTTTCTGAAACATTTGGTACTTGGCTTCAGATCATGGTTGAAATACCTTCAGTCTGTTCTTCCAAATTCTACTCACCTTTCAATGTCAAGACCGGTTTATTTCCCCCTTAAATTTCATGTTTCCTCTGAACCTTCCCAGTCCTTACTATCCTTACATTTAGTTCCTGATGTACTCATGATATGTACTTAACTAGTGAACACAGCTTTTTAAAATAGACTGTGATAGCTGATCACATCATGCATTTTAGAAATGTGGTACTTGGACCCACAGAGGTTAAGTGACCTGCCTAAGGCTACTCAGCTACATAGTACAGTATCTGAGTGAAGATTGGAATTTATATTTCCTGACACAGTTGGGTCTCTTTTTACTCTACTACACTGTCTGGTATTGGGTTCATGTTATTTTCTTTATAAATTGTAAACTCTTTGAAAGAAACTTCTTACACTTCCTTTGCATTCCTTGTAATACAGTGGCATACAGATATGGATGCCAACTTAAGAAATAGTTGTTGATCACTAAAATCAATGTAATAATCTTGTGGGGGGAATCTTATATAACATATATTTCTTTTTTTTTAAAGATTTTATTTATTTATTTTTTTAGAGAGGGAAGGGAGGGAGAAAGAGAGAGAGAGAAACATCAATGTGCGGTTGCTGGGGGCCATGGGCTGCAACCCAGGCACGTGCCCTGACTGGGAATCAAACCTGCGATGCTTTGGTTCGCAGCCCGCGCCCAATCCACTGAGCTACGCCAGCCAGGGCACATAACATATATTTCTTGATTAACAATCAAAGATACAAGAGTTAAGTAATATTTGACCCTAAAATATATGGGAATCTTATAATTTTTAAAATTTTTTAAATATATTTTATTCATTATGATATTACAGTTGTACTTTTTTCCCCCCTTTGTTCTCTTCTGCCTTGAACCCCCTCTCTCACCAGCATTCTGCCCCCTGAGTTCATGTCCATGGATCATACATATAAGTTCCTTAGTTTCTCCATTTCCTATACCCTATTTTGTACCTACCATTTATGCTTCTTATTCCCTGTATCTTTACCTCCATTCTCCCCTCTCCCCTCCCCACTGATAATCCTCCATGTGATCTCCATTTCTGTGATTCTGTTCCTGTTCTAGTTGTTTGCTTAGTTTGTTTTTGTTTTTGCTTCAGGGTCAGTTGTTGATAGCTGTGAGTTAGTTGTCATTTTACTGTTCATAGTTTTGATCATCCTTTTTTTCTCAGAGAAGTCCCTTTAATATTTCATAGCATAAGGGCTTGGTGATAATGAATTTCTTTAACTTTACCTTATCTGGGAAGCACTTTGTCTGCCCTTCCATTCTAAATGATAGTTTTGCTGGATAGAGTAATCTTGGATGTGGGTCTTTGCCTTTCATGACTTTGAATCCTTCTTTCCAGCCCCTTCTTGCCTGCAAGATTTGTTTTTTTTTTTTTTAGAAATCAGCTGATAGTCTTATGGGAACTCCTTCATAGGTAACTGTCTCCTTTTCTCTTGCTGCTTTTAAGGTTTTGTCCTTATCTTCAATCTTGGGTAATGTAATTACGATGTGCCTTGGTGTGTGCTTCCTTGGGTCCAACTTTTTTGGGATTTTCTGAGCTTCCTGGACTTCCTGGAAGTCTATTTCATTTGCCAGATTGGGGAAGTTCTCCATTATTTTCCCAAATAAGCTTTCCATTTCTTGCTCTTCCTCTTCTTCTTCTGGCACCCCCATGATTTGGATGTTGGAGTGTTTAAAGTTGTCCCAAAGGTTCCTAAGCCTCTCTCTCTTTTTTTTTTAATTCTTGTTTCTTCATTCTTTTATGGTTGAATGTTTATTTCTTCCTTCTGCTCCAAATCATAGATTTGGGTCCCAGTTTCCTTCCCTTCACTGTTGGTTCCTTGTATATTTTTCTTTATTTCACTTTGTATAGCCTTCACTTTTTCCTCTATTTTGTAACCATACTCAACCATTTCTGTGAGCATCCTGATTACCAATGTTTTGAATTCTGCATCTGATAGGTTGGCTAGCTCTTCATTGCTTAGCTTTATTTTTGGAATTTTGATCTGTTCTTTAATTTGGACCATATTTTTTTTTGTCTCCGAGCGCCTGTTATGTAGTAAGGGGCAGAGTCTTAGGTATTTGCCGGGGCAAGCCACGTTGCTGTGTTGTGATGCTGTATGTGGGGGAGGGATCCAAGAGGGAACAATGGCACTTGCTTAGCTCTCAGCTGGCTTTCAGTCACTTCCCCTGCTACCCACAATCCAATTGGACCCTTCTGGTGCTGTTTCCCAGGTGGGTGGGTTTGTATACATTCTAGGACCCTGTGGGTCTCTCCAACAAACTCTCCTGTGAGGCTGGGAGTTTCTCCCACTGCTGCAACCCCCATAGATTTTTACAGCCAGAGGTTTGAGGCTTTATTTCCCCATGCTGGAACCCTGGGTTGCGAAGTCTGTCTCACTCCCCAGTTGTTCCTACCTGGTTTATCTGCATGCAAATGTGGGACCGCCCACTCCACCAGCCACTAACAGGCCCAACCTGGTAGACCAGCTGCCTCCTTGCCACCATCCTCTCCACCCCAGCTGACCCCCTCCGCCTCTCCTACCAGTCTGAATGAATGTTGTCAGACTGGTTGTCAGACTTCCATACAGTTCAATTTTGTGGCAGTTCTGGTTATTTTTTGTTTTTAAATTGGTTGTTGTCCTTCTTTTGGTTGTGCAAGGAGGCAAAGTGTATCTATCTACACCTTCATCTTGGATGGAAGTCTAATTTCTTAATGTTACAGCTCATTTCTAGCTTTTTCTCAAAATCTTTTGCCTGACTCAATAGTATCTTCACCAAGTTTAAGAAACAGAAATAGTATATTATAGCAATTCTCAAACTTTTTCTTATAAAACATATCTTAAAGTAATAATATATGTAATGGGATATATTTTATTAAACATTCTAATTAGCAACATGCTAAATAATTATTAAATTTGAGTCAACTGATGTAATCTAAGGGTAAGATTCTATGAAGTATATCAAATCATATACTTTATGGTAGGAACAGAAAAACTTGCAAATTACAAATCAATTTTTATTGGTAATTTTTTTCTGTTAAAAAAAAATGCCAGTTGCCAAGTGAGCATGAGAAAAGCCAGAAGTGTTAAAGCTTTTGGGGAAAAAAAAGTCAAACAAGTAGCTTTAATGTGTTTTATAGTCATATCTATTGGTTGGCCTAGATTTTCCCAACACTTTACCAAGCATTTCATCATATAGGCCTTCTGTTTAGAGAACTATTCCCAATTATTATTTAACGCTGTGATACATGTATTATTAAGTCCAAGTAATATCATTCACTTGAAGTTTTAAAACAAATTCTAATTTAAAAAAGCTAGTCACCACTTCAGTGTTAAAAATGTAGTTCATGCTCCTTCATCCCTGTCTGGGCAGATGAATGGCACATTCCTCCCAAACACTGACACAAATATTAAATATTACTTTGTCATACTTTCTTAGATAAATGATCTTAAGAGGAATATGAGGAGTTATGTCTACTTCTGACACAACTGATTCTCAAAATAATGTTGCTGCTAAGACAGAGAACATATTGAAGGCATACAGATCCTAGCACACTTGTTCTTCCCTTGATGCCCTCTGGGGATCGCTAGGCACTTTGTCCCCCAGGACAGGGACCAGCATGCTTCTAAACCATTCCAGTTACCAGCACAATGTAAGTATACATGCAGGAAATAAGAGCCAGTTTTCTCCCTCAGAGACGCTTCAGGAAGCTGAGTCTGAGAAGGCCATGCCTTGCAGAGTTTAAATCTTTTTTTAAAAAAATATTTTTTTATTTATTTTTAGAGAGGGGAAGGGAGGGAGGAAGAGAGGGAAAGAAACATCAGTGTGTGGTTGCCTCTCATGCAGCCCCAAATGGGGACCAGGCCCGCAACCCAGGCATGTACCCTGACTAGGAATCGAACCAGCAACCCCTTGGTTTGCAGGCCCGCGCTCAATCCACTGAGCTACACCAGCCAGGGCCAGAGTTTAAACTCTGTAGCCACACCCTGCAGAACCTAAGGAGCTGCTCTTGCCCTGGTTTGGGAACAGAAGCTGAACAACACTGTCCAGCTTCACAGTGTGTCTTGTGTAGGAAGCGCCCCATGTGAAGGAAGTAGGAAGGTATTCTCTCAACCCAGTTCTTCTCCACTCCTTCTGATTCTTCCTCACCTACTTTGTGTCATGGAAATGACCACATTTATTCTAAGTGGCTACAGTTTTCAAATTTCTTATCTAGCCCCTTTTTTATTGGCATTTCTCTAAGTCTTTTCTTTTTCCTTTAAAATAGTAAAATACAAAACACATCAACAACTTTTAACCCAATATACAGCTATTTCCTTGGAGGATACAAACCATCATCAACAATTAGTAAAACCCGATCCTTCAGTTCAATTCCAGCCTTGCAGAGAATTCTATTTTTCCTTTATCTATAAAATTTCAGAATAATTAAATAAATTCAGGTAAAAATTACTAGTATAGCCCTGGCTGGTATGGCTCAGTGGATTGAGTGCTGGCCTGCAAACCAAAGTGTCACATAGTTCGATTCCCAGTCAGGGTACATCCCTGGGTTGCAGGCCAAATCCCCAGTGGGGGATGTGTGAGAGGCAAACCACACAAAAGAGGAATGTTTCTCTCCCTCTCTTTCTCCCTACTCTCCTCTCTGTCTAAAATAAATAAATAAAATCATTAATAAAAAAATACTATTATACATCTTATGTTTTTAAGTCATATTATGGTATAGGCTCAATTAGGAAGTTTTTTTCCAAAAACCTTTCTTATAATATTGAGGGCCTATACAAAACAGTCTAGGTCAATGTATGTATGTTGAAATTTTACATCTAACTGCCTGCATCTTATGTTCCTTCTCACACAGTCAACAGCATCCCCCAAACTGGCACTGCAAAGCAACGGAAAGACCAGAGTTTGTAGGAGGACTCGGGATCAGTCTAATGGATAGATGAGATGACTTCCAAAGTGCTTCTCAAGACTAAGACTGTGACTCTTTCCCTTAGGGGCTGAGTAGGAATGTGGGCAAGAAAAGAGGACAAAAAAGATTTAGGGCTCATTTTTGACACTGGATTCACATCCCTCCCTACAAGAATCTGACCCTTTCTCTACTAATCTCCGTTCCATCTCACTTCTGCTCTGCCTGTGCCCTGTGCGCAGCCAGGCTGGCTGCCTGCCTCAGCTGGACACAGGACTGCCAGAGATCTGCGTGTGTGAGAAATGGCCACCAGAGATCAGCAGTGCCATGGGGAAGGTACAGGGTCAAGAAGATTTGTGGGCTACCTTAGCTCTAGTGATGAACGCCCTTATTCCCTGATGAAAATCACCACTGTTGGCATCCAAACACCAACAGACTTGACTCTTGGCTGAATAGTAAAGATAAAAGCTCTTCATCCTTTAGTACAATATTTATTGAGTGTAGGAGACAGAGGGCATAAACCAGAAGTAGTTTCCCATGAGTAGTTTCATTTGGAATACATCAAATGAAATAAAGCATAAAACAGAAAGATAAGGGAAATGTCTCTTAACAACTCCCCAGGAGATATTGTTCACTACAGTTTAAGTCTAATGATATATAAACTATGATATAATCAAGATTAATAAACAGATGAAGGCAAAATGTATCTACTTTCCTTGAATACTAAGAACCAAAGAAGAAAGCTAATGAACATGAAGTTGACAGTGAACAATGTGTAGACCCATGCATATGCATCAATTGATATATTTTTTTGCTCAGACTTTTTACAAACACACCTGGCCACCTATCATTATTTTTACGACACAAATAACAAACCACTCTTGCAAATAGTTACTTGTGAGCACAGTTATCAGTTGAGGAAACAATTTTCTGCAGGTGTAAAAATTACATTTCTCAATAAGGAAAATTTAGGTATAGTTGGTTTACTCATTAAGCCTTTAGAATTCTGTTTTTGCTTGCTTTCTTTGAATAGGATTCTTTCATTTTGGTCCACAAAAGTTAACCCTAAAGCAAGTGGTTCTCAAACCTTTTGGTCCAGAATCCTTTACACTCATATTGAGGAACCCAAAGTGTTTTCTGTTTATATGAGTTATCTCTCCTCACATATATTGTATTAGAAATTAAAATAGAAAATTTTAAAAAATATTTATTAATTTAGTTGAAATAAGAATGATAGCCCTGGCTGGTATAGCTCAGTGGATTGAGTGTAGACCTGGGAACCAAAGAGTTGCCGGTTTGATTCCCAGTCAGGGCACACACCTGGGTTGCGGGCCAGGTCCCCAGTAGGGGAGCACAAAAGGCAACCACACATGGATATTTCTCTCCCCTTCTCTCTCCTTCCCTTCATCTCCCTCTAAAAATAAATCAAATATTTTAAACAACTGATAAAACCATTACATATAACCCATCAAATTAACATAAATAACATTTTAATGAAAATCATTATATTTTCTAAAATGAAAATAATTTAGTAAGAAGTATGGCATTGTTTTGCATTTGTTGCAAATCACATTAATGCCTGGCTTAGCAGAAGAGAGCAGAATTCTTACATCTGCTTCTACATTCAATCTATTGTGATACGTTGTTTTGGCTGGAGTATATAAGAAAACCTGACCTCACATGATACCCAGTTGGAAAAGGGCGAAGTATTTCAGTAGCGTTATCAGATAATGGTGGCTATTCTTTGCTACATGAAAACTTAGTAAGAACTTCCTTCCAAAGAGCACACTACAGAAAGCTGGGGAAAAGAGTAACTTTATAGTGGAGAAACCAGACAAACACAACCTCAGACTAGTGTGTGAACATCAACAGTGATAAGTCGGGTTGATAGTACGTACTCTTGATACAATGTTTGAAAATAGAACTTGACCTCTGGGGTCTTCCTCCCCAAAGCCCATAATTTCAGTCTAATCATGAGAAAAACATCAGATAAATCCCAACTGAAGGACATTCTACAAAATAACTGACCAGTACTCCTCGAAACTGTCAAGACCATCATAAATAAGGAAAGCGTGAGAAACTGTCACAGCCAAAGGAACTAAGGAGACATGATGACTAAAGGTAATGTGGAATTCTGCATGGGACCCTGGGGCAGAAAAGGACATTATGTACAAACAAAGGAAATCTAAATGAAATAAGGACTTAAGTTAATAACAATATATCTATACTGGTTCATTAATTGTAACAAATGCACCATACTAACGTAAGATGTCATTAATAAGAAGCTGCATTTGGGAAGCATATGTAAATTCTCTGTACTATTTTCTTCAATTTTCCTGTAAAACTAAAACTGTTCTAAAAAACAGAGTCTATTTTAAAATTGCTTAAAACTTGACAAGAAATTGTTTTTAAAATGTTAAGTTGCAAAGTAGAATCTGCAATAATATCAGTGTATTTTTTAAATTCTGTTATATTAAAACTCTATTAGACCTTCTTGCACTTTAAATGAATGTTTTGTCCTGTATGATTATGCAATGGGTGCTAGAAAATATTGGTTCAATGAGTTATGTAGATCTTCTAAATGCTGACATGTTCAATGATACAATGTCAAAATGTTGCATTTGTTAATATCACCATCAATCTTATGAGAAGAAAATGCACAAAAAATGGGAAACTGTCAAGTTCATGGTGGTGGCAACAAGTGTTCCAAATTCTAATTTTCACTTGTTTGCTCAAATGTTATCACTGGCAGCAACCACTCTTAGTAGTTTTTCTTAAAGTAACAGTCTTACTTCATTGATTTGCAAGAAAATGTCTGTCAAACACTGTGAGGAAATATCTGCCAAGCCTGAGTAGTCATAGTTTGTCCCTCATTTTTTCAGGTGAAAATGGCATTGCATGAAAAAAGTGGCTAGTTCAGCTAGCAACTCAAACAATCGCACAGGCGCTTTACCTCAGGACTACAACTGTACTCCACACACAGCAGAAGTGCTTTATGTGTACTTCCCTCACGAAGAATATTAAGAAGACACGTTCTCAAGGATTGCTATTTAACAAAGTTCATCATTTTTACTGCTTCTTCAATGACATTGTTAAACGAAGCCAGATTTTTTTTACATGATTACATGGGCAATGAAGGATACAGTATGGCTTAGTGCTGCTGCCTTGATTCTGCTAAGGCTCCAGCAATTTAACCCACCATTGCTTTTGTACCATTCTTGCAAATGTCACCATAGTGAAAAAGGCAAAAGTGACCTAGTATTATTCCAGAGAGTGTTGACCTCAAGGACTCTTGAGAACCACTTAAACAACCATACTTCTGACGTCTCCACTACCCTCCAGCTTGCCAAGTAACCGTGTCGAGGTACAGCATGGAAACCTAAAAGCTCATGTCATGTCCACAGAGGTGAGTCTGCTTCACTTCCCTTCTACCACCGCTCTGACACAGGAGTGACAGGGAACTAGGACCACCCAGACATACTCTCCCTTACCTGTCCACAGTTTAAAACAGGGCTTCCCAACCCTTTTCACATCATGGCAGGGAGCGAACATTTTTATCAAGGAGTAAAGGAATGAGGCTGTCTAAGGCTTAATGTCACCAGCCTCGACGTAGAGGCCCTATACAGCCTTCAGGAGGTCAGAGGGGTCAGTAGCTGTGCCCATTCCCATGGGTTTGCCAAGGCACATGAGTTGGACGGTTCCGTACTAAGGTTCTCAGTACACCTGGGGCTCTCACACTGAATCTCTATCCCATACCCAGCCTCATGCCCCATGAAAGGATCAAAGTGAGAATTCACAAAGTACCTGATTGTATTTCATGGTAGAACCAGAATTATATTAATGTAATTTGATATAATTAATGTAATTTGCTGTAACTTGTCCAGGGCATTTTCAGATACAGTGTAGTGATTGAAAGCACAGTCTTATTCCCCAGACTACCAAGAAGTTCAGAACCTTGGCTCTGCCACTGACTAGCTGTGTGATCTTGAGAAAGAACTGAAGATCCATCTCTGTGCCTCAATTTGTCTACCTATGAAGTGGGGACAATAATAGTGTCTACCTACTTTAAGTATAAAATGAGTTAACATAGTAGAAAGTGTTTAGAATGATGCCCGGAAAGTGGCAATGTTTGCTGCTATTATTATCCCGCGGGTACAGGGCCTCCTGACTGGGGCTGCTTCTCTGAGCCCAACAGTGTGAAACTGTAAATTTGCAAAGAAAGAGAAGACCAGCGACACCAACAGGCTGCATGTTAACCCGCCGGGCTCCACATCTGAGGTGACATGCTTGAAGGAGGCAGGGGAGAGAGGTGTGCGAGGAAAGGAACGTCCTGGGCCTTTTTAGTGTGCTCACGGCATACACCAAGGGTTTATACTTAAAGCCTTCTTTTCCCTATCAGGACACAAGCACATTAGTTTCTACCTAATATATAAGTCTATCTATATATTTTTCCTTGGGAGGGGTCCTGGTGAAAAAATAATCACTAGACTATTAACCCATCCGTAAACTCGCCAAAGCTTTTTTTTCATGCCGGTGTCAGGAGCTGGGGTGGGATGAGCCTGGGGCTTCAAGAGCCTCCCAGAGCTAGAACACATGATCCAAAGCTGAGACTGTCGCACACACGCCAGCTTCTTTACCTTGGCTTAAATATGTTATTTTTTTCCTTTACTGAACGGTTTTGGACAACTACTTAGCATGATTCTTAAAATCATTATAACTAATTAAGGGGTTAGGTTACATCTGAAGCTGAATGATTTCAAGACTCTTCTTCATGTAAGTATTCAAATCTGCACTGCCACAGTTATAAAGTTGCAAAGAAATACAAAATTATCATAACAAGAAAATAGTCGCAAATGCACTGACCCTTAAAAGTAGCCTGTCCTCAAACATCCTCACAGCCTAACGCTAGCATCTACGCCCCGCCATCAGGTCGGTATCTTTTGGCAGCCACACCGTGCTTGTCTGATGTAGTGAACGTCACACAGTTACAATGCAGACAAAAAGCAAACCTACCCATGCAAGGCCACTGACCAATGAAGATCTTGCCAGCTTGAGCGCGAAAAGACATAAACAAAACTTTAAAAGAAACTAATTGAAATATTCACAAATTAAAAGATTTTGAACAAACTCAGAAAATCCTTAAAAGGTTTTTGTAAAAATGATTTTCTATTGCCCTGGCTGGCATAGCTCAGTGGATTGAGTGCGGGCTGCGAATCAAAGCATCGCAGGTTCGATTCCCAGTCAGGGCACATGCCTGAGTTGCAGGCCATGGCCCCCAGCAACCGCACATTGATGTTTCTCTCTCTCTCTTTCTCCCTCCCTTACTGTCTCTAAAAATAAATAAATAAAATATATTAAAAAAATGATTTTCTATTGAACAACCAAATCATGAAGTGCAAGATATATTAATTTATCAACTTAAAACTTTGTCAAGAAAGTTATGCCAAAAAAAATAGTAATTTGGTCCTGGTTGGGTAGATCAGTTGGTTAGAGTGCTGTCCTGATATATTAAGGTTGTGGGTTCACTCCACAGTCAGGAAACTCATAAGAAGTAACCAATGAATGCGTAAATAAGTGGAACAACAAACGGATGTTTCTCTTTTTTCCTTAAAAATAAACTTTTGAAAAAATAAATAAATAGTAGTTTGTTCACTGCTATTCTAAGGAATTTATTTCATAGTGCTGTTATAATCTACATTTTTATCGAATAAGATAAAAGTGACTTACTTTTATGTGTTATTTTTATTTTTCAAGATAAAGTCCCAATTAATCTTCTTTCCCACTGTCTCCAAACCGTAGACTGAAGATTTGGTCCCTACTGAGCAGCCTTTTCCTGGTTCTAAGTCTCCCGAAGTCATGAGCACATTAAAAACACAGATAAACACTGTATTTTTTATCTACTCAGTGTGTGCTCCAAAAGACTGTCTTTACCTTACTGTTCCAAGATACAATGGGTCTGTCTGTCCTTCCCACCTCTTCACCAGGACCCTTCTGTGGAAGGAGGAGCTTTAGCTTTTGGACACACAATATTTTTCTCAAGTTTATTTCTCTGGCAAAGTACGTAAAACTTAAATGCAAGCCTTAATAAAAATTTTTTCTTGGAGATACTGGGTTATTACGACCTTGATAAGATCGATCCAATAGACCTGGCTGGTGTGGTTCAGTGGATTGAGCGCAGGCCTGCAAATCAAAGGGTTGCTGGTTCGATTCCCAGTCAGGGCACATGCCTAGGTTGTGGGCCAGGTCCCCAGTATGGGGTGTATGAGAGGTAACCACACACTGATGTTTTTCTCCCTCTCTCCCTCCCTTCCCCTCTCTCTAAAAATAAAGTAAATCTTTTTTTTTTTAAAGACTGATCCAGTAGAAGTGTAAAGGGTCTGTATCAGCAAGAATGACTTTCACTAACAGACATTGACATTATGGCCCTGTCAGATGATCCTAAACCTTATTGGTTTTGAAGTACTTTATAATAACAATTGTAAATTGGATTCATCTCACTTGTTTAAAAATGACAAATGTACATTGGTTAGAAGTAATTAAGTCACTAGCTAGCTTTTAAGAGAAGTAGTCATAAAATGGAAGGCAAGTATCAACAAAGACTTTTTCTTCCCCTTACTGAAAAGCAATTGTTTTTTAGTTACCTAAAAGTTAAGGCAAATAAGAGATCAGCTGGAATGATAATTTATATAAAATAATTGAATTATTATGCTTGAAGGTATGTGGAATTTGGATTTACTTTTCTCAAGATTTACAGTTAATGAATATATTGAATATCCATTAAGTACTGAGAATTCAGTTTTTAAAAGACAGAATTCATATCTATAATGAATCTGCAATCAAGGTCTTTCTCATTTATATGAATGTGTGTGTATATATACATTTTTCTCTGTTGAATATATCATTATATAACACAGATCTCACAGTTATAAATATCCACTTTCTTTGACGCTGGCACAAACAGGCCATATAATACGGTGATAATAGGTGGGTAATAAGAATGAGGAACAAAAATGCTTTTGTCATACTTCCTTGGATCATGGTAATATTACTTCAACTTCCTCCCCCCACATACTAACCTCACCTCAATTAAAAAATAATAATTATTATCTTATGTTTTACTTTTATAAAATATTCCTAATACTGATTTTATTTTGTTTCCAGCAACAGTTGACAGTTCTCTCTATATTTCTAATTTCTGTTTTAGAGTCCAAGTGCAAATTTTGTGCCAATGCCTATAAAAAGCACATGGCATATACTGATAAGTATTTCCCTTAGTGAGACTTTTAAATCAGTTCCGACTCTGTGAATAGTATTTTAAAATCTGAAACAAGCAGAGAGGAAAATATGAAGTGTTTTAACATGTGAAAAGGCCAATGAGTCTGGACGTGTCTGGTTACTTACTCTCTCACACAGCTCTTCAAACGTGCAGTCGGCCACGGTTCCACAGGCTTTATTCAGCCACAGCTCTCTGCCTTGCACTTTTAGAATCCTTGGTCTAGTTACTATGGGAACATGAACAAAGACTCAATCTTGTCTGGATAATTACTATAAAATTCATCTCTTACAGATAGGAAATGCATAGCTTGATGAATAATAGCACATGATTCAACACATAAATTAGACAAAATGCTGATACAATGACTGCCACTTGAGCGTGGCATCAACCCATATACAGCAATGGAACTTATTAATTGGTCAGTGGAGATTGGGCATTGTGTTCTAAATGTATTCTCTTTCAAGAGAAATTAACTTACGTACAATCATTTTGTTTCTGAGCCAGCTCATCAAACAACTTATCCATGACAGCCTCCACATCAGCTTCACTTGTGCTACAGTGAAAAGAATAATAGAATATGAAATTAATAACACTTGAAGCCAACATCAAACAGCTGCCGGAGCCTGCTTAGCTTTTTGCCCATAAAAAAAGGAGAACAGGATGTTATGCTCTAAATACAAACATTAGATTTAGAATACACTTAAAAGCAGAGAATATTAACTCTCAGGTAGATGATTCTGCCTTATTTGCATACACTGAAAGACTTCTGTGCTTCTGGCTGTTTCCAGTAATGAGACGATACAGTCAGAGTAAATCCATTAATACTATGTGTACACAATGAGAAGAAAGGCTTCTGGCTCTCTCTTGCATGCAAAACAAGAGCAAATACACAAGGCAGTCAAGCATCCAGCAAAGTGTCCTTTGAAATCTCTACTGAGAGGCTACATGTGAAATTAAATATTGAAGCTGCTTTTTTAAAAAATCAAATCCAGCCACTGACTGAGAAGATCAAGCGTCCAGAATTAAATTAGCAGCTTCGAAATACCAACTTGATCTGCACATCAATAATTTTATCAGACTTCGAGCAGAAGGACAATTATAAACCACAGAGTTCCTCTCAAGAGTGTTCTGGTCGAAAATTCGAGAAAACTCCTCCATCTGTGATGCCCACCACTGCAGCCACTGTGAAGTTAGTCTCGTCAAAGACTCTTTTGTATTCTAATTAAAAACCACCATATGGTTTGGGGAGCCCACATATATAAACGTGATAACACTATGGCCTTTTTTCCCTCTCACCTTTTTTTCAAGAGGAGTTGATAAATTAACAGTCAATAAAATAAAATAACTGGCAGAAGAAATGAATGTTGTTTCAAAAAAAACTTCAAGTGAAAAACAGAAGTTTACTTCAACTTTATCTACAGACGAACTTAGAGGGAATGATCTGCCCATATGCTTAATTTTGACACACAAATCATTCTTATCTAGGTGCAGAAACAAATGAAACTCAATTCTGGACATTCATCTTAATAAAATCTTATTGAAAATTTTCTCTTTAGATTGAGCTTAAACTAAACCAAACTAATATCTCCCTAGAGATAACCATCGGGGCAGGCATTTAACATGCAAACACTTAATTCCTCAACTGTTCTACAGCAAATGCTTTTAAAGTGCCACAAAGCACACAGTCATTATGAAGGGTTTGGAATTGTTATGTTCCAAGTAATAACCATCCCACCTCAAAGGATCTTAAAAACACTATTTGCAGTCCTGGCTGGTATGGCTCAGTGGACTCAGTGTTGGCCTGCAAACTACAGGGCTGCCAGTTCGATTCCCAGTCAGGGCACATGCCTGGGTTGTGAGATGGGTCCCTGATGCAGGGAGCATGTGCGGAGCAGCCACACATCAGTGGTTGTTTCCCTCTCTTTCTCCCTCCCTTCCCCTCTCCCTAAAAATAAATAAATAAAACTTTTAAAAAAATAAATAAATAAAACTTTTTAAAAAATACTATTTGCAATGCTTAACTTTGTGGGGGGTATGTTATTTGACTTACATAGAGCCTTGTACAACATTTGAATAGAACCATATTAGATAATAAGAAGACACTACAGAAAGAGTATTTATAGAGTCAAAAAAATTTTTTTTATTCTTCTATTACAGTTGTCCCAATTTTTCCCCTTTGCCTTCCTCTGTCCAGCCCACCCCCTACTCCCACAGTCCATCCCCACACCATTGTCTATGTCCATGGGTCATTCATACATGTTCTTTGACTAATCCCTTCCCCTTCTTTCCACCATTCCCCTCGTCCCCCCTTTCTTCTGGCAGCTGTCAGTCTGTTCCCTTTCCATGTCTCCGGTTCTGTTTTGCTCATTATTTTATTTTTTAAAGTCCTCTTACAAGTGAGATCATATGGTATCTGTCCTTTGATGACTAGCTTATTTCACTTAGCACAATAGTCTCCAGTTCCTTCCATGCTATATCAAAGGGTAGGAATTCCTTCTTCTTTGTGCTGTATAATATTCCATTGTGTAAATGCATCAGTTTTTTAATCCATTCATGTACTGATGAGCACTTAAGCTGTTTCCAACACTTGGCTATTATACTAGCGCTGCTATGGACACAGAAGTGCACAGGTTCTTTTCACTTGGTGTTTCAGGATTCTTAGGGTGATATTCCCATGAGTGGAATCGCTGGGTCAAAAGGCAGGTCCATTGTTGGGAACCGCCCTGCCTGGTTTCAGAGGCTGTAACCCCCCATGGCTAAGGCTGAGTAAAGAGACCTTGGGGACTTCCAGCCAAGATGGAGGCATAGGCAGACACTGTGCCTCCTCGCACAACCAAGATAGGGACAACAACAATTTAGAGACAAAATAACAACCAGAACTGACAGAAAATTGAACTGTATGGAAGTCGGACAATCAAGGAGTTAAAATAGACACATTCATCCATACCGGTAGGAGAGGCGGAGTCAGGCACCTGGGACTCAAGGCACAAAGAGTGTTGGAACCAGGTGTGTAAGACCGCAGTGGGCGGGGCACGCAAGTGGCGGCTGGCAAACCCCGGCCAAAGGGTGGCAACCAGCAGACCCATTGAGGCGGCGATTGTGAAGCAAGGCACTGTGTGCAACCCAGGATCCCAGCGCTGGGAAATAGAGCCTTGGGGCACTGATTAAAAACACCTGTGGGGGGTTGCGACCCAGAAAGAGACTCCCAGCCTCACAGGAGAGGCTGTTGGAAAGTCCTACAGGGTGCACAAGCCCACCCACACAGGAATCAGCACCAGAAAGGTCCAGTTAGCTTGGGGGAAGCAGCGGAAGGGACTGAAGTCTGACTGAGAATGGAGCAAGTACCACTGTTCCCCTTGGGCCGGCCCCCACATACAGTGTCACAACCCAGCAACTGGGGTGCCCTGCCCTGGTGAACACCTAAGGCTCCGCCCCTCCCTACTTAACAGGCACGATGAGACAAAATAAAAATGGCCCAAATGGAAGAACAGATCAAAGCTCCAGAACAAATACAACTAAGTGACCAAGAGATAGCCAACCTATCAGACACACAGTTCAAAGCACTGGTGACCAGGATGCTCACAGAATTGGTTGAATTTGGTTGCAAATTAGATGAAAAAATGAAGGCTATGATAAGTGAAATGAAGGAAAATGCACTGGGAACCAATAGTGATGGGAAGAAAACTGGGACTCAAATCAATGGAGTGGACTAGAAGAAAGAAACAACCAAACAGAAAAGAATAGAGAAATAAGAATTCAAAAAAATGAGGAGAGGCTTAGGAACCTCCAGAACATCTTTAGATGTTCCAACATCTGAATTATAGGGGTACCAGAAGGGAAGAGGAAGAGCAACAAGTGGAAAACTTATTTAAACAAATAATAAAGGAGAACTTTCCCAATCTGGCAAAGGAAATAGACTTCCAAAAAGTCCAGGAAGCTCAGAGAGTCCCAAAGAAGTTGGACCCAAGAAGGAATACGCCAAGGCACATCATAATTACATTAGCCAAGGTAAAAATGAAGGAGAGAATCCTAGAAGCAGCAACAGATAAGGGGACAGTAACCTACAAAGGAGTTCCCATCAGACTGTCAGTTGATTTCTCAAAAGAGACCTTACAGGCAAGAAGGGGCTGGAAAGAAGTATTCCAAGTCATGAAAGGCAAGGACCTACATCCCAGATTGCTCTATCCAGCAAAGCTTTCATTTAGAATGGAAGGGCAGATAAAGTGCTTCTCAGATAAGGTCTAGTTAAAGGAGTTCATCATCACCAAACCCTTATTATATGAAATCTTAAAGGGACTTATCTAAGAAAAAGAATATAAAAAACATGTATAGTAAAATGACAGCAAACTCACAATTATTAACAACCACACCTAAAACAAAAACAAAAACAAACTAAGCAAACAACTAGAACAGGAACAGAACCACAGAAATAGAGATCACATGGAGGGTTATCAACAGTGGAGTGGAAGGAGGAGAGAGGGGGAAAAGGTACAGAGAATAAGTAGCATAGATGGTAGGTAGAAAATAGACAGGGGAAGGGCAAGAATAGTATGGAAAATGTAGAAGCTAAAGAACTTATGACACATGGACATGAACTAAAGCGGGGAAATGTGCAGAGGGTGGGAGAGGGTGTGCAGAGTGCAGAGTGGTGGGAGAGGGTGTGCAGAGTGGAGGGGAGTGAAGGGGGGGAATGGGACAACTGTAATAGCATAATCAATAAAATATATTTGAAAATTATAAAGGTACAAAGGAATCTCACAAGCCAATGTAAACATCAATGCCCATGTCAAGCACAGGCATGTTTAGATGGCTTTGCCAACATCAATCATGGTAACCCATTTGGAATTGCCCCCATGCTGTGGTGGTGGTGTGCGCATGCACAGCTGCTGGGGAAGTGAGCTACTTTTCAAGAGATACAGAAAGAAGAGTGTAATGCCAGCCGCCGCGGATGCCGGCTTTCACAGAGTGAACCTCTCCTCAGGACAGGCATGTGGCTCAGTATGGGGGGAGAACTACATTCCGAAAAATTGCCAAGACAGAAGACGCTTATACTTCTAAAAGCATGTTTGGTGAATGAACAATAGCTTAAAAACTGCCTTAGTGGTGATTTCTGTTTTACTCTGTGCTCTAATATACTGTAATATTCAGGCATGGCTCACTACACTTTAATCAGGGCACACCATCCATGTCATCTATGAAATTCCTATATGTAATTTCATTTATGGTGGCATTATATGTGAAATTACACAATTGTTTTTATTAAAACAGTATCTTTATAAGAATTCTATTACATTATCATAAAATGTTACTCAGAAGTTACAACACATAAAATAAAAAATTTTATTGGTGTTAAGTTGCCTTAAAATAAATATTTGTAAAAGTATTTTATGTAACATATATACAATTGAACAGACTCGTATCTGTCAACTTGCAGTATACCTCAGGAAGTAAGCTCTACTGACCTTCTGGGGGACAGGAATCTTATCTTCCTATTGTCTTACAGGTAAAGGGGGCTAGTGTATATTTTGGTTTCATCAGATGTGTCTATACTGATACAAAATAAATAAGGATACTATGAAAGGAATCCTTACCAGGATTCCAGGAACAGTGTATTCTAACAAATGACTTACAAGATAATACTAGTGTTCCCACAGTCCACTCAGATGTCACATTTCTCTACTAAAGAGGATTCATCAAACTTCATTAATTTTTTTATGGATGAGAATTAGAAAAGTAAAAAGAAAAATGAAAATTTATGTACCTAGATTAGCTTAAAAGATTAAGTTTATTATCCAGGTTCATATCTGCTTTAAATATCTTTGAGTAAATTTGCAATTCTAGTGAAAATTTTGGATGATTCTTAACTATTTTAATGTGTCACACAGGGAATAACTAAAGAGCTAACATATGTTGAGCAACTATTATGTAGCAGTTAATTTACCTATACCACTCCCACCTCACCAAGTAGTATGTTATCCCATTTTTACAGAAAACAGATTCAGAGAATTAAGTCATTTAATCTATCTCAATACACAAAAATTTAAATTTTCTGCATTACAGAAAATATTATAAATAAAATATATAAGCATCTTAAACCAGGAACAAAGTGGCAACATTTATGGCATACAATTAATATTGTCAATGTATTAAAGCACTTTGACAGATTAAAAAAAATTGAATACCCCAATAGAAAAACTGTCAAAGGATCCAAACAGTCAAACTGCATAAAAAATACAGCTCAATGGGCAAGAAGCATATGTAAAATTGTTCATTTTTTTACTAGTAACAACAAATGTGAAGTAAAACTGTAAGATGCCATTCTTTCATCCAAAATGGCAGAGATAAGGGAAAAGATAAAACACTCAGCACAACTGTAAATATGGAGAAAAAGAACCCTCTTCACACTGCTGGAAGGAGTGTCCAAGATCTCAGGGCAACTAGATAATATGTAATAAAAGTATTATAAACGTGCACTTCACATCACCAGCCATTCCGCTCATGGGCATTTTACCTATAAAAATAATAATGGTTAATGAGTATAAGGATGTTTACTGTAACACTCTTAACATAATACAAATTTTTTAAAGTACCTAAATGCCCAATGATGGGGAATTTGGTCAAGTCTACTTGTATATAACCATACAATAGAGTATTATGCAGTTTTTGAGTGCAACTTTTCCCTCTTGTCTTGGAATTGCAATTAAAGACCCAAAGTTGATGGCTGTAAGTTATAAGTACCATCAAATTCTAAAGAGCACCACCAATGAGCCACCAGTAACAGGATCCAGACACCCATCCCAATGGTTAAATGATGAGGGGAGCCAGCCCTGCTGCAAACCACCCCCTCCTTGTCCTTACATCACAGTGTCTTTATAGAGTGAGGAAAGAGGATCAGGAGTCACTGGCCTTCATGTCTAGGATTTGTGAGGAGGGTTCTCCCTCCTTTCTCCTTAGGAAAGAAGAGGAGGATTTACCCTCCCCAAAGGCAAGTCCTCTAAGAGAATCACTTGGAAAAATTAGAGGAGTCTGGAGGAAAAGAAGAGTCAACAACCAAGATATTAGAGCAAAAAGACAAAAAGATGAAAAATAGAAGAGAAAATAAAAGAATCAGAAGATCAATTTAGAAGGTTCAATATCCAACCATAAGGAGTTATAAAAACTATGGAGAAATAAAGAAGAAAAAATGAAAGAAAAATAAAGTTAAGTTTCCTAAAATTGAAGGACATGATTTTCTATGTTGAAAGAGTCCACTGAACTCCTACCACAAAGAATGAAAGCTCCATTCCAAGGTACATTATCATAAAATCTCAGAAAATCAATAACAAAGAAGGAATATCATAAAACTTCAAGAGGAAAAACCAGGTCAAATATAAAAGGTCAAGAATTATTGACAGCAATTTACTTTGCAACAGCAATAATGGCAACTTTGCGATACTTGAAGATGATGGTATATGTCTAAAAATTCTAAGGGAACATTATTGTTAAACTATCCATGCCCAGTCATACTATTAATCAAGCAAAATAAAGGTATTTTCAGACAGATGAGCAGTCAAAAAATATACTTCCCCTGTAGACTTCCTAGAAAGACACTAGAAGGTGTGCTCCATCACAACACGGAGAAGGGTTCTATTTCTGGTAGGATCAGATAAGCTCCACCCCAAATGGCCTCCTGCTGAGAGCAGCAATAAACTGGACAAAATACAAAACAGGTGACCTGAAGGCATTGCACAGTGAACAGAGGCAGGCAGATTCTGAGGGGAGCTGACACTTGGGAGAAGGGAAAAACATTTTATAGCTTTTAGATTGAAGACAGCAAAGTCAGTACTGCTCATTCATTATTGGCATATAAAAATGCAACTGAGTTCTGGATATTAATTTTTATATCCTGCTACTTTGCTGAATTCATTTAGTAGTTTTAGTAGTTTCTTGGTGGAATCTTTAGGGTCCTCTATGTACAGTATCATGTCATCTGCAAATAAAGGCAGTTTACTTCTTCCTTTCTAATTTGGATGCCTTTTTTTTTCTCTTTCTTGTCTGATTGCTGAGGCTATGACTTCCAGTACTAAGTTAAATAGTAGAGTTGAAAGCAGGCATCTCTGTCTTCTTCCCCTTTTAGGGGAACAGTTGTAATTTTTGCCCATCAAGTATGATGCTGGTAGTGGGTTTGTCACATATGTCCTTTATTACATTCAGGTATGTTCCCTGTATTCCCACTTTGCTGAGAGTTTTTATCATAAATGGGTGCTGGATTTTATCAAATGCTTTTTCTGCATCTATTGATAGGATCATGTGGTTTTTATCCTTCATTTTATGTGGTGTATCATGTTTATTGATTTGCAAATATTGTACCAACCTTGCATCCCTGAAATAAATTCCACTTAATCATGGTGTATGATCTTTTTTGATGCACTGCTGTATTTGGCTAATATTTTGTTGAGGATTTTAGCTTCTATGTTCATCAGGGATTATTTTCTTTCTTTGCAGTGCCTTTATCTGGTTTTGGAATTAAGATAATGTGAGCCTTGTAAAATGAGTGTGGGAGTCTTCCCTCCTCTTGAATTTTATGAAATAGTTTGAGAAGGAGAGGTGTTAGTTCTTCTTCAAATGTTTGGTAAAATTCACCTGTGAAGCCTTCTGGTCCAGGGCTTTTGTTTGTTGGGAGTTTTTTGATTACTGCTTCAATTTCACAAGTTATAATTTGTCTATTCAGATTCTCTGATTTTTCCTGATTTAGTTTAATGAAAGAGTATAAGGGGGATAAATGATAATAGAAAATATACAATAAAAAATAAACTATTAAAAATAAGTGAAGTCAGTATTGCTCAGGGCAACAAAAACTCCAACAGAAAACTCACAATCCTTCCAGTTTAATGAACCAGAGGAGTGTGTGTGTGTTGGGGTGGATTGGGGAGAGGGGGAATGTCACCACACATCTGGAAAATCAGGGGGAATCCCAGAAAAAGTATTTCTAAGCTCCCAAAAGATATTAATTAATCTTGAAAATTCTTGAAATTCTAAGTTATTCTGTATTTATCTCAATATTTCGTTTTCAAATAATAATGAGTGTCCATAGTAATAAACAGTGAATCATTTTTCTGTCATAGGGCTATACTAAAAGTTTCAGTAGTTTTCTGTAAAATGACAGTATAACATTAAATTAATGGCTTATCACTATTATAAACTAATATATTATGATAAGATTACATATTTTAACAACAGATAAAAATGATTTCTACCTGATATAGATTTATCATAGTAAAATAAATGAATAGGAAACATTCCCAAAATAAATTCAAAATACAATTATTTCAAAATTTAAATACCACAAATACTATGTAAAAATTATTTTTAAAATTAAAGGTTTTTAAAACACAAGCATTAATTACCTTATCTGCTAGTCCTGATCTTTGCTGGTTGACAAACATTTCACAGAAAGAAAATGTTGTTTTGAAGACACTGATCAAATCATTAAGTGTGTGTCCCAAATCATTCTCAAGTTGAGTGTTAGGGTACATATTGCCTCGTGTAAGCTCATTTCTTTAATTAATATGAGTTAATTGGCTTCATTTACTCAATATTACCCCCTTAAAGGCCCTATTTCCAAATACAGGCACATGAAGGGGTTAAGGCTTCACTTATGAACTTTGGAGAGACTCAATTCAGCCTTAACAATGAGCACTTGTACAGTTTATAGTTTGGAGTTTTATGAATAGTGCTACTCTGAACATTCTAGTACTTGCCTTTTGCAAGCTCACGTCTATGTGTCCGTTGGACGCATTACCAGGAGTAGAATTACTGCTCGCAGGGTAGGCCTCTGTTCCGCTTCGCAGATACAGTCAGGTTCCCACAAGGGCGGTGGCAGTTCCCTCTCTCACCTGCAGCCCACGAAGAGCTCCGCCGTGCCGCATCCTTGCCAACGTTTGGTATTTTCTAACTCTTTCCTTTTAGTGATTATGGTAATGTATCGTAAATTACTTTACTGTAAGTTGCCTCGAGTTGTTTTGGAAATGGGTGGGGCATAAAAAATGCCTATATAATTTAATTAATGCACTAGTTAATCTAGAACGATTATCTTAGTAACATGTCATCGTATATATAAAAATTTTAAATCCATTTTTTCAAAACATTTAAGATCGCTTGGCATTTTTAAGTAGGAAATTTCAAGACTACAACTTTACTGTAAAAATTTTAGCCAGAGAAATAATTTTAACGTCAAAACAGGGAAAACATGGTATTTCTAGGAGAGAAAACCAGAGTAACTGCAGCGAGTCTGCAGCCCCAGTGCCCTCTGGGCGGCCTCCCAACGAAGCCGTTTGAAAACACAGCAGCGCTGCCTCACAGGAAAACCTATACTTGAAATGCAGGCGTGCCTGTGAAACCCTGAAAAAGAACCAAAGTCAGCTGGTTCTTTACAAAATTGTTTGGGACATAAGACCTAAGGTCAGCAATAGGCATGTTCAGGAAACAAATGTACAGAAAACATATACATGGATCTGGATTATAAAAAATACAGTGATTCAAATCCGACTCAAATTACAAACGTAAAGGACCAATAAAATTTGAGAAAGGGACAAAACCTGGCGGTCGGCAGCAGTTGCATGAAAACGCTACAGCCAGAAGTGGCACTAAGTTAAACATGATTTTTTCCATTGAAAAGGGAGCTAAATTCAGAGTTTCTTTTGAGGCTAAAAGAATATCATGTCACACAGCATGGAAGAAAATGTTCTATTCAGCTTTGTGTGGTCCCACTTTAACCACAAAGAGGTGTATCTTAAGGAAGGGTGACTTGGGTAACATCAAAATGATCAGGAGAAAACACAGGAATTAAGCTCAGATGTTATGACTCGTATCCCCTTTCCTTTCGTGAGGGGCGACAGAAACATAAGCTCCAACAACTGAGTACTGATAAAGAATTTAAGTGACTTCTTTTAATTCTGGGTAATTGCTCCTTCGGTGAGATGCTACTGTGTAGGAGTCCTTTGTGCAGATAAGAAGCAAAATAGAAAATCTGCCCACAGATAATCAAAAGTTGGCCACAGTAAGAGAATTAAAGTCATTTCTGAAGAAGAAGCAGTCATGCTTTTCATGTGCTTCCTGTTGGGCGGCGGGGTGCTGGGCCCCAAGCAGAGCACAGACTCCTCTTCCTTTGTAATTTCGTGGTAATAGCCACCCATTCCTGTGCTTCCATCACCTTTTGTTAAACTCAGAAGTGCAGTGGAGGGGCAGGTTTCTATTTGCTGTTGAGTAATACCATTGTGTCTTTAAGTCAGAACAGCCTTGGAATCAATCACTATTTTGTTGCCAGGAAATTTAATTTAGCATGAACTCACACAAGAATCCTGTGAGTACAGTACCCTGGATTAAAAGCCCAATTGCTTCGGAAGTATGAGAATCATAATTTACTTTTCCATATCATATTAGTAAACAGAGAGGAAAGTAACCAGTCATTGTCATTCCAACTTTGAGAAAATTTCTATAGCTCAAATTGGGCATTCGACATAAAACTTAGACTGAAAAAAATAGAACACGTCAAAAAAAAAAGACCTTATTATTGCTGGATCATTTGAAATTCTCAACAAAAATTTCAAACAAGTGGAGGTTTCTAGAAGAGGGTCACACATGAATTTAAATGGAAATTAATTTCTTCAAGAACCTCCCACTTCATTAGGATTGACTCAGGGGAACAGAATGCTACCCACACTTTGCCCCTTCATCCCTTTTTAAAAATCAACAGCTTGTTAAGGTATCAACAAGTAGAATAGGGTTGGCTTTCCCTGGTCCCCCTCTCTCCATGTTCTCTATTCCAGAGAGCCAAAGTTGATTCAACGAGGGAGAAATTTCCCCTTCCTCTTAGAGTTCTTGTGCCAAATTTCCCTGGCAGTGAGCCTTCTCACTCTGCTGATTCCTTGTGCATTCATGCTGTACAGCTCTTTGTGCTCATACCAAACATAATCTGGGGCTGGAGGCAGGTCCAAGATTAAGTTGGTTTATACTCGCCTTAATATAAAACAGACTTGGTTGCATTTCAAATCCTGTAGGCTTGTTTTACATAACGGAATCAGTTGTTAGGATGGATTTTGTCCTAGTATTTATCTTCTTCTTAATCACTCAAAGGCTTAATTGACTGTTCAGAGATCCATTTCAGTCTCTAAATTTCCCACCCTTCTAATCACTGGGAGAGTAACTTACCTAGTTCCATTAATCTTGACCTGTGTATAATACAGAAAGTGGGACCTAGCACCTTTTGCTCTCAAATTCCAGACCTTCGCTCCCTCTCTTCTCAGCCCCAAACTCCATATAAAATTTCTATCAAATTTATTTATTGCATTCCCCCCCACAAATAAATCAGTGATGCAATACATAGAATTGCAAGTTGGTAGATACAAAATATATTTCTCTTTTTATAAAATTTCAGAAAGACTATAGTGATTAAAGATTTTTGAAAAGATAAAAAAGCTAGGAAGTAAGAAGCTCTAACTCCTCTTCAGGAGAAGATGGTCACATCTACCTGGGAAAGAGAAGCCAGGGAGTTTTAATAGATTTTTTTAAAAAAAGTATATAGCAAGTAATTAAAGAACTGGGACTTTTGCCAGATAAGCTTTTCTAATGTCGAAGCTTGACCTATAGTTATAAATGTGATCTATCTGAAGGTGAAATAATAATAAGAAAAGAATTCTAAGGAAATATAAAAACTTTATTCTTACTTTCATAGCTCTAAGTATACATGTTACTTACTCATGTACATATTGTGTATATAGCTTATTTACACTTCATTACATGAGTGCAGGCATGCAACTGAATACTTTGTCCCTGTGTTCAGCTAGAAATGGTGGGCCAGCTCCATTCTAGTGCTGGATGGCCTGCTGGAAAGCCATCACTGTGACGTGCTGCTGTCAAAGGACAGTTCAATAAAGGAACAGAGGATAAAAGTCGTGCTGAACTGACTGACAGAGCCTGGTATTGAAGTGTATACAAGACGAGTTTCTTCTGCTGCAGTGCCACTTTTTAGGTGTTGTTTCAAAGAGTTTCAAAAACCCTTGAAACTAATTTTAATTCAGTAGTCCTTGAGTTAACATATGACTAACAAATATTTAAATGTGCATCTAAATTATGTCAAATAGGATATTTTTGTGATTTTAACAGACAAATGACATAAAGCAGACTATGCCCTACAGGATATAAAGCAGAAAACTGTTTCTCTTACTCATATGCAGTTATAAGTTTATAATTTCATGGAGCCTCTCACATCTGTAAAATATCAAGAGGTATTCTTATGAGAAGGATACTACTGTGCATCTACTTTTGAGAACAAACTATAGTTCCCCCTATAGCAGCCTTTTCCCTATAGGGGGCCTTAAGAGTACAGATTTACTATCATTACTGACCCTTGCAACAAACAATGCTTCATTTTGAATTTGAAACATTTCAATGTGAGTGAAACTTTACACTTCTTACAGGGATAAATACTTCGCTTAAAAAAATATAGTGAAAAAGTCATTAAAACATGGAGATTCAAGATGGTAGTGGAGTGGATACAAGCTACACTCACCTTTTCCAAGAACTAAACTAAAATATAGAGCAATTAACCTCAATAACCAACTGAAGACCAGAAGACAAGAAGTCTTATAACCAAGGATTTACAGAACAAGCCAAATAGAGACTGGTAGGAAGGACGAAGATACGAAAACGGCTGGCCTCGCTTCCACATTTGGGGGCTAAGATTCTAGAGGGATAGCTCAGCTGCGGGGATTCCCTCTGAGAAGCGTAGGATCTGAAGCCCATGCTGGGATCCCCAGCCGAGGTCACCAGGGCTGGGAAGAGGTGCCCACATAATATCTGGTTGTGAAAGTCAACCGCCTGCCAGAAAGAGATAGGAGTCTCCTAGAGAAACAGGCAACCTCTTAAAGGGTCAACACACGAAATCTCATTCGCAGCCATTCACCCTGGGCTCTGGGGAAGGCAGAGAGGACTAGAGTCCTGGAGGAGAGACTGGGGTTTTTGGCTCCAGGGAGAGAGCTGAGAGGACAACTGCCAGGACTCCCTGTGCTGAGTCACTCTGCTGCACTGCAGATGTCATCTTTCTTGGGTGGAGCATGTCCCGCACATGGCATCAGCCTAGGGAAATGCAGTAGCTCCACCCTCTGGTCTCCCTGTTAACCTACCCTGCCCTGCCTCAGCTCTGCTAGAGTCAGCTGTGTGGACCAGGGAGTAGAGGTCCAGGCAGACTCAGGGGCTGTCAGTAACTGAGTTGTGTGGCTTTGGGGCAGAGGTCATTCCCCACCCCCACGTTCCCACAAGTCTGACTGGAGCCTCCCCTCATGGGAGATCTGCTAACCCCACTCTCTGGGATCCCAGCAGGTGGCCCCACCCTCTCGACTCTTGGTGGCTTCTCCCTGAGGTTGAGGTTGGGGAAGAATTGGGGACAAACTGAGTTGTGCGGCTTTGGGGCGGGGGCCACACCCCCAAACTCTCCCAAGCCTGACCAGCATCTCCTCCTCTCCCAAATCCCAATGAGCCCACACTGCCAAGATTGGGCTTCTGGCAGAACCTGGAACAGACTAAGTTGTGTGGCTCTAAGATGGGAAAAAATTTTCCCTCATACACCTGTTTAGGCCTGAAAAATTCTGTTGATCTCATCTTGAAGACTTCCTGAGACCTGGTCCCATCACAAAGGGGTGTAAGCACCAGCAGGTGGCAGCTAAATCTGGTATACTGTGGGACATTTGCTGAGTGGCCACAGACCTAGCACTGGCACTGAGTTTGAATCTGTGTAGATATGGTGAAAACTTCTTGCCCTTACCTGGTGATTCACTGAAAATGTACTGCATGAAAATTGAATACTGCTGGAGGCTCTCTCAGTGCCTGAGCCTAACAGGCAGCTGGAAGATGGAGGCAGGCAGATGCAAACCTTGAGGGTTCCTAGGGGCTTTTGCTGACCTGCCACTTGGCCCAGTACTGATAAAAGCCAGGCTTGGTGTGCAGTTTGGTCCTTTCCATGCACACCCAGACCCAAGAGAAGCAGCCAAAAACTGTGGATTGCTCTGTAGCTTCAAACAGGTTGCCCTGGGCCAGTCACAGGCAGCATCTGATATTGGTATGCAACAAAATCCCTCCAAAGACACCACAGAACCAACACACCCAATGGCTAGCTTCAGACGACATGAGAACAAGATCCAATAAACTTCACAAGTGGTACATCTTAAGGGAGATCTCAGCAGGCATCAGATCCTGCTGAGGCAAATTCTGCTTCATGTGGTTACACCTACACAGTAGCTCATACACTATGGTTAGGGTTGATCTTCACTGTCGGCTTGCTTGAGCACTGATCACAAATGGGCCAATATCAATCAAGACTCAATTTCAACAGAAAAGCCCACATAACTCACACAAGGGATATTCCTGGAGCATCTATCACAGGTGATCAAGGACACTGTACCATGGAATCCCACAGAGGACCTACTACATAAGGCCACCCTATCAAGACTGGGAGTCACATCAGATCTACCTAATACATAGAAACAAACACAAAGAGGCAGCCAAATAGGTAGACAAAGAAACACACCCCAAATAAAAGAACAGGAGAAATCTCCAGAAAAAAAGCTAATTGAAACAAAGGCAAACAATTACCATACACAGAAATCAAAACAATGGCTGTAAGTATGCTCAAGGAATTAAGAGGAAGAATGGATGGAATTAATGAAAACTTTAAAAAAGAGATAGTAGCCCTGGTCAGGGTGCTCAGCATGTAGGAGCATCATCCCATATACCAAAAGGCTGCGGGTTCAACTCTCAGTCAGGGCACATACCTAGGTTGCAGATTCAATCCCGGTTGGGGCATGTACTAGAGGAAACCAATCAATGCCTCTCTCTCTCTTTCTAAAAACAATAAACATCCTCAGGTGAGGATTAAAAAAGATGTAGTAAGCACAAAAATGGACATAGAAACCATTAAAAAAATAGAAATGAAGAATACAATGTCTGAAATGAAGAATACACTAGAAAAAAACAAACAGCAGGTTAGGTGAGGCAGAGGATTGAATCAGCAATTTAGAAGACAAGGTAGAAGACAATAGCAATTAGAGCAAGAAAAAAGATTTTTAAGAAATGAGGATAGTTTAAGAGACCTTTAAGACAACGTGAGGCATAACAACATCTGCGTCACAGGAGTATTGTAAGAAGAAAGAGAGCAAGGGATCAAGAATCTTTTTGCAGAAATAATGACTGAAAACTTCCCTAACCTGGTGAAAGAAAAAAACATGCAAGTGCAGGAAGCACAAAGAGTTCCAAACACAATGGACACAAAGAGGCCTACACCAAGACGCATCATATTTAAAATGGCAACAGTAAAAGACAAAGAGAATATCCAAAACACAGTAAAAGAAAAAGAATTAGTTACCTACAAGGGACCTCTCATAGACTGTCAGATGATTTCTTAACAGAAACATTTCAGGCCATAAGTGATAGCGTGAAATAGTCAAAATACTAAAAAGCAAGTACCTACAACCAAGACTACTTTACCCAGCAAAAGTATCATTTAAAATTGAAGGAGAAATAAAGAGCCTCCAAGACAGAAAGTTAAAGGACTTCATTTCCACTAAACCAGTATTACAATAAATGTTAGAGTCTTCTAGAAGATGAAGGAGGAGGAGGAGAAACGAGGAAAAAGAAGAGGAAGAAACAGAGGAACATAGTTAAAAGAGAAAAATGGCAATGAATATATACCTATCTAGAATCGCTTTAAATATAAACAGCTTGTATGTTCTAATCAAAAGACATAGGGTAGCTGAATGGATAAGAAAACAAGACCCATATATAAGTTGTCTACAAGACACCCACCTCAGAATGAAAGATACACACAGATTAAAAGTAAATGGATGGAAAAAGATATTTCATGCAAATGGAATGGAGAAAAGCTGGAGTAGTAATATTTATGTCTGACAAAATAGACTTTAAAACCAAGGCTACATAGTAAGAGACAAAGAAAGACACTACATGTTGACAGAGCAACCCAACAAGAGGATATAACCCTTGTAAATATTTATACACCCAACATAGGAGCACCTAAATATATAGAAAAAAATCTTGATGGACATAAAAGGAGAGATTGACAGTGATACAGTCATAGTAGGGACTTTAACACCCCACTGACTTCAATAGATCTTCCAGAGAGAAAATGAACAAGGAAACAGCAGCCTTAAATGACACACTACATCAGATGCATTTAATTATTATCTTCAGACATTTGACCCCAAAGCAACGGAATGTTCGTTCTTTTCAAGTGCACATGGAGCATTTTCTAGGACAGACCACATGTTAGGACACAAATCAAGTATCAATAATTTAAGAAGACTAAAATCATATCAAGCATCTTCTCTAACCATAATGGTATAAAACTAGAAACCAAGCACAGGGGGAAAAAATGGAAAAATATAAAGTCATGGAGGCTAAATAACATGTTACTAAACAATGAATAGGAGAACAAAGAGATCAAAGAACAAGTCAAAAGACACCTTGAAAGAAATGAAAATGAGTACACAATGACCCCAAATCTGTGTCACAGTGAAAGCAGTCCTAAGAGGAAAATTCATAGCATAATAGGCCTACCTCAAGAAACATGAAAAATCTCTAACTAACTTTACATTTAAAGAAACTAGAAAAAGAACAAGAAACAAAACCCAAAGTGAGTAGAAGAAATGAAATAATACAGACCAGAGAAAAAATAAACAAAACAGAGTCAAAGATCAATGAAACCAAGAGCTGGTCCTTTGTAAAAATACACAAGATTGATAAACCTTTAATGAGACTCATCAAGAAAAAAAGAGAGAAAACTCAAATAACAAAGTAAGAAATGAAAGAGGAGAAGTAACAACTGACACCAAAGAATTATGAAGGATTGGAAGAAAATATTGCAAAAAACTAAAAGCCGACAAATTGGACAATCTGGATGAAATGCATACATTTCTAGAAACATACAATCTTCCAAAACTGAATTAGGAAGAATCAGAGAATCTGAATGGACAGATTACAACTAGCGAAATTAAAGCAGTAATTAAAAAAAACTCCCAACAAACAAAAGTCCTAGACCAAATGGCTTCATAGGAGAATTTTATTAAACATTCAAAGGAGAACTGACACCTATCCCTTTCAAATTATTCCAAAAATCTCAAGAGAAAAGAAGACTCCCAAGCTCATTTTACAAGGCCAGCATTATCTTAATTCCAAAACCAGGATAAAGACATTACAAAGAAAGAAAATTATAGGTCAATATCACTGATGAACATAGATGCTAAAATCCTCAATAAAATATTGAGGACAACAGTGTGGTGATTGTGGGGGGCAGGGGAGTTGGTGGAGGTGGATGAAGGTATGGGGGAATAAATGGTGATAGAAAAATTAAAAATTAAAAAATTAAAAATAGTACAGCTGCTTTGGAAACAGTCTGAAAGTTCCTCAAAAGACTAAATGAAGTACCACACCCAGAAATTCCACTCCTAGGTTTATACAAGAGAAAAATGTAAGTCCACACAAAAACTTGTACATGAGTGTTCATAGCAGTGTTTCATACAAAAGCCAAAAAGTAGAAATAACCCATACGTCTACCAACTGATGGACGTATAAATAGAAGTTGTATATCTATACAATGGAATACTATAAAAAGGAATGAAGTACTGATACCTACTACAACATGGATGAATCCTAAAAACATTAAGAAGTTAGTCACAAAAGACCACATTTCACTATAATTCCATTTATATGAAATATCCAGAATGATATTTCTCAGAGACATAAATCTGTAGAGACAGAAAGTAGATCAGTAGATTGCCTCAGCAGGTTGGGGGGGTAGATGTGGGGAGAAGAAGTGGTGGCTAAGGGATGTAGAGTTTCTTTTGTGGGGAAAAAATGTTTTAAAATGAGTTGTGGTAATGGTTGCCTGGTTAATTATACTCTTTAAATGAGGAATTGTATGACATGTGAATTATACCTCAATAAAGCTGTTAAAAATAAAAATAATATCCTTATCACCCTTACAAAGTTAACAATAATTCTCCAATGTCATGACATATCCAGTTAGTGTTCGAATTTCTCTAATTCTTCCACAGTTTTTGCTTTTGTTTCTGTTCTTATAATTTGTTTGATTCAGGATCCAAACAAGCTCTACATACTGCAATTGGTTTAATGTTCTTTTTTTTTCTTTAACTTTTATTTGCAGTTACTTGGTGCTGAATTTATCCCCAGGGCCATAAGGTTTTCGTTTCTTCTGGGCTGTCTTTTTCTTCTGTGCAAGCTACTCTTCTGGTTGAGGAACAATCTGCTGTTTTTCAGGAAAGATCCTCTCCACGTGACCGTGACAGCTCAAAAACGGGTTCCTCTGCCCATGGGCTCTGTAAGTTCTTGGGAGCTTTGTCCACCTAAATGTGCCCAACAACCAGAGAATCTGCATTCAAACCCTAAGTTCATCATCACCCTGCACTTTTAAGCAAGGGCAGCAAAAACTCAGCAGTCCTTTTGGGCCACCCCCAAGTGTGGCAAGTGTGTTCAGCCACACTGTTTGGTCTGGCCACACCTGTAGACCCCACCATTGTAACAAAGGAATAGGACACATTGCTTCTGTAAAGCGACATCTTCAGATACTTGGTGACTTTTTGGATTTACATATGCTTGACTGCCTGGGCAGTTTCACAGGTGTTCTTAAAGTGCACAGAAAACTTTGAACCTCTTGATTTGCATGATTTTGTAGGGTTTTCTGGGTCAAGTGAATAGCAAACCATTTCAGAGGTCACCTCAGGCCACTTATGGGAGAAGGTTACATGATTTTTAAGTCTCCTTTAAACTATAGGTTCTCTCTCTCTTTTTTCCTTGTTCATCGTTAAAGAAACAGTTTATTTATGTGATTTAAAAAAATATAGTCTACATTTTTATTAATATATTCCTCTGATATCATTTAACATATTCCATTGCCCCTAATATTTCCTGTAAATTGATCAAATTCACATTCCATCTCTGCTGCAATTATTGTAGAACTTATCATTAACTAGATTCAAGTTATGAAGGGTTTGCAAAATGGTGATATTCTAGACTATTCAAATTCTCTCATTCTTCTCTCATTGTTATCTATAAAACTTCTATAAATATCCCCCATCATTTTTTGTTATACTAAGGATTAGTTCCTTTAAGACAGACAGAAAAAAACACTTGATTCTTTCTTTTCACTTACCAGTTTTCAAGCTAATGGATTGAAGATCCATGTTGAAGTAAACAGGGCCCAGATTTACCCTCCTTTCTTAAGCAACTACAAACTCTCTAAGATACATGAAACAATGGTTTTCAGATATTGGATATCAGAAAGCACAGGGCAGTGATTCCTGAGGGAAGGAAAACAAATGAGGTGAGCCCCAATTTACTGTCTGGTGAGAGCTTCTAGGCTTCAGGGAACTCAACCAGATCCCAACGGCCCCTGTGAGATCACAAAACAGGATTCAGAATTCGGGGAGGCTCTGACAGCTAGAATTCGCAAGGTCGAGTACTAAAATGAGAGCTACACAGAGAGAGAATAGGCCAAACCAGAAACTTCAACACCTGTATCTCAACAACAGACAGAAAACATACAGGGAAAATCAGTAAGAATACAGGAAACTTGAACAACACTATTAACCAGCTTGACCCAAACAACATTTAAAGAACAAGCTACCAACGACAGCAGAACACGCACTCTTTTCAAGTGAACAAGAAACGTGTTCCAAGATACATCAGATTCTGGGTCTGAGGCATATAATAAGCCTCAATAAACTTAAAAGCCTCAATAAACTTAAAAGATTCAACTATAAAATATGTTGTTATGGTTCTCTGATTACAATGAATTAACTTGGGAATGGTAATCAATAGATGTATAGAACAATCACCAAAGGTTTGGAAGCTGAACAACACACTTCTAGACAACCTGTGGGTCATGGACTGAATCAAAGGAGAAAACATGATGTATTAAAATGTATGAGATGCAGTGAATGTAGTATTTAAAAGAATATTTATAACATTAAGATGCTTATGTAAGAGGAGAGGAAATGTTCAAAAATCAAGGACTTGGGTTTCTATCTTTAAAAACTAGAAAAATAAGAGCAAATTAAATCCAAACTAAGAAGAAGGTAAATAATAACGCGTGCAGAATTTAATGAAATAGAAAACAGGGAGCAATAGAGAAAATCAATAAAACCAATGTTGTTTCTTTGAGAAAATCAACAGAATCAATAAAACTCTCACCAGTGTGACTGAAAAAATAGAGAGGATTTCATACCTTTAAAGATTATTATTATGAAAAATTTCACACAGAATCTATGTAGAGATAATAGTATAATAAAGCCTATATATATCAATCACCCATTGAATACATGTCCCATCTTTTTTCACCTACACCGTCCCTTAACTCCCCCACACTGGATTATTCTGAAGCACATCCAGAACTGTATTATTTTATCAGTAAATATTTTAGTTTATGAATATCATTATCTCTTAAGTAAGTAAACCTGTATGTTCTGCATCATGATGCTAAGAAGGAATAAAATTTAATCTGTAAACATCAAAATGTCCCCAATGGTCTTCCTTCCTTTCCCAGACTGAAAAACTGGCCAAATCAACTGCTTGAACCTCATGAAACGAGACCATGTCTCTACTTGCCAGAGGCAGAGATTCTGTCCCTTGCCTTCTGAGGAACTGACTTCGGGAAGGCCTAGTGTCTAGTCTTGATGAAGGATGGTAAACTGACCTTAGGTGCATGCTGACTTACAGTAAGCAGTCAGGCATGTCCTAGGCTTTGCACCTGGTAATGGAACCTAGTGAGCAGGCAGGCACATAGCCAGACTCCCCAACTCAACCAACCAGGATGCAAAGGTGACCGAATGGGATCCTTGTCCAGCTCTCTTTCTCAGCTAATGAACAATCATGGGCTAGAAAAATAACTTTAAGTGACTATATGTTATGCTGTCTTCTGTTTGTGCAACTGACTCCATGTGGATATGTTTCTGCACCCTCTGTTGCTATATAAATTTTGTGTCCTTTAACTGTGTGGTATTTCCCTTTCAATACCATCACTGCTCCAATTGTGACACCATGCAAATTAGTGTCAGAAATAAGAATGCTGTGAATATAGAAGACTCTAAAAGATACATGAGACAATTCAGGGACTCAAAGGGAAAAAGAGCATGGCAGGCCATAACTAGCTTAAGTTCATAGAAAACTTTCTTGTAGACAACGAGAAACAAATTATTTCAATGGGGTATGTATACAGCCTGCTAGGGGTATGGATGGTCTAGCACAGGGAGTCCAACCTTTCAGCGTCTCTGGGCCCACTGAAAGAAGAGTTGTCTTGGCCCACACATTAAATACACAAACACTAATGAAAACTGATGAGCAAAAAAAAAGATCCGTGCTTCATTTTCGTGATATCCGCCAGCACAGATAAGCAAAAAATTCCTCACATAATAACGCTAATTTTGCAGCGGCCCTTTTGATAATCTTTTTAAAATTGTCAAGCAGGTCCGAAGTTTGTGATCACTAATATAGAAAATGTACATATCTAAGTAATAAAACTAATGTCTTAAGTAAATTTATGATTTTGTGCTAAGCTGCATTCGTAGCCACCCTGGGCCGCATGCAGCCCACTAGCAGAGGGTCGGACACCCCTGGTCTAGTACATGGAACTAGAGCAAATTACAGTCTAAAAGGATGGGACTAGACTTCACTGTCAAGTAGCTTCTACTGGCAGATGTTTCCGAGGTTCTTCAGTGGGAAATGAAACAGGAAATGATGGAGCTGGTACTCTAACTGGTAAGAAAAACTAAGACTCAAACTATAGATTCCAATGTCTGGCTCAGAAACCCCTGGAATGGGACTCTGCTGAACCAGAAGACAGCAATATCCCAGGCAGAAGACAGATCTCTGCCACAGTGTAAGGTAGAAGAAGAGGTAACAATTGAGCTAAGCAATGTCTTAAATTTCCATTGATCTGTTTCTCTCAGTTGAGAGTGGAAAAGTATGCGTAGGGAAGATCACGGAACAAGATGTTTTTAATTGTGGGAAGTACATTTTAACTTGTACAAGCTCCAGGCTGGGTTTTCGCAGACTTTCTAAAACAAAGCCGTAACTTTGAAACTTTGTATATTTGCCAACCAACATTTTTTAATGGTTCAAAGATATATTCTCAGGATATGATTTCCCATTTGGAATAGTTGTTTCCCAAGTGCAATATTGAGGATACTTGAGACAGAAAAATTCCTAAAAAAAAAGAAAAAGAAAAAGAAAAGAAAAATTGGTAGAAGCATTTAAGGAGAAACTTCTTTTTTTAAAATGTGTTCTAAAGATGGATAAAAGTCTACTTTATTAGCCAGGTGAAAAATATGTGAACTTGGGGGCTGCATCTGAAAAGTTGTGATATATTTTTCATCATTTTCAGTATGATCCATAATCCCCAAATACATGGAATTGAAATAGGCTTGAGACAATTTAACTGAAAAATGTGCTCAGATGTAATTTTGTCGAAGTGCTAGATGACTTCAGTGACTAGGGACTAAATGAAATAAAGGAAGGAAGACTGGTTTCTTTAAGGTTAGAAGACTGTCAAATGTACCCTGCTGGGAGAAATGGTCCTCCATGGGACTCGCTCTCACCTATGCATCTTGCTGAGTCTGCCAAGAATGCATCTGATCATTTCTCAGGTTGTGTTTGTAGTAAAACACCTTGAGGGATAAGGCAATGTCTACCTTGAGACACAAAGTAAGCTTGCTTACTTCTAGCTAGAAAATAGGACATTTCCCAAACTTGAGTTCCTCTCCTACAACACAATTCACTGCCTATGCAGGCATCCAGCTAAGCCCTCAGCAAAACTCACCATCCCCACCCCAATGGGACTAGGGAGCAAGGAGGGAACCACCATAACATGCTCTCTGAGCCTACGCTAAAGATGAGAAGCTTGTGTGTGACTATAATAGTGTTTACACAGGAACCCTCTCCCCATTCCCACCTGCGGTTGCTTCAACAGACTTAGTAGAAAAAGGAAGCTGTGTAACTCAGCTCCCGAATGACAAAGGAAAATGAAAAGTAACAGATAAAGGGTGAGTCCAAGGTGACCTGACCTCCTCTTCCTAGGAAACCATAACCTTCTCAGAAGTGACAAGGAAAATGGCCTGGGGCAAATCCAGTGTGTCCCTTGGCAGTGGTGTTCCCTTGTCTGAAGAAGATGCTTATTGGTATGGAAAATAACAGCCTCTAGAGCCACTAGCCCCCAAGCAGAGAGCTAGTATAAAGCAGTTATATTTTCTGGAAGGCATGGATGGGGCTATTGGTGGCAAACACCAGGCAGTTCAAAATAAATTACTGGTCCAAGACCCTGTCTGATGGAAAAGGAAGCCCAGTGCTTTGTTGACCTATTTGGATTTAAGCAAACTATATTCCACACATGGGGGTCTATCTTACAGAGCCCAATCCACCAAGCAACCAGCAAGCAAATGATCTGTGCTCATCTCTGGGAAGAACAACCATGTGGTTACAGTAGAATGAAAACTGGTCAACCATGGGGTACTTTAATCTATGTAAAAGTTTGGATATCTGCACTTGAGCTCTCAGAGGTTTATTAACTTGCTAATTTAAATTCTCCGAGATTGTTTTATATGAGTGTGAAAACTTCTTGGGATGGTCTAAAAACCATCTGCAACTTACTTGTAAAGGTACTCAGGGTTTCTAAATTGAATGTGATGCAAAACCACAAATGAAGCGGATTAGAAACAAACGTACAATGCCTTGTGTGAACCAGACAATGTTATAAACCACAGCAATTGTCCCATGTCAACTTTTGGGGTAGTTTTTAAAAATCTACAGTAATCATGGATATTATTTGAATTGTGTTTGGGGACATTTTTAACTGCTTTTGGAAAATTAGGCTAATAAAATACTGAGTTAACGAATATTTCTGTTTAGTTAAAGATCATATATGGGATTTTGCTTATATGAAATTCTGAGATAGTACCTGATGTTCCCCCAGAGGCAAGCTAGAAATTTCTTCTTTTCAGGCCCCTGGTGTGCTAGTGAAATTGACATGGGGTAGTCTGGACTTGCATATTCAGGAACCAATTCCAGATGTTTAAGCAGAAGGTAATAAACAAATGTTTTAATGGGGAAATATATAGTATGGCACATTAAAATCTGTTATGGGGAAAAACTAATGTTTTCCTGTAAGAACAAGATAAAAAGAAATCTAAATCAGAAATTAACATATAAAGAAGAAATTTTCTTCCACTCCGTCATAAAAGAAGTTCTTTTCTATCCAAGGGCCCATGTAAAACAATGAATTATATCCCTAGTACCCTGTCCTGGTATCTAGTATTATTCTCACACTTCTGAGAGGATTCATTTTAATTCCTAATTCTCCGGAGGGACACATATCTGCCTTACCCTTTTCACTGAAGTGTGCCCTCAGCTCTCTCTTCTTGGTGACCAGACTATGGTGAAAATCCTTTTGATGTTAAATTGTGACCAAATCTACCTTCCTTGAGGATTAAATGAATTTATATACATTTTAAGAAAGCTGTTCCGGAGTTTCATGGAATCCTTTGTAGATTCTCGTTTCATGGACTCAGACGTTGTCAGAGCTTGTTTTCTTCCCGTTCATGTTTTAAGCACAGCCTGAATTTCATTGTGTCAGAACTGCATTACTTTTATCAGGAAGAAGAACCAGTAACAGAGGCAGGTCGAAGAGAAAATGTCTGTGCTCCAAGCAAAAGCAGCCTTCCCACCTCCCGTAAACCCGAGACCTCTCTAGCACCGGGAAACAAACACCGTGCTTTAGACCCAGACTACCATCTTTGCTTAGGGAGCTGCCCACTGGAAAAATGTTTGAATTCTTCCACATATGGGTGCACTTCGTGAGAAAACAGGGAACAAGGACTACCTTCTTTGAAAAATAAAGACAATAATAATAAAAAATTAATTTCTAAGTGCTATACATCTGGAATATCAAGAAATAAGTAGCTGAGAATCAGAAGAGTCTGCAAATATCAAAAGAACAAAAAGTCCAGAAAACACAAACATAAAAGAAACTGGGGGCTGGGGGGGAGTCTAAGTTAAGGCAGAAAAAAGTGCTATAAGGGTTTTTTAAAATTATAAAGTACTTTAAAGACAAAGTACTTAAGGGCAGATGAAGAACCTCCTATAAATAATCATCAGAATCTGAATAATAAACTGAAATAGTCCCCTTGGTACACTGTAAAGTATGCAATTTTAATTATGTGATTTTTCTAGCTAATTTCTGCTTCAAAAACAGTAAAGTACTTCTGCTTACAAGGTGGCAGAGACAAGAACTTTTCTGAACCTCTCATATACTCCTTGTCATCAAAATTTAAATGAGCAGAAACATGCCTTAGAGTTCAATCACAATTAGCCCTTAGACCAGCACTTTTCACCTGGTGTGCTGCTGGAGTTTTTAAAGCATGAGACACCTGACTCGTGTTTAAGGTGCTGACCTCTTCTTCCTCGGACTGTCAAGTAAAAAAACGAGAACCACCAATATAACAATAACCATCTGGTGTGAATGAATCAAAATTATACCTATTCTTTTGTCAGACCAGCCAAAAAAATTTTTTTTGGTGTGCCGCAGAATTTTAGTAATTAGTTTACACGTGCCATGGATGAAAAAGCTTGAAAACTGCTGCCTTCGACCTATTTGCTGGGAACTCACGGTGTGCCCGGCGCTGGTGGCGCACGAAACAACGGTGTGCGTCTGGGAAGCACTTTTCCTATTCAGGCTCTAAAATACACATTTTACAAACTGTATTTGTTTTTCAGCACCCACTGCATGTGCTGAAGACATGTATTATTTACAAATTGGTCCACTTAGGAAAGTTTTAGCCCTTAAAAGACAAAATGTATCCAGTTGTACTTGTGTATATAAAATTTACATAGTTATGTATGTAAGTCAATCAACAATGATAAATACAAACAGACTGTCTGACAAAATAAAACAACTATTTTCGGGGAACAGAAATGGAACATTTGTCGGAATATGTCTACAAATAATTAATCACTTTAGCACAATAAAGATATTTTCTTATTACTAGAATGTCTTATAAGAGCACACTCATTACTTTCTAACCATCTGTCATCACTCCTCCCCAAAAAGCTAATTAGGGTTTCATCCAATCACACATTATAAATCATGCAAATGCGGGTGGCAAAAAATGCAGTTTAAAGAAGTTAATATTATTTTGTATTTTAAAAATCACAGGCTTCAAAACTAGCCTTTCACGATCTAATAATTACCCTGCTTATTTTTCTCATCCTTTCCCAATTATTATTCGATAGTAAATTCAGGAAATTAAAATTTAAAAAAGAACAAACTTACAGGTAGTAGAGTTTTCCTGCAGCAGGAAGTTCCCTCTTCCGGTAATCTATCCCAGAGTCTAACTGGACCGTATCACAGTACTCCTACAAATCAAAGACATGAAATATCTTTTTAAACAAGTATGGCTTAGAATCATAATCATTCTGCTATTCTATCTTTTTAATTTTTGAGATTTTTCTCAACAAAATAATGAGTTTAGGACAAAGCAATAGAACTCAAATAAGAATCATAAAACTTGAATATTAAATATATAGCAAGACAAAAAAATCAGTTTAAAAAATTAAGATTTGCAGCATGCCTTCCTGAAAGTTTGCTAATAAAACAATGCTGTCAGCACATTCCCCATATAACTGCTTTACATTTTTATGCTCAAGTCATACTGTTTATTTTTTTACATTGTTTTTTAAAATTTATTGTATTTTCTCCATTGCCGTTTGTCCCCCTTATACTCCCCTTCCCACTGCAATCACCACACTGTTATCCATGTCCATGATTCCTTTTACCATTTTGCTCCCTCCCTCCACGCATAACACCAACCCTAGAGCTCTCAGCCTGCTCTCTATGAGTCTCTCTATTTTGCTTGTTCATTCAGTTTGCTTATTAGATTCCATATATGAATGAAATCATATGGGTATTTGTCTTTCTCTGACTGGCTTATTTCACTTAGCATAATGTTCTCCAGATCCATCCACACTGCCGTTTTTTAAAAAATCCCAATTTCTATTACCTGGCAGTAAGAAGCTAGAAGCTATCAAAAAGAATAACTCGTGGGTCTTAATCATCACAATAGCAAGACACAGGCTACGCCAGTTGGGCCAGAACATTAGTACCCACATTTTAAACCAGATGATCACACTCAAGGGCTGCAATATGTATAAAGTCTGTCCAGAAGGTATGCAGCCATGTAATATGAAAAATAGAGACATTTATTGAAGAAGATACAAGATATAAGAAACATTGTACATTGGACAGTGATGCCTCAGTCCCCTTCAGAGTAGGCATCTTGGGACCTCACACAGTTCTCCCAATTGCCATCAGCTACCCTGTCATATTTTCCTGAATCTCATTGATGGTATGAAATCTCTTCCCTTTCAAAGGTGATTTTAGTTTTGGGAAAAACCAGAAGTCGCGGGGCACCAAATGTGGGCTGTAGGGGGCTGAGTCACCCAGGTGATTTGATGTTTCACAAAAAAACTCTGCACAAGAGGTGATGCATGAGAGGGCACACTGTCGTGATGAAGCTGCCAATCACCAACTGCCCATAGCTGGAGCCTTCTGAATCATCCAAACAGTTTCCGTACAGGAATGTTCAAGCTTAATGCAAAATTTGATGCAGATTTGTTGCTCTACTCCCTCAGTCATTTTGAATGTAAAGGCCACACAATACACATGCTCACTCATCAGTATCTACTGCTCTACTAGTTCACTGACTAGTACAGTGAAGGCATCAATGTTCACACATGCGCATTCCAGTCCACTCTCTGGTTGCCAGGTTACATCGATGTGGTACAAACTGTTCTCATTATGCTAACAATGGCTGGGCTTTTTGCAGACAAACCTTTTGTATTTTCCTTCACTTCTAAATGACTGCTACTGTCCTTGTCCTTTTGTTCCCTCTCCAGCCATCGAAGTCTTCAGAGTTCTTTCTGCAGTGAACACCTCCCTCCAACCCGAGCCATCCTGTGCCACTGATGTTCTTCTCTCCTCCCCATTACTCCTTCCTTTCCAGGCTTCCCTCCCCAGGCTGCTTATGTACATGGACGGACCACACACACCCTCTAAAACTCTTACTACAACTTTTGGTCAGTTGACTTCATTTTGGGGGTATATATATCAGATAGACAGAGAGACAGACATAGATAGATAAATTCAATCCAGTAAAACAATGGTGAGCAAGGGTTTGGGGGACAATTCAAGAAACATTTACAGGTTGATCTCTTTGTCTTCATTCAAAATGAAAATTGCTTTATGAAAATTCATGAGGAAAAATTGTATTTTAATAACTTCACTACTTTTATTAATGAAAAACTGCATTTTGGAGCCAAAGTAATTGTGGTGAATAGCAAATGATGACTGCAATAATCTCTCCATCCCAATATGTGCCACTGACATTCCAACCATTGAGAAATGATGTCTGTGCCCCCCTCCCTTGAATCCTGTGCTGTGGTAAAAATAGTGTTATGCAATAATATCCGAGGTGACATTCAAGGCTGGATGGATGTCACCTACTTGTTGGCTGGATGCTTGCTCTGGAACCCTGAACTGTCAGGAGGCAACCAAGCCATGAGATAGCTTCGAGCAGCCCATGCAGAAAGTTGCTCTGGAGAGGCCCTGACACGCACAGAGAGGTGTCTGACCAGTCCCCAGCTGTTCTAGTTGTAGCCACCATGGTACCGATGGAGCCAGAACTTCTGGCTGAGTGTTTCTCAAATCTCTGACCCATAAAAACTGGGGAAGATAATAAAGTAACATTTCTTAAGCCTCTAAATTTTGTGGTCATTTGTTACGTAGCACTAGATCATCAGAACTATCTCGGCACATCTGAGATATAGCAACATCATTTCTCCCTGAAATTGCCTCCTAGGTTGTATGGCTGTGCTAGGGCTGAGTGGATGTTTATCACCCGTGCCATGGGGAATAGACTCTACACAGCAGCAGTGACTACATTTCCTCTCCTCCTGCACTGCAGCTGCTACCGGCTCAGGGAAGTAAAATAAAGTGATCAACTGTCCCCCTGGGATCGAGGGGTTTCCCCCAAGACTGAGGGGTTTTCCGGATGTAGGACTTTTAGTGCTAACACCAGGACAGTTCTGGGCAAACTGGGACAGTTCATCACCCTAGAAGTGAAGACCCAGAAATCTTGGCTGGAAGGCTGGAGTAGGTACAGCATTCAGACTTATATAGTTGACCCTTGAACAGCAAGAGTGTTAGGGATGCCGACCTCCTGCACAGAGGAAAATCCACACATAACGTTTGACTCCCCAGAATCTTAACTACTAATAACCTACCATTGACTGGAAGACTTACACATAACATAAAACAGTCAGTAAACACATATTTTGTATGTTATTTGTTACATGCTGTATTTTTACAATTAAGTATGCTGAAAATATATTATTAAGAAAATACATTTATAATACTTATTGAATAAAATCCACTTAAAAGAGGACCCAGTTCAAACCCGTCTAGTTCAAGGGTCAATTGTATATTAGCAATTATGAATTTGATTAGTATAAAATAATATCCAAGAAGAAGCTGGTCTTCTGGGAAAGCCTCCAAAGCCGAGCTTTTGAACTTCATATGTGGAGAACCACCACTGAACCTAACAGTCATGCCCCCTACAATGCTTGACCCGAGCAGCCAGCAGCCTCTCCATACACACCGCCCTAGCTCACTGTTCTAAGTTCCTCAAACCCACTCCCCAGGTCTCACTCTTAGGACTCGGACCCTGTTATTCATCTCATCAAAATAAAAAACAAAAACACTTTGGCCCACATAGATGCATTCCACTCTCCCCTTGCCTCAGAGGATCTGTAGAAAGTAAAAAGGTATAGCCATGTATCTCTCTTCTCAATCTTGAGTAAAGTACTAAACCTGGGGAAAAAACATACTTCCTCCCCCTTGCCCATGCTGTAACTGTGGGTGCTCGGCCATCCGGCACAAAGAAAGGAGAGGCACTTGTTTAAGTAGCGCTTTGCTCTCTCTGTCTCTTCCTCTCTCTCTTTCTCTCTCTGAGGGAGATCTGGAAACCTGTCCTGGTGTGGTAAAGGCCAATTATTCATAAGCTACCTGTACCACAGATAATATAATAAACATTTTCTCTTATGTTTATATTATATTATGTTTATACTATAATTTAAAAATTGTAGCAATTTGGTCATACATTTCCCCAGGTTCTCTATTTCTTTTAAACCACAATTTATCTTATATGACTCAATATTCCTAATTTAGTCAAAAACATTTCTTTTTTTTTGCAATTAAAACAATAAGGTTAATGGAAGTTATACAAGCTTCAATTTCACTTTCTGGGTAACTTACTTTCCTCTCACATGAGTGATTAAGCCCTGCCAAATGATTGCATTTCTACATTCACTAATCACCACCAAGGAATACCTAATCAGCAGCAAAGGAACTATAACCAAAGCCCTTAAATGTTAGCTCTTAATTGTCTGAAAAATACTAACATTCAGTTTATATTTTAAAAGAAAAATAAACCTCTAATTTTCACATTTTATTCCTTCAAGCTAGATTCTTCAAAAAACCTCGCAGACGGGTGGAGGAGAATGAAGGCTAAGCTATTTCCAAGTTGAGAATGAATCTAGTTAAAGAGGTATGGTCTCTAAGTAATTTCCTAATTTGAGGGATATTACAAGACCTGTGACCTCTTATCATCATCCAATTCAAATGCGTAAAACTAATCAGCCACCAAAGAAAATGTATTTTTAAATAGTTTATTTATGTATACAAAAGACAAATACAATTACACAGTCCAAAAATGAAATTAGGAAGTTTAGGGAAGAAGAGGGGGAGGTTAACACACCCTGGGAGCACACTCAAGAGTCAAAGGCCTTCGACTTTGAAAGAAAAATGTACTACTAAAAGAACCATATTCCAGCAGTTTGCGTTTTCCCTAAGACCTATTGTGTATATTTTTAGCAACTCTGAATAATATCATGAGGACGACAACAATGATGTTGATGACAAAGATAGAAATAGAAAGAAATGAAGATGGAATAGAAAGAAAGAAACAGAGAAGAAAAGATAAATTGTGATGTTATATGCATAATTCTAGGCTTAATTCTTTTTGATGTCTTAGAAGTTTTATATGTAAAATAACTTTAGATTTAAATACAGGAAATATATGCTGTATACTGTACCGTTTTGCTTGCTAAGAATACCATTCCATATGTAAATGACAAGTAAGAGTACAAGAAATATACTGAACAAAAAAAATGTGGAAGACTGGGTGGAGGTGTCTTTCTTTGGAGGCAGATATAGTTTCAGATAAACATACTCAAGCAGCTACATATTCTAAGGAAACTGTTTTAGCCTCATTTAAAACAACCATGTGCTACTAATTTTAAGTTAAGCAATGTTATATAAAAATTCAATACATAAACTTCTGTATACTTTAAACTTTTTATAATTTAAGTATATAAAATAAATACAAAAAAGTACACAAATTATAAATGTCCAGCTCAATCAAGAAAAAAAGAACATTACTAGCACCTCTGAATCCCCTCAGTAGCTTCTTCTACCTCCCCAAAGGTAACTAGTATCCTGATTCTAGCACTGTAGAACTTTTCCTGTTTGGGGAGCTTTATCTGAGTGGAACCATACAGTAGGCTCCCTTTTGTGATTGGGTCCCTTCACATTTGTGAGATTCATCTATCCATACATTGTATACAGTTGTAGTTTACTGATTGCTGTATTGTATCCACCATGTGAATATACAACAGTTTATTGATTCATTCTACTACTGATGGACATTTGGGCTGTTTCTAGTTACTAGCCCTTTCAAATAATGCAGCCACAAAACATGACTTTACATGCCCACGTTCTTGTTGGATATATATACATAGAAGAGTAACTGCTTGACCGTAGGCTAAGAGTGCATGCTCAGCTTTAGTGAATATTGCATTTTCCAAGGTTTGACTGTACAATCTGCACTCAAACCAGTACTGTATGAGCATTCCTAAGTATATGTTGGCTAATACTGACTTTTTCAGTCACAGAAACTCATGTGTTAACATAATATTTTTGTATATTGATTTTCAGGATGATACAAAAGATGTTCCATATATTTCATAAATATATTACATTATTTTATATGACAAAAATGTTACATTCATGGTTTAACAAGTCCCCTGCAAACTTACTTGTTTTGGATCAACCTAACAAACATTGAACTCTATATGCCAGCACTTACCTGGTTACTGGAGATAAAATAATGAGTAAGATGCAGCTTTAGCTCTGATAGTCTGATAGAATTCAGACGTTTGCCTCAAATTGCCATCTTCTTCTGCTCCCAATCACACATAATTTTTCGAAGTTGTTTAAGTCCTCTGCCAGTTGCCTAAGTATGCGATTTTAGTCTGTTACTAACCACTCTGGATGCCAGTTTCCTCCTCCACAACACAAAGGGATTGAATTATGACCCCTTTCAGTCTAAAACTCGGAACACTATGGCTGAAGTTCTCTCACGGACAGGCTAAGTCCTTCTTCTGACTTTCTGGGTTCCAGAGCAGGCCCTAGCCTCTGAGTCTCCCTCAGGCCATCTCGGCCCCTTTACTTTCTCGTTCATATCATGTTCCAAAGTAAATAAAAATCCTTCTCCCCCACTGCCTTACTCCTGCTTCCCAGCTACCCCAGCTGTCTCTCTCACTTAAAATACCCACACCCTATCACCTTAGTAGGTAAGGTCTGTATCCTTTCTTTTTTATCAAGCAGTTTTAGAATTTCTCTTCCTTTCCAAAAAAAACAGGAAAGGAAGAATTTTAACAATTGCGAAGTGCCTATTATATGACTCAATTATGCTAGACAACTGACCTGAATTCATCTCATATCCTCAGAATAATCATACACAGGGAAAAGTAATCATTTTTTAATTCCCATTGTACAGTTAAGAACATTTATGAGGAAGGTTTGTTTCGTGTTTATTTAAATTACTGCTATGGGCTGAATTGTGTCACCTGCAAATTCATATGTTGAAAGTCATAACCTCCCAGTACCTCAGAATGTGACTATATTTGGAGATAGAGCCTTTAAACAGGTAATTAAGTTATACACACTCTCACACACACACCCCCCCCATATTTTTTGGACTATAAGATGCACTCCTCCCCAATTGGGGAGGGAAAGGGGGCTGCACCTTATAGTCCGAATGTAGCTTACCTGGCTCGCTGTGGGGGGTGGCAGTTGAGCAGGGTCACAGGAGGCAGGAGCAGGGTCGCTGCTGCATTTTCCTCCCAAATAGGGGGTGCATCTTATAGTCCGAAAAATACAGTATATATGTGTATATATATATTTCTTTCACTTAATTCTCTCAACCACACTATCAGGTAGGCATTATTATTGTTATTATTCCCATTTTATAGATGGATAAGGAAACTAAAACACAGAGAAGTAACTCATCAATTATCAGAGAGTTCAAAAGTGGTTCATTTTGAGGGATTCAAACCCAAGCATTTTGGCTCCAGTGTTGAGATTCTTAACCACTTTGCCATATTGCCACCAGACCCCAAGGTATATTCAAGCAATCAGGACTCTTACTTAGGTGTATATAAGGCAATGCTTAATTCACGTGGGCTCATTAGGAAGTTCTTGCAGTACTGCCGGCCTGCTGAAGAAGGCACCACCTGTGCTGTGCCCTGCTCATACGCTAACCAAACAAGGCCTGGTCTTGACAGTTACCTTGAGAAGCAGCTATGCTGCAATGAACTGATTTGTTTCCTTACTTACAACCTAACCCATAGAAAAATGAAAAGGACCAGTTTTTTAGAGACTTTGTCCAGCTATATTACACTGCACACAACAAATGGGAAGTTTTCCTATAATGACTGAGACAGTAGAAACAGATTTGGGTTTCAAGCCTGAAAGTTCCATGGGACAAGGATCATGTCTGTGTTGTTCATCCCGGTGTCCCAGCACCTAGCACAGTATCTAGTACATAGTACATAGTACATAGTACATAGTAAATGCTTAGTAAATCCCGGTCAACTGGATTTATAATGAACAAACTCATTTGTGTGCAAAGCTTAGGTGCAAAGCAGTATGTCAGAATTTACAGAAATAAGGCAACCAGTACAGCCCCTTTCCTAAGGAGCTTTTACGATAAAATGGGAACTATTTAACAAGGTTCTTGCTAAACCTGAACTCAGAATGGACAGACATGGACATGGTGGGCCAAAGCGGAGGCCTAGCGGAGAAGAGGACTCAGAGGAAACTAACTGAAGAATAGTCCAGGAGAGTCTTTGTTAGAAACCAGCTGAGTCAGAAAAACTCAGCCAGGAGTTCTATCCTCTTCCAAGCAAGAGTTTCATCCCAAGGCAGGGTGTCCTCATGACAAAAAGATGAAACTGAGTACATTTCCACATCTGTAAAATGAAGGTCCTGAACTATACCGACCTGGCTGACTATACCCACCACAACCAATCCATCACATCTCATGCAGTTTTTTGGTGAAACATCAAATCACCTGGGTGACTCAGCCCCCTACAGACCAGATTTGGTGCACTGCAACTTCTGGCTTTTCCCAAAACTAAAATCACCTTTGAAAGGGAAGAGATTTCAGACTCTCAGTGAGATTCAGGAAAATATGACGGAGCAGGTGATGGCAACTGGGAGAACTGTGTGAGGTCCCAATGTGCCTACTTTGAAGGGGACTGAAGCGTCCTTGTCCTATGCACAATGTTTCTCGTATCTTGTGTCTTATTCAATAAATGCCTCTGTTTTTCTTACTATGTGGCTCGGTACTTCCTGGACACACCTCATATATGTCTAGAGTTATTCTGCTCACAGAGAGAGCAGAATAACTGTGAGCAGAGCTCACAGAGCAGAGCAGACCTGAACTCAGGTCTGCAGGCCACGTGCCTGTCCCCATGACACTTCCCTTCTATGTTCAGAACAAGACATGGAACAAAAGTTCAAAAATTCCACTACCTGTAAATATTCTAGTAATTAGGATTTTGCAATAATCTGTTACTTAGTATGCACAAACAACATCCAATAAAATTCCCAGAGATCATACTCAAGCGTACATGATTTCTTGTCATTTATTTATTAATACTCTACTGTGTTCTATAAATGTTAATGTGGCTTCTTAAAGAAATCATCTTGCTATTTGTGAATTCAATTTCACCATTTAATTTTCAATGTTAGTGAATACACAAGTAAAAAGTAATTTGACAAAACCTAATGAAGATTTAATTGCATAGAACCTTTGACCTAGAAATTCCATTTCTAGGAAACTATCCTACAGAAACACTGATCATGTGACTAAAAATACATTTGTAAACAGGTTTTTAAAAGCATTATTTGAAAAGTAAAAAATTAGAATAAACCTAAGTATACAAAAATAGTTTTAAAATGGTAGTGCAGCTATAACATGAAATACAAAGCAGTTATTTTTTCAAAAGTGAATTATATCTAATATCAAAAGATCTCCAGGATATCTCCAAAGGGATAAAAGCACAACTCAGATTAAGATGAAACTATTATCCTATAAATTTACAACAGAACAAAACTACATATTTAGGCACGTTTAGAGATGTGTATGCACACAAATATACAGAAAAGTATTTGAAAACATACACAGTAATTTTTTCCAGCTTTCTATGAGTTTAGCTTTTTTAAATTTCACATATAAATGATATCATATGGCATTTTATTTCTCTGACTTATTTCACTAAGCATAACCCTGAAGGTCCATCTATTTTGCCACAAATAACAGGATTTCCTTCTGTCTCGTGGCTGGAAAATACTCCATCGTGTGTGTGTGTGTGTGTGTGTCCCATCATCTTTATCCATTCATTTATTAATGGACATTGAGGTTGTTACCATGTCTTGGACTTCGTGAATGATCACGCAGGTATCTCTTATCTCCTTCAGCTATATAGTCCAAAGTAGGATTGCTGGATCATATGCTAGTTCTATTTTTAACTTTTTGAGGAACTTCTTTATTGTTTTCCATAGTGGCTGCACTATGTCCTACCGACAGTGTGAAAGGGTTTCCTCTTCTCCACATCTTCCGCAACACTTGTCTCTTATCTTTTCGATGATCACCATTCTAACAGAGGTAGGGTTCTATCTCATTGTGGTTTTGATTTGCATTTTCCCTGGTGATCAGTGATGATGAACACCTTTCCATGGACCTATCTGCCATTTGTATGTCTTTATAAATCATCTATTCAGTTCCCCTGATCATTTTTTGAAGTCTCCTATTGTTGTATTATTGTATATTTCTCCCTTCAGATCTGTTATTTGCTTAATATATTTAGTTGCTCTGATACTGAGTGTTTATATATTCATGATTGTTATATCTTTTTGATGAATTCACCCCTTTATCATTATCATTATATAATAAACTTTTTGCCTCTTGTTGCATTTTTTGACTTAAAGTCTATTTTGTCTGATAGAAGTATAGCTATCTCTGCTTTCTTTTGGTTGCCACTTGCATGAAATACCTTTGTTCTTTTCCCTCACTTGGCGAATGTGTCCATAAAACTAAAGTAAGTCTCCTATAGGCAGCATGTAGTTAGGCTGTTGTGTTTTTTTTTTTTAACCCATCAAGCTGCTCTATGCCTTTTGATTGGAGAATCGAATCCATTTATATTTACAGTAATTATTGTTAGGTAAGGGCTTATTAATGCCATCTTATTACTTGTTCTCTGGCTGTTTTATAGTTCCCTTGTTCCTTACTTCCTCTCTTGCTGCCTTCCTTTTGTGAACAGATAATTTTCCATAGTGATGTGCTGTGATTCCCTTATCTTTTATGAATCTACTATAGGGTTTCTTCTCTTTTTATTGATTATGCTATTACAGTTGTCCCAGTTTTTCCCCCTTTCCCCCCAGCTCCCCCACTCCCTCTGGCGATCTTATCCATGGATCATGCATGTAAGTTTTTTGACAACACCATTTCCTGTACTTGCTCTTTCTTTTTTAAGATTTTATTTACTTTTAGAGAGAGGATGGGAGAGAGAAAGAGTCTCATACACCGCCTACTGGAGGCCTGGCCCACAACCCAGGCATGTGTCCTGACTAGGAATCAAACCGGTGACCGTTTGAATCACAGGCTGGTGCTTAATTCACTGAGCAACACCAGCCAGGGCTCCTATACTTGCTCTTAATGCCCCTCTGCCTATTCTGTACGTACCAGTACAAGTGAACCAATACAAGTACATATTCTTAGTCCCTTTACCTTTTCCCCCATTCCTCCAGACCCCTGACCTCACTGACCACCATCCCAATGTTCTCCATATCTGTGATTCTGTCTCTGTTCTTGTTTGCTTAGTTTGTTTGATAGATTCAATTGTTGATAGTTATATATTTATTGCCATTTTAATGTTCATAGTTTTGATCTTCTTTTTCTTAAATAAGTCCCTTTAACATTTAATATAATAATGGCTTGGTGATGATGAAGTCCTTTAGCTTTACCTTGTCTGGGAAGCACTTTATCTGCCCTTCAATTCTAAATAATAGCTTTGCTGGGTAGAACAAGCTTGGCTGTAGGTCCCTGCATTTCATGACTTTGAATACTTCTTGTTAATCCCTTCTAGCCTGCAAAGTTTCTTTTGAGAAATCAACTGACAGACTTATGGGAACTCCCCTGTAGATAACTAACTTCTTTTCTCTTGCTGCTTTTAAGATTCTCTTTATTTTTAACCTTTGGCATTTTGATTATGATGTGTCTTGGTATGGTCCTATTTACATGCATCTTGATTAGGACTCTCTGTGCTTCCTGGACTTGTATATCTATTTCCTTTACCAAATCAGGGAAATTCTATTATTGTTTCAAATAGGTTTCCAATTTCTTCCACTTTCTCTTCTCCTTCTGGCACCCCTGTGATGCAAATGTTGAATGCTTGAAGTTGTTCAAGAGGCTCCTTACACTATCCTTGTTTTTTGGATTCTTTTTTCTTCTTGCTGTACTGATTGGATGTCTTTTTCTTCCTTATGTTCCAAATAATTGATTTGATTCTCAGCTTCATCCACTCTACTGTTGATTCCCTGTGAAGTGTTCTTTTTTTCAGTTAACATATCCTTCATTTTGGCCTGGGTTTTTTTTTTTTTTAATGCTATTGAAATACCCACTAAGTTCTTTGAGCATCCTTATAACCAGTGTTTTGAACTCTGCATCTGATACATTGCTTATTTCCACTTTGTTTAGTTCTTTTTCTGGAGTTTTGATTTGTTCTTTCATTTGAGCCATATTTCTTTTTCTCATCATTTTGGCAGCCTCCCTATGTTTGTTTCTACGTAGTAAGTACAGCTTCTTTGACTCTGTGTCTTGGTAGTGTGGCCTAATGTAGTAGGGTTCAGTGGCACAGCCTCCCCTATCTCCCAAGCTGTGTACTCGAGGTTCTCCCTCCATGTGGGCTGACTACTTCCTCCTCTTATAGATGAGTCTTGATTGCTCTAAGCAGATCAATGGGAAGTATTTACCCCATCCAGACAGCTGGTAGGACTGGCCATACCCCTGGCCAGCAACAACCTCCCTCCATGGCTTGTGGAGATGGTTGGGTAGTGCTCCGACATGGTCTGTAACTGTTTGCTGTTTTGCACGGGCTTTGGGGTTTCCTGGGTGGTGCAGGCCAAAGTCAGCCTCCACATGTGTTCTGTCTTGGGGCCCCTTGGCATAAGCTACAAAGCAATCTGCAGATGGCTGCTGCTAGTGCCGGGCCTGGGGCCACTCAGCAAGAGGTATAGGGGCTGGGTTCAGCTGTTGCTAGTTTGAGCAGATTTAGAAAGGTCTGAAACCTGCACCTAGCCCAGCCCTTCATATGGAAAAGTCACTGTTACCAGCGTAAAAGGGTTGCTTGGGTGGGCTATAAGTTGGATAGGACAGGCACTTACGTAATCATCGAGGCAGGGCTTACCATGTGAGCCAGGTTGATGGAGATTCAGACATGATGCCACCACACTATGGCTCTGTGTGGGAGAGGGCTCCAAAAAGGTACAATGACTGCTGTCAGCAGTTCTCTCTGGGAGGAAGCTATCTCCCAGCTCTTGCCCTCTTGGGAGACACTTCAGTTCCTCTTCATATGCCACTGGTGCCCTTCAAGCTGCTGCCTTGGTTCTGGAGGCCAGAGGGGGTGAGTCTGAGTAAGTCCATGTGCACTGTGAGGCCCTTTAAGAGGAGAGGCATGAGAATCCTGCCACTTCTTCTACTGACCCAACCCCCACTGGTCTTACAGCCAGAAGTTATGGAGAGTTATCTTTCTGGCCCTGGAACCCTGGGCTAGGTGGTTTGGTGTGGGAGTGGGATCTCTTGCTGCAGAGATATCCCTCTGTTTTATATCCACCACATGTGGGTTTGGGACTCGCCGAATCTAAGTCTCCATGTCTCTGCCCCTCCTACCCTTCTCGATGAATGTGGTTTCTTTAATTCCTTAGTTGTCTGACTTCCATACAGCTCAATTTTCTGATGGTTCTGAGTGACAGCTGTTCTATATTTTAGTTGTAATTTTGCTGTGGTTGTGCAAGGAGGCAAGCTGTGTTACCTATGTCTCCATGTTGATCAGAAGTCTGCCTACTGAACATACTGTAGAGTTTGGTTTGTGGTTACTGTGAGGTTCACACATAAAACAGTCTACTTTACACTAATAATAGCTTAACTTCAATCACACATGAAAGCTCTACCTTTTTGCTACCCCTCCTTTTTGTTTTTTCCTATTTACCTATTGTTACATTGTGCATACATTAACAAATTATTGTAACTATAGTTATTTTATGGAAAAAATACAATAGAAAATACCCTCATCCTTTAACCTTTATAGTGTACTTATGTGTTGAACACACCACCGCATTACAGTGTAAGTATTCTATGACAGTCTTTGACTTAGTTTGAGTTATAATTTTTGACTTTACAATAATGTGAAAGTAATACACGCTATGAGAAACCATACTTCGAATTTTGAATTTTGATCTTTCCTTAGGCTAGCAATACGCAATACAACATTCTCTTGTGATACTGGACAGTGGCAGTGAGCCACAGCTTCCAGTCAGCCATGCAAACATGAGGATCAAAAACTGATATTGTACACTGTACTATGTTGCCAGAATTTTTTTTGGAGTCTGTAGTTTGTTTCTTCAATTCCCATCATGTCTACAAAATGTGAATCTGTGTCTCCTACTTCTGGTAAGAAAAAAGAGGAAGGCAATTACTCTTGAGATAAAACTCAAAATAATTGCTCAACTGTAGAATAATGTAAGTGTTCTCAGCATGTTTAAGCTAAGCTAAGCTATGACATTTGGTAGGTTAGGTGTATTAAATTCATTTTCAAATTAATGATTTTTTCAACATGCAGTGGGTTTATCAGGATGTAATGCCATCATAAACTGAGGAATATCTGCATGTAGTTACCTTTAGCAGTGTGTTGTATAGTGTTATGTTTTCATGTTACTAATTACCGTCTTTTTGTTTCAGTTTAAAGAATTTCTTTCAGCATTTCTTGTAAGGCAGATCTAGTGATGATAATATCCCTCAGCTTTTGTTTTGTCTGGGAAAGGTTTTTATCTACACTTTGTTTCTGAAGGATAATTTTGCTGGATAGAGTATTCTTGATTGGTAGTTTATTTGTTTTTAAATTTCAGCACTTTGAATATATTCATCCCACTTTCTCCTGGCCTGTTTCTGCTCAGAAATCTGCTGACTATCTTATGGAGGTTCCCTTGTAAGTTGCAAGTTTCTTTTCTCTTGCTGCTTTTAAGATTCTCTCCTGGTCTTTGATTTTGGACAATTTTATAATAATGTGTCTTGAAAAGAATTCTTTAATTTTTTTGATGACCTATAAGTTTTATGAACTTAGATTCCAAATCTCTCCCCAGATTTAGAGAGTTCTCTGCCACTATTTCTTAAATAAATGTTCTTCCTCTTTTCCCTTTCTTCTCCTTCCGAAACCCCAATAATTTACAGATTGTTTCTTTTGATGATATGTCATAGACTATATAGGTTTTCTTCACTCTCATTTTTTTCTTTGTTCTCCTCTGAATAGATAATTTTAAAGTTCCTATCTTCAATCTCACTGATTCTTGATCAAGGTTGATGTTGATGCTTTATTGCATTACTTTCCCATTTCACTCATTGTATTTTTCAGCCTTGGAATTTGTTTAATTCCTTTGTATAATTTCTAGCTTTTTCTTAAAATTTTCATTTTGTTTATGGTTTCTCTGATTTTGTTAAATTGTATTTTCTTATAGTCACTGAATTTCTTTAAAACAGCAATTCTGAATTCTTTATGGGGTAAATTGCAGATTTCTATGTCTTTGGGGGTCAGTTACAGGAAGATTACTGTGATCCTTTGGTGATGTTGTGTTTCCTTGATTGTTCATGTTCCTTAAAAGTTCTGCATTGCTGTCTTCACATTTAAGTAGCAGTCACCTCCTCTAGTCTTTACAATTGCTTTCAGGAGAGAAATACCTTCCAACAGCCCTGCTAAGAATTCCAGAGAATTCTGAGAATTTTGAGGTCTTCTTAGGCCATCTGTGGATACACCTGCTCCACAGTTCTTGCTCCCTCTTGTGGCAGAATTCCTAAGCTTCTATGCTTTCTATTGTTCTTGCAACACACCAGGCCAAGTGCTGGCAGCTTCCCTTGTTTTTCCAAAAGCTCAAGTTTGTGCTCTCTGCCTGTGCTACAACATGCTCACTAGCCATCTGCCAAAGCTCACTCTTGCCATCACTATCAGGAGCACATACAGGGCACCAGCTGCAGAGTATGAATGTGTGAGGTGCACATCAGGCTGAGGATGCCCTTTGGGAGAATCTGTGGGTAAGGTGTTCCCAGTGGCCCATGAGCAGGCTTCTTAATGGTATCCACTAAGCAGTTAGTAGGATCTACTTCCCATTATTGCCCTCCAAGAGTCCTATCTACCTCTCTCCCAGCCTCCTCCTGCCCTCCAGTCATGCAGCTCACAATTTGGTTCTCTGGATGAGGCAAAAGAGAAATGAGCATCTTCGGAAGCATCCCACACAGCTGGGAAAGCTAAGCGATCACTCACATGCTCTTACTTTGCCCTGTGGGAGAAATAACAGGGCAAGATCTTTCTTGGTCCTAAGCTGTGCCTTGTGGAATGACTAATGTGAGTAAAATCCAATCATTCCCCTTACCCTCTCCAATGAGTCCAAACTTGTTTTCTTCTCCTCCAATAGTGCGCTGAAACTTTTTGGGTAAAGTCCAACTGTTCCTCTTACCCTCTCTAATGCACCCAAAATTTTTTTTCTCCAATGGTGTGCTGAAATTTTTCCACTAGAAACCTTGACATTCACAAAGCTCTCTCATCCTTGGATGATAATGTAAGATAGTGTTTTCAGAGGCTCCCAGTCCTCGGCTGAGAGAGGCTGGAGCTGGTTCCTAGGCCACTGCAGGGTTCACAACCAGGACCAAGGTCTGTATGCATATTAACTGATACATGGGTGGGAGAGCTTCCTCCTGGACCTCTTGGTGTGTGGCACTGGATCCACCAACTCCTACAAAGACTCCTGTGTCTGTGGATGGATGCCAAATTGTTGTGAGTGGTGGAGGGACACAAACAAGAGATCTTATTCAGCCATTATGCTGATGTCACTCCTCCACATTAAATGTTTAACAGTGGCTACTCCTGAGGAGGGAAGTAGAAATGAGATTGGAATGGAGGGCAGGGAAGAAATGGGGAAAAGAAAAATAGTGAAGGGGAAGCTTTTGATATTCATTATATATACACTTATGTAATGATTGGGGTTTTTTTTAAACCTAATATGAATTCATTTATCTCTCAGGGAATTTTATAAAAAAAAAGATCTCAGAGAACTCCATGTATTATCCCCAAATAGTGGGATTTCAAAAAAGCTTATAGCTGTCTTGTTGAAATCACAGCTACCGTACAGTTCCAGTTCTGTCATAACAAACATAACTTAAACTAATATTCTAGTCTCCTCCCACTTGCTTCATGCAAGAAAACCACAGCTCTCATTCCTGAGGTTAAAAAAAGAAAAACATGATAATAATATATCACAGACTGAAAAGAAGTTGATACATGTACCCTTCGAGAATATTTTTTATAACCATGCCACCAAACGCATAACTGCAGCTCCTGCAAGCTTTCCCTTCTCCCACAGGAGGAACTGTGCGATACGTCTCCAGACTGACAGGAACTTCCTGCCATAGATGCAGCTTTACAAACCCAATTTTTTTCAAAATCCAGCAAATTTATTCATAAGACTTTTTCTTCTTCTACACAAATAATCAGAAGTAAACAATAGCTTTTTGTCTCAAAAAATTATAACCATACTATAAATGTATAATGTATGTGATTCATTTACACTATAATCGCAACTTCTGGAATTAAAAAAAAAAAGCTAAATCTCAATAAAATGTTTAGCTTAAAAAATAAACCATCTAGTTCCAGACACTTCATTATTAAGACTTTTAGTATCCAGAAGAGGGTTTATAAATACTGTAAACTCTGGTTCTGCTCTTTCTTCATTGTATTTGCTCAACTTTTTGTCATTTCACTGTTCGCTGGCACTTTTATCTGAAGATGAAAAGAAGAAGAGAAAGAAGATGAATTCAGTAAATCTTGCAACTTATTCTAATCTCTGAACTGAAGAATAAATTTTAAGCTATTAGCTAAAACAAGATTTGGATGTCACTATATTCAACTTATTGTGTATGACTGAAGGTAGATTAATAAGGTAGATTATGCCTTATAAAAGAAAGAGTTTCTTATGATAAAAGCAATGGAGAATATAATTAATTCTACCCAAAGATTATAACATATACATATAATGAATATGCAGTGTTAAATGCACACACACACACACACACACACACATTGTACTGCATAGTTTTGTGGAAAGAACTCTCAATAAAAAGCAGGAAATCTGGGTTCTAGACGTGGCTCTGCCACTAGCTGGTCAATCTCAGGCAAGATGATCTTAGGCATGAGACTCAGTTTCCTCCACTGTACAACAAGAAGGTGAAATAAAAGTTTATAAGGCGCCTCCAAACTCTGACACCCTGTGATACACACACACTTTTACTTGCTAGTGGGCAAGGCTGGTACCCACTAGCACACACCAGTGTGGTGTGGCTGATTGTTCAGCACCTTTTCCGACTGGTCTGTCAATGCTGTACCAGTTGTTAAAGAGCTTGAATGATCCTCCTTACTTCCAGGCACTCCCCCAATGATGAATGTCTAACATGTATAACTCTTTGTTTGCATTCTGCCTTTTGCATACAATAGGGATATTCCTCCTTGTTATACGGGCCCTCTTAACTTCTGGTTATAACTAGAGTTCAGTCCCTTTCCTACTACCTTTTTTCCCTTCAAAAAGAGTTCCTATATATTCCTTGCTCTATATTTTTCAGATCTCACTATTCACAACTTATTTATTTACATGTCAGATAACTTCTCTCACATAAACTGAAACCATGTTTAGCTTTCTTGTCCAGTTTTCCCAGGAAAATCTCCACTTATTCTAGTGAAAAGTAAAACCAAACACTAAACATGATTACCAAATCAAAGTGATGGCGGTAATATATCGAAATAAAAAAACGAAAGGTATAATAAAGTTTCATCAACCACTGTAATTTGTCAGACACAGGAGTCCATTCAGAATTCACATAAATTTTCATTTCATTCACTCATTCTCCACAATTACCATCATTACAGAAAATAGAAAACTTACTTAAAGTTTATGGTTTTAACTTAATATATTGCTGTTTTATATTATTATTAGCATTGTAATCTTCCAACACAATCGCTCCTCACTCATTCTATATTGTAGAATTTTTTCTATTACCATATTATAATTATTTGTTGGTGTATCTGCTTCCGCTACTAGAGCACCCTGATTTCCTTGATGGCAGGATTACTCTCAGGACAACAGTCATCACTGTAACCCCAGTGATGAAGCACTCCAAAGATGCATGTTGCAATCTGACTGTTGCTTTTACTGTTCATCTTACAAAGGTAAGACACTCGAGCTACTTGAGGCAATTAGATTTTTGTAGAGTAGCTCGTCCAGGACTTTAATACCACATTTAGAACAATGTTTGTGGGAAAATCTGTCATAGTTCAAAAGAAATAATTTACAAGTAAACTTCTAAAACAATCTTTGAAAATTCATAGTATAAGAGCCTTAACCATCTTGTAGTGGAATCCCATCATTGACAGATGAGAAAGAAATACAAACTCAAGCAGTTAAAGAGATTTGCCCAGTCAGTGACAGAGTCTGGATTGCCTTTGTAACCTGGTATTTTTCTGCTCTCTCAGAGAAACCACATAAACATGTATGACATGCCTGTGGTTTCTTCTACTTTCAGTTGTTAAGAATTTTAAAGATGTATAATATTTTAGACATTATGTCAGAGTTTATTCAGCCAACCAATTATATCTTTATAATATATGAATTTTAACAATCATTATTCATTATCGGCTGAGGAATACACTATAAGGACTTCCACGTGTCTTCACAGACAAATTACAAAGTTCACATTTTATAAAAATGAAAACAAGTTGGATACAATCTACTGACAGTACCAGAACATTATGATTATATAATCAGAGGTCCTCTCTATGGATTTTGAGTGCCAATCCACATTTTGCTCTTATTAATTTTGTATTTGTGTGTATATTTGAAGAGGACATTGTTTTAACATCTATGCATACTATGTAACATGAACTTAAAATGGGAAGTGTAGAACACAGTCAATAGTAAAGGACATACCAAGTATTTTATTCCAAGAACCCCCAATATACTATAATTTTGAAAGAGAGAAGCTAAATTCCCTATAGCAGAAAAAGATTTCTTAGATGTCTTGAAGCCTCAAAAACTTGGCCAAACTATTGTTCAATGTGCACAGGGTTTGTGTCTTCATGCTCAGATGTTGTTGAAACAGCAGACTTAAAAGAAATAATGTCAATGAATCCTACCAAGCACTATACATGACCTCTGGGGTAATTAGCAATCATTCAAAAGCAACAAGACTAAAATGTTCTATTCTTTATTACTGTCAGCTCTTATCTTGATCAGCATTTTAATAAAGATGGTTCGTTTCTAAGACATTTTCATGAATCAGTCATAATTACATTCTGACATGCAGTGAATAGTAAAGCAAAACTAAATATCACTTCATCAACCTTTCTAACCTTTATGCAAGTATTAACTGTAAATAATTTTTACACAATCCTACAACAGAAAATCTGCATATTTCTTAGCTTTGTACATACTTTACCCCAAATGAATTTCCTGTGACCTATACCTGAGAAACACAATCAGCCATAATTATCCAGTTTTGTGAGATGTTCAGGTGTTGCCTTTCAGAGTTCAAATCAACTTCAAGTATAAAAGGCTACTTTACTCTACAAATGGCACAATATGCAAAATGGGTTAAGTAGCCAAAAGCATCTCAGAGCGTTGTGGCTTGAAAGAAGTCTATCCAGAATCAAAACGTCAAAATAAAAATACACTAAAGCAAAGCAACACTTACAAAAATAGATTCATAGATTATACATTAAGGAATGGATCACTGATGACTACTGTAGAAAGTCTTATAATTAAAATGTGTCAAGAATATTAATTAGAAGGAAATCTGAGTACTTAACTCTGTGAAGGGTAGAGTTAAATATATATATAATTCCAAAATAACTGATGAAAGAGGGTGAAAATTTATCAGAAATGTAAAACTTACAGATACTATTTTGATATTGAAGATAATATATAAACTGCTTTACCCTCCCCAAACCAAACTACATACTTTAGAGTTTTGAAATAAATAATTTCTCTTCTAAAAAATATTTTAGTCGAAGTAAACATGATTCAGCTATCAGAATAAATTGATACTGCACTTTAAGGTGATATATTGCTTCAGGTCTTAGAAAATCTCAAAATAAATACAATGATTCCTCAAGAATAGTGTTTTGACTTCCCAGGAGTACAGCGCACACACAGAGAGCTAGGTTCACAAACCTGTACTTTCACTATGTCCCTCAAGTAAGTCAAGTTTATAGTAAAGCTACTGAGTGGTATTTTCAAGCAAACTGATTTCCATTTAAAAACTACAGCAAGATAGGAACATATTTGTGAATTTCAATTTGAAAATAAGTTCTTTCAAAAACTACTCTAAAAATCGTACCTTATATGTTTCCTCACACATTGTATTACAAAACTTACTAGAATGTTACTGATCTGAGACAAAAGGGAATATAGCAAGCATCTTTTTCACACGGTTTAGAAGCACAAAATGTATGTCTTTTTGTGATAATTTTTCTTTAACTCTTCTCTAGCTTTCTTGATCATTATTCCTTTTTCTTATTGGAGGTGCAAGCAAAAAAGGAAAAAGAAGTGTTAATTTAAGAAAACAGATTTCCCAGAAAGAAAAAAACTGTGATTAAGACTTAAACAAAAGCTAAAGATGGCTTCCTCGGAGCACTGATGAGGTCCGCTACCTCATTACTAACAACTGAAAACTTGTGATGCATTTTGTTTCAAGAGAATCCAAAAGTCCTTGCTATAAAGCAGACAGGGGGGTGCAGAGTCCATTCACTCTTTCTGTACCACAACCATTATGTAAGAAATATAAAACACTGCCTTTATGCTGCCAAGCCACAATGACTCTTCCTACATCAAAGGGTTTTCACCACTCTGGTTTTTTCTTCAAAATTTATTCAAGCTAAGGGCAGAGAGACAACAATTCATACACACTAATTACGTCTAATTATCTATTCCCTTTTCTGACCAGCTTCGGCCAGTGTTATTTGCTATCTGGATTTCTCACAACCTCCCTTTGCCCTGTCCATCCAGCCCAACAGTGAAGGCTTTGAAGAAAACAGTTGTGGCTTTTTAGAGTTTTCTCAATATAGAGTTCAAGCAAATTAAATAATTATTCTGTTAGTTTTGACACATTTATGCTTTAAATATGAGGACCCCTTGGTTAACTTGGCAAATCCCTCACATCTCTTCATGGTTGGAATCATAGTAACGCCCTCTCACACAGCAGCTTCTCCTCATGCTTTCTTTTCGTGATCTAAATGAAACGTTTATTGGATTAAAGTTCTTCTCAGCAGACCTTCATGGTGGCCTATGACAAAGAGCTGAAAAGTTCTATTAATTGGCTTCAGTTTTCAGGGAGGGGAAAGGGAGAATTTTATTTCACATTACATCACTAGCCAAGAAAACTGCCACGTGTAATTAAACTAATTTATCTCATGAGTCAAAAAAACAACTAACTCATATTTAAGACACACTTTCTTTAAATCATTTTTATCATCAAAGAATTGATTTCTTGTAATTTGACCCAAAATAACTATTATTCTAAGGGAAAAGAATTGAAGACCTAAAGAATACATATTTTACATATAAGCATAGCTACAGTATGGTTTGATACAAATATATAATTACATATTGTATATATAATTATTCAAATATAGATTATAAATTATATACTGCATGGGAAATCTTTATTTTCATTTTGTGTAAGACAACTAAAAAATTTTATTTTGAAAGGGATACATCCAAAATTACTTTTCCATACAAAAGTCCTAAATCTAGATGTACTATTCCAGTATGAAGAAAGACAAGAATTACATTTTAAATCCACACCACAACAATTTTCATTCCAGATATTTAGTAATTTCAAGGACACAGCACAAAAACACCATCACGAAGTTTAATGCCTGTTACTATAGCCAATTTTCTTAAATATATTTTCTCAAACATATATGAAACAGAATAGTTTATGAAGATATATTCTTCAATTTATTTAGCCTAAAACTTGGTAATTATAAAAATGTTTTGCAAGAAAAAATACCCATTTTTTAATTTTAAACATTAATTACTATAATGGGAATGAATGCATCAGTGGCTTGTGCAGGAAAGCCACAACTCCTTGCAATTCAGGAACTCAGTCTACTACTTTTGTTCTGTCTTTTGCCTCTTTCAATCTTAAGTATTAAAAAACCAACACACAAGTGAAGACACTATCTCACGAACAAGGGTTAATCCCTGCTGAGCTAACTCAGGTGACAACACAGTGGAGGTCAGTGGGGTTGACACTGACCTCAAAGACTGGTTCTGATTATTTAGCCCTGTGAAAGCTCTAGTCTTGAAAGTTATAATGAACAAACTGACAAATCGATTTCACCAATGAAATGAAAATTGCTTCAGGAAAAAAGTGGCAAATATACACTTAGCAAGTCTGTTAATCTTAATGCAGGTGGCTATACAAATGCAGAACAGTGAAGCATCTAAGGGTTATAAACAATTTTTTTAAGTTTATAACTAGAGATCACGCCGTGATAATATTCTCAGAGAGTTCACTATATGTATAAAATTCCTTTGAAAAAATTCCTTAGGAAACAAAAACACAAAGGCTAATACATACCTTTTTAAGTTTTAGAGAAAGGATACCTAACAGTTCAAAAACATTAACAACCAAGTAGAAGAAATGAAGTCATTAAATAAACATTAAGCAAATATTAAAAAAATAGTAATAATGACAAAACTGTTACTACCTTAGATTATGAAGTATTTTTGTACGTTGCATATTTAAACCCAACAGATGATAAACCAAATCAGATTGTGATGCTTTCCAAATCAACTTACTCTTTATCAGAAAAAAAAATGTATAAGAGTTAATGCTAGTATCCTATTTTTCTCTAACTCATCATCTACTGGCATTCATCAAAGAGAAATTATACTGTAGAATGCACTGTCAGTTATTTTTGGACAACTGACTGCTATCATTTCAGTAATCTATTTTTTTCCTTTTTATTGAAGTTGTTGGGGAGATACTGGTTAACAAAATTATACAGGTTTCAGGTGCACAGTTCCACAACACATCTCTGTGCACTGTGCTGTGTGTTCACCACCCTAAGTCAAGTTTCTGTCCATCACCATTTATCCCCTGTCCTCTCCTCCACCTTCCCCAGCCCTCTCCCTCCAGCAATCACCACTCTATTGCCGTGTCCATGACATTCTCTCTCCCTCTCCCCCGACTCTCTCTGCTTACTCATCTATTAATCATCTAATTAATTTAATTTTAAACATAATTTTTTTAAATTTAAGAAAAAGCTTGCTAAGATGTTATTGTAAATAACAGTCAAAGTGTTACATTACTGATAATAGAATCAATCACTGCATTGCAAAAACACACTATATATACAATATTGCACAGGAACTTTTCTCCTGGAGGCAATTATTTTAGATTTGTCCATACTGATAAACTGATTAAGAAAATCATAAAAAGATAGTTAATGAAATTCATACCGAGAAATTTTTTTAATTCAAAAATTATGAAGAGCATTTATCTCTTTCAGGGTTTGATATGGAATGAATAAAGTTGGTTATGTAAGTAAATGACAGAGTGAACAAAGAGATTTTATGTATCTATTCAAAATATCATGAATTGCTAGAAGTCAATCAAAGGAGAATAGCAATGCTTAGCAGGCAATCCACTGATCAAGAAGGCCAGTTGAAATCAACCAAAGAAACTATCCTGATCAAAATATCGACTGGTCCTCTTTTCCTTTCAAACACAATAATTTTAAATAATGTTTATAACATAATGAGATCATGTTCAATGTACGAGGTCTGCCTGGAAAAAGTCCAGCCATTGCTATATCGTGAGAACAGTCTGTGCCACATCAATGTAACTGGCAGCCAAGGAGAGTGGACTGGAATGCGCATGTGTTAACAATGATGACTTCACTCTACTAGTCAGTGAGGACAGTATACACTGTGGAGTGAGCATGTTTCCTGTGTTGTGTTATGTTCAAAATGAATGAGGGAGCACACCAATGAATCCGCATCAAATTTTGCATTAAGCTTGAACCTTCCTCCACAAAAACTATTGGGATGGTTCAGAAAGCCACAGCTATGGGCAACTGGTGATTGGCAGCTTTATCATGACAACGCACCCACTCATGCAACACCTCTCATGCAGAGTTTTTTTGAAGAAACGTCAAATCACCCGGGTGACTCAGCCCAGATGATTTGACCCCTACAGACCAGATTTGGCACCCTGTAACTTCTGGCTTTTCCCAAAACTAAAGTCACCTTTGAAAGAGAAGAGGTTTCAGACCATCAGTGAGTCTCAGAAAAATATGACAGGGCAGCTGATGATGACTAGGAGAACTGTGTAAAGTCCCAAAGTTCCTACTTTGAAGGGGACTGAGGTCATTGCCCTATGTACAATGTTTCTTGTATCTTCTTTAATAAATGTCTCCATTTTTTATGTCACATGGCTGGATGCCTTCTGCATAGACTTTGTATTTTATTCAATGAGTATACATACACTTAAGACATGTTATCCTTTTTAAAATTTAATAGTTATTGTATTTTCTTCCAATGCCATTTAGTCCCCTTATACACCCCTTCACCCAGCAATCACCACACTGTCGTCCATGTCCTTGAGTCCTTTTTCCTTCATCCCTCCACCCCTTACTCCCAACTAGCTGTCATCTGCTCTCCATCTACGAGTCTTGTCTCTTTTTTTGCTTGTTAGTTCAGTTTGTTCAAGGATTCCACACAGAAGTGAAATCATATGATGTTCACCTTTCTCTAACTGGCTTATTTCACTTTGTGTAATGTTCTCCAGCTACATCCATATTGTTGCAAAGGGTAAAATTTTATTCTTTTTTTATGGCTAAGTAGAATTCCATTGTGTAAATGTCTCATAGTTATTTTATCCACTCATCTATTGGTGGACACTTGGGCTGCTTTCATATCTCAGCTACTGTAAATAACGCTGCAATGAACATAGGGATACTTATATTTGCAGATGACATGGCACTGTACATAAAGAGCCCCAACAATTCCAAGAAACTACTAGAACTGGCAAATGAAGTCAGCAAAGTAAGACACAAAATTAATATCCAGAAATAAGTTGTATTTTTATATGCCAATAACAAACTAACAGAAAGGGAAATCAAGAACACAATCCCATTCACAATTGCTTCAAAAAGAATAAAACCCCTAGGAATAAACCTAACCAAGGATGTAAAAGACCTGTGTGCAAAAATGTTTTAATTTGATGTAGTCCCATTTCTTTCTTTATTTTTTCTTTTGTTTCCCTTGCCTGGGGAGATATATCTGATTTGTTAATATTGTATCGACCTTGCATCCCTGGAATAAATCCCACTTGATCATGGTGTATGATCTTTTGATGTATTGCTATAATCAGTTTGCTAACATTTTATTGAGGATTTTAGCATATACGTTCATCAGGAATATTGGCCTCTAATTTTCTTTGTAGTGTCTTCATTGGTTTTGGAATTGGGATAGTATTGGCCTCATAAAATGAGCTTGGAAGCCTTCCCTCCTCTTGAATTTTATGAAATAGTTTGAGAAGGTAAGGTGTTAGTTCTCAGAATGTTTGGTAAAATTCACGTTTGAAGCCATTTGGTCCTGGGCTTTTGTTTGTTGGGAGTTTTTTGATTACTGCTTCAATTTCACTAGGTGTATTCTGTTTACTCAGATTCTCTGATTCTTCCTGATTTAGTTTTGGAAGATTGTATGTTTCTAGGAATGTATCCATTTCATCCAGGTTGTCCAGTTTTTTGACATATCGTTGTTCATATTTTCTTACAATCCTTTATATTTCTTTAATGTCAGTGGTTATTTCCTCTCTTTCATTTCTAATTTTATTTACTTTGGCCCTCTCTCTGTTTTTCCTGATGAGTCTGGTTAAAGGTTTGTCAATCCTGTTTGACAAACCAAGAGCTATTCAAAAAACCAGCTCCTGGATTCATTGATCTTTTGTATTATTTTTTTAGACTCTATTTCATTTATTTCTAATCTCATCGTTATCATTTCCTTCTTTCTACTCACTTTGGGCTTTGTTTGTTGCTCTTTTTCAAGTTCCTTTAACTATAAAGTTAGATAGTTTATTTGAGCTTTTTCTTGTTTTTTGAGATAGGCCTGTAATGCTATAAATTTCCATCTTCAAATTGCTTTCCAGTGTCCCACAGATTTTGGATTGTTATGTCCACATTTTCGTTTGTTTTAAGGTATCTTTTGATTTCTTCCTGATCTCGTTGTTGACCCATTCATTGTTTAAGACGTATTATTTAGTTTTCATGGCTGCATGTTTTTCAGTGTTCTTCCTGTGACTGATTTCTAGTTTCAAAGCATTGTGGTCAGAGAAGAGGCTTGATATGTTTTAAATCTCCTTAAATTTATTGAGACTTGTTTTGTGTCCTAACATAGGGTCTGTCCTAGAAAACATTCCATGTTACTTGAAAAGTATGTATATTCTGCAGCTTTGGGGTAATATGCTCTAAAGATATCAATTAAATCCATTTGATTGAGTGTGCGGTTTAAGGCCACTGTCTCCTTGTTGATTTTCTGTTTGGAAGATCTATCCATTGAAGTCAATGGGTTGTTAAAATCCCCAACTGTGGCTGAAGATGTGAAGATTTGCATCATATATCCAGGTGTTCCTATGTTGGGTGCATAAATGTTTACTAGTGTTATATACTCTTGTCAGACTGTTCCCTTTATCATTGTAGTGTCCTCTGTCTCTTACTTTAGCCTCTGTTTTAAAGTCTATTTGTGTCAGATATAAGCACTGTTACCCAGTTTTTTTTTCTTTCTATTTGCATAAAGTATATTTTTCCATTCATTTACTTTTAGTCTGTGTGTATCTTTCCATCTGAGATGGGTCTCTTGGAGGCAGTATATATATGGGTCTTGTTTTCTTATCCATTCAGCTACCTCCTGTGTTTTGGTTGGGACATCTAAGCTATTTACATTTCAGGTGATTATTGATAGATATATATTTAGTGCCATTTTATTTTTAGACTATTTTCCTCTGTTTTTGTTTTTCTCTTTTTCTTCTTGTTAAAGCAAGCCCTTTAATATTTGTTGCAGCATTGGTTTGGCATTAACAAACTCCGTTAGCTTTTTCTTATCTGGGAAGCTCTTTATTTCTCCTTCAATTTTAAATGATAGCCTTGCTAGGTAAAGTAGCTTTGGTTGCAGGTCCTTGCTTTTCATCACCTTGAATATTTCATGCCACCCCCTCTTGGTGTGTAATGTTTCTGTTGAGAAATCAGATGACAGTCTAATTGGTGCTCCCTTGTATGTAACTACCTGCTTTCCTCTTGTGGCTTTTAGGATTGTCTCCTTGTGTTTAAGCCTGGTCATTTTCATTATGATGTGTCTCGGTGCAGGCCTCTTTGGGTCAGGCTTGTTTGGGGCTTACTGGACTTGTGTCTTTTTCCTTCACCAGGTTAGGGAAATTTCCAGTCATTATTTCTTCAAATACGTTGCCCGCTCTCATCTCCTGCTATTCCCATTAAGCAGATGTTGTTACGCTCTGTGTTGCCCAAATGTTTCTTAAGCTTTCCTCTATTTTTAAAATTCTTTTTTCTTTTTGCTGGTCTGTCTGGGTTTTTTTTTCTTCCCTGTCTTCCAAACCACTGATTCAATCCTCTGCTTCATCTAACATACTGTTTATTCCTTTCAGTGTATTTTTATTTCAGATATTGCATTCTTTATTTCTGATTGATCCTTTTTTATGGTTTCTATTTTTTTTTTCCACACTGTTGAGTATCCTTATAATCATTACTCTAAACTATTTGATAAATTGCTTGCCTCCATTTCATCTAGCTTTTCTTCTGGAGGATTCTCTTGTTCTTTCATTTGGAGTCTGTTTCTTTTTCTTCCCATTTTGGCTGCTTCTTTGTCTTTGTTTCTATGTATTAGGTAGATTTGCAAAAACTCTGATGTAGGCCTTTGTCAGAAATGCTTTGACTGGCCCTGGTGAACCTGTTGGGAGCTAGCCACCATACACAGAGTGTGGCTCCCCCTGCTGGCCTAGGTGTGTGCAGAAAGAACCAGACAACTTGCCCTCCCAGCTTTTATCAGCACCAGGCCTGAGGGAGGGTCAACTGATGTCTCACAGAGCACCCAGATATCCACCTTAGTTGTTAATTTAGTCAATGATATAGCCTCAAGCTGTAATCAGAAACCTGGATTAAGCTCCACAGGGTGGGGCAGAGTAATTCCTGTAAGCAGTATTCTTGCTTCCCCTAAGGCTGATGGCATTCAGAGAGGAGTGCTCTGTCTGAGAAAGATGGCTTCTGCAGTATGGAGAGTGACTTAACACAGGGATCTTGGTGGCTGTTCTTTCAGTTCTATCCCCAAAGCCACCAACCCCAGACTCTCCTCGAGCAACCCTAGTCCACTCTGCCCTCCCTCTGCCAGAGCCCAGGGTAAGCGGCTGCAAATGAAATTTTGTGTGTTGGCCCATTAAGAGGCTCCCTACATCTCCAGCCATCTCTCCCTGGCAGATAGAAACCCTGCTGCTTTTCACAGCTGGGTGTTGTCTGGGTTCCTTCCAGGTCTGGTGCTGTAGGCTGGGGAGCCCAGCTTGGGGTTTAGACTCCACACTTCTCAGGAGGAACCCCCATGGCCACTGAATTATCCCTTCAGGACTTCAGCTGCCACCTGTGGGAGCCCAGCGAGCCCTCTGACACCTCCTCCACACTCCCTACCAGTCCCATTGTGGTGATGTGGCTTCTTCCACCTCAACTTCCACCGTAGTTATAAGGCTTCTCTGCAGCTAGTGTTCAGTTGGTTATTTAGGGTGATTTCTGTACTATTTAGTTGTAATTCCAGATTGATCCTGGGAGGAAGTTAGTGTAGCTTCCACCTGTTTCTCCACCATCTTGGATCCTCACTATAACTTCTTTAAGTTCTCTTAAAATACAGAAAAGCTTTACCTGAAAAAGTCTCCCATTTCCTGAGTTAGTTCTTCCAAAGTATATTCTCCATGTGCTCCTACTATTTAGTTTATGCCCACCCCTTCTGTCTGCTCTTGCTGCTTCCTCCCTGCAGCTGCCATTCCATTTCTTTTAGTAATGGGCTCTACACATAGGACCCGTGTTTAACCTACTTTGCTTTGTTGCTGACTTCTCAACTTTGAATACAGGTAGCCCTAGCTAGGTATACTGAATCCCTGAGGGGATGGGCTAAAAATTACCTGCTAAAAAATATTTCTTATTATAAAAATAGCACAAGATCAAGAAATCCTAGAAAAGACTGGAAAAGAAAATTTAAATTGTCTATAATCTTACTATTTAGAAATAAGTTCCATTTATGTTTTGGGATGCTTATTTCCAGTTCTTTTCCATGCACGTCTATTACTTGCATAGTTGAGAAAGTAACAGATATACTCTTGTATCACATTTTTTTCACTCACATTATCTGTGAACATTATACTACATTGTCAAAAGGGTTCTGAAAGTATCCTTTCAAGTAAGTAAGATATGTTCCCTCATGTGACTGTACCATCATTCACTTAATGATCCATCTATACGTGGGAGAGAAAGATGTGCCCATCACTTTTTTATAGTTAACCTATTTATATTTTCATATTTATGGGGAAATATGACTCTGAGTTCCTGAATTACAAAAAAAATCCTGCCTTCTTCTTTATAATTAAAAACTAATGAAGTGACCTATGCTTTTGGCCAAGGCAGAGTAGTTGGAACTCACTTCTGCCTTCCTGCAATAAAAGCACTAAAACACTGGACAAAACATATAAAACATTGGATGTCAGACATAACACAATAAGTAGCAAAGGACAGGAATCCCTAAAATGTGGAAAATATATCACACAAACAAACATTACATTTTCCCTGTCTTTCTGTCTAGAGGAAATCTCTACATTGAAGTTGCGGAAACAGCAATCGGAGTTTTGGGAAGCTAAGGCAGTTGGAATTTGCATGGTAGAGTTCAGTACAGGAGGAAGCTACACAGAAAGAGAGCTCCAGACACTGCATAGAGAATGTCTGTTATCTTTGGCTGAATATTAAGCTGCATGTGCATAGGGTGAAACTCCACAAGACTGGGCAAAGAACAGTCCACACAAAGCTGGGAGATATCAGTGGTCTGAACTGCCAGAGTAGAGAGACTTCAGTGAAAAATAAGGGGACTCAGTAGAGAGCCTAGAAGGGTCACACCTAGAAGAAGGACTGAAACAGTCCTAGAGTAAGGGCTACTTTAGACACCCTAACAAACCTTGAAAACAAGCTTCAAAAGGATCATGATAATCTGTAAGAAATGCAACCACTTGCTGAAATAAAATTCAACAGCCTTAAAGGAAGTAACAGGGACTCAATGCAATAATCACACTCCAGCACCCAGTCAAAAATTACTAAACTTGATGCAGGAAAATAGGATCCACAACCAGGAAAAATATAAGACCATAGAAACAAAGCCAGAAATGACAGAGATGATGGAGTTAGCGGACAAGGACTTCCACTACACTGACTTCTGCTCTGGATGATAAAGCAACATACTTTCCCTGTGCCTTCTGCTATGTACTATTTAAAATTGGGAAATTAAATACAAAACAACATAAGAAGACACTGAAAAGTGGAAGGAAGGAAGAACAGCTAGTGGCCTCTATACCTTTGAAACAACAGACTGGTGAGTTCTCTGCTTTTTCTTTTGACTCGTATACACCAGACTTGGTGCCAAAGAAGCCAGCAACCCAGAAATGTCAATGGACACCTAAAAATGAGGCCCCAACAAAAGTCTGCTCTCTTGAACCAAAGGAGCAGGAAAATGGCAGTGTAATTGCAGCAAACACCACAAAACAAACAAACAAAAAACCCACCGGGTACCATGGCCACTTGTTCTAGCAAAGCCTGAGGGGAGCCTAGAATTACACTCTCACAAGTTACAGTGAGGCATCCCCCGCTCCTGCCAGGGTAATGTCAATGAAGGCAATGTAGGAAGCTGAAACTCTGATCCCTGCTGGCCAATAGTGAGCATCACCCTACCCCCATGATGTCTATGGGGATGGAAACCCCTCTCTGCAGTGCCAAGGGCACCCCTGACTCAGGTGTCAATGGAGGCTGCACAGAGAACCTGGATTTCCACTTATATCTGGAAGTAATGAGGTGGTGCCTCTTGTTCTCCAGCCAGAATACTATCAAAAATAGCCAATTAAAACAAAATGTTTAAATAAAATCCACAAAGAAAGTATACAAATGGCCAATAAGCACATCAAAAGATGTTCAATATCACTAATCATTTGAGAAATGCAAGTCAAAACTACAATGAGATATTTCACACCAATTACAATGGCTATTATTTTTTAAAAAGGAAAAAAATAACAAGCATTAGAGAGGATGTGGGGAAACTGGAACCCTTGTGCATTACTGGTGAAAATGTAAAATGGTACAGCAGCTACGGAAAACAGAATGACATCTTCTCAAAAATTAAATGTAGAATACTATATGATCCAGAAATTCTGTCTGGGGATATATACAAAAGATTTGAAAGCGGAGACTAAAACAGACATTGTACACAAATGTCCACAATAGCATTACTCACAAAAGCCCAGAAATGGAAACAATCGAAATGTCCATCAACAGATGATTGGACAAGCAAAACTGTATAAACATATAATGAAATATTATTCAGCCTTAGAAAAGAATGAAATTCTGACACTTGCTACAGCTGAATAAACCCTAAAGGCAGAGGTTAAGTGAATTCATCCAGACAGAAAATAACAAATGTTATATGACTTCATTTATATTAGATACCTAGAAGTGACAAATTCTTAGACACAGAAAGCAGGGTGGCGGTTACCAGGACTTGGGGAGGGGAGAATGTGAAGTGATTATTTAATGAGGACGAACTTCCCATTTGGAAAGATAAACAAGTTCTGGAGATGAGTGATGGTTGCACAATGATGTGAATAAACTAGACTGTACATTCAAAATAAATTGTATGTTATATATATTTTACCACAATAAAATATTGGTTAAAAATAAGGTAACATGACAAATCATGAAAAGGTCCAAGTTTCAGCTGAAGATCACTCCTACTGAAAACCATGAAGACTTCAAACTGAATATACCAAGACAATCGACAGATACCAACATCAAGATGACAGCAGATGTTAGAATTATCTGATAAACATTTGAAAGCAGACATGATAATAATGCTTCAAAGGCAATTATGACTATACTTGAAACTAAAGAGCATTATTACTTAGCAATAAAAATTGGTTAGAAAAAGTCCCAATCAGTCTTGGCCAGTGTGGCTCACTCAGTTGGTTGAAGCGTTGTCCCATAAACCAAAAGGTTGTGAGTTCAACCCCCAGTCAGGGCACAAACCTGGGTTGCGGGTTCAGTATCCAATTGGGGCATATGTGAGAGGCAACCACACATCACTGTTCCTCCCTCACATTGATGTTTCTCTCCTTCTTTCTCTCCCTCCCTTCCCTTCTCTCTAAAATCAATAAGCATGTCCTCAGGTAAGGAATTAAAAAAGAGAGAAAAGAAAAGAAAAAGTCCCATTCACAAGCAATATTTAATAAGTTTAAAATCTGTATGCAACTTATAACAGTCTCCAACGATTTAAAGTCAATGACAAAATCATAAGAAAAACAGACAAATTCACAATCCAAGTGGAAGATGTTTTCTGTAAGCCTCTCAATGACTGATAGGGAAAATATGTAAAAAAAAAAAGTTTGAACAGCATTTAATTAACAAACCTTACTTAATGGATATGTTGTATTATACATATATATATCACACACAACAACTATAGAGTAGTCATTACTTTCAAGAACACAGAATATTTTACCAACACCATCCACATATTGAGCCATAAAACAATTTTCAACAAATTTGAAAGGACTTAAGTCACAGAATACATTCTCTGACCACAGTGTGACTAAGCATTTGTTAAGAAAATGATAACAAAAAACATCATAACAAAACTCTCATATGTTTGGAAATTAAGAAACATACCATAGATAACTCATGGGGTAAAGCAGATATCACAATGAAACTCAAGAAATACTTTGAACTTGACAGTGAAAATACTAAATGTCAAAACTTCATGGACACAAGTATTTAAAGGAAATAAACAGCCTAGAAAAGAAGGTTGAAACGAGATAAAAATTAATCTAAAAAAATTAAGAAAAAACAGCAAAATAAACACAAAGAAAATGCAAACCTGAGCAAAACAGTAACCTCCATACTTAACAGGCAGTATAAATTATATGTAAGGATTGCTTTTTTGTTTTATTCTGCTTTAGTTTTTTAAAGGATTTAGTCTAGGGATGCTTCCTAGCAGAAATGCACCTGAGCATGTTCTGTATCTTTTCCAGTCCTGTGACTTTCTTTTTTTTAAAATAAATTGCAATAAAATATATATAACATAAAATTTATCATTTTAACCATTTTAAATGAATAATTCAATGGCATTAAGTACATTCACAATGTTATGCAACCATCACCACTATCCATTTCCAGAACTTTTTCATCATCCCAGAGACTCAGCAATAACTCTGTATTTCCCTCTCCTCTCAGCCCCAGGCAATATCTGTTTTACTTTGTGTCTCTATGAATTTGCCTTTCATAGGTTCCTCATATAGTGAAATCATATATTTGTCCTTTTGTATCTGGCCGAACTCACTTAGCATGTCTTTAAGGCTCATCCATAATGTAGCTTCTGTCAGACACGCATTCCTTTATAAAGTAGAATAATATTTCATTGTATAACTATATCACATTTTTTATGAATCTGTTGATGGACTTATGGCTTCTACTAGTATATGAGTCTTCTTCATCATTCCTACTATCTTACGAAAATACTGTTTACTAATAGATTATATGTTTTTGTTATTTTTTAACACTACGAGCAACAAATCACAAGTTCTTATAGTGAATAACAAACATGTTATCACTTGGTTTATAAAGAAGAACGTAGGCCCAGGTTGGTGTAGCTCAGTCAGTGGATTAAGCACAGGCCTGCTAACCAAAGAAAGGGTTGCCTGTTTTATTTCCCAGTCAGGGCACATGCCTGGGTTGCAGGCCAGGTCCCCAGTAGGGGGAGCACGAGAGGCAACCACACACTGATGTTTCTCTCCCTTTCTTTCTCCCTCCCTAATCCTTCCTCTAAAAATAAATAAATAAAATCTTTAAAAAAATAAAATAAAATAAAGGAGAATGTAAATAAGAAATGGATTTTACATTGTATTGTTCTCCCAAAAAACTTCTATGTTGTTTATAATCTCTTTTTATTAAATTAAGATTCTCTATTTGTTTTAAGATTGACTTCTGCTATACATTTCTCTCACATGGGCCAAAATTATAGAGTAACACTAACATATGTGAATAGGCAAAATATTGTTTAAATTGATATGACACAACCTTTCTTTACAATAGAAACTTCATACACCCAGCAAAAAACCTCCAGGAAAGCCAGCTCTACTGTACACTTCATCGGACTGCTGTTTTGTGACATGTGAAAAGTCTTTTGCATAAATTATATGTTTTATATCTTTTCCCATCCAATATGGTATTTCCATGAAATTCCAATCATGAGATTTCAGTTCATGTTCAATTTCACATTGTGCATTACTTATCACACTTCTTGTTTGATTCCAAATTTAAATTATTCATCTATTTGGTTTCCCTTCTTAAAAAAAACATTAAGGGTGGGATGGGAAAAAGTTAAATTCAATCTGGCTAATTTAATTGCCTATTAATAATGCTATTATGTATTAAAGTATGACAAATTACTGGCCAAAAAAAAATTTAAAAAGTCACACAGCTACTAAGTTCCCTGAGAACCTTTAACTTCTTTCATTCTGTGAACATCCTCTCTTTATATTTTGTGTATTTTATGCTATATGAAGATACTATATTTAGTACCTATTCTTCTTAGTTTCATTGTTTATAGACTGGTATCCATAAACACCATATTACTCTGGATCCCTGGAGTGGAGGAAACACTGCAAATCTACCTTCTTCCATACACAGAACACACGTACAATGGAAAGAACAGCTAACAGCATAATTTCTACAAAGTACTTTTCCCTACATCTATAAATACCTCAGAGAAATTAAAATCCTCTGGGAACCTAAAACTGGTCAAGGAAACAGATGTTTGAATCCTCTAAGTATAGCACAGGGAATAAAGTTTGGCACCAACAGTTGCAATTAGAGTGCATTTCAGAAAAATTGACTGTATCTTTTAAATATTTGAAGGTAAAATGTTTTTACTCCTCCATCTTGGTAAGAACATTTAAGGTTTTAGTTTAAAAAAAATACAACATTATCCTTTCTTCAGATGCTATTATGAACTGGGAAAAATTATGTACCTAAGAATTATGGGAATTATACTCTGGTACATAATTGTATAATTATGGTTCTTTTTGGTAGTTATTACATTTTGTTTTCTGTTACAGGTATTTGTGTGCATATTGGATACCCAACTATATTTTAAATGACTTACAAACAAAATAACATAGTCTACTTCATTATTATGTTATCCATTATGCTTTACATTGCACTTTGCACATAGTAGGTTGTCAATAAACACAGTTGCATTAAAAAATAAAATACCTAGGAATAAATTTAACCAAGGGTGTAAAAGACCTCTACTCAAAAAATGATGACACTGAAGAAAGAAACTGAAGAAGATACAAATAAGTAAAAGCAAACACCATGATCATGGATAGGAAGAATTAACCTCATTAAAATGTTCATAGTACCCAAGGCAATCTATAGATTCAATGAAATTCCTATCAAGATACCAATGGTGTATTTCATAAAACTAGAACAAGTATTCCAAAAATTCATATGGAACCACAAAAGACACCAAATAACCACAGCAATTTTGAAAAAGAAGAACAAAGTTGTAGGAATCACACTACTGGATATCAAACTATATTATAAGGCCATAGTAATCAAACAGAATGGTACTGGCATAAAAATAGACATATAGATCAATGTAACCAAATGGAAAACCTGGAAATAACCCCATGCTATGGTCAAACAACACTTGACAGAGGAGGCAAGAATAAAGGATGTGGAACCCCAAAATACCTGGGATTATCTTCTGGAGGGCAGGCCCTTTTTAGTACAGGCTTCTTCAGCTAGGTGAGTGTTGTAGGAACCCATCTGTATCAGTGTACCAGCTGGCACTGCTGTGAGAGGCTGTGTTTGTCTTTGGTGAATTTTTTGAAGACTCTGTCAATATGTGTGCCCACTTCATGATGGGTGATTTATGAGCGCACCTGCCCACACCACGCTGAGTGTTGAGCAGTTTGTGAGCAAAAACAGCAAGATCCCCGGTGCCCCACCCTTCCTATTCACCAGATCAGACCCAAGCAACTCTATTTGTTTTCCCAGATGAAAAAAGCCCTCAAAGGGAAACATTTTGCTGATGCGGAAGAGGTTAAACAAAAAACAGCAGAAGCACTAAAAGCCATCAAAATTGACAAGTTCACAAACTGTTTTGATCAGTGGGAAAAAAGTCTCTACAGGTGTATTGCATAATAGAGAGGGCTTTGAAGATGTCTGAAGTTTAAACATGTAAAAATAAACAAACACTTTTTTAATAAATAACTTCCAGTATTTTGGGTAAAGATAAAGTCTATTCAATAAATAGTGTTGGGAATATTGGACAGATCCATGCGAAAAAATAAAACTAGACCACCTTATTATACCATACACAAGAATATACTCAAAATGGATTAAAATTTTAAATGCTAGACTTGAAACCATAAAAACCCTAGAAGAAAACATAGGCAGTAAAATACTGGACATTTCTTATAGCAATATTTTTTTTCTGATATACCTCCTTAGGCAAGGGAAACAAAAGAAAACATAAACAAATGGGACTACATCAAACTAAAATGGTTTTGCACAGCAAAAAAACCATCAGCAAAATGAAAAGACAACCTACTGAATGGGAAAACATATTCTCCAATGATACATCTATTAAGATGTTAATATCCAAAATGTATAAAGAACTTACATAACTCAACATGAAAAAAACAAACAATCCAATTTAAAAAAATGGGCAGAGGACTGGTGCGGCTCAGTTGGTTGGGTGACATCCCACAAAGCAAAAGGTCCCTGGCTCAATTTCCAGTCAGGGCAGATGCCAGGGTTGCGGCCCGGTCCCGGGTTGGGGGTGTGCAAGAGGCAACCAATCGATGCTTCTCTCACACATATATGGTTCTTGCCCTCTCTCCCTCCCCTCTAAAAATAAATACATAAAATATTTTTTAAAATGAGCAGAGGATCTGAATAGACAGTTCTCCACAGAAGACATAGAGATGGCCAATAGACAAAAGAAAAGATGCTCAATGTCACTAATCATCACAGAAATGCAAATTAAAACCACAACGAAATATCACCTCACACCTGTCAGAATGACTATTGTAAATAAACCAACCAACAACAATAGTTGGCAAGGATGTGGAGAAAAGGGAAACCTATTGCACTGTTGATGGGAATACAGACCGGTGTAGCCATTGTAGAAAGCCATATGGAGTTACCTCAAAAATTAAAAATGGAACTGCCTCATGACCCAGTGATTCCACTTTTGGGAATATATCCAAAGAAACCCATCACACTAATTCAAAAGAATATAAGCACCCCAATGTTCATTGCAGTATTACTTACAATAGCCAAGATTTGGAAGCAGCCCAAGAGCCCATCAGTAGAAGAGCATATAAAAATAAAACTGTGGTACATTTACTCAGCTGTAAAAACGAAAAAAATCTTACCTTTTTTGAAAGCATGGATCGATCTGGAGAATAATACACTAAGTGAAATAAGCCAGTCAGAGACAGACAAATACCATATAATTTCACTTATATGCGGAATCTAATAAACAAAATAAATGAAATAGAAATAGATTCATAGATAAAAAGAACAAACTTACAGCTGTCAGAGGGAAGGGGATTGGGGGTGCTGGGTGAAAAATGTGAAGGGATTAAGAAAAAAAAACTCATAGCCCTGACTGGTGTGGCTAGATGGACTGAGGGCCGGCCTGCAGACCAAAAGACTGACAGTTCGATTCCCAGTCAGGGCATATGCCTGGGTTGCAGGCCTAGTCCCCAAGTGGGGATGTGTGAGAGGCAACTAATTCATGTTTCTCTCCCTCCCTTTCTCCCTCCTTTCCCCTCTCTCTAAAAAACCAAAAAACTCAAAAACAATGGTATGGTGATTACCAGAGGGAAAAAGTCGTGGTTGGGGGGAGTAGAAGAGGGTAAAGGGGGAATAAATGGCGATGAAAGGGGACTTGACCCTTTCAAGTAGTTAAGAGTAGTGAACACATAGTATTATATACAGAGGATTTATTATACAATTGTATATCTGAAACCTATATAACTTTATTAACCAATGTCACCCCAATAAATTCAATTAAAAAATAAAGTAAAATGTGGAAATGTTGAATAATCATGTAAAAATACTTAAATTAACAGTGAAAAGGGAGGCTATTTTATTCTTAATCATACTGTAATGAAGGCTATTTTCAAATCTGCAGTGATGATACACACATATATTTAAACTATTTATGTGTCTCAACTTGACATAATTTCATGATAACTTGATGGCAATTACATTTAAATAATATTAGAATATTTTTGTAGTAATGTACTTCAGAATAATAACTTTAATAGTTAGGAAAATATGTTAACATCCATTAACCTGAAGGAAACAGGAATATTAACCATTTTTTCAGAAATCAATGTATAAGTCTAAATATTCCACTATAATATTGATGAACAGACTTCAAATTAAAATTTACAAAATGCACACTATCAAATGTTTTAGTTAGATAACAATTTAGTCTGTATTTTGTAGTTTTTCCTGTGTACACATTAATGAACACTATAGAGAAAAGATTATTTTCTCCTTTAGTGTGTTTGACTACTACTACCCAAAACATCTAAAAATTTTGCTTGAATGCCATACCACAGTAATCTTATAAAAGCCCTCAATTATCAATCAATACGACATTAGTCAGCGAACACCAGCGACTTGCCTCACCTTCAGGACAGCTATGAATGGTACAAAGTTAGCTCTTTGGAGTCCGTTTTTATAGAGATCTAAAAGGAAAAAATTAGTATTAGCTTTTTACTCAGTCTAAATCGTAATGTTAGCTTATATTTTAGCCTGGCAAATAAAACTTTCTACTGATAAAAAAGACAAAGGTGCATAAGAGGAAAAAATTAACTAAAACTAATTTCTATTCTGGTTCTACAGAAAATTCATTATATTCTTAATAAGAAAAAACATTAACAATCACAGAAAAATCAAAGGTCATTCAACCAAATTAGCTTTAAATGATAGTTAAAGGCAATAAAAGAATTTGAAATATATCACAAATGATCATAAGTAATAACCCATCACAATGATATATTTTAAAGTATTTAATATTTGAATATGAAAATTTTACTGGAAAAGGAATCATATTCTTTTTCTCAACGTGCAATAAAACTCAGTATCCAATTAAAAGTGTACAATAAAATTAGCCTTTTTATATTAGGCTTTTAAGAAAACCCATCAATAGACAAAACTGTATGTGTATTTGCATCAAAATTATATATTTCACAATAAGGTGAGAGACATTAAGACCAATTTGCTTTAAAAGAAATTATCTAAAAATCAAAACTCCATTCTTAAAGGCTGTAAGTTTAATGCAATTATATGTCATAAACAGATAGCATTTTATTGCCTTACAGTGATGTTTTACATATATGTATATGTCACAGTGTATGTTCATACACATACAAACACATACATATACACATGTATTGCCAAGAACAAACAAGTGGAAAGAAGCAACAAATTTTAAGCTTTGCATATTTTTTCTTTTAAAATGGAGATGGAATATTTTTTCAAGAGGTTGAAATTTTATTACATACAAAACATTCCATTTAAAGATTAACTCTATAAAGTAATGAGATTTTTAAAATAAAAGTATTTATAAAAATGGGAACTGTAAAAAGTTTTCTGAATAATAAAAAACACAAATTTGCTTATGTGTCTCATATTTTTCTTAAAGTGTTGTATTATGGGATCCTTTCTGCATTCCTTTGTTTAAAGAAAATTTGATAACTAAGAAAGACTTCAACTGCCACATTTACTTATGGAAATAAAATATGGTCATTAGGAAACATTTATTCTCTCTAGAAAAATATTCATCATAACATCATTATAGTGAAGAAAGTATTTGCATAAGCTCTGGTTAATTAAGGACTAGAGGCTTTAAAGCAGTTACATTTAAAATTTTTACTTAGGGATATTATAAAAGGTAATAATGCTGACCAGGCTGTAAGGATTTCAAATTCAAAATGAGATCTTTTCTTTCTTATGAGCAATAACTTGAATAATGAAAATAAGTGTAAAGCTACATATTTTCATATCTTCCATAATTATCAAGTTGCTGGGAAGAAAAGCGCTGCTATGTGAGAAGAGTTGACAGCCGTGATTGCCAGGAAAGGGTAAAAATTGAAAATAAAATAATTTTAAAATCACAATCTTTATAGTAGCTTTATTCATAATAGCTAAAAACTGCAATTTTGTTTGTTAGACAAAAACTGGATAGCAATCCAAAAGTCCATCATTAGGAAGATGGATCAACAAACTGTGACATATTTATAAAATGAAATACAACTCAGCAATAAAAAAATAAACTATTCATACACACACACAAAGATGAATCTTAAAATAATTATGCAGAGTAAAAGATGCCAGGTCAAAAAAACATGAGAACATACTGTGTGATTCCATTCATATAAAATTCTAGGAAAAAAGCCAACTAATCTATAGTAACAAAGAGCAAATCAGTGGCTACCTGGAAAAGAGGGATATGGGCCATGGAGGGCAGGGAGAGATAAAGAAAGAGATGAGAAAAGTTTGGGGTGTGATGGAAATGTTCATTATATATTTTTTTAATTTTATTTATTTTCAGAGAGAGAGGAAAGGAAGGAGGTACAAAGGGAGAGAAACATCGATCAGTTGCCTCTCGCATGCCTCCAACTGGAGACCTGGCCTGCAACCCAGGCATGTGCCCTGACTGGGAATCGAACCTATGACCTTTCAGCTCACAGGCTGGCATTCAATCCACTGAGCCACACCAGTTAGGGCTGAAATGTTCACTATACTGATTGTGGTAGGTAATGATTTCACAGGTATATATATATGTCAATGTTTTCAAAATTGCATCCTCTAAATATGTGCCATTTATTGTATGTCAATTATGATTCAATAAATTTTTTTAAAATTTATTGGGGAAAAACATACACAACATTAATGAACATCCAAGAACACAATGTTATAGAATGAAAACTAAGATATTACACCAATGAAAGTTTATGTTAAAGGTAATCTTTAGTCTTACTCATGGATTTTTTTTTATGGATATATATGTCTCTGAGATGTAACAAGCATGCAACTTTTAGTTGGCTAATGGCAGAGACAGATGTAAAGGCCCACTGGTAATATTTTTTTCTAATCCTCGCCTGAGGACATGCTTACTGATTTTAGAGAGGGGGAAGAGAGGGAGAGAGAGAGAGAAACCTCAATGTGAGATGAGAAAGAAACATCGGTAGATTGCCTGTGGTATGCGCCCGAACTGCAGACAGAACCTGTAGCCTAGGCATCTGCCCTGACCAGGAATCAAACCTGTGACCTTCCAGTCTGGGATGATGCCCAACCAAACTTCACTGGCCAGGGCCCACTTGCAGTATTTTTATTTAAAAGATTTCCACTCATCAGTAAAGTTAAATAAGAATAACAGTGCCCTTCTTTCTCTCTGCTGCATAGAATTCCATTGTGTAAATGTACCACAGTTTTTTGATCCACTCATTTGCTGATGGGCACTTAGGTTGCTTCCAGCACTTGGCTATTGTAAATTGGGCTGCTATGAACATTGGAGTGCATAGGTTCTTTTGGATTGGTGTTTCAGGGCTCTTAAGGTATAATCCCAGCAGTGGAATTGCTGGGTCACAAGGCAGTTCCACTTTTAGTTTTCTGAGGAAATTCCGTACTGTCTTTCACAGTGGTTGCACCAGTCTGCATTCCCACCAACAGTGCACTAGGGTACCCTTTTCTCCACATCCTCTCCAACACTTGTTTGTAGATCTGTTTATGATGGCCATTCTGACCAGTGTGAAGTGGTATCTCATTGTGGTTTTAATTTGCACCTCTCTGATGGCTAGTGATGCTGAGCATCTTTTCATATGTCTCTGGGCCCTCTGTATGTACTCCTTGGAGAAGTGTTTGTTCAAGTCTTTTGCCCACTTTTTAATTGGGTTTTTTGTCTTCCTGGAGTGGAATCATGTGAGTTCTTTATATATTTTGGAGATCAAACCCTTGTCTGAGGTATCATTGGCAAATATGTCTTCCCAAATAGTTGGTTCTCTTTTCATTTTAGTGCGACAGCATGAATGGAACCGGAGAGCATTATGTTAAGTGAAACAAGCCAGGTGGTGAGGGACAAATACTATATGATCTCACCTTTAACTGGAACATAATCAACAAAAGAAAAAAACAAACAAAATATAACCAGAGACATTGAAATTAAGAACAATCTAACAATAGCCAGAGGGGAGGGGGAGGTGACAGTGGGGAGAAGGGTTTTCAGGAACTACTATAAAGGACACACAGACAAAACCAAGAGGGAGGGTGGAAGCAAGGGAGGGAGGTGGGTTTGGCTGGGGTGGGGAGGAGTGGTGGGGAGAAAATGCAGACAGCTGTAATTGAACAACAATAAAGTAATTTTTTTAAAAAGAATAACAATGCCTTTAAGTCTCTAAGATTTAGTTTTTAAGGGTTAACTTTTTTTAAAAAAATCAGCCTTTACAAGGATATATAATTCAACCTTTATGCCCAGAGAAGTATTTTCTAAACAAAATTCTAAACAGAATTCATCTTAAAAACCTTTAGGATTTTATAGGACACTTAAGTGAAAAGGACTGTACTCATTAAATTGAAGAGTTTTTTGCAATTCAAATAATATGGTAATTATCGATGCAATAGATCCATTTCCTGAAATGTTAGCTAACAACATTTTTAATATTTGTTGTTTAATATTATTTTTCTTAGAAATAAAGATTTTATAATATGTTTATATCAACATTTGTCATGATTTACTGTATACTATTTTAAAATTCAGCATAAGTTCCTGACCGCATTTTTTTAATGCTCTCTGAACAGAGTTAAAGGGGCTCCTGGTATATATAAGATAGAATAGTGAAATTATGGAACATTCAGTTTTTGAGCTGGGTATAAGGACCTCTACATTCGCCACGGTGAATGACTATAATAATACTTACAGATGAAATACATGCAAAAAGCATTTTTTATTTAATCTTTATTGTATTTTTTCCCATTACCCTTTAGTCCCTTGATGCTCCCCTCCCCCCAGCAATCACTACATTGTTGTCCATGAGTCCTTTTTCCTTTTTCACTCAATCACAAAGAGGATTTTTAAAGTAATTACAAAGGTCTACAGAAATACTTTGGAAATGCATATGGATATATAGATATTTTCCTTAAAAATCCAAGTGTCAAAACCATCAGGGTGAAATAGATGCTTATTTATATAAATATTTATCAGTTTAGAGTAAGGAAAACATTTCAGACAGGCAAGGAAAAGGAGTTTCCCTATAAATGAATACAAAATAATTATATACCTTCATGAACCAATTTGATTTATCCTTCCAGAGATTGTTTTTTTATAGAAGATATAGACAGACAGACGGTCAATAGACATACAAAAAGATGCTCAATGTCACTAATCATCAGAGAAATGTAAATTAAAACCACAATGAAATATGATCTCACACCTGTCAGAACAGCTGTCATCAATAAATCAATAAACAACAAGTGCTGGTGAGGATGTAGAAAAAGGAAAACTCATTTGCACTGTTGGTAGGAATGCAGACTGGTGCAGCCACTGTGGAAAGCAGTATGGAGATACCTTAAAAAATTAAAAATGGAACTTCCTTTTCATCCAGCTATCCCACTTCTGGGAATATATCCAAAGGAACCTAAAACACTAATTCAAAAGAACATAAATACCCCTATGTTCACTGCAGTGTTATTCACAATCACCAAAATATGGAAGTAGCCCAAGTGTCCATGAGTAGATGAGTAGATAAAGCAGCTATAAGACATTTACACAATGGAATGCTACTTGGCTGTAAAAAGGAAGAAAATTTTACCCTTTGTGACAGTGTGGATCAACCTGGAGAACAGGCTGAGTGAAATAAGTCAGTCAGAGAAATATACCAGATGATTTCACTCATATGTGGAATCTAATGAGAAAACTGAACTGATAAGGAAAATGGGAACAGACTCATAGATGGAGAGCAGATGACAGCTGGGAGAGGTGTTAGGGAGTGGAGGGACTGAGCAAAAAGGAAAAAGGACTCACGGACATGGACAACAATGTAGTGATTGCTGGGAGTACAGGGGACTAAAAAGTAATAAAAAATACAGTAAAGACTAAATTATAAATAAATAAATAAATAATAAATAAAATGGTACCTTAAGACCATTTAAGTAGTAATAGCTACTTAGCTTCTTTTTAAAAAAATTAATTGGAGTTCAAACAGTATATTACTAAATGTGTAGATAATATATCTAATTAAATGCCCCCACTTGACAGTGTTTTAGTTTTATATTCAATTGAACATACATTTATAATTTCCCACTATATGTCTGTTCTGAAATAAATGATAAAGACAAAAGATAAATAATAATTAAAAGAAGGAACTGAGATTTACAGAATGTGTCCTAGATAAAAAATCCATTGTTGTTGAACTGATCTAAGGCTCAAAATTATTTTCCACAAACCATTGAATACTTGCTGTACCTACAACTGTAATCCCTACCAGGCACACTGCAGCACCACTCATTGCCCAGGAGTGCGGGATGCAGGCCCACTGCTGCCACGAACTGAGGAAGGAAAGAAAGGCTGAGCCCAGCAAAAGATGCTCTGGTTCGGCTGCAGGAACCAGCTGTGCATGACTCAATTTAATCTGACATTAAGAAACCCACACTAACATTCATGTTGTCATTGTTTCTATGGTTTATATTTTTGCATCAACTTATTTTCCATCTTTATTTAAATTATATCTTGATATTTTTTAGTTCATTTTGATCATCTCTACTTTTTTTATAATGTTTAGTTTATTAACATTTAATATTTAGGTTTGTGGTTTTATTTGTTTTCTTTTTGTTTCTTCTCTTTGTTTCCTGTTCTTCTTTTCCTACCTATTTTGAATTGAATATATTTTAAAATTCCTTTTCAATTTGTCAATTAGCCTTATTTTATTTTAGTTGTTCTAAGGATTACAATGTACATCCTTAACTTTTCATCTGCTTAGAATTAATATCATACCACTTTACAAAAATAATGTAGATATTTTATGTCCATATAAGTCCAGCTAGACTCTTCATTTAATGCTATAGGTGTCATATGCATCATAACTATATACATAACAATCCCCACAAGACAATGTTCTAATGTCACATACAACAATCATTTCTATTTTTAAAAAATTAAGAGGAAACACTGGTTGTTTATATTTATCCTAATATTTACCATTTCTGCTGCTCTTTATTTCTTTTTGAAGATTCAAGTGTATATTTGGTATTACTTTTTTTCTACCTAAAGAACTTCTTTTAGAATATCTTATAGTGACTTCTGGTCAAGATGGAGGCATAGCTAGCTAGACACACTTTGCCTCCTTGAGCAACCATGGAAAGAAGTACAACCAGATCTCAAAAACAAATAACACCTAGAACCGTCAGAAAATCGAGCTGCACAGAAGTTTGACAACCAAGGGTTTAAAGAAGCCACATTCATCCAGAAGGGTAGGAGGGGCAGAGTCGCAAAGATGGGGCAGAGAGGAGTGTGGTGCTGACAAGTAGCAGCGGCAGCGGCAGCAGAACAGAAAGTCCCACATTCACATGTGTGGTAGGTAAAAATCAGGAGGGATACCCTAGGAGCTAGCAATCCCAGCCCCAAGCCAGACTACACAGCCCAGGGTTCCACCACCAGGAAGATAAACCCCCATTACCTCTGGCAATAAAAACCAGTGGGGGCAAGGGCAGCAGAAGAAATTGCAGGATTTTTGGCATTTAAAGGACCTGCATGGTCTCAGAATCTATGCAAACCCCAGGGCATTCATTAGCTGGAGGAGGCCATCACATACAGGAAGTGGGTGAAATGGGGCAAGTGCCAGGTGGGGACTTCTAGAGGGCAGGCAGTGGCAATGTCCCCTCTCTGCCCACCCTGACACAAGTGGAGCCACAGTGAAGCAGGTTGCTCCGCCCTGGCCATTACCTAAGGCTTCGCCCAATACAATTTACAGATGCCTTTGCTACACAGGACATACTAAGACAGGGAGTAAAAGGACCTCTATCTAACACACAGAAACAAACACAGAGAAGCTGCCAAATTGAGGGGGCAAAGAAATGAAAGAACACTTACAAATGAAAGAACAGAATTAAACCCTAGAAAAAGAAGTAAACAAAATGAAGATAACTAACCTACCAGATGCATAGTTCAAAAGACTGGTGATCAGGATGCTCAGAGAATTCAGTGAGTATGGCAAAAAAATAAAGGAAGAAATGAAGGTTAAACAAAGGGAAGTAAAGGAAAATATACAGAGAACCAACAGTGAAGGGAAGGAATCTGGGGCTGAAATCAATGGTTTAGAACAAAAGGAAGAAATAAACATTCAACCAGAACAGAAAGAAGAAACAAGAACTCATAAAAAAAAAAACAAGAAGAGGCCTAGGAACCTCTGAGACAAATTTAAACGATCCAACATCTGAATTATAGGGGTGCCAAAAGGTGAAGAAGAAGAGCAAGAAATTGAAAACTTATTTGAAAAAATAGTGAAATAAAACTTCCCTAATTTGGTGAAAGAAATAGACATGGAAGTCCAGGAAGCACAGAAGTTCCAAACAAGTTGGACTCAAAGAGGACCACGCCAAGACTCATCATAATTAAAATACCAAAGGTTAAAGATAAAGAGAGAATCTTAAAAGTAGCAAGAGAAAAGCAGAGAGTAATCGACAAAGGAGTTCCCATAAGACAATCAGCTGATTTCTCAAAAGAAACCTTGTAGGCAACAAAGGACTGGCAAGAAGTATTCAAAGTGATGAAAAGCAGGGACCTACAATCTAGATTACTCTACCACCAGCAAAGCTATCATTTAGAATGGAAGGGTAGGTAAAATGCTTCCCAGATAAGGTCAAGTTAAAGGAGGTCATCATCAAGCCCTTATATGAAATGTTAAAGGGACTTATTTTAGAAAAAGAAGATCAAAACTATGAACATTAAAATAACAAACTCACAACTATCAACAACTGAATCTATAAAACAAAAACAAACAATCAGAACAGGAACGGAATCATAAATATGAAGACCATTTGGAGGGTTATCAGCTGGGAGGGTGCATGGGGAGAATGGGGGAAATGGTGCAGAAATTAAGTATAAATGGTAGGTACAAAACAGACAGGGGGATGTTAAGAATAGTACAGGAAAGGGAGAAGCCAAAGAACTTACATGCACAACCCATGAACAGGAACTAAGGGGGCAGGAATTGTTAGAGGGAAGAGGGGGTACTAGGCAGAGAAGAGCGAAGGGGGAAAATTTAGACAACTGTAACAGCATGATCAATTAAATATACTTTTAAAAAGAACATCTTGTAGTGCAGGTCTGAGGTGATGAATTCTTTTAATTTTCTTTGAACTCAGGTCTTTATTTTGTCTTCATTCTTGAACGAAATTTTCATTGGATATAAAATTCTGGGTTGACCATTTTTCCCCCAAAATTAAAAGCCTCTGGTTTCCATATTTTCTAAAGGAAGTCATCAAAATCTAATCATTGTTTCCCATTAATTAACATGTTATTTTTTTCAGGTTTCTTTCTAGATTTTCTCTTTACCTTGAGTTTCTGGCAATTTTACTACAATGTGCCCAAGCAAGGTTTTCTTGTATTTATTCTGCTTGAAGTTCATTGAGCTTCTTGGATCTGTAAACTTATGTTTTCTCCCAGATTGGAAAACTTTCAGTCATTATTTCTTCAGAAGTTTTTGTACCCCATTATCTCCCCTTGCCTTCTGGGATTCCAATTAGAAATACGTGAGAATGCTTGTTATGGTTCTACAAATTGTTAAGGATGTGTTTCTTTTCTTCTGTCATCCTCTCTGTTCTTCACATTGATAACTTCAGGCTCTCTGGCTTCTTGCTCTGTTATCTCCATTCTGCTACAAAGCTCATCAAGTGAACTTTCATTGAAGATACTGCCTTTTTTAGTTCTAGAATTTAAATTTGGGTTTTTTCTTGATTTCTACTTCTCTGCTGAGGATTTCCTATCTTTTCATTCACTTGGAACATATTTCCTTGACCTCATTTCCCCAACAATTATAGTTAAAATTGTTTCTTTAAAGTCCTTGTCTGCTAATTCCAATACATGAGTCATATTGGGGATGGTCTCTGTTGATTGTTTTTTCTCTTGAGGATAGATCCTACTTTTCTCATTCTTCACTTAGGTATTATATCCTGGACCTTCTGGATTCTGTTTGATGTCCGGAAGAGTGTTAATATTTCTGTTTTAGCAGGAAACTACCTTCATTCGACTCAAATTACAAACTCAAATCTCAGATCAGTACCCTTAGGTGGCCTGTAGTCTACCCTATAAACGTAAGGGTCAGAGGTCAGTCAGAGATTTGGACAGGATTTAAACACAGAACTTTGGATTATATCAATCTAGTTCTCCCTGGGATTCACTTCTCATTTGTGAGCAGTAGTGCTTGCCCCAAACTCTGACAGATGGATGAGCCAGATGAATGGAAATTTTCAATGATAATTTCATACACCTAATGTGGCACTAACTTTACCTGCCCTAAAGGTAACAGCCATTTAAAGAACAGGAAATTCTCTCCATTTTGGACACACTTTCAAATTCTGTCTCCCTTCTAGAATGTGCCTGCCTTTTTCTACTCTCTAGGACTTTCATATGTTATAAATTTTGGGCAAAATTTATTATTGCTGTCTGTAGGAAGGTCATTCAGCTAGGAGCTTACTCACACATACCAGAAGTTTTACATTCTAATACAGGAATTTAACCCATTTATATTTCCTGTCACTGACATACCTGATATCGTTTCATGCTTTCTATTCATACATTTTGCTGTTTCTTCTATTTTCTAACTTTTGCTGTAAGAAATATTTGTTGTTGATCTTTCGGGTTTTTTTCTAGTAACCACACACTGATGTTTCTCTCCCCCTCTTTCTCCCTCCCTTCCCCTCTCTCTCAAAATAAATAAATAAAATCTTTATAAAAAAAGTAAAAGGCATATCTTAAATTCTAAAATACTTTGCTGTATATTTCTCTAGTTACTAGTCACAAGTGATGACACTGCCACTCAGGATTTGTTAACTCTCTGTCCAAGGGGAACAAAGTGTGCAAATATATAAGTGAGCACTAACTGCAAATATTTATACTTAATTCACTATTCTAATTAGTTTTCTTATTTCAAGCATTTCTTTTTTAATAAGTTCACATTAAGACCTCATTCCTCCATGGGATTTGTTTACTTTTGTTCATCATTTTATTTTCTTTATATTTCTACATACCAGCAGAACTTCTTAAATTGCTTTCCTACATCATTAATTTCACTTTCTTTAGGTTACACTCTACACTGTAGTGCTTCTAATACTGACTTTTATTGACTTAATCTCTTTCTTATCTCATTTAGCTTCTTTTACTTCATCTGATTTCCTAGTAAAAAGATTTTCAACTTAATCCGCTGTCTTCTCTCAGATCTTCTACATCAGAGTCTATATTTTCCTGATTTTTAAAGAATACAAAATGGAAATTTTCTAGTACTTCTCCTTCCCACTTACTTTTCCCATATTAGGGTTTGTTTTTTTTTTCCGTAACCTTGAAGAAGGAGTGGTATGACTAATCCTGGTGAACCCCTGCCAGTCAAGACATATGGCTTGTCCTTGGTCCCTCTCACTATCATACAGTTGTTCCTATAACTTGTCTGCTCTATAATTCAATGTTAAAAAGTGATGGTTGGAATCTTTAGCTTTTTCATCTTACAGTGAAAAATACCAGTGTCCCTATGAAACATAACTCTGACTTTGAACTGGTATACATATACTTGGTAACATTAAGATACTATCCATCTATTTTTATTTTATGATGTGATTCTATCAAGAAAGATGTTGAATTACGCCAAATGCTCCTTCAGTTTTTATGTTGAAAATCACTGAATTTTTTTCCCTAGAAGTATTAATATGATAAGTTATATAGGGTAGGGCAATACTTAGTTTATATGTTCATATGGAAAATAATATAATAATCAATAAATAATAATACAAGAATATACTCTGTGTTTCATGTACTCAAGAACTGTAAACCTACTTTTGCCCACCCTGTATTAGTTCGTGTGTGTGTGTGTGTGTGTGTGTGTGTGTGCGCGCGCATAACTGTTAGCCAACTTTCTGGTGATATCCAGTCTTCTATTAACTACATATATGCTGCTCTAAGAAAGGATCACATAGTGCTGTTGCCTCATAATCTAAGTGATACAGGATTATTCTTGGACATTCTAATGCTATCTGTAGCATTATAATTATAATAAATGGTATATTTAAAACAAGAAAGTCCAGAATGCACTGTTCTCACAATTCTTCTAGACAAGTCAATAGGAGACTTTTTTCTTTTTAGCACTTTACATGTTACTATCAAAGAAGCATAGTCATTTTAACTTCTATATTTCATTTGCCATAAAAATGTGTTCTTATTTTTCATTGAATAAGTTCTTAAATTTAATTATTAATTTGAATTTTTCATTAATTTAATCTACTAGTCTGTTATTAATTTACTGTTAGGATCTCCATAATCTTAAATTGTATACTATTTTTCCTATTAGAATATCATGGGATTAACAAATCTTGTTTCAGAACCTAAGAATATATGAAGAATATATATATGTATATATATGTATATATATGTGCTAATCATATGTGTATGAGTTTTTAATTATGGATTTTTATTTCTGGCTCTTCTAATGACCTCACAATATAATCTTTCAAAAGTAAAAATAGGTCTGTGTGTATACCATATAAAGTGTTTACATAAATGACATAATTGCTAAATAAATCATTTACTTGAGGTTTTATTAAAAAAATTGGATACAAACTATCTCTAGATACATTTCATCTGAAAAATTTCCAGCAATTTCCCATTCTGGATGGGAAATTTTTGCTTTCTTCACTCTCCTTATGGGTCTGATACAAGATCCTTTCTAATTCAAGTTAAAGGGCCTTAAGCAGATTATCCTAGAAAATGTAAAATAGTAGCACTACAAATGTTGTGGTAGAGAGGTTGTTTAAGATATACTAAACATATTTTGAGTTTCCAGGAAAGTAAGGAAGTCCTTAGAGCCCACCAAACAAAGAAGCCAGAAACTCAAGGAGTAATCATGAGCTGACCCTGGTTTGGGGTTTTAACAAACACGGTGTACACAGGTCGAGGCCATGGACCCAAGCAAGGCAGGAACCAGAATTCAGGACTAGAAAGAACGGGTTCATACAGGCAGTCACTCTTTGATGCCTTACTCCCTTCACCCTCTCGAGTAGTGCTTCCCTTTCTTCTCTTCGACAGGACTCTCCAAGGCCAGTCCCCACCACACCTAGTTTCTCTTCTACATTTCTAAATTCTGATGCTGCTTTTACTTGCTTGTCAATTTTTGTCTACTAAAATTATGTATTACTTCATGTTTCTATCATTTTCTATTAAAATTAATAATTTATGTGTTTACAAATTCACAAATTATTAGCAGATAAAAGATTAGGGTGTGATTGTTAACCTCCATCAACAACCCCTGTTCTTCTCCATGAAACTGATGCAATAAAACTAGAAGTGGAAGGAATGAGATGAATAAATTGTTAAAAATTCATCTAAAATTCATCATTGTTAAAAATGGAGATGCTAAAGGATTAGTAGAGGAAGAAAAAAAATGCATGCACTTCTGTTACTGAAACCAATCAGCAGGGGAAGGGGGCTCCTACTGCTTGCCACCTACTAGGCAAATCCCCAAAGACAGAATACGGTTTAAAAGAAAGGAATCTTATTTAATGGCAAGTTTCTGTCTAAAATATCTGGCTAACAACAGTGAGGGGAAAGGAAAAGTCAGAGTATAACATCAAAAATAGCTATTTAAATATCTGTCATTACAACTACTATGTAGGCTCAAGACTGAAAATAACACAAGAACAAAAATCTGTTCACAGGGCTATTATCACCAAGGTCTTTGGAAATAATGGCAAGTTTCTGTCTCAAAGCCTGTTCCCTCTAAGACACCCAAAGAAAAATCACCCTGTCACCCTCTGTTAGCTAGGTTTAAGGTTGCACCAGGAACCTCTTTTCCCACCCAAAAGTATCATAAATGTAGGTGGCTTAGCTGGTCTCCAGTCACTGTCCAGCTTCAAGCATCTTTCGGAGTCTATGCCCCCAAACCTCTGCTCACAGGCCTGCACTGGCCGCCATTGTTGGCAGGCCCACTGGCAACCACTGACACAGCCCCCCACAGAGGGCAAGGAAAGAACCAAATGACTTTTTTGCTTTCTTCACTCTCCCTTTCAAAAGTTCTCTCCCAGAATCCCATGCTGCCAGAAAGCCAGTGGGGGTGTCCAGCTTTCCAACTAATGAGGGCCAGTGTTGGCCACATTTGCCTTTGCTCCTCTTGGGACAGCCATGTTTAGTAAGGGAGTCACCCATATGCAGTTCAAACCCCTCACCCATTGGGTGGGGGATTGTCTGCCATTACATTCCACACTGGACCTCTAACCTGCAATTTTTTCTGTTTTTACTGAATGACAGGCACCACCACCCACCCAGACGTACAAGCCAGAAATTTAGAAACTGTCCTTTTCCATTTCAATATCCAACCTAGATAAAAGTGGCAGGGTACTTGGGATCAATAACAGGTTAGTATCAGCAGTGCCAAAGCTAAGTGCCACCACGCAGCAAGCCTTGTGCGGCCTGCAGCATCTGCATCCTGAGTCCAGACCATCACTGACGGCCGCTGCATAGGACTTCACAACCACCGGCCCTTCGTGTGCAGGCTGCTTTGGTCTGCAGGCATCCTGCTCCATGTCTCTGTGCTGCTGGGCACTGCCCTGTCAGCCCTGCCACAGCCCACATGCCCCTCCACCCCGGACCCCCCTCCTCTGCCCTGACAAGCTAGGGACCCTACCGCAGTTCACCCTGGCTTTTGTGACTGATGTGTGTGGCAGGGGCACTGCTACATGGGGCCCGGCTGCTCTGCAGGATGCTGCTCCTTTGGAACCAGACCACATGGGATGGGCTCCAGGCCAGCACTCGGACAACACGGGCCCCCCAATACAACCTGCAGGTAGTCCTGGGGCCCTGCTAGATTCTCACCTGGCTCTGGACCTTCCTGACCTCCCAGTTGTCTGGGGACAGAATCACCTTCCAGCACACAGCTATTGTGGGACTCACGGCTTCCTGACTCCAGGAAGAACCAGAGCTGTACAGGGAGGGAAAGCAGGAAAGGGGGCTCATAACTCATTTCAGCCCCAACCCTAGCCTCAGGAGGAGGCCAAGTGATAATTAATGTCTGCTTTGGGCAACTCCGGCCCCATCCTTGGCCTTGCCCCTGAAAAGCTTGGACTCCTAGTATGTAGAGGTTGGGCACTTCAACTCCGCCTCTATCAGTGACCCACGAGTGCTCAGCCAGCCTAGCTACCCCTTTGCCAGGTTAATAAAATGCTCACTTGGTTCTTGGCCTCCTCCATCTTTGTGGGTTTCTGGTCCCTCACTATTGTCCAGGTTCTTCTGATCGTCATGTCTAGGAACCGCAAAATGTCTGAACACATGAGAGGGCAGGGCTCTGCCTCCTGTGGCCTTGGTGGGGTGGGGGTGGGGAACCAGCAGCCAAGGCAGCATGCAGTAACTCGAGGCATGAGAATCGAACATTCTTTTCCAGCTTCAGCGCTTTCTAGTTAGAAGCATTGCCACAACAATTTCATTGAACCTCCCTCCAGCTACCCGGGTGCACTGGGCAGCTCTTAGGCAGGTAAAAAAGCAAAGCTCTGAGAGGTGACGTGATAAGATCATCAGGTAGTAGATGGAGGAGTCCGGATTTGAACCAAGATCTTGTGTTTTCTCCTCCATCCTTGCACGGCTCGGGAGGACAGCGGAACAATCAAGGCAGAGTGCGGTGTTCAAGCATCTATGATGAGTGGTGCTGCACTCCTCCGCTGCGGGCTCTTCAGGAGCTTCTTAAAACATTTTTATTTAAATATAGTAGATAGAGTTAAATGTAGCAGGTTTAACACACGCATTGATCTCTGCTTCCTCTTAAAATCTAAAGTTATAGTAAAGATATAAAGATATAAATTTACCAGGAGAAAAAAAATAGGGAGACAGCAGTAAACCAAACAGCCTGGCATTTTGAAAGATGGAAAGTAAGTGGGGGCTCATTTACTCTTTTAGCAGAGGAGCAGAGGTTCAAATTAAGTGTCCCCAGAAGGAGGTCCAAGAGGCAGCCAAATGGTGCCCCAGACCCCTGGAGAGGCTCAGGAATTTCACCAGCACCATAGAGAACAAGGTTTGGGGGGCTGGCACTAGGGACTAACCAAAGTCTATGAGGAGCAGATAGGTTGCCCCTTCCCCCAGGACTCACCCCAAGCCTTGCAGCCAAGCAGCTACCCCTCTGGGGTGGAGGTGGGGCTAGTCCAAAAACATCTGGGTCTCAGAGGCACTGGAGAGAGTAGGGGTGAGGGGCTGGACCAAAAATAGGGGATGCTGCCTGGGTGGTGTGTCCTCCAGTGACATGGCAGGTTTGTCCCCCAGTAACCCTCAGAGAATCCCACCCTACTGACAGGTTCTGCCCATGCTGAAAGGTTTCAGCCACTATAATTTTGTCCCCAAATGGCATGCTGTATTACTAGTTTTTAACTGCACTGGGAACTTGGTGTGCCTGGCACTTTGTGCTGTACAGGAGCATTGGCAGACTGCCTATTTCCTCTGCTTTACTCTTGCCCTTGAGAATATCTAGTTTTTTTATTAAATGGGAGATGAGAGAAAGTATTTATAAAATAAAGAGAAACAACACCCTCCCACCTTCACTTAAGAAATAGATACCGCCTGGCTGGCGTAGCTCAGTGGATTGAGTGCAGGCTGCGAACCAAAGCATCGCAGGTTCGATTCCCAGTCAGGGCACATGCCTAGGTTGCAGGCCACGGCCCCCAGCAACTGCACATTGATGTTTCTCTCTCTCTCTCTTTCTCCCTCCCTTCCCTCTCTAAAAATAAATTAAAAAAAATAAAAAATCTTAAAAAAAAACATTAAAAAAAAAAAGAAATAGATACCAGTTCCTTTGAGGTCTCTGCTGTGTCCATCCCTGGTAGAGGGAACACTGTTGTCTTAATCATTCCCTGGTTCTGCTTTGTAATTGTATTACATGTTTGTATTGGTTTTGCATGTTTTTGAATTTTATATAAATGGAATCACACCACTTTTATACTTCTGTGACTTGCTTTTTCACTCAATATTATGTTTCTGAGATTTGTCCAAATTAATATGTGCAGCTACATCCTTGGAATATACAATTTATATTTTCTATTTTATCCCACTATTCATTTTATCTACCACTGTGTTTAATTACCTAAGATCTATTCTTGGTCCTTGCTCTTCCATATAAATGTTAGAATCAGCTTGTCAAGTTCCACCAGTTAAAAACCCCTTGAGATTGTGAGTGGAACTCTCTGAATCTATAGCTCAGTTTGGAGAAAATAAACATCTACATGAAATTGAATTTCCCAGTTCATGAACATGGTGTGTTTCTCCACTTCATCCTTTCAATAAAGCTGTATACATTTTTCTGATAGAAAAATCCAAGCTATAATTAGGTGTTACCCATTTAACTCTTAAATGTTATTTGGATCCATCCTCTCTATAAACATTATCATCGCTCTATAGCAGGGTTTCTCAACCTCGGCATTACTGACATTTTTGGCTGGATAATTCTTTGTTTGGGGGAGAAATCCCATACATTATAAGAAGTTTTGGCAGAATTCCTGACCTTTACCTACTGGATGCCAATAGCAGCACGCACTCCTTTGCCCAGCCTAGGTATGACAATGAAACTGTCTCAAACATTGTCAAACATCCCCTGGTGGGCAAAAGAAGCACCCAGTTGAGAATCACTGCCTTATACCAAGCTATCGTCATTTCTTGTCCAGTGCACCTCAATAGCCACCCAATATGTCTCCCTCAACCCACCAATCACTGCACCCATCCCATAACCTGTCTCCACACTACAACCAGAGTGGCATTTCCAACTCCAACATGGTCAGTCCCTGCTTACAGCACTTCAGTGGCTTCTCATTCCCCTTAGAATAAATTGCAAATGCTTATGAGTGCTTTACATGGTCTGGCCTGCACTTCTCCAGATGCATCTTGTGCCTCACTGCATCCTCCTTCCGCTCCTCCCTCTACTCCAGCCACACTGGCTACATTTTGGTTTCTCAAATGAACCATTCTCTCTTCAACCATTGGGCTTTGCTTCAACCATCTGCTGGGAAGTTTCTTCCCCCGCCTCTTGCAGCATTCCTAGAATAAGTGGGATTTTAAAATAATAACCACCTATCTGGACTCTAGATTAAAATCTATGACCTAAAAGAAGTTTAATGCATTATGATGGTTGAAAAAGGGGACACTCTTTATCTGTGACAGCAAAGACAAAGATTAGTGATGACCAACAAGGTGAAAAGATAAAGGACAATGTGTTAATAGAGTCACAAAACCTAGGTTCTAGATCCTATTCTGCTACTCACTATCCACAGAGTTTGTTTGTTATTTATATACAATTTTGGGGGGTGTACAATTGTATCAGTTTAATATATGCAACTACCATCACAACCAGACATAAAACAGTTTCATCACCCCCAAAGATTCTCCTGTGTTGCCCCTTTGAAGTCAAACACCTCCCTGCTGATCCATTCTGTAACTTGTGGTGTTGCCTTTTCCTTCATCTATACTTAATCTCTGAGTTTTATTTCTATACCCATAAAATTATTTCTATTTCTATTTCTGTAAACATATATTATGTGTATATATAGCTATGCCATTTCTTTATATTATATATTATTTAAAATTATATTCATATATATTTATGTATATATAAAGATATGCCATCTTTATATTAACATATTCAATTTTTTATGATAATCATTTGGCTGCTGTGGCTAAAAATCCTGATGTAAGTAAGACAAGTGACTCTTTTATGGCTTATATTTAGACAAACCTTTCTTTAATTTTGTGGCTAATGACCAATTTTTACAATTTTGCATCTTAAAGTTGCACCCTTCTCCACAAGGGTAGTTCCACCTTGGATTTCTGCATGTTATGTTGTTGGTAAGCCTGTAATTCTGTTCACTGCTACAAAGCTCTGAGCTCCAGAGTGGTCCCTAACCTCTCCTTGCGGTTGTGGATCCCCGTTTTACCACACTGCAGAAGGCAGAGAGCCGACTGCAGTTTTCATTTCAACAGTCTTTGCTAAAGGGGAACAGGCGGTGGGGGGTGGGGGTCATCCAAGCTTGTTCTAGTACCGTGCTATTTACGAACATAGCTTGTCACTGGATGTCTAAAGGCAATACTGATGACACTATTAGGTAAACAAGTCAGCTAGAGCAGCCTCACTCCCACCTAGATAGATGAAGCTCACTGCCTTGGCTCATAGGGTTGCTACACCAGTAAATCACAAGAATTCTATACACAGCCTTATATAAATTTTAACAAGTACATCTGACAAAATCATTCATAATTCTCTTATAGTATAACAAATCAGATATAACTACACTATTTTGACTAACTGGATCTAAAAGTATTAATTAATTAACTAATTAATTAATTAAGATCTCCCTAAAATTAAATGGCATCTCCCTAAAAGCAAGATACTACAGGGGTCTCAACTTGGTCCTACTTTATTTACACATTTTAATTAATGAATGGCTAAAGATAGAGAAGTATGATTACCAAGTTTATAAATGTCTTAGCAGAAATAGCTAAAAATAATTTGTTAAAATCATATTTCAAAAAGATATCAACATAAATCAGTTCAATGGAACAAGGTAGACAAACTAATACACTGAAATGTAATAGGAAGAAAGATCAACTACACAAAGAATGGGAAAGACCTAGTTTCACAGCAGTTCAAACAGTAAAATATGGGTGAATTAGAAGATTACAGATTCAGTATGTCATCAATGTGACATGCTTATTTAAAACAAAACAACAGACTTTTATGTTGCTCTTTTCAGTTTCACGGATAAAGTCCATATTACCAATTCTAATGATCAATTCTCCACCTCATTTTCAGCTCCCAGCAGCACGTTAACAAAGGTGATCAGCTCTCCTTCTTGTGCTACTTTCCCTTTCCTGGCTTTACATTCTCTTGGTTCTCCTCCTACCTCAGTAACGGCCTTTTCCAGCTTCCTTTAGATGTCTCCCAAATTTCTATTTTCAGTGCAAACCTTTCCATTGAAATCCAAACACTGATATGCATCTGCCTCACCGATACAGAAACCCCTACTTTCACCTCCCAACCCAAATCTGCTTCTCCTGCAGTCTTCACCATCTCTGTCTTTCCAACTACCCAGGCCAAAGCCTTCAGTCATAACCCTCCGCACCCTTCCCCCCCGATGCCCTACATGTATTCCATCAGTAAATCCTTTTGGCTCTGTCTACAAAATATATCCATAGTCTGACCGCTCTAACCACATTCTCTACTCCATCAGCTCCCCTCAGGATGGCTGCAATCATCTCCTAAGTGGTCTCCTTACTTCCAACCTTGAAATCTCGTCCCCACAGGCTATACTCAATACTGTAACAAGAGAAATCCTTTGAAAATATGCATTTATTCAATACTCATTCAAAGACTATTTACTGAAATCCATCTTGTGAAATCCACTACTGTAGGTGCTTAGAATATATCTGTGAATAGAAGAAACTCACTGCCCTCACAGAGCTTTTGCATCCTGGGAAGGAACAAAAAATAAACTATAAATATAATAAATAAATAAATTATATGCTGGGTTTCCATAAGTGCCACAAGAAAAAAAAATAGAGCAGGTAAGGAAAGCAGTACCAAAAAACAGGGAAGGGTTATGGATTCAGATAGGGGGATAAATTGAGGCTTCATTGCCAAAGTAACTTTTCAGGAAAGACCTGATGGAAGTAAGGACTCAGCCTTGCAGATATCTAGTGGAAGACCAGCCAGGCAAGAGATGTTAACAATAAGAATGCATAAAATATTATTTTTGATTGACTGGCAGCTGACCACATGATGACCTGAATATAATATTTTAAACTTATTTTTATATAAATATTACTTGTATTTTACTTTTTTCATTCTATTTTCCATTACAGTTTATCCCCTTCATATCCTCTCCCCCAGCAATCACCACACTGTTGTCCATGCCCATGAATCCTTTTTCCATTTTGCTCAGTCCCTCCACCCCTAACCTCCCCACCCACAGCTGTCATCCTGCTCTCCATCTATGAGTCTGTCCCCATTTTCCTTATTAGTTCAGTTTTCTCATTAGATTCCACATATGAGTGAAATCATATGGTATTGCCTTTCTCTGACTGGCTTATTTCACTTAGCTTAATGTTCTCCAGGTCCATCCATACTGTCACAAAGGGGAAAATTCTCTTCCTTTTTTATAGCCAAGTAGTATTCCATTGCGTAAATGTCTCACAGTTGCTTTATTCACTCATCTGTTGATGGACACTTGGGCTACTTCCATCTTGGCAATTATAAATTACACTGCAATGAACATAGGGGTGCTTATGTTCTTTCGAATTAATGTGTTGGGTTTCTTCGGATATATTCCCAGAAGTGGGATCGCTGGGTCAAAGGCAGTTCCGTTTGTAATTTTTTGAGGTATTTTCATACTGCTTTCCACAGTGGCTGCACCAGTCTGCATTCCCACCAACAGTGCAAAAGGGTTCGCCTTTCTCCACATCCTTGTCATCATTTGCTATTTGTTGATTTACTGATGATGGCCATTCTGACAGGTGTGAGATGGTATCTCCTTTGGTTCTAATTTGCATTTCTTTGATGATTAGTGATATTGAACATCTTTTCATAGGTCTTTTGACAATCTGTACGTCCTCTTTGGAGAAGTGTATATTCAGGTCCTTTGCCCATTTTTTAGTTGGATTATTTGTTTTTTCTGATGTTGAGTTTTGTAAATTCTTTATAAATCTGGATATTAACTCCCTGTCAGATGTATTGAAAAATATGTTCTCCTATTCTGTGGGTTGTCTTTTTGTTGTGTTGATGGTTTCTTTTGCTATGCATAAAGATTTTAGTTTGATATAGTCCCATTTGCTTATTTTTTCTTTTATCTCCCTTGCTTGAGGAGATATATCAAAAAAAATATTGCTACAACCAATGTCCAAGATTTTACTGCCTGTGTTTTCTTCTAGAATTTTTATGATTTTGGATCTAACATTTAAGTGTTTCATCCATTTTGAATTTATTCCTGTGTGTGGCATAAGAAGGTGGTTTAGTTTCAATTTTCTGCTTGTATCTGTCCAATTTTCCCAATACCATTTATTGAATAAACTATCTTTTGCCCATTGTATGTGCTTGCTTTCTCTGTCAAATATTAATTGACTATGAAAGTGTGGGTTTATTTCTGGGCTCTCTATTCTGTGCCATTGATCTATGTGTCTGTTTTTATGCTAGTACCATGCTGTTTTGATTACTATGGCCTTCTAGTATAGTTTCATATTAGGTAGTGTGATCCTTCCAACTTTGTTGTTCTCAAGATCACTGTTGCTCTGTGGGGTTTTTTTGTGGTTCCATATGAGTTTTTGAAATATTTGGTCTAGTTCTGTGAAATACATCATTGGTATCTTGACAGGAAGATTTTAAAACTTTTTTTTTGTAAATATTACTTGTATTTTACTTTTTAAATAATTTCCTAATAAAACCACAAGTGCCTTTTAGAAATAATTAACAAAGTATTAGAAACTACTTATGCAAGTGAGCTTTAAGCCTTTTTTTCTAAAATGTAATTAGGAGTTTTGCCTTCCATTTCATTGAGTTTCTTTTATGGCTCATAAAAAGCAGTTAGGAAGGCTGCATTTTTCGATATACAGGTAGGACTAATACTCAGAAAAAGAGTAAGTGCATCAAACACAGCAGATCACCTGGATCTAGCTTGCAAGGAATATAAACATTTTTCAAATACTGACTGTTTTTTCAGGTTAAGTCAATTTTAAAACTAATGGTAAGCAAAGTCATCAGAATTATTAACACAATAAAATAAGTACAAAGTTATGGATTTTTAAAAATTTGTTAGTTCCCACCTAACTGGATGAGATTAGCACAACAGTTTGTTTTTTACCTTCCGGTGGCCTGTTGGATGTTGCCACAACGACGACCCCGTTTTTGAACAGATTTTCAAAAAGCTGTTTCAGAATCATGGCATCAGCAATGTCAGTGACCTACGGACAACAACACATTTGTTTTATTTTAATTTCACTTCTGTTCTAACAAATTTGCTAATGGCTCTTTTTTTTTTTTTTAAGAATGAAAGTGAATTCCAAGAGAAAAATTCTAATTATCATCATGAACAAAAGAGCACATAATTAAAAGCATGAAAAAGTATATAGTAGTTTTTTAAACTTTGCTTTCTTTCAAGCCTATCATTTTTATGCAAATTATCAAATGGTCCTTTATTAACTTCTTTTATAAACTACAGGTGGAAAGCATACATAATTGTCTTAAACATTTACAAAGTCTAATTAATTAGAACATGACCAACTCCGTCCTCCTACTCCCATCATAGCCTACCTCCTCAAAAAAAGAGAGAGAGAGAGAAAATACACAGACTGTAAGAGATTCCTAATACCTTTCTGGTAAAGGTCTCTCAAAAGGTGACTTTAAATGGTCATGGAACTTTAGAAATAAGGACAAGTAGCCAGTGAGACATAATCAGCTGCTGTTGAAAATAGAATGATATGACATAGATACTATTGTGCAATTGTTGCACAAAACAATTCAACAGATGGCCCATCACAAAAATAAGCAATTTCATTGTTCTTTTTAAGTGCCTTCTATTACTGTCCATGAATAATTAAAAGGCACTGCAGTCACTTCCAGCACAGCCAGCCTCTCCTAACCTTTGTAAACACAAATATTCCTTCTACAAAAAAATAAAAATAAAAAAAAAATAACAACTTACAAGAATGGTTAACACAGTACTTTAAAAAAAACAACTTCTAGCCCTGGCCTGGGTAGCTTGGTTGGTTAGAGCATCAGATACTACCCCAAGGTTGTGGGTTCGATCCGGTCAGGGTACATGCAAGAATAAACCAATGAATGCATAAATAACCAGAACGACTATCTCTCTTTCTCTCTCTCTCACTCCTTCCCTCCCTCTCTCCCTCTGTCTCTAAAATCAATAAACAAACATTTTTAAAAATCTTTTGACAAAGTGAGAAATGCAGATAAAACCATTTAAGTACAGAGATATATAACTATTGATCTTTTCTAAAATTATTTTTTAATATGCACAATTAACAAATAAACTTAATGATGACTTTTTAAAAATCACAAAGAAATACAGAAATTAAGGAGGGAAGTAAGTTGACTTAAAAAATAAAAGTATAGTGAAGACTGAATTAATCATCATACCCTCCGTTATGAATATAACATGGGTTTTAGATATTCTCAATGTAGAAATGTTTTGATCTTTCTTTAATAACACATTTTAGATTTTAGATAATCTCAATATATTCATAAAATATGTCACACAATATATATCACACTGTTATTTTTAAATCAAGTTAGAGTACATAGAAACTAGTGGAATTCTTTCAAATTAGATCAAAATGCTGTGAATTACCAAATAACTGGTTCTAACACGACTAACAACAACCTGGACTGGACAGGTCTCCGTCACTTTCTCTTTACAGCCGATATCTAACTCAAAAGTTTAATTATTTCCTCCCATTTGAATAAAACAAAACACAGCCAGGATATGGGAATATGCAGATCATTTTTTCTGTCTCAAGCTATAACTTTAAAACATAAACTAAAACCTACTGAAGGCTCTTATATTAAAAAGACTTCAGGAACTTATAAAGCAGTGATTAAAATGAAAAGGAAATTAGTACTGATATTAATTAATTTGGAGCTTAGGATCACTGTCAAATTTTCTTCCGCAAAAAAACACTCACAGAGGAGGCCCTTTTCAAATGCCTAAACACCAGCAGAATTTCTGATGAGAGGACAGAACAAGCTTGCAAATTTTAGAAGCAACTACACTTTTAAATTGGATTCCCAATACACTGACTTTTAAAAAGAATGATATCATTTAAAAGTCACCAAATTTTAGAGACTAAAAATGGTCATTTGACTATTTCACTGATGTTTTTGAAAAAATCTAAAATAAGCATTTGTGCCCTAAGATTCAGAAAACTAAAGGGACATTTATTATATAACACAGTGCAAAGGTTTAAAGAGAAAGTTGGAGAAAGCAAACAATAAAGACTTGTGGTTAAATTATCATTTGTTGTTTCTGTATTGCAGAGTGCTTTTGCTCTGTAAGAGTAAATTAACTCGGAGAAGCTGTGGCTAATTAATAAAGCAGGAGTCACTTGGTGTAGCGGGTGCCAATGTATACTCTTTTGATCTTGTCCCCGCACTTGTTCAGCTTTGCTGGGGAACAGTAATTTTACAGTATAAGTGAACAGAAGACAACTGGCCACACATTCTTGAAGAGCGGGCTTTTTCAGCACCCAGCATTTCATTACCACCAGGAACAAAAGAGAAGGCTACAGATTACCAATAAGGGTAGTCTGCTAATACAGAGAGTGGAGACATTTCATTAGCATTAAAGAGAAAAGATTTTTTATGACCTAGAGTTGCTTTCCATTATGACTCACTTAAGTAAAAAGAGAAAAAAAAATCTAATGGTTAATTTACATGTGTAAGTGCTTGAGTCTCAGTCATCCCACTGATTGGTACAGTGCCATGTAATGAGTGACAAACATAAGCATGCATTATCAGTAATTAGTATTAGCAGAAAAATAAGCACCTGTTTTTATTAGCAGTTTTTAATAGCTTTCCTGTTTTATAAAAATGGGCACAACTATTTTTTAAATGATATTGATAGCTCACAGAGGAGAATTTTGCATGATATTCTGCTCATCGGAAACCTTTTTCTTTTTAAATCATATTAGTAAAACATCTATCCAATGTCCCTAAAAAAGAGACAGGAAGAAATAACATTTTAAAAAATAGCTTTCCTTTAGTATTCTGGTATCTTCAGAATCACTTTCCAGAAATGGTTCAATAAGAAATACAAACATTCAAGGAGGGCATAAAGAAGACCCTAAAGAAAACATTAGGGAAAACCTGTCCTTTTTGGTTCGCAGTCCCGCTCAACCCACTGAGCTACACCAGCCAGGGTGAAAACCTGTCCTTTTTATTTCAGCAACTAAAACACATCAAAACAACCAGCTAGACAAATTCTCAAACAAAATAATGCACCTAATGTTACCACAGGTGAAACTGAAACACTACACTAAGCAAAGACAGCCAAGCTGATGAGGAACATGATTTGCAGATACGACCTGAATGCTACAAAAACACAGTCTTAAAAATACCTTCAGTTCAAGAGCATAAAAAAAGGAAGAATAGGCCCTGGCTGGCTGGCTCAATTGGTTAGAGTTCGTCCCAATACAAGGTTTTGAGTTCAATCCCCAGTCAGGGCACATATGAGAAGTAACCAATGAATACATAAATAATGGAACAAAAAGCAATGTTTCTCTCTTGCTCTTGTGGGCACTCTCCTCTCTCTCTCTCTTTCTCTCTCTCTCAATAACACCACCTAAAGACTGATAATAACTAGTTAAAAATCAAGATTACTAATAGGATTCAATTTTAAAATTGAAGTAGTAATTGTAGATATACTGTCATTAAGATTAAAGTGCCTACAAAATTCTTTTCTAGTAAATCAGTAATGCATTACACTAGGTTTAATAGGCTTAAGAATAATTTTTCGATTCTATCATTAAAAACATCTACTAAAAGCCCACTGAGTCTAGATCTGTACGTTTCAAAACATAATAGAAGTTATCACATACCAATGAGAACATATAACACAGCTGTTACTCCTAGTGAATAAGAACATTGATAATGGGTTCAAAAGTTATTAGCTGAGTAACCTTGGACAAGTCACTTAATCTCCCTGACCCTTAATTTCCTCATCAATACATGAATGCAGCACTTATAAAATTGTTATGATAAATATAGTAAATCCTCAAGATATGTTAACTATAAAATAGTATGTATGTTAGTACAATGCCATATTATTTATATAGAGCTATACAGAATTTTAGCTGTAGATATAATGATATAGAGCATAATAACGTAGTTAAGAATGTAGGCACATAGAAAGTACTAAGTATATAGTAGCTAATATTATACAATATACATAATAAAATGTGTAAGCACTCTAGTAAATAAATGGGCATTGCCTCAAGCAATCCATAAAAGATGGCTTTTAGTTAGTAAGTAAACAAACATGGAAAACATTCAACCATTATTACTTAAAGGAATACACATTAAAACAATGAGATACCTGTTAAATTAGATGAAAGTGTTAAGATAATTCAGAATGTTGATAGGAAAAAAATGTGGGTTGTTGCTATATATGAGGGAAGGGGGATTTATTTCAAGGGCTACTTCAATAGTTATCACATGGCACTGAAACTCATTTGTTCATTTATTCATTCACTCATTATTGTCATTCACTCATTCTCAAACACTCTTCTAGACATTCGAGAATCATCAGTTAGCAACATAAAGATTCCTGCCTTCAAGTTTACATTCTTATGGAGAAAAATATATAATGAACAATAAACATAATAAATAAGTAAATATATATGTTAGAAGGAGACATATGTTACGAAAAAAGGCGGGTAAAGGACATCAGTAGTGCAGAAATGAATGGAAAACTGCAATTTTAAACGGTGTAAAGATAAGCCTTGTTAAGGAGCTAAAAATCTAAAGAAGTGAGAGTTATTCTGATGGGTACCTGGGGAATACTGCTCCATGCTCAAAGAATGTTCAGTGCAAAGACACTGCATGTTTGTTCTAAATTGTGTGGATACTGTGTATTGGAGCGCTGGTGCAGCAATATTTGGGGTATCCTTTTACCCTCCTGATTTTTAGAAAAGAGATACAGAAGAGATTTGAACTTGTAATACTCCAGTTTTGGTGTGCTGGAGTTGCTTCTCTAAGACCAGCAGAGAACCATCCAGGATATCAAACCTAGGAAACCCAGGCTCTACCTGCTCCGTGATCACATCAGTCCTTAGAGGACACACTCTGGCCCATATACTGTCACTTTCTCTGGCACTTTTCACCAATTGGTATATGCAGATATTGGCCTTTTCTTGCACGCAATGATAAGTTCCAAGGCTCAAGTTTGAAATTGTAGGGGAATTAAAGAAGCAAAATTATTTACATTTTTCACTCTAGGACATTTAGGTCAACTTGATCAAGAGAAAAGGGTCTCTTGTGTTGTCAACTCTAACATTCCAGAATGCTGCAGTAAAATTTGGGATCAAATAAAAGTAATCAATTTGGCATTCAGTATTGTTTTACAGTGTCTGCATGTATATCCTTCAGAGCCCTGGTGAGAAAGCAGCATTTGGTAAAGTACTCACTATTAGCTACGGTCCCCTAATCTATGAAAAAAATAGGATTGGAAACAGTAGGGAGCAATGAGTGAGGCTGAAAATATAGAGATAAGGTTAGGGAAGACACAGGAGGGCTTGAGCAAAGGGAATGATGCCGTCTTACCTAGCATACCATTCCCAGATCCCCCTTAGTTTAACCCCTTTCAAGTTGGGTTTTCTGTTATCTGCTGCACAAAGCACCCTGATACCTCATCTCTTCGCTTTTCTTGGGCTTTAGTTCATCAGGTAATTCTCCTTCCATTGGAGATAACAGATTTTATATTAAGGAAGGTGATAGTACTTCTATTTATGCATCTTTTATGTATCATAGGGGAATCCCTTTTGACATAGAAGATAGGAGCAAAACATGAGTTGAATAGTTCCCATTTCATCAAGTCTCTGTTTGTGAGAAACAGGAGATTCAGCTAAGGACAACAGGTTTACTTAAGACTCCAGGATGGGAATAGCACTGATAGCACTCCTGGGAACTGGAGCTTGGCCTAGCATTAGAGATAGCTTTGGAGAGCTAGCACTCCTTCCCCTAATGTAATTCAGTTACTTCCTCTGTCTCTTTGTTCCTGTCTCTTACCAAGTGGGAACTTCCCTCTGTGCCTTTTAGTTCAAAGACATGAGGAAGTACAAGATTGACCTAAACCTCAGGCAATACCACACAAGTTCAAGGTTGTTGACAAGTTTGAGGACTAGCTACTACAGATTGGATGACCACACACGGTCGTTATGACTGTGAGACAGATAAGGTCCTGTGGTATATAACAAAACTCTTTACTGAATGAGTAGGTGAGTGAATGAACATCAAACCAACTCTTGATGGGGCAGCGATGATCCATCGCGTCCGCTTTCTCTGTTAGAAAGCAATATTTTGTATAAGTAAGGGACCTGTCTCCACCTTGATCTCCCTTATACTTAACACGCAACTTGAAATATCCCTTTTGCTGGCTGCATTTGTTTTGCAAAGCTCAGCTCATTTAGAACATCAGTATCCTGCTAGGTGCTTGCTTTCCTTCTTCCCAACTGTGTATCAACCTCCTGAAATCTGAACTAAACAGAGAATGCCCAGAGCAACCGGGTTTCTGTTACGAAGTCACTATCAGGGCAGCATTATCACTTTCATGTGACTTAGGTACTTTTACCCTTCTAAGCACCTTCCTCAATTAAAAATAAATTAATGCATATACATAAATTATAATTTATTAATGTGTTGGTACAAGGCAAATATAGTACACATACAGACAGACAGGCTGAATCAATTACTAACATATTCACTTTTTCTTCAAACTTTAAAAGAAGTTAGGAAAGAGTTCCGGCCAAGATGGAGGCATAGGTAGAAACCTTTCACTTCCTTGCACCATAAGGAGGATAACAACCAATCTAAAATCAATAAACAACCAGAAGTGCCATAAAATTAAACTGCATGGAACTCCAACAACCAAAGAAACAGTTAGCCAGACCAATCAGATCAGTAAGAGGGGTGGACAGAGAGAACCAGTGGCAAGGGAGCAGACCATGTGGGTGGGGCTGGCTGAACAGGAAACTGAGACTCAGAGCTGACTGTAGACTGTGGCGGGGTTGTCATGGTGGGAGAAACTCCCAGTCTCACACAAGGGTCTCTTGGAAAGTGGGGTTAAGCAGAGCAGGGGAGCTGAATTTTTCCCTCTCTGGACCCTCCTCCACAGACCAAGCCACAGCGCAGCAAGGAGAGTTGCCCTGCCCTGGTGAATACCTAAGGCCCCACCCCCTTACAACATAACAGGTGAGCCGTGACAAAGAAACAGGGACCAAATGAAACAACAGAGCAAAACTCCAGAAAGAGAACTAAGCGATGAGAAGACAGCCAACCTATCTGATGGAGAGTTCAAAGCCCTGGTAATCAAAATGCTTACAGAACTGATTGAGCTTGGTTGAAAAATGAAACAACACATGAAAGATACCCAAAGTGAAATAAAGCAAAATATTCAGGGAACCAACAGTGACTCAAATCAACAATTTGGAACTAAAGGAAGAAATAAACATTAAACCAGAATGAAGAAACAAGAATCCAAAAAACTGAAGAGAGGCTGAGGACTCTCTGGGACAACCTGAAACATTCCAACAACTGAATCATAGGGGTGTCAGAAGGAGAAGAGCAACAGCAAGAAATTGAAAACTTATCTGAACAAATAATGAAGGAAAACTTCCCCAATCCAGCAAAGGAAATAGACTTCCAGGAAGTCCAGGAAGCCCAGAGAGTCCCAAAGAAGTTGGACCCAAAGAGGAACACACCAAAGCATATCATCGTTAAGTTACCCAAGATTAAAGCCAAAGAGAAATCTTAAGAGCAGCAAGAGAAAAGGAGACAGTTTCCTACAAAGGAGTTCCCATAAGGCTATTAACTGATTTCTCAAAAAAGACCTTACAGGTAAGAAGGGGCTGGAAAGAAGTATTTGAAGTCATGACCCAGCAAAGCTATCCTTTAGAATGGAAGAGCAGATAAAGTGCTTCCCAGAAAGGGCAAGTTAAAGGAGTTCATCATCACCAAGCTCTTGTTATATGAAATGTTAAAGGGACTTATCTAAGAAATTGAAGAAGATCAAAAACTATGAAAAGTGAAATGACAACAAACTCACAACTATCAACAAATGAATCTTAAAAAAAGGAAAAACAATGAAAACAAAAAGTAAGCAAACAACTAGAACAGGAACAGAATCAGAGAAATGGAGATATCACATGAAGGGTTTTCAGTGGGGAGGGGAGGAATAGGGGGGAAAAGGTACAGGGGACAAGAAGTATAATTGGTAGGCAAAAAATACATGGGGAAAGGTCAAAAATGGTATAGGAAACAGAGAATTCAAATAACTTATATGTACAACCCATGGACATGAACTAAGGCAGTGGGAATCCTGGAGGGTTGGGGGGTACAGGGCAGATAGGGGATAAAGGGGAAAAGATTGGGAAAACTGTAAGAGCATAATCAATAAAATATACAAAAAAATTTTTTAAGAAATTAAAATATTATCATGGGCCCCTAAAAACATCATGGACCCCAGGTACTGTGACTATTGCACCTAACAGGTAATTTGGCCCTGTTTGCTGTAAATCTTCTCAGGATCTCCTTTGCACAGCCAGATTTTCATTGCTTCCTAAACTGAAACAGTCTTGCCAAATGCTCCTCATGTCAATATGCCAATCAATTCTGATTATTTAAACGTTATATTTTTAAGTTAATAATTTTTACATGCTACATAGGAAATTCTAGTGTTTTACATCCCTCATCTATATGATGAACATAATACTTTACAAAATTAAATGAAGCATGTAAAAATGTTTATAAACCACAAATTATTTTACAAAAGTTGGATAATGATATACTTAAAAATTTAAGTGTGCCAATTCAATTTTATTTTGAGCTAATTCAAGAGACTCACAATGAGAAACCATGAGAGATGGCCTTCAGTGATTCATCAGCGACTTCTGTTGTTGAAGGCAGCATAACTGGTAACTGGGTGCTACTCTGAGAACTAAACGAGGGCCTTTTCCTTCTGCAATATTACCATGGTGTACTTTAGTACACTTCTTCAGAGTAGCAGGAGGACATCTTTTTTTATAAGCCTTTTATTTTTTTTTAATTAAAACGTTATTGTATTTTTTCCCATTACCTTTTAGTCCCCTTATACCTCCACCCCCATTAATCACCACACTGTTGTCCATGTCCATGAGTCCTTTTTCCTTTTTGCTCAATCCCTCTACACCCTAACTCCCCACCCCCACTAGCTGACATCCTGGTCTCCGTCTGTGAGTCTGTCCTCATTTTCCTTGTTTGTTCAGTTTTCTCATTAGATTCCACATATGAGTGAAATCATATGGTATTGCCTTTCTCTGACTGGCTTATTTCACTTTGCATAATGTTCTCCAGGTCCATCCATATTGTTGCAAAGAGTAAAATCTTCTTTTTTATGGTCGAATAGTATTCCATACTACTTGGAATGTCCCATAGTTGTTTTATCCACTCATCTATTGATGGACACTTGGGCTACTTCCATATCTTTGTGACTGTACATAATGCTACAATGAACATAGGGATACTTATGTTCTTTCGAATTAATGTGTTGGGTTTCTTCGGATATATTCCCAGAAGTGGGACAGTTGGGTCAAAAGGCAGGTCCATTTTTAATTTTTTAAGGTATATCCATAGTGCTTTCCACAGTGTTTGCACCAGTCTGCATTTCCACCAACAGTGCAAAAGGGTTCCCCTTTCTCCACAACCTTGCCAGCACTTGTTTGTTGATTTATTGATGATAGCTATTCTGACAGGTGTGAGATGGTGTCTCATTGTGGTTTTAATTTTCATTTCTCTGATTATTACTGAAGTTGTGCATCTTTTCATATGTCTATTGGCCATCTCTTTGGAGAAGTGTCTATTCAGGTCCTTGCCCATTTTTTAATTGGGTTCTTTGTTTCTTTGGTGTTCAGTTTTGTAAGTCCTTTGTAAATTCTGGATATTAACCCCTTATCACATGTATTGGCAAATATGTTCTCCCATTCTGTGGATTGTTTTTTATTTTGTTGATTATATCCTTTGCTGTGCACAAAGTTTTTAGTCTAATGTAGTCCCATTTGTTTATTTTTTCTTTTGTTTCGCTTGCCTGGGGAGATATATCCAATAAAAAATTGCTACAAGCAATGTCCAAGATTTTGCTGCCTATGTTTTCTTCCAGGATTTTTATAGTTTCAGGTATAACATTTAAGTCTTTGATCCATTTTTAATTTATTCTTCTGTGTAGTGTAAGAAGGTAGTCTAGTTTCATTTTTCTGCATGTATCTGTCCAATTTTCCCAATACCATTTACTGAATAAACTATTGTTAGCCCATTGTATATCCTTGCTTCCTCATCAAATACAAAATATTAGCAAACCATATACAGCAATGCATCAAAAAGATCATACACCATGATCAAGTGTAATTTATTCTGGGAATATAAGGTTGATTCAACATTCACAAATTAATAAATGTGATTTACCACAAATTAATAAATGTGATTTACCACATAAAAAAAAGGGTGAAACCACATGATCATATCAATAGATGCAGAAAAAGCATTTGATAAAATCCAGCACCATTTATAAAAACTGTCAGCAAAGTGGGAATGGAGGGAACATACCTAAACTTAATAAAGGCCATATATGACAACCCCACAGCCAGCATCATACTCAGTGGGCAAAACTACAAGTGTTCCCCTTAAGATCAGGAACAAGACAGGGATGCCTACTTTCAACTCCCTTATTCAACATAGTACTGAAAGTCCTAGCCACAGCAATCAGACAAGAAGAAATGAAAAGCAACCAAATTAGAAAGGAAGTAGTAAAAGTGTCTTTATTCGCAAATGACATGATTTTGTACAGAGAACCTCAAAGATTCCACCAAGAAACTACTAGAATTGATAAATGAATTCAGCAAAGTAGCAGGATACAAAATTAATATCCAGAAACTAGATGCATTTTTATATGCCAATAACTAACAGAAAGGGAAATCAAGAAAACAATCCCATTCACAACTGCTTCAAAAAGAATACAACCTGTAAGAATATACCTAACCAAGGATGTAAAAGACCTATACATGGAAAATTATAAGACACTAAAGAGAGAAATTTAAAAAGATACAAATAAGTGGAACCACATACTGTGTTCATGGATAGGAAGAATTAACATCATTAAAATGTCCATTCTAACCAAAGCAATCTATAGATTCAAGGTAATTCCTATCAAGATTCCAATGATATATTTCAAAGAACCAGAACAAATATTTCAAAACTTATATGGAACCATAAAAGGCCCCACACAGCAACAGCGATCCTGAGAAAGAAGAACGAAGAACACACTACCTAATATCAAACTGTACTACAAGGCCACAATAATCAAAACAGCATGGTACTGGCATAAAAACAGACACATAGATCAAAGGAACAGGATAGAGGGCCCAGAAATAAACCCATGCCTTTATAGTGAAAAGCTTTTCTTTTAAAGACCTTTGTACTTTTGCAATACAAAGGGTAGATGTCAGGCTATTGTAAAATGACTTAAGGGAGAAAGAAGTAAAGATTCCTCTTCCCCGAATGGTACAGTGTAACACCACTCCTAGCTAAAATTCCTCTTCTCCTCGATCATAAATCAAGATTTTTGTTAGCTATGTGGATTGAGTTGCCTCATTTGGGATAAAGGCAGCCTGGCCACATCATATTTCCACTAACCCAAGTTTTTAATCACAAAAGAACAGGAAATAACTCGCTACAAATTTAAATGCATAATTTCAGAGAATCTTAAAACTGGAGAAGTTCTAGAATTCAACCAGGGCAATTCTCTCATTTCCTCAGAAACATGAAATGAGCTATGTGAATCACCCAGTATCTACCAAAGAGTGAGCATAAATGAATGTTAGTTTCCTACCTTTGAAAAGTTCTCTGGGCCTTTGTTCTAGGCAATTAGACTCAGGAGTTCCTGCACTCAGCTTCAGAAATATTTTTCAAAAGCTTTGGTGTGAAGCTCTATTTTTAAGCTTACATTTAGTACTTGTGGATTTTCCTATTTTAACTCCAATAGCCAGTTGCTCTTATGATGATCTCAGTTGCTCTCAGTTTCTATAATGCTCTTAAGCATTATAGGAAAACCAGCTACTATGTTTCAGATCTAATAATGAATGAAGTCAAAGAGAAAGTAATTCTTAGTCTAGGGCATCTATTACTACTACTACTACTACTACTACTACTACTAATACTACCACCACCACCACCCTGGGCATGACACAGGAGACAGAATAAGCATAGGACATACACAACATGGCATTTGACTTCATCCTATATTTGCTCTCATAAAAAATAAAGATCAGTAAATAACTTACTGCCACCCTAGAGCCACAATTTCAGAGACTCCTAAAACTAGAAGAAACTTTAAAAGTTCAACTATAACAATTCTCTCCCTTCATCATATGTAAGTTAGCTATGAGGCTTAAATGAGACATGTGAATCATATAAAAGCATTATAGAGTGATTTAAAAACTCAAACATCTTTAAAGGCACATTATTTCTAATGATCACATTATCTACACCATGGTGTTGGGGAAATATGAATCCATTGACTAGATTATCAGGGTAGGCAAACTTTCCCTATGAAAGGCTGAACAATAAATATTTTAGGCTTTGCAAGCCACAAATGGGCTGTGTTAAATTTTCTGTTTTCTTTTTTAATGACCCTTTAAAAATATAAAAATTACCCTTTTCCTCACTGGTCACATAAAGGCTGATGGGCCAGATTTGCCTGGTTCAAGCTGGAGTGTGCCAACTCCTAAACTGGACCATAATGTTAAAGTCATAAGAGATAATTAAAATCAATTTATAAAACAATGATAAAACCAGGAACAGACTTTAAATATTCACACTTCATTCAGTATACCATTCTACATGCAGAAACACCGCTACCTTACCTGAAATTCATCGAAACATAAGAGACACGCCTCTTCACTGATTTCTTCAGCTATAGGGGCTATTGGGTCATATGACTTAGCCATGAATCCTGGTTTCCTTTTTGGCAAATTCTGTTTAAGGCAGTGAATTCCTTAAATGGATAAAATTAGACACAAAATCAAATATTGTATTAATAATACTTTTTAGACAACCAGAACACATTTTTAAAATCTCTAAATAAATGAAACTTTAGTGTAAACGTAAGTGTAAATTCCACATACAATCTAATGTGATTATTGAAATCAGATGCATTTTCTCTACATCAAAATAAGCTGCTTACACATTATTATATTCCCATGATTATAAGGATATTTTGGGGTCAATCCATCTCTATTCTTCAATCATCTTGGAGATGACAAAGTAATAGACCAGATGACTAGATGGTGACTTGACAGACCAACAGATCAATCTTAGTCCTGAGAATTTCAAGGATACACACAAAGAAGGTAGTCCTGCCCTATGTCTAGCATATCTAATCAGAATGTTCTTGTCTGTAGCCTGATACACTAAAGACAGTCGCACTTCATTTATTATATGTTTACTTAATGCTGAAAGTATTATAAGAAAAGCACAATGTTCCTGATCCGAGGAGGTTACAATGTAGCTGATAGATAAATAATGCAGAAATGAAATAACATAAGAACACTGACAAAGCAATAAAACATACATACAACCACAAACCGAAAGCCTAATCAAGAATAACTTCTTTTTTTCATTAAATTGACTGGGGTGACATTACTCACTACTATTATTTAAGATTCAAGTGTACAATTCTATAGTATTGGGTTAGCCAAAATGTCATGTGGTTTTTTTTGTAAAATAAAAGACACAGTTTTCATTTTCACCAATAACTTTATTGATTTAGATATTTTTAGTAGAATGTTGGCTATCTCCCACATGTATAACATTGACTGTTCTCAATTAATGTTTCAATTTGACCACTATCAGCTTCAACTGGACTACCTGACCGTGGAGCATCATCCAGCATGAAGTCTCCAGTGCAAAACTTCACAATGAACTTTTGATGTTTGATCAGTCATGGCACCTTCTCCATACACTGTACAAATCTTTTTTTGAGTTTCCGTTGCATTTTTACCTTCCTTGAAATAATAACGCATGATATGCCAAAAAAATTACTTATTTTCTTCTATCTTCAATATTAAAATGACTACATAAAAATTCACCAATTTTGATTTTTTTTAACGAATGATGATAGGACAGCTGTCACAATACAATCCAACAAAATTGTTTCAAATGAAGTTAAAAGACCACTAAGTGCTCCTAGAGCCATCTTACAGAAAAAAAAAAAACCCAACAAACTTTTTGGCCAACCCAATATATCATCATGTATTACATCGTGTGCACACCACCCAAAGTCTAGCCTCCTTACATCACCATATATTTGACTCCCTTTACAGTCTTCAGCATCACCCTACCCACCTTCCCCTGTTAACCACCTTACTATTGTTTATGAGTTTGTTTGTGGCTTTCCATTTATATTTCACATGAGTGAAATCATATGGTTCTTGTACTTTTCCATGTGACGTATTTCACTTAGCATGATACTCTCAAGAACCATCTATGTTGTCGAAAATGGCAGCACTTCATCTTTTCTTATGGCTGAATAGTAAAGAGTAACTTTTTAAAACATGTGAGGTTTAAACATTTCTTATTGATCCTTGGCAGAAACAGAAAATGCCTGATGTTCATATAGTTCTCACATTTGGAAGCACTGATTTATCCTTAGGACCAACCCTGGACACATTACTAATTGCTTCAATACAGCACGAAACAAATAAAATCTTACTTTAAGCAAAAACCTATTATTTTTTGTAACTGTTGTTCAACTACAGTTGGCCCCATTTTCTCTCTATTACTTTCCCCTGCCCTACCCACCCCCACCTCCTACATTCAATCTCTCCTCCTTGTCTTTGTCCATGGGTCCTTTATACATGTTCCTTTGATGAACTTTCCCCTTCTTTGCCCCATTATCCCCCTCCCTTCTCCCCTCCGGTTACTGTTAGTTTGTTCTTTATTTCTATCTCTCTGGTTCTATTTTCCTCACTTGTTTGTTTTGTTGATTAGTTTCCACTTATAGGTGAGATCATATGGTATTTGTCTTTCACGGCTTGGCTTATTTCACTTAGCATAATGCTCTCCAGTTCCATCCATGATGTTGCAAAGGGTAGGAGCTCCTTCTTTCTTTCTGCTGCATAGAATTCCATGGTGTAAATGTACCACAGTTTTTTGATCCACTCACTTACTGATGGGCACCTAGGCTGTTTTCTGTACTTGGCTATTATAAATTGCGCTGCTATGAACAATGGGGTGCATAGGTTCTTTTGAATTGGTGTTTCAGGGTTCTTAGGGTATAATCACAGGAGTGGAAATTTCAGGTCAAAAGGCAGTTCAATTTTTAGTTTTTTGAGAAAAAATCTGTTTTTTAAATATTAAAATGTTCAAAATTTTTAAAAATAAGGGAAATTATTTTGTAGTGTTTGCTCACTTAAAAATCACTTCTCCAGATAATTAACTTACTTTTATGAACATCTAGCATGAAACCATGAAAATGAACCCGTTTTTTCCTCTTCATTTCCACATAAGCGTAAAACATGTCCATCACCATGGTTTTGCCTGTGCCTTAAAAAAAAAAAAGGGATACTATTAAACAGTATGTACTGATTGCTCTAATGATTGTTCATTAGCTTTAGGATAATGAAACCACACTCTTCTACTGAAAAGCTTAAGGCTATGTTACTTTTTAAGAAAGGAGTGTTTTTTTTTAATGTTAAACCAGCTACAAATAAAATATTACTCTTTTCTAATTCCTGTTTTTAGGAAATACAACGTTTAGTCAATATAACAGGGGCTATTCCCCTTCCCACCAGAAAACTATGTTTATAAACTGGCAAAAATTATACATTATTCATTCTTCAGTTTCTCTTCCAAAAAGCACCAGTATGAATAAAATAATTTCATTAATTAAATACATATTTTGGGGTCATCATTAAGTGTGAGGAACTATGTTAGGCACTATGGGAAAATTCAAATATGAAAAATAAAAAAATAAAGATTAGTATCTAACAAAAATACTGAAAATAAATAATAGAAGTAGACTAGAGCTGGAGGATTGCCAATTATAACACTTTTTCAAAAATCTGAGAATGTAAGTCTTTCAAAATGAGGCCTACTTGAAGAAATTCTGATACAGTCAGCCCTTATAATTAGATTATCTAATTTTCAACACTCTGGGACTTTTTAATCACTATGATTGCATTAGTAATTGAAGAGTCAACAGCCTGGGCATTTAACGTGGGCACGCACAGAAAGCCTTATTCCCTGGCAGAATGGGGACAATGGCAGTGCTCAGGCTGGGTTCCTACCAAGCACTCCTCAGCAGGCCAGGCCCAGCTGTGCTGGTCCTGTCCCTCACCCTTCTGCTTTCTCCAGCACCATCCCGCCCACCACAGTGCCCATGCTCTTCCTGTGGGAGCTGCAGCTCAGGAAGTGAGATCTGAGTCTTAATTTTGGGATGGGAAAGCATTCATCCACTCCATAGATGGCTTTGGGCCCATGCCATTTGAATTGCCAGAAAGTTTTTGTATATGAAAATACAATTTGCTACAGAAATTTTTTAATAATGAAACCATTTAGACTGAAAAGTAATTTTTTCAAAAATATCCAGTACAATATCTCTTGATATAGTGAGTGGCAGCAGATTTTAAATCATTACATTTACCTAAAAAAGTAAATCCATAAAGTTTCAAATTCTGCTGCATAAAGCACAGTATACTGATAGATCCAGAAGTCATGAATTATCTAACCAAAAATGTGAATAATATATATTTGAAGTAACCTTTAGGCTAACTCTTTTAAAATGGACTTAAAATAGCCCTGGCTGGTATGGCTCAGTGGATTGAGTGCCGGCCTGCAAACGAAAGGTTTGCTGGTTTGATTCCCAGTCAGGGCACATGCCTGGGTTGGAGGCCAGGTCCCCAATATGGGGTGTAAGAGAGGTAACCACACACTGATGTATCTCTCCCTCTTTTTCTCCCTCCCTTCCCCTCATTCTAAAATAAATAAATAAATAAAATCTTCTTTAAAAATGGGTTTAAAATATAACAAGACCATTATATAAAAAATTACTAGAGATAAAAGAAAAAGAATAAGATTAATGGATTAGGATACATGCAATTCAAACTTCTAAATATCAAAATGACCACAAATAAAATTAATATCCTTATTCATTTAATCAGTATATTTTTACTGAATGCCTACCATGTGTGGTGTCCTATTCTAAGAGTTTAGAATATTCTAGTGAACAAAACTGATACCAGTACCTGCCTTCAAGGAACCTGGAGGTTTAATCTTATATATCTTTTAAGATATAAAGAGATATTAGAAACTACATTGGGCACTTTTGTCCAAAATCTCTTCCTTCTGAAAAATTCTCTACTTAGTATAACACAATGAGGGTGGGCCACTAAAACAACCCACTCCCTATACACTGTGATTGGCCCTGCCATGGGCATATGACCCAATTAGGTAAGGTTCTGTGGGGGGAATTAATATGGATTCTGAGAATCAGAATCATCCTTTCTCCTTTTTTTCCCCCTTCACCCAGGGATATTTTTTCATTGCTTTTAGGGAGAAAGGGTGGGAGGGAGGAAAAAAAGAGAGAGAGAGAAAGAGAAAGAGATATCAAAGTGAGATAGAAAAATCAATCAGTTGCCTTTCCTACGTACCCTGATTGAGGATCAAACCAACAACCTAGGTATGTGCCCTGACCAGGAATGGAACCTACAACCTTTTGGTGTATGGGACGATGCTCCAACAACCAACCCACATCGGCCACAGCCCTTCTCCTTTTAAGAGAGCAAACAAGAAGATCCCAGGAGACTTCTTTCCTGTAACATCAACAAATTCTTACCAAGAATGAAGACAACAATAGGAAAGTAGAAGAACCAAAAGGTGCAGGAGAAGGGAAAAGGAGGGAAGGAGGAAGAGATCCCTAAAATATTATTTAAGCTCAAATCTCTACTCATGGCTGAATCAGATCATTACTTGATTTCACAATTAAACCAACCATTAAATCCATCCCCTGGTTCAGCTAATTCAACTGGCCAGTTTTTTTTTCCTGCAACTGAAAAAAAGTACTGAATGACACAGAATTAACAGCGGGGGGAAGATGATCAATTGCCAAGAACATGAATATTCAAATGATATCAAAAATATAAATAGCTTTAAACATATTTTTTAAAGTTAACTCCATCAGAAATAAAAGAAATACAAATTAAAATACCAATGATATACCCTTTTTATGTTGGTGAGGACAGAGGGGAATCCAAGTAAAACACCCAGACTGAATTGGGTTAAGAGAGATCAGAATGATGGAAGTCCAACACAGGTGAAAATTGCAAGGCAAAGTCCCAGAGAGGATGAAGCTATATAATGAAAGAGATTTGAAACCAACACGAGAGTACTCTTAAGTCTTTGGCTACTTGTATGTAGGGTGATATTCCATGACGTGAGGCAAAGAATGGCCATCAGGAAGCTATAAGGTAAACAATTTCCAGTTGTTGTATGTATTCAATATCATATCTCTGGAAATTATGGACAACACCATGGATTCCTGTAGTAATAGTATTGTTCAGTATCTTGACTATGGTGGTAGATACACAAACCTACACAGGAGGTAAATTGGACACATACATGAGTACAAGTAAAACTGGAGAAATTTGAATAATTTCCATGAGTTATGATAGTTATACTACAGTTTTACAAAATGTTACCTTTAAGGGCAATAAAATAGAAAATATCAAAATACATCACACGTAAGAGTGAGATTTCTTTTGTGTAACGATTTTTAAGGTGTATAGGGGTATGTGTGCACTCACAGAGTGAGTCAGGATATAAAACATATTTCAAAAATTTTTCAAAGTCATTGCAATAGATTATGAGCTTTGGATGAATAAAGGCTGCCTCTGCTTTTATTCACGGTTACACCACCAGAAACAACACACTGCCTGGCACAAAGCAGATGCTCAATAAACATCTGTCAAGTGAATGGAAGAATGAGGACAAAAGATGGTGAAATAAGGCAGAGAAGAAACCAACACTACCTCCCAATTTGCTTCAGTCTCTACAGAATCCTTAATAAAACCTTCTATATTCCTTAAGAGAAGGTTCTTGCTAGGAAACTAATATGTAAAACCTAAAACTCTTTTATGAAGCCAAAAACGACTTGAAGAGCTCCCCGCCCCACTACGTGGCATCCATTTCACAGGCGACCCCCCGCAGAAGGAGCTGTAAGTAGTGTCCTCCATCACGGCCTCCAAACCCAACAGAGTCTGCTTCCCAACTCCTAACTTGACAATCAGCCTACCTTTCAACTGGTGAAAATTATACATGTGAAACAGGTGAGGTTAAACCAAGAGGCTATCAGAAAGGCACTGATAAATACATAGGACTGTTTGTTATCTACTAAAATACCATCACCACTGCCGTCTGCTAGTCAAGAGCTGAAACCCTGTTGTAAGAAAGCCTGCTGTGGGGTAAGAAGGAAGCCACGAAATACTACTACAGCATTAGGTTCCTGCATGGTAAGTGCTAAGCATTTAATTAATGAAAACTTATTTTTCAAGACTGAACCATGATGATAAACCAATTTATATATCAACTGTACTGGGGTGGGGTGCCCTGGATGGAGGGTTACCTGAGTCAATCATGGTTACCTGAGTCAATCATCTCAACATGTCTACAAAGAAAGGGAACACAGTCGAGTGGGCATGACAGAGGGCAACCCAAGTACAGGAATAAGGAAGAAGGTTCTAAGAAACAGACATCCTCTTTCCCATCACTTCTCCTTAAAATGTAATACCTGTTTCCCAAGTCTAAAAAAGGAAAAGAGTACTCTTTACCACATTGTGAGGCAGAAGACCATTTTCAGCAGTCAGACTGTTGACATTCCAGAAAAATGTCGACCTCACTCTGAAGGGAGGCACAATCATCATCAAAGACCCCAGAGCACCCTGCAGAGGGACTTCACACACACCAATGTAGAACTCAGCCTCCAGGGAAAGAAAACGAAGAGACTTCTGGTTGACAAATGGTGGGGAAATGGAAAGGAACTGCCACTGCTCACACTATCTGCAGTCACGCAGAGAGTATGACCCAGGGTGACACACTGGGCTTCCGTTACCAGAAGAGGCCTGTGTGCACTCACTTCCCCACCAATGCCGTTGTGGAAATCAGAAATTCCTTGGGAAAAAATATATCTGCAGGGTTCAGATGAGGTCAGGCGTTGGTTGTTCAGTATCTCAAGCCCAAAACGATGAGTTGATTCTTGAACGAAATGGCATTGAACTTGTATCAAGTTCAGTTACTCTGATTAAGCAAGCCATAACAGTTAAAAACAAGGATATCAAAAAATTTTTGGATGGTATCTATGTTTCTGAAAAAGGAATAGTTCTGCAGGCTGATGAATAAGATCTAGGTTGTCCAGGTATATAGAAACAGCAAGATGCCAAATGAATGATTCCTCAGACCTCTTCACAATATTTTAAAGATGCAGTAAAAGCCATGTATTGATCTGCGGGGTGGGGTAGGAGGATAGTAAAGAATAAGAGCTTGTGAAGCCACTCTGAGGCTCTTCTCCTAGCCAGAGAGCCTCCCAAAATGAGAATCTAACCTATCATTTAGTACCTATTTTGTAAGTATTCTAAACTAAACTGAGTATAGCCACTGAAATGTTCATCTCACTTCATATTTCAGAATTCCTTTCTCTTGTCCTCTCTACATTATAAAGATGTTCCTAACCAAAGGTTGGCACAGACCCAGCCTATGTAAACACGTTATCACATCTTTTCTAATTCTTTCAAGCATTCAGATGCATGAGGTTTATTGTATATACTTCCCTTCAATTAGTTAGAATATGGCTGTATTTTTCAAACTAAAATCCAAAAACTTTCATTTTTTTTTAAAGTCCTTTTGCAGAAGTAGAAGAAGTTGATCTTTACTAATCATCTCCGTATATGGTAAAAAGTAAGAGGAGAAATAAAAACATTGGTTTTGCAATGACTGAGCATGAAAGTGAAGGGATAGGAAGTGTAGGTCCTCCAAAGAGGCAAATAAGATCTGATAACAGGACGAGACCTGCTGGCAGTGCCCCAAGGTACAGACACATAAAACTGATCATGCACACCTGGTGTAATTATTTAATGCTTTCTAAATAAGAAGGAAGCATTCACTGGTGTCAAAAATACCAGTTAGCTAATGAACTAAGGGAAAAAAATAGTTTGGCTTGTTTCACATTTTTTTAAATCTGTCAGTTTCAGGAACTTGAAGAATTTCAGGGGCAATCTCTATCATTCCCTTTTGTGATCTAAACAAGTCTCTTTTTATTAAGTTCACTAAATCTGTATATGTGAAACAGGAACTTAGTGGCATTCACAAACAAATCAGAAAAAAAGGGAGGACCCTCTTTCTTCAAGACGAGAAAGTAAACATTTAAAGTTTTATCTTTAAGGCACTATAACTACTAAATATATTACTAAGATAATAACTTCTGCCACCCACTCCCTCATAATGCAAATGTGGTATGGCTACAGGGGCCTGAAGCTTTTTATTAGTCCAGGACCAAAACTGAACCCTCTACATGTAAATGAGAGTTTTGAGTATCCACTAAAGAAATGATTGGCAAGCAATAAGGCCAGGTAAAGTAAGAGCCACCTTCATCACATCAGTGAATGTGGGTAACGAGGGAGAGGTTTAGATCTAGGATTTGTTTGGTGGAAATGGAAAGCAGAAAACAGACAAGTTCAGCAAAAATGAAGTCAGAGAAGAAGTAAGATATTAGTTGACTAGGAAAATCTAGAAAGTAAGCGACAGCTCATAAATTCTCCATGAAAATATGAGTCTGTGTGTCCAAGGTATAGAAATGGGAGACCAAGGAAATACTACCACTTGTGCATTAAGAGTATCCACTAATAACTAAATTGAGGATAAGGGCTTATAATATGAGTAGAAATATTAGTGGAAAGCAAAAGTGAAAAAGAACAGCTTTATAAAAACTATACATTAAACTAAAGCAAACAACAGTGAGCAACAAGATTAGATTCTGAATTATCTAATAACCTACCTATAGATGATTTCCTTCCCCAAGATCAACTCGCTTTATGCATTAAATAATATTTGTACCCTAACATGCTGATACTGCCTTAAACTACAGGTATGTCCTATGAGAAGCAAAAGTGCAAATTAAGATAAGTGCCCCCTCCTCCCTCTATTTTACCTTACCTCATCCTACTCCCTTGCTGGTAGTGGATTGAAGGATGGAAATGGGTTATCTCTGAGCAAAAGCTGGGAAACTTGCTGTTTGTACCACCCAAAACTTGTTTTAACACACTTACCAACATCTCCATAAACATAGAGGCCCTTTGGAGGTTTGCTCCTTGAGAAAAGCTGCAAATTAAGAACAAATTATAAATCTCTAACATGAAAATAATTAAGTATCATCATTTACATAATGTTCCTAACTGTGCTATATACAGGGCTGAAATGGGCTATCACGCACAATACAAAAAGCTTGATGTGCAAGGCTAGGAAGCCTAACTTAAGTTTCAATGCAGGAGGCAAGAGTCATAGTAGTCCAGAGCAAAAGCTCTGAAGTCACCAAGTTTATATCCCCTACACCGTTTGCTAACCATGTAATCTTCCCCCTCTTTCCCAAACAGGTTCTCCAAACAATGGCAGCCTAGCTCATTCCCAACAAGCAACATATTAGAATAATTTTTCTGGAGAAACGAAATGGTCTCCAGAAGACAAAAAAAAAGGACTCAAAGGCACTTAGGTGTAGGTTTCTCCCACAGAGGGAGCTGGATCCCTACCAGATCGCTTTAAGCACAACACTCAACCAACCTAAGATGGACCTTTCAATCACTCGTTAGTATCTGAAAAGACACTAAAATGAATTGACAACCTAGACACCTGGTTTTTAAAAAAATCTTCAAAGATGAAAGCTGGAAACCAGACCAAATATGCAGGGGTGAAAAACTCACAGAAAACAGAGACTACACAAGCAAAAGAAATATTCAAAAATAAAACCCTAATCAATATAATTAATATGCTGCAAAAAATAAGAAAAGCTATTAAAACTGTAAAGCAAGAACAAAATGCAATTTTAAAAAGAAACATTAAGAACAAGAGAACACTTTGAAATTTAAAATATGGTAGCAGAAATAAAATCTGAGGAAGGTTTAGAAGATAAGCTTGATGAAATGTTCTAGAATATATAGCAAATAGACAGCAATAAAAGATGAAAAAATATAAGAAAATTACAAGATTAATTGAGGAGCTCCAACATCTGACAAAAAGGAATTCCAGAAAGAGAAAATAGGGAAAAAAGAGAGGAGGAAGTTATCTAGGAAATAATGCAAAAATTTTTCTCAGAACTGAAGAACTTGATCTCTAGATTGGAAGGACAGAGTATCTAACACAGTGCGGGAAGACCCATACCAAGTTACAAACCTGAAATCTCAGAACTCCTGAGGTATAAAGAAGATCCTACAAACATTCAAGGTAGTTGGGTAAGGAGGGCGGGGAAAACAGGTCACAAAACAGATAAAGACTTTGAACGAAATTTGAAGGAAAATGATTTCCAACCTATCTAAGCTACCCAAGTGTGAAAATGGAATACTGACATTCCATACACACAGGATCTCCAAAACACCTCCCCAGCAGGGCTCCAGGAAACACAGAGGATCCCGGGAAGGAAGCCCTGGTGAGAGAGGGAGGGTTGCCCCAGGACCGCAGTGGCACAGCAGTCAAGAAAGCAAGACCAGACCAAAACAGAAGTGGGGCGGGCTTCAGGAAAGAAACAAAAGGGAACTTTCTCTTTACCTTATATTATTGGGTGGCTTACTGAGTGCTTAGATGGCTTTAATTTCATTTGATACAATTTTGTTAGATTGTATTTTGACAGCTGTCATATCAGCATGCATTTTTTAAACGCTTATCAAAATCGGTAAATTTTTGTGCATCCATTTTAATATTGAAGATGGAGGAAAATAGGTAACATTTTTGGTGTATGATGCTTTATTATTTTAGGAAGGTTAAAAACACAACTGAAACCAAAAAATGATTTGTGCACTGTATGGAGAAGGTGCTGAGACTGATTAAACATAACGAAAGTGGTTTGCAAAATTTCTTGGTACTATTGACATTTTGGCCAAATGATTCTTTGCTGTGGGACTGTCTCATGCATTGGAAGATGTTTAGCAGCACCCCTGGCCTCCACCCACTAGAAACCAATAGCAGGAAATAGCTGACACACTGAAAATATCCAAATCAATAGTTATTGGAAAATGAAAAATGTATCTTATTTTATGGGAAAACTTAATGGCCTTTCTGGCCAACCCAATATATCTGGTGCTGGGTGGGTACTGGAAATATCTGGGGGAACACTTTGTAAGGTATATGATTGTCTAACCCAATATTATCAACCCAGATAACCATCCTGAACTTTGTTCCAGTTAGAATAACCTTTAAACGCTGCAGCAGTCCCTAGACATCTGCGCAACAAGCCACAGCACTGTTTTTGCCGTGTATAATGCGCAGCCATGTTTCTGTGAGCATCATACATGGTATTATCATACCAATTATTATACCTATGGTAGGTGGTCATTATACCCATGTATAATGTGCATCCTTATTTTCCCCTCAAATTTTGGGTGAAAAAGTGCAAATTATATACAGCAAAATATAGTAAATGAGAGAAGTTGATTCAGAGAAAGTAAAAGAAGAAAGAAACCAAGGTTATGCCATTCTGTACCAATTAGAGCACTCATATTTGGTCAAAGAACATTGGCAAAATCTAGAATCTAGTACACAATGCTGTTATTGTTTTTTAAGGTTTTATTTGTTTATTTGTTTGTTTGTTTATTTATTGGGAGGGGAGGGAGAAAAACATGGATTGGCTACCTCTTGCACGCCCCCACCTAGGGAACTGGCTTGCAACCCAGGCATGTGCCCTGACTGGGAATCAAACTGGAGACCTTTTCGGTTGCAGTAGCACTCAATCCAGTGAGCCACACCAGCCAGGACAATACTGTTGGATTTTATCACTACAACCCGCCTCAGAAACTTCTCCTACTTTCCTGATTGCTCAGTTTTCTCTACCAAATCCAGCCCCTAGGGACACCAGCATGTCCCTTCCAGAAGAACCTTCACTATGGTTTACACAAAAGGATATACTTTGCTTTGACTTTGTCAGCTGGATGCCTTCCCTCTGCACATTAACTCTCCATCTATTCTTTTTTTAAATATATTTTATTGATTATGCTATTACAGTTCTCCCATCCCCCCCTTTATTCCCCTCTGCCCTGCATGCCCCCCCTCCTGTACTCCCCATCTTAGTTCATGTCCATGGGTCATACATATAAGTTCTTTGGCTTCTCCATTTCCTATACGACTATTACCCTCCCCGTCTATTTTGTACCTACCATTTACGCTTCTTATTCCCTGTACCTTTTCCCCCATTCTTCCCCTTCCCCCTCCCACTGATAACCCTCCATGTGATCTCCATTTCTGTGATTCTGTTCCTGTTCTAGTTGTTTGCTCAGTTTGTTTTCTCCATCTATTCTTAAATCTCAGCTGAAAACCAATTCTACTCCTGGCAAATCCTCTTAATTTGTCTTGTTTTAATATCTTACATGAACTATTCCTGTACACTGCTTATTTGTTTTCAACTTGCCTAGAAAAAAAAAGTGCTATGCTCTTAAACAAATTTAGAACAGCTTTAAATTGGAAAACTTACATATAACCTAATAATCTCAAAGTATGTTCTACGTATTAGAAATCTTTTGAAAGCAGCATTCTGTATTAGGAAACTGGGAGTGTCCTAGCAATTTATAATTCTTCACAACACTTTTTGTAAGAATAGTCTGGGGCCCCCTCTAGTACCGCTCACATGATAGAATCACTATATGCTGAATAAATGAAGTTCAAGGCAAAAAAAATAACGAAAATGGGGGAAAGGAAGACACAAAGAACTCAGTGCTACTAGGGAAAAAATGCACTCAAGACGCTGTCTTCTATTTACCCACTCAAACTCCATGTATTTTTGAAAAAGCACTTTGGCAAATATTATATAACATATCTAACTTATATATATTGTAACATACTTTATAGTAATATTTAGAAGATGACAAAGGGATACCGTTACAGAGTACCAACGGAGAAGACTCTCCAGCATCTGAAACCGCAAACAACTGGTACGGCGTAAATACTGTTTAAGATGCAGATTCTTCTCTAAATAAATTGAAAAATAAAATGGATGCTCCTCTAACAGTAAATATTAGATATCATCTATCTAAACAACAGTATATACTCACAAGTATTTTCACTTGGAGAGGCAAGCCAGTCTTCTCCTAATAAAATTTCAGTCTTCTAAGAATTATTGAAATTATTTCAAGAGATTTAAAAATCTACATTTTACGGAGAAAATCAGAGGACTGAATGGAGACCAGTAAGACTATTTAGAAGGCTGTAAAATAGGTCCTAAATAAATTTTAAAATTCTTTTCTCACAGCAGTGAACTCCAGGAGTTGGGGTCATGCAGTTTTCTTCAGGATGACTCACACCCAGGAACCCACATCATTTACATGCTCCTGATTTACATTTTACCTAATTTACAATTTACAACTGAATTCTCACAATTTACCTAGCTTTCAGTTTCATTAAACTTCCTTTGTTAATGTATTAATTTTCTGTAATTTGTTCTTATGTCTCAGAGAACTCCACCCTGGCATAGTTCCCTGGTGCCGCTATTCTCCAAGGGCTCCCCTCCCCCCAAGCCCTTCTCTTTCTTCCTCTGTACCCCAGGATGCCAGCTGGCTCGCTGGCTGGCTGCTCACTGGTTTCAGCCCCTGGGGGGAGGCACTACTTGCGGGAGATAGGAGGGATGGGGAGAGAGCAATTCAGGTCATTCTCTCCCGTTCCCTCCCCGCTTCTGTGCTGGGTCTCGAGGAGCCACATCCCTCCAGAACCATCAGCTCCAGCTCCCTCCAGGCTGCTCCTCCCCACTCCAAGCCTTATTTGCTGCCCTAGGCCTGCCCGGTCCATGACTATCTAAGTCGTCTCTTGATTCAGTCTTTATTTGAAACATCTGCTGTGAACTGTCTCCTGCCAAGACTCTGATACACACCCAACCCCTAAAATGCAGACACAACATTAGACAGGCGTATGAAAATGTGAACGTGAATAAGTTTCTCCAGTGACCAGTGTAAGATTTTTCATGTTACTTGTATCTTAGGAAATTTATAAATGAGAATGATGACACCTATCCTAATTTTTTTTATTTTTATATATTGATTTTAGAGAGAGGAGAAGGGGGAAGACAAAGAGAGAAACTTGATTTGTTGTTACACATATTTATGCAGTCATTGGCTGATTCTTTTATGTGCCCTGACTGGGATCAAACCCACAACCTTGGTGTTTGGGGACGACACTGTAACCAACTAAGCTACCTGGCCAGGGCCTGATAGGTTTTTGATGAGTCCAATGACACTGCATTGTAGATTGTACAGATGATAAACTTAAGGATGAAGTTGGAAGATCATGGTAACCTATCACCTACCTCTGCTAAGCATGAAAGACACAGCCAAAGGGTAATGGAGTTGAACCCAAAATAACTGGTACAAATTCTGATTCTGCTATTTACTAGCTACGTGCCTCTGGGTAAGCCACATCAACTCCACAACTGTCTATTTTCTTATCTATTGGGTGTACAGCAGAGCGCAAGGGAGTTCCCACTCACTGCCTACTTCTGCATACCTAATCACAAGGCCCATTCGCTTACAATAAGGAGTAAAAACTTCATGTGCTTACTGATAACTGCTTCCATCCAAACTCGTGGACCATGAAAAAAGAAACATGCACCCTTTGAAACACCCTTCTTAAAGGTCTGAACAACAAACACTACTGTACACTCAAGATATTTTATAACTAAAACTCTACAGCAAACAAATCAAGAACACATTGAAAAACACATAGCACAATTTCAAATATAGTCCATATGCTAAGCCATAAACATCAATTAATTCCAAAGAATCAATGTACTCAACCGTAATATAATAAAATTAGAAATAAAAATGGAAAATAGCTAAAAATAGAAATATCTCATACTAAGACACTGACCTTCCCATCATGTTCACCCAGACATCTGAAGACTGCTGAGAGGCCTGCAGAGGGGACCTTCTCACCAGCCCCTCCCCACTGCCAATAACTGTTTCCCTGCTTAGTTCACTCTCTTTCTCTGCAGTGATGTTCTAAAACTTTCTCAGCTCCCTTCATGCTAAACTACACTTCCCCCATCACTTTCAGCTCATGTCTCCTACCTCTTTACAGAGAAAAAACAGAGGAACTGAGTTGGAACACCTTCCACTTCCTATACGAAATTGCAGTCGCACCCATATCTGCACCATCCTTCCCTCGCTTCCTCCTGTGACCAAGGAAGATGATTCCTCTCCCAGTACAACCTTCTACCAATTTCTGGATTTCAGCCCCTCGCTTCCACCTTCTCGGGAACCACGATTCATCAAATTAAATTTTTCACTTCTCTTGTGCTCCTTCTCATCAACATCTTTGTAGATGTCTTTCTATGAATGTACTTTTACAGCCTTGAAGTATAATAGTTTATAAGCAAAATATAAACTTAAAAACCAGAAGGGAAAAGATAGATACATTAAAAAGAGTGGAGTTAAACATTTCTGTTTGGGAAAAAATGTTAAGGAAGATAAAAAGACAAATAAACTGCAAAAAAAGCAACATTTATTATAGTAGACAAGAACTAATTTCCTTAGTAAACAAAGAGCTTTCTTTTATAAACAATAAGAAAAACAAATACAAATTGCTTAAGCATATAGAAAATACTTAATACATAATAAAAGACATGAGATTTAAAATAAGAATGAAACACCAGCATGAAAAAAGTCTGAAAGTCTCAGAGGATCCAGTATTATCGATAATGTAGGCACAGGCAGGCTCTTAAACTGGTAAGAACATGAACTGCTGCAATCTTTTTTGAGACAATTTAGTATTGTTTATCAGAATGCAAAGTATGTATACCATTGAACTGAACAATTCCATTTGTAAAAATTTATCCTACAGGGGTATCCACATATGTACACAAAGATGTGTCAGCATATTCATACGATGGAGTACTATTGAGTTGCTGGATATTCACATGAAAAAAATAAAAAGAATGAGGTAGCTCTTATAAGAAGTGGAGAGTCTGATGTGGGATTGTCTCCTAGGCACAGTGTTAAAGTAAAAACAAAACCAACAACAGCAAAAATAGGAGTATGTATGCTGTGGTTTCACTGCATACAAAAGAAATGAACATTTCTGGAAGGCCCTACAAGAAACTGTCAACAGTGAATGCACCCTGAAAATAAAAATTACCTTTAGAGTTGACTCAGTCCTCACACAAACCTACTACAGAACATCCTGAACCTGAGCAGAAACTTGAGACTTCCTGTCTCTCTTCAAAAGTAACTTTCAATTCTCTCTAATAGTTTCAAAAATTTGCTATTATTTAAATAATATACTTTGCACAAATGGAAATTTTATACAATATTTCTCAGAAATGTTTTATAAAGTTTATTTAAATTTTAATCTTATTGAGTGTATTATTTACATTTTATGATTATCTCTAGATAGTAAATATTGCATTTAATTTAATTAACAGTCCATTACTACAGTAATAATGCAGAATTTATGTAATATTGAAAGTATTTTATGACAATTTAGAAATTGAACATATGTGAAACAGCAAAGCCATTTTAAATGTCCACAGCAGTATCTTATTTTAATGATAAGAAAAGGTGAAAATAACTTGAATACATTTTTAATTGGCATTTTTTTAAAAACATGTTGAAAAATTTGTTTTAAACATAGTGATACTGATCCTTCTCAGAGGCAAATAGTTAATATATATAAAGTTAATTACATAAATTTGTACCGTATATATTTTGTGAGTTTTATATTGTTAATTTTGATGTATATAACCACATTTGGAATCTAGTCCTTCAAGAGTAAATCAATAATTTGATCCATAAAGTTTCTTCATGATAATCAGAATTATAGATATCAAGTGAAGCAATAATGTAGAACAGAATAAACTTACATCCTTTTACAGTGGGCATTCAAAGACTGTTCTCATATGCAGCTCATGCCCACCTGAATTTTTGTACTTAATTCACTGAGTTATAAATAATGGCTTACAGCTGTTCTCTCCACCGAACAGGGTATCACTGCAATGGGAAACCATTCATCTTATTCACATCTGCATCTGTGACTCCCGGCACGCTTCCTCGCACACAGTGAGGACCAACTCTCCTTTTGCTGAATGGAATCTATACACAATAATTCAGAGTCCTTGATCAACAAAGAAGTGCACATTCTATCTATAATAGGTGCTTCTATAAAACTAAAAATCATTTGCTTTTCTCAGCTATACAATGGAACTACCTTCCTCAGTGTTGGGAACCGCTCTGCCTGGTTTCAGAAGCTGTAACCCCCACCAAGGCTAAGACTGAGTAAAAAGACCTTGGGACCATAAGCCACTAAGTCAAAGCTTATCCTCCCAGCAGGGGTGCAGCCTCTGCCCACTTTATTTCACCCTGCTTAGCCCCTGGAAGATGGCTGGATAGTCAATGATGGGTAAGATTCCTCAAGGGAGTAATGTCCTGAGACAGGCATGGTCACGGAGGGGCCATCAGGGGAGGACTTAGGGGACTATAGATAAGGGGTGATGGACCCTCACTCCTTGGCTTTGTTACAGCCTGAGTCCTCATTCTATATGTAAAAAGTCTCCTAATCTCTTGGCTGCCCACATCCCCCACCTGACTCAGACCTGAAACAATGTGGGAGGTGGTACAGCCCTGTGTAGGAACTGATGGTCAGGCCTAGGAATGAATGCAGAAAACCCTGTGAAACCTGCTTTGCTAAGAATGCCCTCAATATAAATGATAAGGGTCCAAGCATAAAATGAGTTTGTTTCCCAAAGTTTTATGGCCCTTTGACGTCACTCTATCTGTCTGACCCTGACTCAGAATAAGCCCTCATAGTTCTTTGAATGTTATCTATTCCTTGATCATTACTGCCTGACAATGATTGATGTTACCTATATACCCTGTATTCCTATGCAAACTAAACCCAACAAAAGCCCATTGAGAAAGAGGCTCAAGCCTTTCTCCTCTGAAAGACTGGTCAGCCTTTCCTCCCCAAGCAGAGCATGTCTTGGTAGACTTATTCTCATCTGCAGCAGCAGGGAGAGCTCTGCTGGACGAAGCTCCCCCATACCTGTGTTCAAAATAATTAAAAAAAAAGAAACTAACCTGTTGAAATATCTCACAATCACAATGAAAATATTTTGACTATGGAATATTATAAACAAGCTAAAATGGAGAAAATATTAAATACCTGGTTACCTATCACCCAGCTCGATCAAATCTTTGTATTTTAGCATATTTCTTCCAACATTTCAGTAATAAAACATTAGGTACAGCTGAAGCCTCATTTTGTGCCTTTCTTCCAAGGAGTTAATAATCCTGATTTTGAGTTTTTTGTTCCCATGCTATGCAATATTCTATTTTAGAAATACCTTTTGATTTATTGATCAATTTTTGTGGTATCCATGAGTTATCCCCCCAAAATAGACTCTACTTTGTCCATTTTTCTATTGGTTTGTTAATTTTTTCCTACTATTTGGTAGGAGTCCTTCATATATTCTAGGCAGCGATTGTAGCCAGTTGTCTTGATGTGAATGTCTCCTCCCAGTGTGCGGTCTGCCTTTTCACTCTTTCTCTGGTGCTTTCTATTGACTGGAAGTTTTCGATTTTAGTAGAATCAAATACATCCATCTTTACCTTTATAATTTGGGTTTTTTTACCTTGTATAAGAAATACCTTCTTTTCCTAAGTTCATAAAGAATTTTTCTGTGTTTTCTTAAAAAGTTTTACTTTAAATTTAGTACATTAATTCTATAGAATTTATTTTTGTTTAGAGGTAGGTAACTAATTGTATTTTACTTTCAATGTAGATAATCAATTGTCTCATCTCTGTTTATTAAGCAGTCTTTTTCACACTAATTTTCAATGCCAACTCATTCACATTTCAAGTGTCCATATATGTCATGGACTATTTTGTTCATATAATGGAACAATGAATAAAACAGTTCTGCTGACTACAGGCAGGCACATGTAAAGAGAAGTAATAGAAGATTAGGTTGGAAAGCTAGACTAAGTATAGTTCAAGTAAACCTTAAATACAATTAACAGCCTCCCACCAGTCCTCAAATGTAGTCAGGTAGCAGTCCTCTAGAGTAGAGGTCAAATTACGGCCTGTGAGGCCAGTCCAGGCTGACACCTGTTTTTGTAAATAAATATCTATTGGAATACACTTATTTATGTATCTCCTGTGACCACTTTGACAATGGCAGAACTGAATAGTTGTGACAGAGGTCATTATGTGTGGCTCTGAAAACCTAAAAAAATTTCCTATGTTGTCCTTTACACAAAATATTTGCTGACCTTTGACCCAGAGACTTAGGTATAAACTCAGCATAGATTCCATGGTACCGTTGCCTTTTTATGAGCTACGTAATTCTGCTGCCATAACCAAGCAGTCAGCTTTGGTTGATAATGACAGATAAATTCCAATCGGAACATTATAAAACGGGGCTCTACTCCTTTCTTTAAATTCATTTTAAGGGATTTATTTAATGAATTATGCAATAAATAATTTATTGTTTGTTTACTAAATTATTAAAATTATTTAATTAATAATTCATTAAATTCATTTAAAGGGGTTTATTCTCATCTACATTGATGGCATAATTTCACCTTTTAGAATCATGACAAAACCAAAGATGTAAGTGACTACATTCTGGAGCCGGAAGCAGGGCCCCACTTTGTTTCTCATTTTGAGATTTTAAATGAGTCTTTGGCATGTATTAGTTCTCAAAACAAAAAGTAGTTTGATCCCCAATCTCACTTCCTTACAGATAATGCTATCATTGGGTTAGGACATAATGCTTTTGCTTCAGCTTTCATAAAAGCTTGACACAAGAAACACTCATTTAAAAATATTTCTGGTCTTTAACAAAACTGTAGCTATAGACATTGTCCATTTTGTACTCAATGTTGCTTACAATCTTCTAGGATAAAATTCCGGAGATCAGGGAAGCTTTACCTAAATCACAATGCTCAAGTCACTTTACCTACAAGGAATGTCAGTTCTAAGAAGAGGAATGGAGGAGAGAAGACACTCATGTCCTTAGCAGGAGGGTGAAGGGAGGAGCTGAGGAAGAACCAGCACACTGCCTAGAGGCCCTTCTGAAGACTCCTAGATAACTAATGAAAGGGTTTCCCGCAGCTCCGGAGAGAAAAGTCCACAGCCCACATCCTGAATACCTTACTCACGATTTCCAGGTGCTAGGATCCAAAGCAATAAAGCATCAAGACCTTAGATTAGCTGGATTAAAGGCAGGGCAACTCTTTTCCACCTGCTATATGCATTGTTTTTTGGAGGGCGAGGAAATGTATCTAATTAAAAAATAGTGGGATATATGAAGAAACTGGAAATAATAATTCCTCATAGGGGAAGAAAATAAAATTATTTTGTGAAGAGCAGGAGGAAAAGGAAAGGAACCTGTGACCCCTGCCCTTTCACAAGTCTCTTGGGCTATGATTTCCCTAAAAGTTGAAAAGGCCTGGCAATCTGTGTACCCGATTAATGGAAACAGCGATTTTCAAAGTAGCTCCACACTCCACTTAATTCTCTCCCTCCCAGACTCCAGAAATGCTTGATTTGGCTATGTAAAAGGCATTCTAATTATAGTGATTTACATGAACTACTAGCATTTATGCCTAATTACCTCACAGAACAATAACAATTACGCATATATTAAATGTGTAGATTAACCTGGTTGTAAGTCTTACTGATAACAAAAGTAAAGTGTTCATATATACTCATTCTTCATAGTTTGTTGCTCATATAGCACAGTCATCTGCTTGTAGCTTTTTAAAATTTTTATTAAAGAAAACCTTGTTATGTAGGTAGGTGAAAGTGGCCAATCTGCCACAACTTTATCACATTAATTAATAATTTTGGCATTTTGTGAGGGTGTATTTTATTTTAATATTATAGCTTAGTTGTACTTAGTTTCTTAGTACAATGAATGTTTAAACAACTAATGAATTAAAAACAAAGTCAAATGTTCATAAAATCATAAATTTTATTTGCCAAAATCATAAATTCTATAAATAAAGTTCTTCTATCATTGAAAAAATTTTTCCTTTTCTGATAATCAGCATACCAGTGTTTATGTTTTAGAAGAAGTAGGTCTGTGGCATCTTTACAATCTTCAAAAACTAAAGCTTTGTAGATGTTTCTCTCAAATTACATTAGACAGTTGGGTCACTTTCACTGTTGAAGATCTGGTGGGTTCGCCTGACTGGTGTGGCTCAGTTGATTGGGTGTTGTCTCACACACCGAAAGGTCACTGGTTCTATTCCGTCAGGGCATATGCCTGGGTTGCGGGTTCGGCCCTCAGTTAGGGTGCTTACAAGAGCCAATGAATCAATGTTTTTCTCTCTCACACTGACATTTCTCTTCCTCTCTTCCTCCCTCCCTTCCCCTCTCTCTAAAACTAAATCAATAAAATCTTTTAAAAAAATGGATTTGGTGGGCTGAAGAAATTACAGTAGGACAAATATTACCACAAAGAGATTGATCTAACAACTAAACATTTATTCACATATGCATTAGCATTTAACAAATATAAGCTTTCATTAGACACATTGGAAACTACCTAACATGTCAAATCTCCCACTTACATAAAATTTACAACTACACAATAAAACCAAGGTTATTTACTAGGTAGACCCAACAAAGCCAATTCAGAAATCAAAGTTGGAAGTGTGGGAGAACACCCCTAAAAAGAGTCAAACAATAAAGGCTGGCCCTCAAAAGGGGTAATTCATCATTAATCCCTATAACTATTATGCTGAACTAGTTGACCACTCTGGCTGTCATTCTCATGGTCTACATCTGAGGGGAACTGCCATGCTCATAGGAGGCCTGGGTGGTAACTTATGCAGACATCCAATCTTCACACTGGCTGGTAGCCTCTGAAAAAACCGGTGTGAAAGTTGGATCAAACACTGATGAAGTGATTGGTGGGCTCATCAGATTCTCACTTGGAGATTTAAACCACAGACACAGGCAGAGCATTTAGAAGCTGGCAAAGCAAACAGAAGTGAAAACGGACATGGGGGTACAGGAACAAAAGAAGAGGACTACATGAATAGAAGAGCACCGGAGTAACTAGTACCTACTACTAGGCCTTCAAATCATCCAAGCTTTCCAAGCCACTGATTCTGCGGGCTCAAGCTCCAGAAGGCCTGGCTGTGTGGTGGAGACACCCTTCATTGCCATTTGCATATGTAGTCTTATTCTGAATCTCCATTTCTTTCTGTAACCTAAACGAACCTCCATTCCTTTTAACCAAAAGATATTACCACAGTAACAGCCTTTTTCTTTATATAAAAATAAAATTTTAATTATATTATCAGTGCTTTTTAAAAAGTAGAGTTACTTTCAGTGGTTTTTAAATAAAGTACCACTAACACTTGTTATACAGTACCTTTCTTCTAAACACCTTCTACTAAATGAATATTTGTGTGTGGGGGGCAGGGATTTGGCCAATTAAAGGAAAACTAGTTTCTTAGATTAAACCATATTCTAACTCATTACTATTATTATCCTTCATAATTTGAAGATGACACCACTGAGAACATTGATTTCTATAATAAGCAAGGAAATAGGAGTTTTCCTATCATCTTACAATTTCAGTAGAAGCTCAAAGTTGAGAATAAGGGGAGACAAGTTCTCCTACACTCTTAAGAGAGGCACTAGTCATATCCATCCAGCAATTACTTAAAAAGAGAAAAAAGGAAAAATCAGCTCTAAAACCAACGTGGAACTGAAGAAAGTCATTAAGGTAGAAAGCTGTACACCGGGTAAGAAATGCTGTGGCATTTCCCCAAGATAAACATCATGCCAAGTACAGGGGTACCCAAAGAGAAGTATCTAAAAAGATAAGGATTCAGTGCAAAATGAGATGGTCAGGATGCTTGCTTAGGTGAGGAGATCCACAGTCAGCTATCAAAGTAGGGTATGGAAGAGCATGGAAGAACTTGACATGTCCCCAGGATCATGGGAGAATACAGGACAAAGACAGAGACTGGTGCCTACTTCTTATCTGCAGAAGTCCAAGGGCAGGAGGCTGACTATGCCATAGGAGTTGGAGAAAGGAGATGTTATGTTATGCTTCTTGTGGCCTAAGTGGACACCACAAAAGGTGATCTGGCTAGAGCTGTCCTAAAAGGACTCCACCTAAGAAGCCCAAGTACAAGTGCAAAAGGGTCCCAGTAGAATGCAGAGGTGTGGGGTGTTCTGCTAGAGTCCTAAGAGGTCAAAGAGTGGAGCACTGGGAGGGTCCTCAGAAAAATCCGGAGGAACCCACCAACATGTCCCTCAATAAAGAGGTAGCATGTCAACACCAAAGTCCCTTAACTAGTCACTTAAGACTCTGCTATTTCATTCTAATCTTCTTCCCTCTCATTCTGACCCTAGAGAAGCCAGGCAAGCAGAGAAAGGAGGAGGGAAAGAACAAATCACTCCCCCTTCTCCACTGCTGATCCTGGGCCATGCCTGAGCAAGAGAAAGGGGAAGCTTGGAATGGAGCAGAAGTTTTCGTTTTGACTGGACAGCATCAATTATTACCTAAACATGAAGCAATTTGAATCCCACCAAGGCAAAAAAAAAAAAAAAAAAAAGCTATGGAATATCAAGAGATCAAATATGGGGATCCAACAGAACTTATTTAAAGAAACTGGTGGGAAATTATCAAGCTGTTTCAGGGTTGTACCTGACTACATTTAATCCATTTTATTAAATGCTTACACTTTTAACTCTTTAATCTTCAGCATCACATAAGCCTCACCTTTGAAAAAAGGCCTTCTGCCTCTATACTGTATCCTTTAAGGTCCTCGTGCAATTTCTGCAAACACTGTATGACTCTTCTTTGATGTTCATCATCCTTTAACTCATGAGCTTTGATCAGAAAGTCGTAGTGGTCCAGAGGCCCATGGCAAACAGCCAGAGCTTTCAAATAAGCTTCTGTAGCCACAGTTGGAGGCATACTCTCAGGTGTCTGAACTGTGTAGGCTATAAACAAAAATAGATATACAATTTTAGACTTTCTTAAGTGAAGATATTTCAGAGTGTTCTACAGTGTTTAATGGTCATATTTAAACTTTTAACCAGTTATAAGAAATATATTGAGCAGTTACTATAAATGTCATTTTGATTAAAATAATATAAAATAATTCTGCACAATAAATATATCTATAATTATCTCATCTTAATAAAAGGGAAGAAATCCAAACTCATTAGGTTATCACTGTAACCCTTCTTCTGGAAAGTCTAACCCGCTATACAGTCTCTGCTTTGCCTCTGCTCCCTTAAACGAGCCACCTGAGTTCATCAATCTTCCCCACAGCAGGGTTTTGAGTGAGGCCCAATTCTGGTTCTTGAGTACCAAGGCAGAGATACGGAGACTGGTCACAAAGGGTTCTCCACTGCACTTTTATTCTCTATCCAAAACCACACAACACTGAGACATTACCACATGATTCCAGCCCCCTGCTATGACATTCCTTCCCTTTGCCATACCTTTAGGTCGAACACAAAGAATTGGGATATAATGGTGTCCATTTCTAAGCAGGGTGGTGTTATGATCCCTTTTTTGGCCTTCCTGGGAAAGAAATGATTGGCCACGATAAGGCCCAATAATAACTACATTGCTTATCTGGGGTAGTAGGTTCAATGAGTGGGTAACTATCATTTTTTCCATATCCTTTAGTTTTTTATTGTTGTTCAATTACAGTTGACCCAATTTCCCCCCATTGCTCTCCCCTTCCCCACCTGCCCCCCATTAGAAGCAAGAATAAACAGCAGTCAACTGGCACATTCTTTTGGAAAAAGATTTTGCATGTTTCCTTTGTTTCAGTATGAAAACTACTTTAGAAAAAAATTAATAGCCCCAATGTTATTTTCATCTTTTTCCCAAGAGGAAAAAAATTCTAAATAAACTATGAATATCGGGGCTAGGGCAGGGCTATCTTCTAATAGTTGTTCTCCCTTCCTGATAGAAGTTTTAATTGAGTACAAGCCTGCCCCATCAAATATTCCACTTCCAGACCTCTTTTACATCCCCAGTGGCCACGGGACCAGCTCTAACCAATGGGATGTGAGCTGAAATGTGTGTAGCTCTGCCACGTGCACTTAAAGGACAAAAGTAAATCCCCCCTCCCTTTTCCTCCCTTCTCTCTGACTGGGCTGAAAGTGCATGAGTGCAGCTGGAAGAGTCAGCCCAGCAAGGAGAGGCATGCAGAATGCTGACCAAAGCAGAGCGAAGTTCTCCAACAATGCAGAGCTGCCAAACCAGCTCTGGACCACCTGCTTGGATTTCTGTGTAAAAGAATAATAAACTTCTATCTAACATTTCAAGCAGTGTATTTCAGGGTGTCTTTGTTACAGAGGCCTAAATTGCACCCTAACTAATGTCGGAGAGGCAGCAGGTGCTTACAGCCTGCAGAAGAGAATCAAAGAGTCTCCTGGAACCTTGGTCCTCACAGGACCAAGAATGAGGCTTGGGTTCAGTGTAGAAGCTGGAGGCCTAAGTTGAGAATTCTGTAAACATTTCTAGCAATTTGAGATATTTACCAGTAGAGTATAAGAAGAAATATATTTGGTATTTGTCCACAGTCCCTAACACAGGGGTCCTAAAACCCCTGGAATTTTCTGAGTCTCTTTTGTTATCATAACGAGCACCTTCCTATCACACCTGAGTTATGCTAGTGAGGTAACTTAGAGCAGGACCCCAAGATAGCTTCAGGACAGAGATGGTTCCCAGAAAGACCAGGCATAGAGAGGGTCAGAACTTTCATCTCCACCTACTCACCTCCTGGAAAGAGAGCGGAGGCTAGATGAAACTCTACAAACACTCCTGAGCATGGGATCTGAAAAGCTCACAAGCTGGTGAACACAGAAGTGCTGCGAAGGTGGTACGCCACGGCAGGGCAAGGAAACTCTTATCCATTGCCCTGTGCATCTCTTCCGTTTGGCTATTTCTGAATTGTCCTTTATGACAAACTGGTAAACATAAGTAAAGTGTTTTTCTGAGTTCTGTGAGACATTTCTTGCAAATTATCAAATGTGAGGGTGGGGAGTTGTGGGAACCCCTGAATTTGTAGTTGACCATGCAGAAGTGTGCGTAGCCTGGACAGCCCACTGCAGCTGGCATCTGAAATGGGGCCAGTCTTGTAGAACTGAGCCCTTCTAACTTGTGGGATCTGATGTTACAGCTCAGGTAGTGTCAGAATTGAACTGAATTGTTGGATACCTGTTAGTACTGAAGAATTTGACACACTCGCACTAGGGAAAATGCTCTTTTCCACCCACTCCTTTAATTTCCTGGAGTCAACCAGGTGGGAAACCCAAGAGTAACACTGATTTCCTCCCCACTCCATCCCACAATCTCTTTCCCTAGCCCTCATCCAGGTCCTCAACCAGTCATGTGCTACTCAATTGCACACCCTAAGCACTCTCAAAACTATTTCTTTCTTCCCTTCTTCATATTACAGCACCCCAGCTGAGGCTCTCATTATCCCTAACTTGGCCTCCCTGCCACTGATCACTGCCTGGCCCAAATTTACCAAGACCACCATCTCTCAAATATCTACCATCGATTGCAGGAATGATACTGCTAAAATTCAAATGTGATTTTCTCAATTTGCTTGAGTTTCAGCTCATTGTTTAGAGGAATGGTTTTCAAACATAATATTAACAGCAGTGCCTATTTTACACACAAAACCTCTCATGGAATCCTAAATTTTTTAAAGAGAAAAGTGGGAAGGAGTACACAAAGTCCTACTCTCTTCACGTCTCTCATTCCCACACCCATACCACCCCTATTTCCAGAGCAGCCCCTGAACCTACCTTCCCACCTTATAGAATCACATTAAGTATGAATAGTGTGAAAAAATCGTGTGCATGCCTGAGACTACTCCCCTTAGAACAGCCTGCCTGCAAAGGTGAGCCCTTGGCTGGGAACTTGGATTCCAAGAGGGTTTCCACCATTCCCAGAAATCATAAGAGTTACTTACTGGGCATAAATGTCTGTACCATGAACCAGCAATGTGGTTCATGTTGAACGCCTACTTTCCTTCTACAAGTCTAGAATTTTAGCACATACTGGGTAGAGAGGCCTATGTTACTGCCCCCTAACCCTAGGCATTGAGTCTCTAGTGAACTTCCCTAATACAACACATTTCATACCAGTTATCACAACTTGTTGCTGAAGGAATTAAGCATATTCTTTCTATGTGACTCCACTGGGAGAAGACTCTTAGATAGATGTTTGCACCTAATTTTCTCCAGATTTTGCGCCGCATGCCTTTTCCCTTTACTGATTGTGCTTTGTATCTTTTAACTAAAATCAATCATATCTCTGAGTCCAACTATATGCTGAGTCTTGTGAGTCCTCCAAATCACCAAACCTGAGGGTAGTCATGGGGATCCCCAGCAAAGACAGTATCCTCATTCTTGGGTTCAAGTAATCCATACTAAGGTCCCAGCCTACATTTTTAGACTACTGTCCCTCTACTCTTGAAAATGCATTCATTGACACAAGAAATGACTGAGTACCCACCACATGTAATAGGTAATGTAATGGGAAATAGAGAAAAATTAAAGTTTTTTTTTAAGTGGAGGTAGAAGAGACAAAAATATTCCATCAGTAATATATTAAGATTAAGAGGCAATAGTGAGTAAAATTAATTTGGGTACAGAGAGACTAGTTATGAAACTGGTTATTCAAAGTGGTAAATATTAAACGCCCAAATTAGAATGGGTAATAGCAGCAATTAGAATTATTTTGTCATTATAAGGTTCTTGCACTATTTGAAAGTGGACTTGGGCCCACTGTAGATATATATCAAAAACTCTAGGGCAACTACTAAAACAAAATTTTTTTTTTTAAGATTTTATTTATTTATTTTTAGAGAGGGAAGGGAGGGAGGGAGAGAGAGAGAGAGAGAGACATCAATGTGCGGTTGCTGGGAAGACATGGCCTGCAACCTAGGCATGTGCCCTGACTGGGAATCGAACCTGCGATGCCTGGTTCGCAGCCCGCGCTCAATCCACTGAGCTATACCAGCCAGGGCCTAAAACAAAATTTTTAAAAATGATGTTTAATTGATATGCTAAGAAAGGAGAGAAAATGGAATCATATAAAATGTGCAATTAAAACCACAAAATAGGTACCTCTCTCTCCCCCTCTCTCTAAATCACACCTGTAATTTTCTCCCACCTCTACCTCAGGCACATCCGCTCTGCTTTTCTTTTTCCTAAGCTCCAAGGGCCCTTGTTTTGCCTCTGTAACTTGTTTCCTGAGTCTACACAGCCCAGCAGACTCACTTCTTCTATCTTTGTAACTTTCTAAATAAACTTTTGCTTGTATGTGGGGGAAAAAACACAAAATAGAAAAAGAGTAGGTAACAAAATAGGAACAAAGAACAAAAGCAACAAATAGAGAGCAGTAACAAATATGGTAGATATTAATTCAACTATATCAATAATTACTTTGAATGTCAATGGTATAAAACACCAGTTAAAAGACAGACTATCAGATTGGACCCTACTATAGTTGTCTACAAGAAACCCACTTTAAATGTAAGACAGATATAGATTAACAGTAAATAGAGAAAAATATACTATGCCAACACTAATCAAAAGAAAGGAGGAGTTGTTATATTAATTTCAAACAGAATAGAATTCAAAGCAAGGGAAGTTATCAGAGATAAGGAAGGGCATTATATAATGCTAAAGAAGTCAGTTCTCTAAGAAGACATAATAATTCTTAATACATACGCACCTAACCACAGCCATCAAACTAAACTATGTGAGGCAAAAAAATTGATAGAACTATAAGGAAAAACAGATGGATCCATTATCATAGTTGGAGACTTCAACACCCCTCTAGCAGAAGCAGCCAGATCCGACACACAGAAAATCAAAAAAGACATAGTTGAACTTAATACAATCAATAAATTGGTTATAATTGACATATATAGAATGCTTCATCCAACAACAGCAGAATACACATCCTTCTCAAGTTCACATTGACCAAGACAGACCACATTCTGTGCCACAAAACACATCTTAACAAAGTTAAAAGCACAGGAATCATATAATATAAGCTCTCAAGTCACAATGGAATTAAGCTAGAAATCAATAACAAAAAGATAACTGGGAAATCCTAAAATACGTGGAAATTATATAACATAACATATGGGTCAAAAAGAAATCTCAAGAAAAAATGTAAAAATATTTTGAACTAAATAAAAATAAACACAATTATCAAAATTTGTGAAATACTGAAAAAAAACAGTGCTTAGAGGGAAGTTTATAGCAATTAATACATGTATTAGAAAACAAGAAAAATCAATCGTCTGACTTTCCACACTAGGACACTAGAAAAAGAAGAGCAAATTAAACCAAAAGTTTGTAGGAGAAAAGAAATAAGAATTAGAGCTGAAACCCAAGAAATTGATAATAAAAACAATCAATACAGAAAGCCAATAAAACCAAAAGCTGGTTCTTTGAAAAGATCAGCATCTAGCCAGGCTAACTAGGGAAAAAAGAGAGAGAACACAAATTACTAAAATCAGAAATGAAAAACAGACTTCACCATAAAGCTCATGGATATAAAACAGACAATAAAGGAATACTAAGAACAACCTAATCCACAAATCCAATAACCTAGATGAAATGGCCAAATTCCCTGAAAGACACAATTTGCCAAAACTTACAGAAGAAGGTACATATAATCTGAATGGGCCTACATCTATTAAAGGAATTGAATCAATAACTAATAACCTTCTAAAACAGAAAACATCAGTCCCAGATGGGTTCACCAGTAAATTCTACCAAACATTAAAGGAAGAAATTATACCAATTCTCTACAATCTCTTTCAGAGGATAGAGGAAGAAGGAATACTTCCTAACTCATTCTATGAGGCCAGCATTACACTAATACCAAAAGCAGACAAAAACATTATAAGAAAAGAAAACTATAGACCAATAGCTCTCAAGAGCACAGATGCAAAAATGCCCAACAAAATACTAGCAAATCAAGTCCAACAATATATGGAAAGAATTATACACTATAAACAAGTGGGACTTATCCCAGGCAAGCAAAATCATTCAAAAACAATGTAATCCATCACATCAACAGGCTAAAGAAGAAAAATCACATAAAAATGTCAATAGAGGCAGACAAAGCATCTGACAAAATCCAACACCCACTCATGATGTTTTTAAAAACCTCAGTAAACTAGGAATAAACTAGGAACTTCCACATCTTGATAAAAAAAAAAATCTACAGAAAACATACAGCTAAACATCACACTTACCAATGAGAAACTAGAGGCTAGGATCAGGGACAAAACAAGGATGTCTCCTCTCAAGGACTGACAAGGATGACTCTTTGAACTAAATAAAAATTGTCATCCATACTGACTCCTTGTCAATATCATCCTAAAAATCTTAGTTAATGCAATAAGACAAAAAAAAATGAAATAAAAGGCATACTGAACAGGAAGGAAGAAATAAAAGTATCTTTGTTCACAGATGATATAATCATCTACATAGAAAATCCAAAAGAATCAACAAAATAATTACTGGAACTAGTAAGCAGTTATAGTAAGGTTACAGAATACAAGGTTAATATACAAAAGTGGAATTTTAAATTAAAAACACAATACCATTCACATTAGCAGCCCTGCAAAATGAAATAGTTAGGCATAAATCTAACAAAATATGTACAAGATCTATTAGAAGGAAAACCACAAAATTCTGATGAATGAAATCAAAGAAGAACTTAAAAATGCAGAAATATTCCATGTTCATGAATAGGAAGACTCAATACTGTCAAGATGTCAGCTCTTTCCAATGCGAGCTATACATTAAATGCAATTCAAATAAAAAACTTAACAAGTTACTTTATGGAGACTGACAAAATAATTGTAAAGTTTAAATGAAAAGGCAAAAGACACTGAACAATCAATACAATATTGAAAGAGAAGAACAAAATTAGAGGACTAACACCACCCAACTTCAACACCTACTGTAAAGCTACAATAATCAAAAGAATAGACAAACAGATCAATGAAACAAGATATCAAGCCCAGAAACAGACTCACATAAATACAGCCATTGTATGAGCAAAGGTAGTACAATGGAGCAAAAATCATCTTTTCAACAAATGGTACTGGAACAACTGGACATCCACCTGCATCTTAAAAAAAAAAAAAAAAGAATCTAGGCACAGACATTTTGCCCTTCACAAAAATTAACTCAAAATGAATTACAGACCTGAATGTAAATCATAAAACTATATAACTCCTGGAAGATACCCTATGAGAAAAATAGGAGACATCAGAGAAACCTGGATGACCTTGGTGTATAGTGATGACTTTTTAGATATAACATCAAGGCACAATCCATGAAAAAATAATTGATAACCTTTACTTCATTAAAATTAAAACCTTGTGCTACAAAAGACAATACCACAGTCTCATTAGAGGACAAGCCACAGACTGGGAGAAAATATTTGCAAGAGATCTATCTATCTGATAAAAGGACTGCTGTCCAAAATATACCCTCCCCCAAAAAACCCTCTTGAAACTCATGAGGAAAAAAATCTGATTTTAAAAATGGTCCAAAGCCCTTAATGGAAACTTCACCAAAAAAGATATACTGATGGCAAAGAGGTATATGAAAAAAATGTCCAGGTCATATGTCATTAGGGAAATGCAAATTAAAACAATGAGATACCACTACACACCTATTTGAATGGCCAAAATCCAGAACAGTGACAAATGCTGGCTGGAATGTGGAGCAACAGGAACCCTCGTCCACTCCTGATGGGAATACAAAATGTCACAGCCACCTTGGAGGACAGTTTGGTGGTTTTAACAAAACTAAACACAATCTTACTATGTGATTCAGCAATTATGCTACTTGGTATATACCCAAAGAAGGTGAAAACTTACGCCCACACAAAAACCTGCAGACAGATGCTTATAGCAGCTTTATTCATAATTGCCAAACCTTGGAAGCAACCAAGATGTCCTTCAGTAAGTGAATGGATAAACTGGCATATCCAGACAGTGGAATATAATTCAACGCTAAAGAGAAATGAACTATCAAGCCATGAAAATACATGCAGGAAACTTAAATGTATACAACTAAGTAAAATAGTGAATTTGAAAAAGCTATATACTATAAGGTTATATTTTCTAACTATATGACATTCTGGAAAACTGGAGAAAGTAAGATCAGTAGTAGAAAAAGGGAAATTAGGGAGGAGGGATAAATAGGCAGAGCACAGAAGATTTTTTGGGCAATGAAAATATACTGTTTGATACTATAATAATGGATACACGTCATAATACACTTGTCTGAACGCATAGAATGTACAACACCAAAAGTGAACCCACTGTAAACTGCAGACTCTGGGTAATTACCATGTGCCAATGTCGGTTCATCACTTTCAACAAATGTACCACCCTGGTGGGAGACATTGATAATGAGGCCTTTGCAAGGCGGGGGTGGGGGGTGGTAAATGGGAATCTCTGTACTTCCCTCTCAGTTTTCCTGTGAACCTAAAACTGCTCTAAAAAAATAATAAAATCTTTAAAGAGAGAAAATCAGTTAGGCGAGACACTCAAGGCTGAGAGATTGGCCAGCGCAGGCCTGGATAGCAGCTGTATAAATTGAAACACAAAAGACTTCTCAAAAGCTGCACTAAATTAAATCTGTTACTACATCAGTGTACACAAATTATGTGATGCTGCTGCCATATTATTTTGATTTGTATTAATTTGTCTTATTGTACTCCACATGGACATTGGGAAAATGACATTCTGAAGATCCACACACTAATCTACACACATAAATGGAAGATTTTAAAGGCCCCAAAAGTCTGCACTATTCTAATACCTCACTATTGCCCTTTATTTCACTACTTTCTCCTAAACTCAATTTTAGGAAGATCCCACCAAACTCCATAGCCGACGTGCTATAATATTTAGTCATTATCATTATGTTTTAGAATCTTAATAATCAATTATAATAACCTTCTACATAGTCTTTTTAAAAGTACTTATAATTCCCACAAGGAGGAAAAATGAGTTTCCCCAAGGTGTATAGTGTATTTTTTATTATTTCAATTTCCCAATTTTTTTTTGAAGTAAACATAACCACAAGATTTCAATGTCTTCCTTCAAAATAAAACAAAAGAATGAAAGAACTCAGAACTGGCTCACTTGGCCCTTTCTCTTCTTATCTCCTCCCAGTTCAAAATTCTGACATGTCCTAACCGCCAGCACTCTTCAAGTCTGCAGTTGGGCTCAAGGCATTCAAGCCTCAGCACAGTATCCTTTGCAGTTTTAGCCATTTTCCAGAAAATTGGCTTAGTCTACCCACCGTCGCCTCTCTGCTTCCTGTCATAAGGCCACTTTCCTGGGGCATAAAGAGATTTCTTGCCCTGTGTCACTTTTGGGGTTTAGTACTTCGAAATTCTTACAGGAAATCCAATGGGTTTTAGTATCATATACCATGTCTGTTTGCAAGGTCACTATTAGCAAGAAAAGAAGCAATATCCCCCACTTTTTAAGTTTTCATCTTAGGACAGAAATTTAGAACAAAAACTGAAGTTCTGCAGTGTGTGTTAATATGCTCTACTTAACAAATCTCTCTGCATTAATAAATAATATAATAAACCACAACTATACTTTTTCTTAATGACACATGGTAGCCTTAATACAAAAAGAAAAGGCAACTCAATAGCACAAGTATAAAAGAAATTTTTTAAAGGCATATTGTCACTAATAGCCCTAAGAAGAACTGTTATATACAAAAGAGTTTTTTTAAACAAGGTCTTGACGTAGGGTCTACCTTTAGCATCCTTCTGAAATTAAAAGAAAATACTATGTATGTGTACTTGAGTAATTTTTCCAGGGCAAGATCTCTAAATATACTACAGTCTCCTTCAGATTTGTAATCAAATTTCTGAACAAACACTGGTTAAGAACCACTATTTTAAAAAGAACTGTCAAAACTTAAGTGTTTTAGAAGGAAAGTCTATTAATAGCTTACTGAGCACCTACTGTCTGCCAAGAGTATGTTAGGTAACTTAGCACAACTATTCTTTTCAATCCTGACAATAATCCTAGTATACAAATAACTAAAAAACCCATGGATAAATTTGTTCATTCATTCACTCACTAATGTTTGTTGAGAATCATCTATATCTCAGGTACTGTTCTTCACCAGTGAAAAAACACTGAAAACAAATTCCTTGCCTTGTGGAGGCTTCCCTCTAATCAAGGGGAAGATAGACAAAAAAATTAAATGGAGAAGCAAGAAAGGATCAAGTAGTGATGATCAGTACACTGATGAAAACACATGATATTCTAGGGCCTCTGACCAACAGCATGGACATCCCCTGGGAGCTTAAAAGAAATACAGACTTGCAGGTCCCACCCCATGAGTCTGAATCAAATCTTGTATTTTTAACAAAATACCTAGGTGCTTCATGTACACATTCAAGTATGAGAAACACTAGCTAGGAAATGGCTGGGGATCCCTATAAATTGTGAGGAAAAGACTTCCTGTGAAAGTGACATTTAAGTTGACACCTGAATGCCCAAAGGAGTCAGCTCTGAAGAACCGGGAGAACACCCCAGACAGAAGCAAGAGCTCTGGCAAAAACCCTAAAGTAAAAATTGAAAAAAGCTTCACATTTCTGAGGAAGTAAAACAAGGCTTATTTGGCTGATTTAAATGAGTAAGGTGTGGTCTGCCACGAGACAAAGCTGGAAAGGAGAGCCAAGACCTGATCGTGCAGGGTCTTACACGACATGGTAAATACTGGGGGTGTTTAAAGTAGAATTGTGAACAAGTGAAAGGCTTTGATCAGGGATGTGACATGATTTATCTTTTAAAAGATCACCCTATAGCAAATAAGATGGTAGGAATGCAATCTAAAAGCAGAAATGGGTGAGTTGTACGGTACATGAATTATATCTCAATAAAGCCATTATTATATAAATTTTTAAAGTAGAACAGAGAGACCAGTTAGGAAATCATAAGTCATGTTAAGAGGGGTTTGTAATTTGGACCAGAGAGTTGGCATTGCAGGTTACATAAACAGACCAGATCATTTAGCTAACAACAGCAGGTACAACATTTGCTAACCTTTACCAAGTGCCAGGTACTTTTCTAAGTACTTTACATACATTAACTCACTCAATCTTCACAACCACCCTATGAGGTAGGTACTAACATTATCCCTACTTTAAAATTTAAGAAACTAGCCCTGGCTGGTGTGGCTCAGTGGACTGAGTGCCGGCCTGCGAATCAAAAGGTCGCTGTTGATTCCCAGTGAGGGCACATGCCTGGGTTGCCCCAAGAGGCAAGCATTCATTGAGGTTCCCTCTCTTTCTCCCTCCTTTCCCCTCTCTCTAAAAAATAAATATCTTTCAAAAAAACTTAAGAAACTAAGGCACAGAGGGGTTAAGTAACCTGCCCATGTTCCCATAGCCAGGCAGTAGCAAAGCCAGCATTTGTACCTACAGGTACGGGGGTAGGACGTTACAGTAGAAGAAATTCCAGCTCTGGAGTCATATATACCCTCTGGATCCATCTCCCGACTCCACCATTTGACTCTTAATCACAGTAAGGTTCTCCTGGGCACATGATCACCTTCCTAGCAAAGATGTCTAAGGGCAAGTCAGCTTCTGCCAAAGCTTCCCCAGATTCTCTTCAAAAAAGAGACCAGGATGGAAACTCATTACTTCCTGCACTTGTACTTTCACGTGTCAAACAGCGATGGATGGACTACTGCAACCATCCAAAGAACATGAGGGACAATGTTGCCACATGGAGGACAAATATGTTGTGATGGTTAATTTTGTGTGTCAACCTGACTGGGTCATGGGCTGCCCAGACATTAAGTCAAACATTATGCTGGATGTGTCTGTGAGGATGTTATTGGATGAGATTAACATTTTATATTTTTGTTTGTTTGTTTTAAATATTTTATTGATTATGCTATTAGTTGTCCCATTTCCCCCCTTCACTCCCCTCCACCCTGCACACCCTCTCCCACCCACATTCCCCCTCTTTAGTTCATGTCCATGTGTCATAAGTTCTTTAGCTTCTACATTTCCCATACTATTCTTGCCCTCCTCCTGTCTATTTTCTACCTATCATCTATGCTACTTATTCTCTGTACCTTTTCCTATTCTCTCCTCCTCCCACTCACCTGTTGATAACCCTCCATGTGATCTCCCTTTCTGTGTTTCTGTTCCTGTTCTAGTTGTTTGCTTAGTTTCTTTTGGTTTTGTTTTAGGTGTGGTTGTTAATAATTGTGAGTTTGCTGTCATTTTACTATACATGTTTCTTTTTTAATCTTGTTTTCTTAGATAAGTCTCTTTAACATTTCATAAAATAAGGGCTTGGTGATGATGAACTCCTTTAACTTGACCTTATCTGAGAAGCACTTTATCTGCCCTTCCATTCTAAATAAAAGCTTTACTGGATAGAGCAATCTTGGATATAGGTCCTTGCCTTTCATGACTTGGAATACTTCTTTCCAGCCCCTTCTTGCCTGCAAGGTCCCTTTTGAAAAATCAGCTGACAGTCTGATGGGAACTCCTTTGTAGGTTACTGTCCCCTTATCTGTTGCTGCTTCTAGGATTCTCTCCTTCATTTTTACCTTGGCTAATGTAATTATGATGTGCCTTGGTGTGTTCCTTCTTGGGTCCAACTTCTTTGGGACTCTCTGAGCTTCCTGGACTTCCTGGAAGTCTATTTCCTTTGCCAGAATGGGGAAGTTCTCCTTTATTATTTGTTCAAATAAGTTTTCAATTTCTGGCTCTTCCTCTTCTCCTTCTGGTACCCCTATAATTTGGATGTTGGAACATCTGAAAGATGTTTAAAGATGTCCTGGAGGTTCCTAAGCTTCTCCTCATTTTTTTGAATTCTTATTTCTCCATTCTTTTCTGTTTGGTTGTTTCTCACCTCCTTCTGGTCCACTCCATTGATTTGAGTCCCAGTTTCCTTCCCATCACTATTGCTTCCCTGTGCATTTTCCTTCATTTCTCTTATTGTAGCCTGCATTTGTTCATCTAATTTGTGACCAAAATCAACCAATTCTGTGAGCATCCTGATCACCAGTGTTTTGAACTGTGCATCTGATAGGTTGGCTATCTCTCGGTTGCTTAAAATAAGGGGTTCTGGGGCTTTGATTTGTTCTTCTGTTTGAGCCATCTCTTGCTCTCTCTCTCTTTTTTTTTTTTTTTTTGGTCTGGTCACACTTGTGGAGAAGCCTTAGCTGTTCACCAGGGCAGGGCACCAGTCACTAGGTTGTGACGTTTATGTGGGGGCAGGGTCGTGAGGGAACAATGATGGTTGCTCCATTCTCCAGGGGACCTCAGTCCCCTCTGCTGCTTCCCCCAAGCAAACTGGGTCCCTCTGGTGCCAATTCCTATGTGGGTGGGCTTGTGCACGCCGTGGGACCCTCCAAAAACCTCCCCTGTGAGGCTGGGTGTCTCTCCATGTGCCTCAACTCCCACAGGTGACCTCAGTCAGTGTCCCGAGGCTCTATTTCCCAGTGCTGTGATCCTCGGTAGCGTATACTACCTTGCTTCACAATCGCTGCCTCACTGGGTCTGCTGGTTGCTGGTTGCCACCCCTGGGCCAGGGTCTGCCAGCTGCCACCTGCGCACTCAGGGTCCACCCACTGCGGTCTTGCATGCCCCAGCTGCCTTACGCACCCCTGGATGCCTTACGTGCCCAGTCCCACTGCTCTCTGCTCTCCATGCTGGTACCCGCACCTGGCTGCTCGTCTCTGCCCCTCCAACCGGTCTGGATGCACAGGTCTAATTCAACTTCTTGGTTGTCCAACTTCCATTCAGATCAATTTTCTGTCATTTCTGGATGTTATTCTGTTTCTAAATTGTTGTTGTCCCTATTTTGGTTGTGTGTGGAGGTACAGTGCATCCACCTATGCCTCCATCTTGGCCGGAAGTCCCTGGATGAGATTAACATTTGAATGGTAGACTGAGTAAAGCAGATTACTCTATCTAATGTAAGCGTCCCTCATACAATCAGCTGAAGGTGTGAATAGAACAAAAGGGTTACCTTCCTATAAGAAGCAACTCCTCCTGCCTGACTACCTTTTAAGCTAGGACATCAATTTTCTCCTGCCTCTGGACTCAAACAGAAACATCTGTTCTTGCTGGGTCTCCAGCCTGCTAGTCTTTGGACTAGAGCTACACAGGGCTCCCCTGTTTCACCAATAGCTCTCCTGGGTCTCCAACTACAGATCTTAGGACTTAATCAACTTTCATAAATATGCAAGCCAATTCCCTATAATCAATCTCTTTCTAAATGTTTATATTCACCCGGTTGGTTCTGTTTCTCTGGAGAACCCTAATGCATATGTCATAAAGCTTAACTGTACTAATGTACTTACACTGTTTCCATAGAGCCAGAGCGGTAACAACACAGGGGATACATGACCTTTGTGTTCTTGACTACTTTAAATTGGAATGGATTTCTAATTCTACACATATGTAGACAGTTAAGAATACCTTACAGATATTTTTTAGAGACTTACGTGAAGTGGTAGACCAGAATGCTTCAACAGAAAGTAAGCATTTCCCTTTCAAGAAATGTTATTTTAAAGGTTTGATTCATTCTTAAGTTTTTTTTGTTTTAATACTGGAGGTTAAAACTTTTTGAGAACACATCTCCAACTTTATACTCAAAATCAGTAAAGATGTGGTTTAAAGTGAAGAAACTTCACAACTTGTCAGTGGAATTCAGCTCAAAACATTCTGTAATGATTACTCAGCTCAAAAATATCCTATGATTAAAGAAAAGAGTTGAAGATGTGCCAAGACGACATATGATCATACAAATTAAAGAGTTTCTAAGGTAAAGAAAACCATTTCTGCATTATTCATTCCTAAACAGTTGTACACCCAGAAATATTCAATATAATTTGTGACGAATCTACTTCAAGTCATTATGTATGTTGACTTCAATAGAATAATTAAGGAAGTTACATGAAATCAAGAGACTACAAGAAGTAATTATATAACCCAGGAAAGCTATATGCTTTATGTTCATTTTCACAACTTAAAGTTTTCTTTGAAAACTTGAATTCATTTGAAAATTCATGAGTAACAAAATTCTGGAAGGTAAAGAAAAAGAAAACTAATAAATGCCCACTAGGTACCCAGCACACAAACAGCACTTTCTATACATTACCTTCTCAAAAAAAAAAAAAAATGAGGTAGATGTTACTATTCTTTACAAATGAGAAAACTAAAATATTTTAAAGGGTTAGGAAACGTAAGTGAATGGCCTTGTCAGGGTCTGAAAATAAGTGACCCCAGGAAGTCACCCTCATTAAAACAATCATACTACTGTACACAAGTGAAGGTGGTGCTCTCATTTGTCACAGCCAAGCAACGGAAAATCAAAGCACAAACCTCTTTAGTCCCTCTCATTTGAAGTACTCAAGCCTCCTGGAGCCACCAACAACCTGCTCCTCTTGACTCTCCATCACCCTCCGGCCCTGCTACAGCTCTGCCCTGCCTGCACTCGAGGATCAACCTGCCTCCGCACTCTTCCAAAACCCACGAGCAGCAACAGCCTTTCTATTAAAACCCAAAAGTTGAAGTGTTAGAGGGAAGAAAGTCCTTTCCGTGTAAATCTAAAAGCCCTTATATTTAACATAGTTGGTTTTTAAGAATTTTGACAAATGTTGGGAACTGTCCTGCCTGGTTTCAGAAGCTGTAACCCCCACCAAGGCTAGGACTGAGTAAAAAGACCTTGGGACCATAAGCCACTAAGGAAACAAAACTTATCCTCCCAGCAGGGGTACAGCCTCTGCCCACTTTACTTCACCCTGCTTGGCCCCTGGAAGATGGCTGGATAGTCAATGATGGGTAAGATTCCTCAAGGGAGGGACAACCTAAGACAACCACAGTCATGAAAGGGCCATCAGGGAAGAACTTAGGAGACTATAGATAAGGGGTGATGGACCCTCACTCCTTGGCTTTGTTACAGCCTGAGTCCTCATTCTATATGTAAAAAGTCTCCTAATCTCTTGGCTGCCCAATCCCCCACCTGACTCAGACCTGAAACAATGTGGGAGGTGGTACAGCCCTGTGTAGGAACTGATGGTCAGGCCTAGGAAAGAATGCAGAAAACCCTGTGAAACCTGCTTTGCTAAGAATGCCCTCAATTTAAATGATAAGGGTCCAAGCATAAAATGAGTTTGTTTCCCAAAGTTTTATGGCCCTTTGACGTCACTCTATCTGTCTGTCCCTGACTCAGAATAAGCCCTCATAGTTCTTTGAATGTTATCTATTCCTTGATCATTACTGCCTGATAATGACTGATGTTACCTATACACCCTGTATTCCTATGCAAACTAAGCCCAATAAAAGCCCATTGAGAAAGAGGCTCAAGCCTTTCTCCTCTGAAAGACTGGTCAGCCTTTTCTCCCCAAACAGAGCATGTCTTGGCAGACTTATTCTCATCTGCAGCAGCAGGGAGAGCTCTGCTGGACGAAGCTCCCCCACAGACAAACCAGATTTATGTACACCCCTTTGAGCTTGGAAAAGGAGGGAGAACAAAATATTAATATATTTGGCACTAAATGAAGACACAGTATCCTGTCCCTCGAATATGAAGATGACACAAAGGTGGGAGACAAGTCAATGCTGGATCATCATCATGATTCAAGGTGATGCTGATGTGCTATAAACACTGAATGAAACTACTGACATAAAACTTAAGTAAGGTGTATTTAGGTTCGAAAATTTAATTATACTGAAAAGAATCTATTGAAAACCTATTTAATAGAAGAATTTAATATACAACAAATAATTATAAAGCATCTATAGAGTGCAAGTTCTGTGCTAAAAACCTTGAATACAACCAGTGGGGAGCTAGACAGACACTGTAATTGCACTCAAAATAAGGTTGTATGAAAAATAAAAAATATTTAAAGTCAAAAATACTGACAGTGCACTGGGGGAGATACAAACAATTGGATAAAAAAATCTGAATGAAAAAGGGGTATAGAGGAAAGGGATACTATGAGATCACCGAACCAAAGCTAATAACACAGGCTAGAGAGTTAAAGAAGGCTACTCAGAGCAAATGGAGTTTCAGCTGAGAGCAAAAGAACATACAGGAGTTTTGCAGGGAAGAAAAGGAAAGAAATGCATTAGCCTGAGAGAAAGCTCTGAAACACAAAAGTACGGCACACTAAAGAAAATGAAACAAGTTCAGTGCGGCTGAGACATAAAGTGGAAGGCAGAGAGGGCAAGAGTTGGCTTAAGTACAATATAAAGGAACCAGGTAACACAGGGCCTTACAATGAAATACAGTTGGAATTTAATTCTGAAGGCAACAGGAAGCCACTTATGAGTTATTATTATTTAAGATTTTATGTACTTATTTTCAGAGAGAGGGGAAAGGAGGGAAAAGGAGAAGGACAGAAACATAGATGTGCGAGAGAAACATAGATTGGTTGCCTCCCACACATCCCCAACTGGACACTTGGCCTACAATCCAGGCGTGTGCCCTGACCTGGAATACAACCAGCAACCTTTTGCTTTGCAGGACAACACCCAACCCACTGAGCCACACCATTCAGGGCCACTTATGAGTTTTAAAGAATGCAGTGACTTGATTATGTCCCCTCCTAAGCAAAGAAGAAGGATACTGGAAAAAAATTTTAACCTTTCTGAATACTACCAATAACCATCAGAAAATACAACAGAAAAAGGAAAAGGATCCCACTTACAGTTACAACAGACCTGTGTAAAAAAGTTAAAATCTTTCTCAAAGGCATAAATGAAAATTTGGAAAAACAGACACAGACACACGGTGTTATTGGAAAGATAAAATATTATAACATTGTCAATTTTTCACAAATTAAATACAGTTCCACTATAACCCTAATCCAAAGTCCTTAGAAAATCATGAAGAAGCAAAGTAATGAGGGTGATCTTGCCCACCAAATATGAAAATAAATCTAAAACACTATGATCAAAAGACCAATGAATAGAATAGATAATCCAAAAAGAAGTCTTTATAGAATAATATAAAATAAAAGAGGAAATCATATCACTGTTTTCTCTTAACATCATTCTTTTCTTTTCTCACCCAACTTATAAATTATAAATTTGCTATTCATCTTATGTCTGGTCCTCTCAACTAGACTGCAAGCTGCCAGAGGGAAAGTACCATGCCTGTTTAATTCACTGTATACCTAGCACCTACAGTGCCTTGCATATGATAGGCAAACAATAAACATTTGTTGAATAAATGAATAAAGCAATAGGAGGCAACAGATTATTCAACAAAAGACATCTGGACAACCAGAAGACAATTTAAAAACTAGACTGTCCCCTCATATAATTTATACATACCAAGATAATTTCCAGATGGTTTTAAATTGTAAATATATTTTAAAAGACAAACCAAAAAAAAAAAAAAGTATACTGGAATAATTATCTAGTCCAGAAATCTGCAAAATACAGCCTGCAGGATAACTCAGCCATCCCCATTAGTTTATATATTGCCTATGACTGTTTCACACTACAATACCAGAACTGACAGAAAAGAGACCACAGATGATCCGGCAGAAACCTGCAAGGGCAAAAATAAACAGTACCTGGAACTTTACAGAAAAATATTGTCAGTACCCCATCTATTCTCCTAACCGGTATGGAGTAGAATTTCTAAGCCCAATCCATCTCAGTCACCTGTAAAACTCAGACTCAATGAATCCCAATTAAATCCCAGTAGGAATGGATTTCAAAAACCTAAATGCATCATTAGTCATTAGGGAAATACATGCAAATCAAAGCCACAAGGAGGTAGTACTTTACATCTAGCCGGATGGTGATAATCAAAAAGACAACAGTAAGTGTTGGAGAGGATGCTGGAAAACAGTGACAGTTCCTCAAGAAGTTAAACACAGTTACCACATGGCCCAGCAATTCTATTCCTAGGTATATAGCCAAGAGAAATAAAAATGCATGTCCATACAAAAACTTGTACACAAGTGTTCATAGCAGCATTATTCATATTAGCCAAAAAAGTGGAAACAAACCAAATGTCCACCAACTGCTGAATGAATAAACAAAATATGGTACAACCATCCATCCAATGGAGTATTATGCAGCCATAATACAGAATGAACTATTGATACATGCTACAACTTGGATAAACTTCAAAAACATTGTAAGTGAAAGAAGCCAACACAAAAGACCACGTATTGTATGATTCCATTCATAAGAAATGGTAAGAGTAGGCAAATCCAGAGAGATAGAAATAAATTGATGCTTGCCAAGGGCTATGGGCAGTGGGGGCAGAGAGGACGAGAGGAATGGATAATGACTGCTAATGAGTATGGGGTGCTATTTTGGAGGTAAAAAATGTTATAAAGTTTGATAGTAGTGATAGCTGCACACTTTTGTGCAGGTCATTTTTTAACATTTGTTACAGTCCAGTATAATAATGTCTCCCTGCAGCTTATAGCTGAAATTTGCTTGCAGCGCCCTTATAAAGCATGAGGTTTCCCAAGCTCAGGGTTCCTCAACTGTGATGCAATTCTGGATGCAGACATCCACCCGGGCCAATTTCTGCATTGCCCACATAGGGCTCAAGGGGCAACCATAACAGAGGCAAACATAAAGCTCATGTTCTCTGTTGGGCCAGAAGTAATACAATTATTTGATCCAGCAATTTCCTATCTTCTGTCAACATCCATGAAACTCAGACTGGTTAACATGTTATCTTGCAAACAGGGTAAAATCTCAGATCCTTCATAATACTTAACATCAAGAACTATAATTGATGTGTAATCAAAAAATTTTTTAATTTAATAAGATATTTTACAATCTTTTTTTCATACTAAGTCTTCAAAATTCTGGATGTATTTTTACACTTAGAATATATCTCAATTTGGAGGCTAACTTTTTATCAAAAATACTGAATCTATATTTGGACTTCATAAAATCTACAGTTGAGGAAGTAGATCCACATTCCTAAGTCATCTGAAAATACTTATGTTGATAATGAGGGAAACTATAGATGTGTGGGAGTAGGGTGTATGTGGGAAATCTCTGTATCTTATGTTCAATTTTGCTATTAATCTAAAACTGCTCTAAAAATAAAAATCTATTAAAAATTAAAGTTTTCTGATAGCTGGTTCAAGTCCCCTTTTAAAAAAAATTTATTTAATTAAAATTAAGTAAAATTAATACTTTAGTTCCACAATCACATTAGTCACATTTCAGTTATACAGCATACACATGGGGCTAGTAGCTATGGACCAGACGGCTCAGGTCCATTCAATCTTGAAAAGAATGAAGTTGGAGGACTTATACAACAAGATATTAAGACTTACAAAGCTCAAGAGTTAAGACAGTGTGGTATCAGTACACGAATAGAACCAATGGAACACAACAGAAGCCCACAGATGTATGTTCACTTGACTGCTTGGGAAAAAAGATCTGTATTCAAAAAGTGTTCCTGGGTCAACAGGATATCCACATGGAAAAAAAATAAATCTTGACCCCAACCTGACACCATATGCAAAAATTAATTCCAGACAGATCATAGATCAAAATGTTAAAAGCTTCTAAAGGATAATTTAAGAGTAACTTCACAACCCTAAGGTAAAAAAAGACTTCTTGAATAGGACACACACACACACACACACACACACACATACAAGACTAGGTAGACTAGCCCTGGCTGGTGTGGCTCAGTGGATTGAGCAGGGGCTAAGAACCAAAGGGTCACCAGTTCGATTCCCAGTCAGGGGACATGCCTGAGTTGCAGGCCAGGTCCCCAGTAGGGGGTGCATGAGAGGCAACCACACATTGATGTTTCTCTCCCTTTCTTTCTCCCTCTTTTCCCTCTGTATAAAAATAAATAAATAAATTAATTAAAAAATAACTAGATGAACTACATTAAAACTAAGAACTCCTGTTTGTTAAAAGACTCCTCTAAAAAAATTAAAATGTAAGCCACAGACTGGGAGAAAATATTTACAATCTTTGTATCTGACATAGGACTCATATCCAGAATATACTATGAAGAACTCCTATAATTCATTAAGAAATAGAACCCAGCAATTCTACTTCTGGGTATTTATCCAAATGGAAACAAAATTACTATCTCAAAATGATATTTGCACACACACACACCCCCCATGTTCATTGCAGCATTATTTGTAATAGCTAAAACAGAGAAACAACCTGTCAATCAACAGGGTGTTGATTACCATTGGAAGTAAAAGCTAGTAACTTGGAGGGTACACAATGGTAACCTCTGGGGCACTACAAATGTTCTATTTCTTGATTTAGATTGTAGTTACACAGATCTATTCCCTTTAAGAAAATTTGGTAGGCTTTTCACTTTTCATTTGTGCACTTTATTAAATAAATCTTTTTAATTCAATTTATTATGGTGACATTGATTAATAAATCTATATAGGTTCAGGTGCACAATTCTATGATACATCATCTGTATATAATATTGTGTGTTCACCACACCAAGTCTCCTTCCATCACCATTTATCCCCCCAACACTGTCTTCTACCTTCCCCCACCCCATTCCCCATTTCCCTCTGATAATCACCATACTGCTATCTACATCTGTTTTTTTCTCCTTAATCCCTTCACCTTTTGCTTCCAGCCTTGCAACACCCCTCCCCTCTGACAGCTGTAAGTTTGTTCTCTATCTATGAGCATACTGTAATTAAAGTATACTTTAAAATAAAAATAAAGTTAACAGAAGTTGTCTTTTCTGTATTTTCTACTGTGCACACACAGCATTTTATAATTTTAATTTTTATTTGTTGACTTGAGAGAAAGAAACATCAATTTGTTGATCCACTTACATATGCATACATTGGATATTTCTTGTATGTCTTGATTTGACCACTAGCAACTTCAACTGGTCTGCCCTACTGTGGAGCATCATCCAGCGAGAAATCTCTAGCAAGAAAGTTCACAAACCACTTTGACATGTTCGATCAGTCACGGCACCTTCTCCATACACTGCACAAATCCTTTTTTGCGTTCCAGGCGTGTGTTTACCTTTCTTGAAATAATAAAGCATAATATGCCAAAAATGTTGAGCTGTCACAATACAACCTAACAAAATTGTTTCACATGAAGTTAAAGACAACTAAGCACATTAGAGCCATCTTACAGAAAAAACCGAATCAACTTTTTGGCCAACCCAATATTATGCTTGGGAAAAGATTCAAGATGAATTGCGGAGGAGTAATAGAAAAGCTCAAATTTCAGCCTACTTAAGGAATGTTCTAACATTTAGGTTAATCCAAAATTGGATAGGATGCATCAAGAAAAATTAAAAAAAAATACAGCAGAAACTACATGCCCATCTGGCATCTGATTACATGACCCATAAGTCCTCTTCAGTTCTAATATTCTATATTCTGTAAAATGGTATCTTTATATCTTGCTGCACAGTGAATAATTCACAAGTACTTGAGTTCCTCTGAAAATCGTATCCATAAACAGTATTTTACTAAATAAAGATATTTTACCTCAGTAGCCCATTTTCATACCATAAACCAAATTTCAAAAGCTTTCTTTGAAACGTCATGAAGAAATCAGTAATTTGTATTTTCTAAGAACCTCTAGATGTTCAGAATATTGAGACAAAGGTAGTTATGTCCAGGAGAACAAAAACCACCCCTGGTTATCTACAGAGGCCCTTTGTACAGTCTTAGAGAAATCAGAACTGCATTTTCTAAACTACAAAGCACTGAAATCAAACTGAGCCCTTTTCCATGGTTAATATAAGGGAGTCCACCCAGTTAAAAGACTTTTAGTAATTCTATATAGAGTTGAGTTCATTCCATTTCTATTTACTGACCAAAATCTACCACTCTAGCATTTCAGCATTAATATTTCAATTACTCTTAGTATAGCCCACATTTATATAACATTTCTTATAATTTTAAAAGGACTTTCTTAAATAGTAATCTATTTGAGACATATAAATGACATGTAAGAATGGTGGTTAGAATAATTAATCCCATTCCACAGATGAGAAAATGGAAATACCAAATTAAATGATTGATCCAGTAGTATGGAATGAAACCAATACCACAATCTAATCTTTCCAAGTCACATTTTATTATTTATCTGGTATCCCATATGTTTACCAGTTCTAAAATAAAACTGATGAAAATTCAAGTAACAGTTAAGAAATAAAAGGAGCTTCTTTTCCACAAAGAAGATTGTGGCCATAAAGAACACATGCTCAGTTAAATGAAATCAAAACTATATAAGAAACTGAGATTTCCAGTTTAAAATGTTTACCCAACTGCTGTGAGAAAAATGCACACAGAAAAGCACATTTAATATTTCTAAAGGGCTAGATTAAAATTTCAGCTGTAAACTTCATTACTGTAATTAGATTTTAATGCATATTGATTAAACACCCATTCAAATACTGTGTTCACAATTATTCATGAGTTTTTTGTACATGTGTTGATTTTACCAAACTGTAAACAGTGGCCACTGACCAGAAATGTTCTCCTACAATGACCGAAGCCCATGCTTAGGTTGTAGACCTAAGGTCTGTTGTGCTCTGTTATGTTCTAATCACACCCAAAAATAAATATTCAGCTGCTTTTTTGAAAACTGCAATGGTCATCAATGACCCAAAAAGTCAGACTTAGCAGTAACATTAAAGACCTATGTTTGATTCAGTGACGGAAAAACAAAGTGCAATAGAAGAAAATCAAATCTTAATTAAACTCTTTCTTTAGAAAAACAACATAAGCCATCATCAAGGAATGCATCACAAGATGATTTACTTTATTTATAAAAGGCTGATTTAGGAGCTTTAAATGAGTGCTTTTGAATTAAATAGAAAATTTATGAAAATTAAAACTAAATGCTTGCTGGTTATCATTCTTTTCCTTTAAAAGCTAGTTAATCTTAAAACTGCCAATATGTATAACTTTACAAAAGGAAAAAAATAGTACTTTCAATTTCATGATAACAAATCAGTAAAATACTGCCTAAATATCTGAATAAAGCTATTCTGAAGTAATTACAGGTATGGCCTAGCATACAAAGTAACTCCTTAACATGCATCCTGTTCATATACTATTTAATAATGAGATCTACAGGCTCTATTTTCCTTCAAAAGATAAAGAAAAATAACATCCATTACTCATTCAGATGTTCATTTATTATTCAATATAATAAATGATATAATATTTAATATTCAATATAATAAATTATCAATATAATTTATTATTCAATTCACTATCATTTATTATTCTTAGCATTCATTGTGTTCATTTATTTTAAAATTTATACCCTCACACATATATAAATGAGAATTTTAAAATGTAATCTTATAGGAGTTACATTTAAGATATAAACTGCATTATGAAGCTATAAATAAACTAAAAATTGTTGAAAACTACCATACCTGGTCAAAAATTTGGATAGATAACATATTGAAAAAGTAACTTCTAGGATAAGCTGGATGAAGAAAAGAAATAAAAAGGAGCAATCAGGACAGTGAAAGAAGTCACAAAAAAACAGATCCTGGAGATGAAAGTATGTTACCTCCAGTAGGGCAGGTGTGAAATGGGCCTCAATAAAGGACCTTAGGCAAGAAAGACAACACACAGCAGAAATAGGTATATTCAAAAGGCTCCGAGGAAAGAAATTAGTACAAATCTTAGTCACAAGTCAGAAAATACGAGTGGCTTAGGAAAACAAGTGTTACATATGACCAAGCTGAGGCTAGATGACCTTTTGTCAGAGAATTTATAGAACATCTTACTGCACTGGGCCCAAAGGCTGAACTACCAGCTCCAAGAGCCTTGACATCCGTTATTTCTGTGGAACATTTTGTGAAAAGACAAATCCCAAATACTTATACTCCATTTAAATATTCATCATTTACTTAAAGAGAATGAAGTTCTTGAGGTATAACACAATGATAATCAACAGATCAGTAATCCATTTCTAGACCTTTAAAGTTCTTTTCCATCAGTTCTACTCTTGGACCCACCCTATTTCATCTGTCCCACCCTCCACCCCAGAACTACATCTAGGGCATTAGCTATGCTTATATAATAAGTTGTGCTAGACTTAAAAAAATTAACTGAAAAAAAATTACCATGAAACTAGTCTCATGAAGTTAGGCATGAACATTTTTTTCTAATGTAGTGTCATTGGAGATCCAAGAAACATGAAGTTTCACATATGGGTATTCACCTAACTGGGTAATAAACATCCAAAGCCTGTTTTCCAAACCACTAATCTATACCATGAATAAATTATATCGATCCACATGGCTGAGGTGGAGTCAGTTCTACTCATATTAATACCTAATCAAGGGTTCCAAGATGGCTGCAGAGTAGCTGGAAACTCCGCCTACTTGCTCCCAGCCCCAGACGGGTCTTGCAGCTAAACCACAGAGCAATTGACCCAAAATCCAGCTGAGTGTGAGTGAGAGCATGTGTGAGTGACCCTGTGCACATACAAGTGTTCCGGTGTGTGTGTGTGCGTGTGTGATTGCCTGTCCGCTTGCAAGGGCACTCAGGGACGGGTGGCCTGGGCTCTCCTGGCGGAGCCACTGCCACTGCTGCCACCACCACCCAGCCCAGCACTTCTGGCTGTGCACATTTGAAGGAGTCATTTCATTGAAATTGCAATAACCTCCTTGGGAAGAACCGCAGGACTGGCCACATACAGGGCCCAGACTTGTCTCTCTGCCCTCCACCCCGGGCAGGGCCGCATACCCCACTGCTGCTGGAAACCAGGCTGGGACTCACTACGGGAGTGGTGCGAGTACCCCATTACCATACCATGTTATAGTTTGGTTACTGGACTCTTCCCTTCCTTTCCCACCTCATATGGATGATATGAGACTTAAAAGAACATGATGCAGACAGGATATAATCTATTGATTTGGGAAAGAGGAGGAGAGGCATTGGTGTGAGAGAGAAGCATCAGTATGTGGTCTCCTGTAGCTGCCTCCACTGGAGGTCCAACCCACACCTAGAAGCCCTCCCAAGACAGAGGCAATTGTGGTAGGTATTGAGCCCTTTAATCAGCCAGATGGATAAAGTTTCCACCAACAAATGGGCCAATAAAAATCAGGCCCAAATACAAAAGGAGAATTCACATAACCCATGCAAGGGACATCCCTAGAGCATCCAGATCAGGAGATAAAGGAGTCTGCACCACTGGGTCCCACAGGACTCCTAACACATGAAGCTACTCCACAAGACAGAGAGTCAAAGCAAATCAATCAAATACATAGACACAAACACCAAGAGACAACTAAAATGGAAGACAAAGAAACAACCCCCAAATGAAAGAAAAGGAGGCATTTCTAGAAAAAGATATAAGTGAAATCAAAGCAAGCGATTTATCAGACATAAAGTTCCAAGTAATGGTTATAAGGATGCTCAAGGAACTTAGTGAACTAACTACAGGGAACTTAGTGTGACCTACATCAGCATGAAAAAGGACAGAGAAACCTTAAATAAGAACAAGTTGGAAATGAAGAATGCAATATCTGAAATGAAAAACACAGTAGAAGGAATTAAAAGCAGACTAGATGAATCAGTGAGCTGGAAGACAAGGTAGGAAAAAACAGCCATTCAGAGCAACAAAATTAAAAAAGACTCAAAAAGAACAAGGACAGTTTAAGGGAACTTTGGGACAACATGAAACGTAACAATATTTGCATCATAGGGATACCAGAAGAAGAAAAAGGAAAGGAGCAAGGGATAGAAAACCTGTTTGAAAAAAAAAAAAACAATAACAGAAAAATTTCCTAACTTGGTGAGGGAAAAAGTAATATAAGTCTAGGAAGCACAGAGGGTCACAATCACGATGAATACAAAGAGGCCCACTCCAAGACACATTACAATCAAAATGGCAAAATTAAAAACAAAGAGAATATTAAAGGCAGCAAGGGAGAAACAGCTAGTAACATAAAAGGGAGCTCCAATAAGGCTATTGCAACAGAAATATTACAAGCCAGAAGCACTGGCACAAAATATCCCAAGTAATGAAAAGCAAGGACTGCAACCAAGAATACTCTATCAGCAAGGCTCTCATCTAAAATGGAAAGTAAAATAAAGAGATTCTCAGACAAAAGAAGGCTAAAAGTGTACGTCTACACCAAACAGCACTGCAAGAGATGCTAAAGGGACTGCTTGAAGGAGAAGAAGAAAGAGAGAGAGAGAGGGAGAGAGAGGAACACAGGTACAAAGGAAAAAAATAGCAATAAATACCTATCAATAATAACCTCAAATGCAAATGGATTAAATGTTCCAAACAAAAGACATAGGGTTGCTGAATGGATAAGAAAACACAACCTGCAGATATGCTGTCTACAAGAGACCCATGTCAGACCAAAAGATATACACAGGCTGAAAGTGAAGGGATGGAAAAAAATACTGCATGCAAATGTACATGAAAAAAAGGCTGGGGTAGCAATACTTAACATAAGACAAAACAGACTTCAAAACAAAGGCCATAACAAGAGACAAAGAAGGTCATTACATAATACTTAAGGGAGCAGTCTAACAAGAGGATATGACTCTTATAAACATACATGCACCAAATATAGGTGCACCTAAATATATAAAGAAAATATTGGAGGACCTTAAGAAAGAGATAGACAGAAATACAGTTATTGTAGGGGATTTTAATACCCCACTGTCAACGATGGATAGATTTTCCAAACAAAAAAGCAACAAAAATATTACAGAATTGAATGATATGCTACATCAAATGTACTTCATTGATATTTACAGAACATTTCACCCCAAAGAAACAAAATGCACATTCTTCTCAAATGCACATGGATCATTCTCAAAAATAGATCACATGGTAGGACACAAACCAAGCCTTAACAAATTCAAGAAAACTGAAATCATATCAAGCATCTTCTCAAAACAGAGTGGCTTGAAAACTAGAAACCAATCTGAAGGAAAAAAACTGAAAAACATTCAAATACATGGAGGCTGAATAATGTTATTAAATAATAAATGGGTTAATAATGAATTCAAGGAAGAAATGAAGAAATCGAAAAGTATCTAGAAACACATGAAAATGAACACACAACAACCCCAAACCTATGGGATACAGCAAAGACAAGAGCAATACAGGCTTCCCTAAAGAAGATAAGAAAAGTCTCAAATAAACAACCTAACCCTACATTCAAAACAACTAGAGGAACAACAACAAACAAAGCCCAGAGCAAGCAGAAGAAAGGAAATAATCAAGCTCAGAGCAGATTTACATGACACAGAAACTTAAAAAAAAAAAAAATTCAAAGGATCAATGAATCCAGGAGCTGGTTCTTTGAAAAGTTAAACAAAATCGACAAACCATTAACCAGATTCATCAAGTAAAAGAGAGAGAGAGGACCCAAATAAATAAAATCAAAACATCTGATACTATAGAAATAAAAAAGGATTGTAAGAAATTACTACATGTCAAAAACAACTATATGCCAAAAAATTGGACAACATGGGCAAAATGGATAAATTTCTAGAAACAGGCAATCTTCCAAAACTGAATCAGGAAGAAACAAAAATCCTGAATAGACTGGTAACACTAGCAAAAGAGAAGCAGTAATCAAAAAACTCCAGGCACACAAAAGCCCTGAAACAGATGGATTCACAGGTGAATTTTACCAAACATTCAAAGAAGAATTAAGACCTATCCTCAAACTATTCCAGAAAATTCAAGAAGAGGGAAGACTCCCAAACTCTTTTTACAAGCCAGTATTGTCTTAATTCCAAAACAAGATAAAGACACAAGAAAGAAAATTACTGGCCAATATCTCTGATGAACATAGATGCTAAAATCCTCAACAACATACTAGCAAACCAGATCCAACAACACATTAAAAAGATAATATACTGTGATTAAGTGGGATTTATTCAGGAGATTCGAGGATGGTACAATGTTTGCAAGTCAATAAATGTGATACATCACATACACAAAATGAAACAAAAATTACATGATCATAGCAATAGAGCAGAAAAAGCATTTGATAAAATCCAGCACGTTTACAATAAAAACACTCAGCAAAGTGGGACTAGAGGGAGCACACCTCAACATAATAAAGGCTATACATGAGAAACCTACAGCAAACATTGTACTCAATGGGCAAAAATTAAAAGCATTTCCCTTAAGATCAGGAACAAGACAAGGGTGTCTGCTTTCATCACTCATTTCACACATATTTAACCTAGTACTGGAGGTCCTAGCCACAGCAATCAGAAGAAATAAAAGGCATCCAAATTGGAAAGGAGGAAGTAAAACTGTCATTATTTGCAAATGACATGATAGGGTACACAGAAAACCCTATAGACTCCAGCCAAAAACTATTTGACCTAGTAAGTGAATTCAGCAAAGTAGCAGGATACGAGTTATATTCAGAAGTCAATGGCATTTTTGTACACCAACAATGAACTACCAAAAAGAGAAACTAAGAAAAAAATCCCATTTACTATAGCAACAAAAAAAATAAAGTAGCTACAAATAAATTTAATCAAAAAGGTGAAGTACCAGTACTCAGAAAACAACAGAACACTGAAGAAGGAAACTGAGGAAGATACAAATAAATGGAAGCATATACCCTGTTCATGGATTGGAAGAATGAAAATGCCCACTAAAATGCCCATACTACTCAAAGCAATCTATAGATTCAATGCATTTCCTATTCAAATACCAATGGCATATTTCACAGATCTAGAACAAATACTTCAAAAATTTACGTGGAACCCAAAAAACCCTGAATAGGCACAGCAATCTTCAGAAAAAAGAACAAAGTAGGAGGGATCACAGTACCTGATATCAAACTATACTACAAGGCCACTGTAATCAATACAGCCTGGCACTGGCATAACAAGACACATAAATCAATGGAACAGAATAGAGAGCCCAGAAATAAACCTATGCCTCTGTGGTCAATTAATATTTGACAAAGGGGGCACAAGCACACAATGGAGTAAAATAGCCTCTTCAATAAATGGTGTTGGCAGAACAGGACTGGTATGTGGAAAAACATGAAACTAGATCACCAACTTACACCATACACCAGAATAAACTCAAAATAGATAAAAGATATAAGTATGAGGTGTGATACCAGATATGTCCTAGCAGAAAACATACACAGTAAAAATTTCAGATATCCCACATAGCAATATTTTTGCCAATACATCTCCTATGTCAAGGGAAATAAAGGACAAAATAAACGTATGGGACTACATCAAACTAAAAAGTTTCTGCACAGCTAAAAACCAACCATCATCAAAATGAAAAGGAAACCAACTGTATGGGAGAACATATTTGCCAATGATACATCAGACAAGGGTTTAATCTCCAAAATATGTAAACAATTCATACAACTCAACACCAGGAAACCAAACTACCCAATTAAAATATGGGCAAAGGACCTGAATAGACACTTCTCCGAAGAGGACAACAGATGGACAATAAATATATGAAAAGATGCTCAATATCACTAATCATCAGAGAAATGAAGATTAAAACCACAATGAGATAACACTTCACACCTTTCAGAATGGTTATCATCATAAATCAACAAAGTCATGAGTGCTGGTGAGGATGTGGAGAAAAGGGAACCCTAGTACACTGTCAGTGGGATTGCAGTCTGCTGTTGCCACTGTAGAAAACAGTATGGAATTTCCTCAAAAAATTAAAAATTTTTGACCCAGCGATTCCACTCCTGGGAATATACTGTAAGAATACCAAAACACCAAGTGAAAAGAACTTATGCATCCCAATTTTCACAGCAGCACTACATATAATAGCCAAGTGTTGGAAACAACCTAAATAACTATCAGTACATGAATGGTTTAAAAAACTGTGTTACGCCCGGATGATCCTCAGTGGTCTGGGGTGCAGGCTTCAAAAAAAAAAACAAAACTGTGTTACATTTACACAATGGAATACTACACAGCACAAAGAAAAAAGAAGGAATTCTTACCCTCTGAGATAGCATGGAAGGAACTGGAGACTATTATGCTAAGTGAAGTAAGCTTGTCAGCAAAAGACAAATACCATATGATCTCACTTATAAGAGGACACTAATGAACAGAATAAACTAACGAGCAAAACAGAACCAGAGACACAGAAACAGGGAACAGACTGACAGCTGCCAGAGGAAAGGGGGGACAAGGGGAATGGTGGAAAGAAGGGGAAGGGATGAGTCAAAGAACATGTATGAATGACCCATGGACATAGACAATGGTGTGGGGATGAACTATGGGAGCAGGGGTGGGGCTGAACGGAGGAGGGCAAAGGGGTAAAAACTGGGACAACTGTAATAGAATAAACAAGAATAAAAAATAAATCTGAAAAAAAAAATACCTAACTGAGATCTCCTATGTACATGTACTAAATAAAGAAGAGACCATAGCCCTGGTTAATGTGGCTCAGTGGACTGAGTGCGGCCTGTGAATGGAAAGGTTGTCAGTTCAATTCCCCATCAGGGCACATGCCTGGGATGCAAGCCAGGTCCCAGTTGGAGGCGTGTGAGAAGCAATCAATTGATAGAGCTCTCCCTCTCTTTCTCCCTCCCTTCCCCTCTCTCTAGAAATGAATAAATAAAATCTTAAAATAAAAAAAAAAGAGGAGGAGATTGTGAAGCTAAAGATAAATATGAATTATCATATAACAGAGATACTTAATATAACATTGAGATATAAGACATTATAATAATAAGTAACGATAAGATGTGACACCATCTTATGACAACAATAAGATGTCATATTATCTTACCTCCATAAAATAAATTTAAATTTTAAGACTAGCTTAAATAAAATAGAAATTCAGATATGCTAATTTTCAGTTTCAGAAAACCTACAAACATTTTCCTCCTTGGCTTCTCTCCCAATTTTCCTATGACTTAACTGTGTTGGGAACCACCCTGCCTAGTTTTAGAGGATGGAACCCCCCAAGGTTGAGTAAAAAGACCTTGGGACCATAAGCCACTAGGGAGACAAAACTTATCCTCCCGGCAGAGGTGCAGCTTCGGTCCTTTACTTCACCCTGCTTGGCCCCGGTGGATGGCTGGATAGTCAATGACAGGTAAGATTCCTCAAGGGAGGGACAACCTAAGACAAGGAGTCTTAAAGGGACCATCAGGGAACGATTTAGGGGATTATAGAAAAGGGGTGATGAACCCTCACCCCTGGGCTTTCTCATAGCCTGAGTTCTCATTCTATCTGTAAAGTCTCCTGATCTCTTGGCTGCCTTACTTCCTCCTGACTTAAGCCTAAAACAATGCTGGTGTGGGCCATGTGCTGGAACGGGTGGTTCCCAGGGCCATCAGGCCTAAAAAAGAATGCATAAAATCACATCAAACCTGCTTTGCCAAGAATGCCCTCAATTTAAATGTTAAGGGTCCAAGCATAAAATGAATTTGTTTTTCCAAAGTTTTATGGCCCTTTGGCATCTATTTGACTCTGACTCAGAATAAGCCCTTATAGTTCTTTGAATGTTATCTATTCCTTGATCATTACTGCCTGACAATGATTGATGAGCTTTATATACACACCCTGTATTCCTATGCAAACTAAACCCAATAAAAGCCTATTGAGAAAGAGGCTCAAAGCCTTTCTCCTCTGAGAAACTGGTCAGCCTTTTCTCCCCAAACAGATCATGTCTTGGTAGACTTATTCTCATCCGAGGCAACCAAGGGAGCTCTGCGGGCAGAGCCCCCTCACATAACTGTTCTTCAACAAGGTCACATTTCTGCTCACAAAACCTCAGTTTCCTCAAGGACTCATCCTCAGCCTTTTCACTCTACAAATGCTCTGAGGCTTGATCTTCCATTCTTATGGCTCTCAACACCTCAAATTTCCTTTTTCAGTCTCAGATATCCTACAATTAATTAGACTTATTTACCTAGAAGCACCATGAACACCTCAATTTTAACAAATTCAAAATGGATCTCCCCCTAAAATGCCTCTGGCCTAACTCTTTGTTTTGTTTCCCTTAATAGATAGATGGCAATGTCATTAATTACCCAAACTAGGAAAACTAAATTGATCTTAACTCCAGTCTTTCCTCATCTCCCCCAAAGTATGTCAGTTCTTACCAAAGCAGTGTCTCTGAATCCCCTCTCTTACTGCCCTTACCTCCATCTTCATTAAGGCAGTAATTCAGGCCCTAACTGGCTCTCCCCTGAAACACCACAACTTTCTTCTGAGTATTATCCAGCTTTCAATGTCCCCCCAAGGAGGCATTCTTGATCTGTTTTTTAGACTGCCACAAGAATAATCATGCCAAAACACATCTGATTATTTCACTTCTTAAGAAACTCCAACTGTATCCCACTGAACTTACACATCTTCACACACTAGCCAGGACCCTTCTAACCAGATCCCAGCCCGCCTCCCAAGCTTCAACTCTAGCTGCTCTCACTGGTAGACCGTAAACCAGTAAGAGCTACATAAAGCTCATTTCTATACTTTTGCTTAAACCACCACCGCCCTGAGCTCCAAGCGGAGCTGCTTTCTCTTTTGTAGTCCTACACCACCTCAGGTGGGTCTAGATCATTGTTATTACTGTCCATTGTTATGGTAAGAATCTAGTAGAACAGCATGGTTAAGTTTGTGGTTCTGGAGCAAAAATATCTGGGTTCAAATCCCAGTTAGGTAGCCATACCTGTTTATTCATCTATAAAGTAGAGATAATTTTATATATCAAGTTTTTATGAAAATGAATTATGAGAGAATGAAACTGCTAGCCAACTGCCTGGAACAAAAAAAAACAGCTCAATAAATGTTAGCTATTATAATTTCATGTCCCTTCCAAGACTATGAGCTATTTATTCAAGGGCCGGAACAAAATTTCATTCACTTCCCCCCCACACACACTTAATACCAGGCTTCAACTGAATTGGCAATTTTGAGGCATTTAACACCCACACCATGGCCACTCTGATACCTAATAAAATGCTTCTCCTTAACTATCTGGAAGGTGAATAACTGTTACATTATAATGGAGATACACTTCAACCTAAAAGAAAACAGGGAGTAAAACTGAGCATATATATTTAAATGACATGATTTAAATATAAACTTATATAATAAATTTAAATATAAGCATAAAATAAAAATACTTAAAATAAATATTTAAATATAAATGTATATATAATTTCTATAAATAGAAATTTCTATAAATAGAAATTATATATTTCTATTTTCTAATTCTAATTTCTAATTTCTAAAACTTTCAGTTTTTTAATAATCTTACTAATGGAAGTACACAGATATCAAAATGGAATTCATAATGTATTTCCTATGAAGTTTAAAGTTAGGCAATCAGATAGGAGGTGATTTGGATAAATAGCATTTTAGGACGCTGAAAGTTTTCATAGTTCCAGTTTCCAAAATGTCTCAGAGTCAGGGCTGTCATTAAAGCTTAGATGGGCATTGAAAGCAAAAATGCTTTTCACTCTCTCTTTCCCTTTACCTATTTCCTTGTTGTAACATTAAGTCAATGCTTCCCTCACATCACACTGTAGTAAGGAGTAGACTTGAAAGATGAAAAAAATGGAAATAAAATATAAAGAGTAAATAACCAAAATAACAAAAAAGGCATAGAAAAATTTGTAAGTGAGACTCTAAATGCTAAACATTTCAATTTAAATTTTCCATTGATTTAAAGAGGGAAAGGAGGCATCTTAATAACTGCATCTTCATAAATCTCTACACTCAGCTATTTTCAAATACAGGAGGTAATATGAGTACAGGTTAATAGCATAGCCTTTAGGGTCAGATATTAAGCCCAAGTACAGCCTTTACTTGAACCCACAAGTTCTGCCACTTAACTAGCCATATAACTTTTCCAACCTTGGATTCATCATCCCCAAAATGAGGATAATAAGAATTAGATGAGATAATATATGTAGAAAGCACTTAGCTTATTGCATGACAAAGAACAAGCACTCAGTAAATCTTATATGTCATTACGATGATTTTCCTTAAATTTTACTTTTCATGAATTATGGTACGTGCATAGAATGGAATTCTATTGTAACCATTTGAAACATGAGACAGTTCTATACTTATTGATATGGAATGATTTCCAAGATCTACTAAATAAAAAATAAATGAAAGGAACAGTACAGTGTACAGTATGTTCCACTTCTACTTTTTATGCAGGTATTTATATACATTTATATTTGTACATACACAGAATGTCTCTGGAAGAACACATATGCAACCACTATTACACATTGCCTCTAGGGATGAAAACTAAGTGGCTAACTGGCAGAAGTGGAAGAGAGTCTTAGATCGACTATACTCCTTGCACCTTTTGAATTGTCATTTGCTTTTATTACTTATTCCAAATATTAAAGTTTATAGTATGATCCAACCCTTATGCTACCCAAATATTCCATTATAAAGTGGATTATACTAGACTTTGCAGAAACACCTAAGGTGACTTAACCATAGTTCTGTGCTCATTTCAAATCTATTGAGGATAACAGTCAAAGACTGATAGAGCTTTTGCTAAATTAGCCGGTAAGACTCAATTAAGATATACAATAGAGGGTTCTTGGACATGAGAAAAAACCTATGTATATGAATATAAAAGACAAGAATAACGTCGTTCACTCATTCATTCATTCAAAAAACACATCTGCCCACCAAACACTGTGCTAAGTGATGAGGAAACAATGACATCTGGTCCTTGCCTTGAGAAACCTGTAGTTTAGTGGGAATATACGAATAGAGCAGTAAAATTAGCACTCCTGTGGGCTTGGTTATTCAAGAATATGTGCATTCATTCATGAACACATAACAACTGAATGAATGAAGCAAGCCTGGTGAAAAAATATACCCACTGAAGCCTGTAGTGACTTGAAAATAATCTTATAATCAACCCTTCAATCTGCGAATTCTTGTGGGCATGCGTTCTCAGAATCCCAAGAACCAGAAGTCCCCCAGGGGCCCCAGGCGTGCTTTAGATCCAGTGCCTGTTCACCAGCCCAGACAGCTTGGAAAGGCGAAGGGTGGACGGGTTCCCGGTCCCAACCCCACACTAGCATCCCTTCTAGCCAGGCACTCCAACACCTGGGCTCACCACGTCTTAGCTAACAGTCCGGAGGGAACAAACTCTAGGGCGAGCTCTGACCTTCAAAATGACACTGGGCCAGCTCCCTTAGTGCTCAGGGCTCCTTCAAACACAGGCAGTAACAGAAGGGCAGGAGAAGTTGAAACTAACTCCTCTTGAGAGCCCCAAAACCATGAAACCAGGATGCAACTGGGGGGAGATCGAGAGGGGAGAGTGACTGACCTAATCACTTCCCCCGTCCTAAGCAGTCGACTCGGCCTATCCATTGGCACAGTCACTGACCTTTCCAAAAGGGGTTCCCAGGGCCGGTGGCCGGAGGGGTGAAAGCAGCTGCCCAGGCTCCGCACCCAACACATCTCCCTCTCAAACGGCTCTGCACTAATCGCAGGGTAACCAAAGGCGACCAGGAGGCCGCCATTTTGAGCTCCGTACAAGGGGAAGAAGAGGAAAACTTTTTTGAAACCCAGTAGAGAGACGGTGGCACAGACACATTCAACTGCGTTCGCAGAAAGCTCTTCCCAAGAGAATGAAAAACAGCAGCCCAGGAATGTGACCTCTTGTAACGAGGGGGCAGGCTGGATGCCTGTGCCCTTCCGCCCTTTCGAGCGCTGCCAGCTGGGACTACGACTCCCAGCATGCAGTGCGGCAACGCTGGGGGTGGGGTGGGGCGGGCAGCTCTAGCCTTGATGAATGGGGCAATTCTGCGACCAGCGCTAGAAGCAGAGGAACCCAAAACGTTTTCAAGGAATTAGAAATGGAGTAATGACGTATATCCACTCCTGAGTCGTTTCAGTTAGCCTACCTGGTCAAGATTACATAAACCTGGCCCTGGCTGGCGTATCTCAGTGGATTGAGCGTGGGCTGTGAACCAAAGCATCGCAGGTTCAATTCCCACTCAGGGCACATGCCTGGGTTGCAGGCCACAGCCCCCAGCAACCGCACTTTAATGTTTCTCTCTCTCTTTCTCCCTCCTTTCCCTCTCTGAAAATAAATAAATAAAGCTCTTAAAAAAATTACAAAACTTAAATAAAATGTAGGTGACTCAATGGGCCCTCATATTGTAAGGAGATATTGTTACCTGATCACACCTCCCTAAATAGTAGTCCCAATTTTTCTTTTGTCTCCTGCACCCAACTCATCTTTGGCAGAGTACCTGAACTGTGTTCCTACCACTTTTGTTTCCTGTATAAGAATAGCATATATCATTTTCAGTGTGTTATACGCTCACATGTTTTGAAAGAATTTACAAGTGATGTGGGAAAGCCAGTGGCCTGAGATAGACAGTGAGTGGAGGGAGTGGGCACGGGTTAGTGTATCCAAAGAGGACTTTCTACATGATCTGCCTTAATCGTATCAAACTAAAAATGTTTGAGGCACTATGATGAATGTATTGGGAATAAAAATTAATGTCCAGAAGAGGCTGGCAATCCAGTAGGAGGGGTGAAGAAAGAGACAAAACGTTCTACCAAGTGTTATGGAATCAATGAAAGAGGACTTTGGGAAATCTAGAAGCTTTACTTTTAAGTGAAAATGAAGACATTTCAAGAACTCAGTGCGTAAGCTCAGGCAGGCAGGCAAGGAGTCTGGAGTAAAGGAGAAAACCAAGTTTCAGTTGTGTGGAAACCAAATGAAAAGACTTCAGTAGAAAGAGTTCTAGCAGGTTAGGCCATTGGTCCACAATAGAATAGTGATTCCAAAGAAAGAGGAAAAGCAGAGGACAGCATGGTATAATGATTTGGAGACCTCACTACTAACTGTCAAGTCATTTATGGAAAAATTATTTTAATTGTATCTTTCAAAATAACTTCATTTACACTTATTAGATATTTTCTATCCTTAATTCTCTTGTTTGATATGATAAGCTATTCCTCCATGCTGTGGTGAATTAGGGATTTTTTTAAATTTATTTCATTTACTGTTACTTATTTTTGGTGAGATACTTAGAGAAACACCGTTTGAAAAATCAGACTGTTTCTTTCTTGACTTACATATTCATCATACTCAAAAGAATTTCTAGGTACATTTTTTTTTTTGCTCTGGGAAAATAATTCCTTACCTTGTTCAATAAAAATACTTTTTATCAGAGATTTCAATACCTTCCTAATTATGGGAGGGCATAAGTATTCATGGATAGTTTAATGCCAAGTTGGCAGGAAGATCTAAAGAAAATTTTCACATGCTGTGCAAGTGGACAGAAATGTGGCAAATGAACTTTATTGTGTACAAGTATAATGTAACATATACAGAAATAACTTAGGTTACATGTGAATGAGAATTCTCTTATTCTCTTGATAAAAGAATTAATTGTGACCAGAACACTAATTAAGTAGGCATTGCAAACTATTTATTAAAACATTAAGTCTGTGCTCCTGGTGTTCCTGCAATTGCTAAAACAAATTAAAATAAACTCCTAAAAGAAAATTTTAACATCATAAGAATAGAAATCAGAAAATCAGAAAGCATTATCTTGTCTTTATTTAAAGATCTCCATAAAGTGCCAAGTTCTGTCATCTAATCTCAAAGACAAAACCAGGTTGAGAGTATACAGAGAAAGAAATAAAACAAATAATAAAGGAAGTGGGAAAAGAGAGGAGTCAGAAGATATATTTGGGTTCTGCTTTTGTCACTAACACAACCTCTTATTTTCTGTTTTCCTCTGAGAATCTACTTGGTTCATTTCCTCATGTCCTTACTTTGTTATGATACCTTCTCAGTTAAGGCCTTCTCAAACTACCTGCAGAAATTCTCAATCACACCCGGCACTCCTTTTCCTCCTTCCCAGCTCTATTTTGTCCGCAACACTTACTATCATCTGGCATAATAGACACTTTATCAATTTATTAACATATTTGTTCTTATTGCTCTTTCTGTGTTTTAAGCACATGTGGACAGGGATTTATATCTGTTCCGTTCACTGCTGTATCCCCAGAGCCTAGAATAATGCCCAGGTTCAAAGACACTCAATAAATACTTGTTAGATGATTAAATGAGCAATCTTAGGAAAAATACAAAGTTGATTATTGTTGTAGTTTTTCTGCAAAAAAAAGCAGAATACCTGCTTCATGAAATCAGTGATACTGCCAATATTTTGAGCCCATTTTAAAGATGATTAAAAATATGCTATCTTAGTATCACAGAAGTAACTGGAACACAACCAAACAGCCCTTGTTTACCAATTACTTACTTATTCATTTATTTGCATTACACAGGTTTAATTGCATTTCTTCTGACTTAACAAATAAACACTTTAGAGCTATAAGAAATATGGTTCACTTGAAGACACGTAAGGAATAATATGTCAAATATCTAGCTTCTAATTCCAACATTTGTATTTAAACATCCCAAACCAACAATATAATTTAGACTAATTTCTACAAGTTGAATAAATATGTTTAAGTACCTTATGAACTGTGAAAAATATAACTTCAAAATAAGATATACCTACCTCAATAATATATATTTGTATGAAGTATAGAGAGATTTTGTTGCAGTCTATTCCTTCTAAAAGTAAGAATTATATACTTGCTAATCTTGTAACAAATGTTACCATTTTTTTTTACTTTACTGAAACATTGTCTGACTTGGAACTCAAGACTGTCCAAAGACAATATTTGAAGTCAAGTTCAATGCTCAAATCTTTATTTATTGCATATTTTCACAACAGATTAAAAATAACTTGTTTTTGTTTTCCAATTTTGAATATCCTTTTCTAAAAAATTTTTTTAACCCAATGACAATATGTATGTATTTACCTACATATTTCCTCCTTGAATGTTTCTTACCCAAATGTTAAAGGGGGAGGGGAGGTTTTTCTTACATAATTTCTCCACATTTCCTTTCTGCCATCTTTTTTTAAAAAACAGCAGCAACCCCCAACTAATTATAATCTACTCCAAATCCACGTGCAAATTTGTAACTTGGGAGCCATCTTCATTAATTTCTTTTCCTCATCACTCAGCTCCAGTCCTTCACCAGAGAGGATTAAATCTATCATCTTCTTTTCTTGTTTTTTTAAGATTTTATTTTTATTTATTTTTAGAGAGAGGGGAAAGAGGAGGGAGAAGGAGAGAGAGAGAAACATCAGTTGCCTCTTGTACACACCCCAACCAGGGACCAAATCTGCACCCCAGAAATGTGCCCTACCAGGAATCAAAACAGCAACTTTTTGCTTTGCGGGATGATGCCTAACCAACTGAGCCACACTAGTCAGGGCAAACCCATCATCTTAATATGGCTTAAATCCATCTACTATCACTGAATCCTGCTCCTTCTGTCTTTCCCAGGCTAATGCAGGCATCTCCTAACTGGCTCTGCCTCTTTCTCCTTGCCTCCATCCTGCTATAAGAATTGTTTCCAAAAATGTGAAACATTTTACTACATCCTGTCACAGATTCTAAACTCTGAATACCTCCCTACTATATACAGAATGAAATACAATCTCTTTGTTATGGACCTTTAGAAAATCAAGATCTGGCTCCTACCTACTTTACCACCTCATATCACTCAAGTCAGCAGTTCCCAACCTTTTGGGCACTGGGGACCCATTTCATGGAAGACAATTTATCCACAGACCCAAGGGGTGGGGGACAAGCTTTCAAGATGATCAAGCGCATTACATTTATTGTGTACTTTATATCTATTATTATTACATTGTTATGTATAGTGAAATAATTATACAATCACCATAATGCAGAATCAGTGGGAGACTTTAGTTTGTTTTCCTGCAACTAGACAGTCCCACCTGAGGGTGATGGGAGACAGTGACACCCAAAGAGTGTTGCTTGTGTCCAGTCTACTCCATAATCTCATTTTGGTGGCTGTCACTGCTGCAAACCCTGCTCCACAAAGATAGGATGTTGGAAATGAAAGCAGCCTTTTCAGTGCTTTTGTAGCCATCTCAGGATATTCCACCTTCACTTTAATGCAGAACGTATGGAGACTTAAGGTTGTCTCAAACCTACTTCTAAGGCCACCATCATTTGCAATCTCAAACAGCTGATCCTCTTCTGACACAAACAAAGTCAACTCACCTGGCTTATTCACAAATGGGTCACGGAACCATTCCTTCCCATTCCAGGGGTCTTTGTGGTTGGGAAGTAATGCTCAGATTCTTTGAAAGCTGAGACAGATGATCATGCACCAGGTGGGAGAAAGAAGGCCCTGGCTCAGTCTCTTTCAGAATCTCTGCTAATGTTTGAAACGTCAAAAATCCCACTGTTCACACGTCGCCTCCATAATTCCAGTTTGGCTTTGAATGCAGCCACTTTATTTGCTGACTTGAGCATAGTTGTTGTTCTCCCCTGAAGTGGCAGCTTGAATTCATTCAGCAGGTTGAATATGTCACACAAGTAAGAAGTTTTGTGATCCATTGTGTGTCACTGAAATGTCCTGCCAGTGGTGACTATTTTTCTAAAAGAAATCTTCGGAGCAGCCCTTGTAGTTCAAAAACCCTGGTGAGTGATCAAATAAATCTCACCTCTGTGTGTAAGAGAACACATGGGTGCTCTGCATCCCTTTCCTCACAGAGCTGCACAAATAATAGACATGAGTTAAGGGCATGGACTTTAATGTGGCTGATAATTTTAATCACATCCTGCAAAACTTTGACTTCAGTGGACTTTTGTGGTGGGGGGGGCAGAGGAGGTATTTGGTTTTTCTTTATTTTAATTTTTTATATATTTTATTGATTATGCTATTAGAGTTGTCCCAGTTTTTCCCCCTTTTGCCACCCTCCATCTGGTAGCCCCCTTCCCTCCAGCATTCCCCTGCTTAGTTCATGTCCATGGGTCATGCAAGTAAGTTCTTTGGCTACTCTATTTCCTATACTATTCTTAACAATTCCCTGTCTACACTGGACCTACCATTTATGCTTCTTATTCCCTGTACCTTTTCCTCCATTCTCCCCTTCCCCTCCCAGTTGATAGCCCTCCAAATGATCTCCATTTCTGGGATTCTATTCCTGTTCTGGTTGTTTGCTTAGTTTGTTTTGGTTTTTGTTTTATAGATTCAGTCGTTGATAGTTGTGAGTTTGTTGTTATTTTACTGATCCTAGTTTTGATCTTCTTCTTTTTCTTAAACAAGTTCCTTTAACATTTCATATAATAAGGGCTTGGCGATGATGAACTCCTTCAACTTGAACTTATCTGGGAAGCACTTTATCTGCCCTTCCATTCTGAACAATAGCTTTCCTGCATAGAGCCATCTTGTATGTAAGCACCTGCCTTTCTTGACTTCCAATACTTCTTTCCAGGCCCTTCTTGCCTGTAAGGTTTCTTTTGAGAAATCAACTGACAGTCTTATGGGAACTCCTTTGTAGGTAACTCTCTGCTTTTCTCTTGCTGCTTTTAAGATTCTCTCCCTATCTTTACCCTTTGGCATTTTAATTATGATGTGTCTTAGTGTGGTCCTCAACTTGGTTGGGATTGTCTGTGCTTCCTGAACTTGTATGTCTATTCACATCACCAAATTAGGGAATTTTTCTTTCACTAATTTTTCAAATAAGTTATCAATTTCTTTCTCTTCCTTTCCTCCTTCTGGAATCTCTATGATTCAGATGTTGGTACATTTAAAGTTCTCTCAGACTTTTCTAGGCCTCTCCTCATTTTTTTGAATTCTTGTTTCTTCTTTCTGTTCTGGTTGATTGTTTATTAATTCCTTTCATTCCAGATCACTGATTTGAATCTCAGCTTCCTTCCCTTCACTGTTGGCTCCCTGTATATTTTTCTTTATGTCACTTACTGTAAACTTCATTTCTTCCTTTATGTTGTTGCTGTACTCAATGAGCTTTTTGAGCATCCTGATAACCAGTGTTTTGAACTCTGTATCTGATAGGTTGGTTATCTCTATTCCATTTAGTTCTTTTTCTGGGGTTTTGTTTTGTTCTTTCACTTGAGCCATATTTCTTTGCCTCCTCAGTTTAGTGACCTCCCTATGTTTGTTTCTGTGTATTAGGTAGAGCTGCTTTCACTCCCTGTCTTAGTAGTATGGACTGTGTAGAAAAGGCCTCTGTAAATGTATGCAGCAGAGCTTCGGTAGTTTCCAAGGGCAGGGCAACCTGCTCCACCACTTTGTGGCTGTGTGTGGAGGGGTGGGGCTTGGCGAGGTGTCAGTGCCACTGCCTGACTTCTGGAGGCCTGCTGGCCACTAGCCCTACTTCCAGTTACCTCATCCACCGCTGGTATGCAATTGACGCCTTTCCTGCTGTGGGGTTTGCGTACATTCAAAAACTGTACAGGCCCCTTAAGTGGCAAAAATCTGGCATTTTCTTCTGCTGCCCTAATCCTCACTTGTTTTCTACAACCAGAGGTAATGGAGGTTTATCTTCCTGATGCTGGAGGCTATGCAACCTGGCCTGGGCCTGGGATTGCTCCCTCCCAAGGTATCCCTCCTGATTTTTATCCACCACACATGAAAGTGGGACTTTCCATTCCACGACTGCCACCACCACCTCTCCACAATGGACTGTGTCCTCTCCTGGTTCCACGACTCTGACCCTCCTACCCATGAGGATAAATGTGGCATCTTTAAATCCTTGGTTGTTGGACTTCCACAAGGTTCAATTTTCTGACAGTTCTAAGTGTTATTTGTTTTTGAGATCTGGTTGTAATTCTTTCTATGGCTGCACGAGGAGGCAAAATGAGTCTACATATGCCTCCATCTTAACCAGAAGTCTCTCAGGTGCCATTTTTCATCTAGCTAGCATTTCTCTATGGATGACACAGCGCACAGACTCATATTAAGTGACCTCTTTCACCCAAGTAGTGAAACTAGAAAGCTGTCCAGTCACGGCAGCCACTCTGTCCGTGCATACACCAACACAAAATGACCAATTCAGTTTTCCTGACATGTAGTCACTCAAAGACTTGAATGGTTCTGCAGCAGTGGTGTTGATTGACAACAAAAGTGCCCATAACATATCCTCAAGCACATCCACCTGAAAAATATATTGCACAAAAACAAGTATTGTTGCCTTGTCAATAGTTGTAGACTCATCAACCTGGATTGTGTACCATGGTGACTCATTGATCCTCTCTTACATTTATGCCTCAATTTTCTCTGCTGTTTCAACAGATCATCTAGTTATGGTGCTAGCTGAGGAGGAACACCTGCCACCTGTTAAGCTGCAACCTCTCTGAAAAGTTCATGACAGCACCAAGATGGGGAGTAGGTAGGTACACTTTGCCTTTATGCACAACCCAAAGAAGAACAACAAATTTAAAAACAAAAAACAACCAGAACTTCCAGAAAATCAAACTGTATGGAAGTCCAATAACCAAGGAGTTAAAGAAACAGTCATTCAGAATGGAAGGAGGGGTGGAAATGGGCAGCCAGAGTAGAGAGGATACGCAGCATGGTGGCAGCTAGAGGACTGGGTGGGTGAGGCGGTAGCTGGTGGTCCCACATTTGCATGCAGATAAACCACATTTGCATGAGGAACAACTGGGGATGATTCAGACTGCACAACCTAGGGTTCCAGTGCAGGGAAATAAATCCTCAAAACATCTGGCTGTTAAAACCTGTGGGGTTGCAGTGGCAGGAAACACTCTCAGCCTCACAGGAGAGTTCCTTGGAGAGACCCACAGGGTCCTAGAATGTACATAAACTCACCCACCCAGGAATCAGCACCACAATGGCCCAAGTTGCTTGTGGATAGTGGGGAAAGTGACTGAAAGCTTGCCAAGAGCCAAGCAAGTGTGATTTTTCCTTCTCAGACCCTTCCCCCATATTCAGCCCCACAATACAGACCAGTGGGTTGCCCCATCCTAGTGAATACCTAAGGCTCCAACCCTCACAACATAGCAGGTGCACTGAGACAAAGAAATATGGCCCAAATGAAAGAACAGATCAAAGCTCCAAACATGGAACTAAGTGGCAAAGAGATAGCCAACCTATCAGATGCAGAGTTCAAAACACTGGTAATCAGGATGCTCACAGAAATGGTTGAGTATGGTCACAAAATAGAGGAAGAAGTGAAGGCTATGCAAAGTGAAATGAAGAAAATATACAGGGAACCAACAGTGAAAGGAAGGAAACTGGAACTCAAATCAATGATCTGTAGAAGAAGGAAGAAATAAACATTCAATCAGAACAGAATGAAGAAACAAGAATTCAAAAAAATGAGGAGAGGCTTAGGAACCTCCGGGACAAGTTTAAGCATTCCAACATCTGAATCACAGGGGTGCCAGAAGGAGAATAGGAAGAGCAAGAAATGGAAAACTTATTTAAAAAAATAATGAAAGAGAACTTCCCCAATCTGGCAAATAAAATAGACTTCCAGGAAGTCCAGGAAGATCAGAGAGGCCCAAAAAAGCTGGACCCAAAGAAGCACATGCCAAGGTACATTATAATTACATTAGCCAAGATTAAAAATAAGGAGAGAATCTTAAAAGCAGCAAGAAAAAAACATAGAGTTACCTACAAAAGGAGTTCCCATAAGGCTATGAACTAATTTCTCAAAAGAAACCTTACAGGCAAGAACGGGCTGGAAAGAAGTATTCAAAGCTATGAAAGGCAAGGACCTACATCCAAGATTGCTCTATCCAGCAAAGCTTTCATTTAGAATGGAAGGGCAGATAAAGTGCTTCCCAGATAAGGTCAAGTTAAAGGAGTTCATCATTACCAAGCCCTTATTATGAAATCTTAAAGGGACTTATCTAAGAAAAAGAAGATAAAAAATATGAACAGTAAAATGACAACAAACTCACAACTATCAACAACTGAATCTAAAACAAAAAGAAAAACTAAGCAAACAACTAGAACAGGAATAGAATCACAGAAATGGAGATCAAATGGGGGTTATCAGGGGGAATGTAGAGAGGAAGAGTGGGGGGAAAGGTACAGGGAATAAGAAGCATAAGTTGTAAGTACAAAATAGGGGTAGTTTAAGAATAGTATAGGAAAAGGAGAAGCCAAGGAGCTTATATGTATGACCCATGGATATGAACTAAGATGGGAAATGCTGGTGGGAGTGGGGGCTGAAGGGTGGAGGGAAATAAAGCAGAGAAAAAAAAATGTGACAACTGCAATAGCATAATCAATAAAATATAATTTTAAAAAGTTTATGACAAATGTCCTTAGCATCAGGCAAGATCAGCTGCTCACCAATAGTAAAGGGCTTCTTAGCTTTAGCAATGCAGTTAGCCACAAAGAATGATGCTCAGTGCAGACACATTTAAGTGGTGGCCTTCAATAATTGCTTCTGTTCTTTGTGTTCATGTTCTTTTCTTTTGAAAAATTCCAAAAGGCTTATCTTTTAATGCAGGATGTTTGGTCTCCTCATGACCAAGAGTCACCAAGACCAAAAACAAAGCAGTTTTGAAGGTTTCATGGTGTAAGAGGGTGCAGCCAGGTGGCCCCCCCAAAGAGGGATTTGTAACGAGGTCCAGAACTCAGAGTGTCCAGGGAATATTAAAAACATAGGATGTCCTCACCCCCACAAGTCTGAACTGGAGGATGGGACATATGGAGCAGGGCCATTGAGATTTGTTTTGCATAGCAACGGTGTTGCCAATAACCTCTAGAATGGTCATTTAACATATCTATAACCTTTAACTGGTTACAAAAGATATGTTAAATAGCTGTGGCTGTGCTTTGAGCCAGGGGGATGGGAGTGACTTCCACCCAGGATGTAACTGGGAGGCAACTTCCCCTGGTTACAGAGCCTACATAAGAGCTTGGAGATGACTGTCTTCACGTCACAGAGCCACACCTGCCGGACTTAACTATGGCAGCCCAGAGAATCTGGAAAAATTCTGGAGTGCTGGCAGGTGTAGCCAATCATGGGGGGACTCAGAAATAGGGCTGCAGAGAAAGATCGGCGCTGGGATTTAAACCCAGGTGTGGCATCCATGACAAGATGAACCACGTGGATTTGGATTTCTCTTTGCCATGCAGCATAGGAAGCCAGAAAGCAAGATGTAGCAGCAATGCAGAGCTCTCTCATAGCAGTTTGGAAGAATGCAGGAGAGACACTGCAGGAAGGAAAGGGGTGAAAGGACTCTTGCTGGTGGGCCATGAGTAGGTTCCATGTGGTTTTGGATTAGGAACTGGAGATCCCAGTGGCACAGCTGATGATGCTGGGAACTGAGGGAGGCCTACTAGCTGAGCACAGATTACTAGGAAGGACTCAGGGGCTCCTGAGCCACGTACTTCTATTTTTTTTCCTGAGATATGGTACCCCTGACTGGGCAAAGGGGGAAAGGAATGATTGTGTGTGTTTGTGGGTGTTATGAGGGACTTTAGGATTTTTTTTTTAAAGATTTTTTTAAAAGATTTTATTTATTTATTTTTAGAGAGGGAAGGGAGGGAGAAAGAGAGAGAGAGAGAAACATCAATATGCAGTTGCTGGGGGCTGTGGCCTGCAACCCAGGCATGTGCCCTGACTGGGAATCGAACCTGTGATGCTTTGATTCACAGCCCGAGCTCAATCCACTGAGCTACGCCAGCCAGGGTGGACTTTAGGATTTTAATGAAGACATTAAGTCATTACTCTTAATTCTGTATAACTTTTGAGTAAATAATTCCTTTCCTTTTCATTAGTCTCTGACATTCCCCTCTTGCCCAAAGTAACATAACTACTACCCCTTCTTGAAGAGCTATAATTCCCTGGCAGTGGGCAAGGCAAACCTAGTACGGGGGGACCTCAGGAGAAGGGAGGGGTCCATTTGGTAATGTTGTGCAACCCCTTCTCCAATCAAGGAAAATCATGGGAGACCACATGTACAGTAACTTTAAAGTAATACAATTACTTGTACATGCACAATAAAAGCCCTCCAAAACTAGCCAGGAAGGATCCCCCGCCCTATAAGAATAGAATGGACCTACAGCCCATGAGGTCAATCTCTGCTTGGAGTTGGCCAGCTCCCATGTTCTCTGCTATTAACTCTTTGTGTTCGGTTCCATTCTTTGTCCCTATCACCAAGAACCTGGTTGCCTGTGCCCACCTGCAACAATGGCTTTTTTGGATAGCCAGTTGTCGTATATTACACAAAGCAGGTTTGGAGAATATGAATCACCTAATGCAATGAACCTATAGTTTAAGTAGGACTCTTGGTATTTTCTTTTAAATGCATCTTTCTTTTTCTTGGCAGTCTTATAGTCTTCTGCTGTCTCATTATTGGGCCTTTCCCCCTTTTCAAAGAAGCTCTCCAGTGATGTTTGTTTCTTATTTATTTTGTCTAGGCTTAGAATGTGGACTTACCAGAAATGTAACAGAGACAAGTACGCAATGTGAGAAAGAGGCACAGAATAACCCAAAAAATTATTTTTAGATCTTCAAGAGACCTGAAAGATCTTCTGATTTTAACCCAGCCATTCTACATGTTAAGACTCAAAGATTATGAGAGATAAAGTAAGTAACTTGCCCAAAGTAACATAACTACTACCCCTTCTTGAAGTTAACTGAACAGTAATAGGGACTGGAAGCTTCTCTGTTCAATGAGATAGTTCTTTAATGACCCTTAAAATGGATGTCTGTCTAGACAAAAAGTAAACCATGCCACATAGAATTTTGATTGCCACTAAATGATGGTCATAACTAATCTAGTTTTTTTGGTTAGTAAGTTGGATTTGAAGCAGTGCATTTAGGCAATCAAATAGACTGAATGTTTTTCAGTTCTTTAGACTTCTTATTCTAAGGAATCAAAGTTGGCCTGAAATGCTGCCAATCTTCAAAACTCAAAAATGAAATGATAAAACTACATGAGCTCATTTGTTTATAAGTATTAGTCCTTGTACCAGGGCACCCCACTCAGTATTAGCCATGATTTGGCTTGGACCTCAATGGAATAAACTGAGTGTGTGTTCTGTTGTTTTCAAGTGGACATCTTTGGGAATTACTTGAGTACATTTTAAATCAAGGTGAGTTGTATTTGCCCAAGCTGACTAGTAACAAAGTTCTCAGTCTAGACTCTCTAGATGATAAAACCTGAATACCTTCTAGTCATGGGGCATATCTACTTCAAGAAGGATTTATTATAAAGTTGAGTGTCTTCTGTGAAAACCAAGACTGGGGAAAACTAAGGGACCAGATGAGTACAGTGTCGAGACCTCTCATGTCTATACACACCAAATGTAAGGGGCCAATTTTCCCAGCATGTATCTCACTTAGGCCCAGAAATCCTCATCAACTTCAAAGGGAGAGATGTGCATCCACAGACCCGAGTTTGCAGTACCCAGGGCTTACTCAGCAGGAATACACACTATAATTTATGGAACCAGGCTTCATAGATTTGGTCCAAATCAACTCAGCTGGATTTTGAAGCTTCAGTTCTTAAAAATAATCAACTGTCCCTTAAAATATCAAATCTTCTTGGCTTTATTACACACATTAATTCTGTTCATTACCTATGATAAGCCTATGATAAACCATTACCTATGGTTTATTTAGTTTTATAGATTGATATGCAAGACATGTAATATAGAGCTGTATGCTAGACTACTATGTATCTTTATAGTATCAAATTACCAAAACTTATTCTGAAGGTAATTTTATGCATAGCAAAGAGAAAAGCACTAGATATAATTTCCTATTTTGCTGTTGAACAATTTTCTTAAAAATGTAATTCTGTTTACAAGTACTGTTTTTCAGGTTTAATTTGACACTTTACTATTAAGTAAATTATCTTTTAATGTAATTACTTTTATGTAATAATTATGATCTTGAAAATCTGCAAAGTGATTAAAGGGCATTTTCTAAGAAATAGATTTCTGGATTTAAATTAAGCAATTTTTCTGCTTATAGTTTTGGTGTTATATAATTTATTATTATTATCATTATTATTATTATTACTACTATTAAATACTTATGAATTGGCAGGTATAAAGGCACACCTTTACAAATAAATGAGATAAGGTCAAAAATGTTTTTAATCACAGATTTCAAAAGTTGACATAAGTACATCCCTGTTATCTTTTTTTAAAGCATTTATTAGTTTTAACTCACTCTAGCATGTTATATACATCAGCACCTGTGCCCATTTAGCAAAGAACTTCAGTACAAATCACTGTGAGCTGAATAGACATCTCTAAGAAGCATTACAATTGTTGCAATATTTTTAGAAACTGAAACAAGGAAATAAACAACTTCAGTAAAAGTGATTTAAATAACAAATAACATCTTTATAAACAGCTTATCTCCTTGAGAACAAAGAATAAACAAGGAGACAAGAGTTTTTTTTCCTTCCACTATTAAAGCAGATCACAATATGAATGGGTGAAATGTCATGAATAATTGGAGAAAATCACAGAGTAATCTTCGACAAAAACATCTGATTTATTTAAATTGTCATTGTTTGTCTTATTAGAACCTTTATTTAACCTTGTTATCCACAATGCAGTATTCAAGCTAGTTTATCAAAAATGTACTTTGGAACTAACCATATTTTGAAAAATTTGACTTTCTCAAATGCAAGCTATGGTAATATAAATCTCCAGTGGCAGCTGTTTTACATGAGGCCTAAACTAATTGACATTGCTGGAGTGTCCAACCTTTTGGCGTCTCTGGGCCACATATTAAATACATTGCAACACGTAATCACAAAAAAATCTCCTAATGTTTTAAGTAAATTTACGATTTTGTGTTGGGCTACATTCTTAGCCACCTTGGGCTGCAGGCTGGACACCCTGTGTGAGTTTTAGACTAAAAATGCCTGTGAAATCCAATGTTTTGAATATAGAACAATAGTAAATAAATCTTCAAAACATTCCGTCAATAGGTAAGTTCAGGTTTCTTGTCAAGAGGACCACAGGCTCCCCCTATCACAGTCATCTAGACAGAACATTTGTTCAATGTCCTCTGCTCACAAACCTAGCCGACACCACCAGGCACTCCTTATCATAGCATTCAAGGCCTCATCTTGTGATTTTTCATCCATCTTCTTTCTCTTTTTTTCTAAATAAGATTATTTCCCTATTAATTCCTATGCAGATTCTAGGTATGTCAGGGCTTACCACTGTGTCTGACCCTGTCCTAAATGCTTTAAAAATATTAAGTCTTTCAAGGCTTATAACAATGCTATGGGGTAGGTAGTGTTGTCCATACTTCATACCTAAAGAAATGAAGGCACAGATAGGTAAAGTAATTTTTCTAGGGTTATAGGGTTATGTAGACACTAAGGAATCTACCCATCTCCTCTACCAAGCCCTGATTAAATAGAATTGATTTGCTCATAGTATTGTCTTCAACTTAGGTGTATTTGTACAACTATAAAATTCTAGTCAAGCAAAATTTAACATAAATATAAAACATCTCTGAATGGCAATAATAAATCATGCTAGTATTGTGGATAATGGATAAGAGAGATCAGAGAAAATAGGCAACATGGAGACCTCTGCAGTCTAGCATTACCTGAAACTAAGATATGGCAGGGGAATGAAGGACAGATGAGAAAAAAAGAAAAAAAGATGACTCACTGTAGGTGAATACTAAGCCCAAGTGATCTGAAAAATAATGATAACAATTATACCAAAAATGATGTAAATATTGGGAATAACTTGGGGGTAAAGGGCATGAGACTGATTTGAGACATGTGGGTCTGAGTTAGTCAATGGGACAACAAACAGAAATAGCGTATATGTGCCTGTGTGAGTGTGTGGTGTGATGGGTGGCAAACATTGTGGTGATATGCTTATACTCAAGGTTGAAGTTAAGAATAGATTTGGGAGCATTAAAAGCTGAGTGGATCCAACCTTAGACTATCAGGCCTGTCAGTCTCTCTACCAAACCAAACACATGGGTTCTGGACAAATACACCTCCTATGAGGATGTGTTCCCAAATAAACAGTTAGAAGAGCCTAATTCCCTTGTAAATACTACTGCGAACCAAACCTGATATACCTAGGAGTATATACCTCTGTGGTTAAGGCCTTTCACTAGAACATTAACACCAATCCACACAGACCTGTCAGGGCCCTCATCTCCCAATAAATGTCATGGTGTGCTTTGCACGCCAACATCCTCCTCTGACCCGGTGTCTCACACACTTCCAGGCTGAGCAGTCCTCAGTTGTTTAGTGCAGTGTTTCTTCAGGTGACACCAGAGAAATGGGGGGACCTATTTCTCAAGTCCATTTACTTCTTTGTATTCCCACTGCTATTACCTTAGTTCTGCCAGAGTGATCTTCTAAACTAAAAATCAGATTAAGTCACTCCCATTCAGGGGTTTCCTTTAGAATGTCTTTAGATAATGTCCAGAACCATAAGTACGGACTGTGATGCCCTTCGTGGCCTTGTCCCTCTGGCATTTGTCCTTGGCATATTTTTCTTTCATTCCAGTAGCATTGAACTAAGTACAGCTCTTTCCTCTGAGCCTCTGCAAGTGCTTATCTCTATCTCCAAAACATACTTCCCACACACAGGCACACCCAAACCACAAGCACTTTGCCCGTCAGATATCAACTCCATGTCTCAGTTTTGTTGTCACTTCCTTCTGGAATTTGTCCCCTGTTATCCCTACGACTGGGCTGTGACCCCATCACACTCTACAGTCATGTCCCTATGATCAGACTGAAAGGTTCTGACAGCAAAAATGGAATCTTGTTTACCACTGTCCCTCTTCTCTGGTTCCCTCCTGCCCTAGCACCAATCTGGCATTCCTGAGATTCTCTAGATCCTTGCTATTCAGTGTGTTCTGGGGACCAGTAGCACTGGAATTAACTGGAAATGCAAAATCTCAGTCCTTATCCTAAAGCTCCTGGATCAGAATCTGCACTTTCAGGTCCTCAAGTGATTAATATGTATATTAATGTTTGAGAAACTCACTACTGTAGTTAACATTAGTGGTTCTTTACTCCGAAAGTTGGTAATCCATTTTTTTGAGAGCAAGAATGCAGTGTCTGGTTACAGTATTCCCCAAGCTGAGGACTTGTTTATTTTCACCCTGATCTAGGTTTACACTAACCTTGTCTGGCGTTACATGGTTGAAATCAATCACTCTGCCTGATCTCAGGGTTCTTCTATCTCCAAAGGTATTCTGTGCCTCCTTTTTTCAGAAGTCAAACACTTGACTGGGGACAGAAATTGCCCACTCATGGCTGCTTTTGAGTCTCTCAGACATTAGATCCAACGTCATCTATCAGAGGAGTCTCTCTTCTCCCAGGGATGGATCTGCCTTATATCCGTGATGTCTGAGCATTTCTCAACCTTTGACTGATGTACTCAGCATTTGGCTAGAAACAGCCCATGGAAAATGTAGCCTCAGAACAAACACAGTAATGAACTTCAGAGCACAGCAGGTGAGGCCATAGGTTGTATTTCCTGAAGCTGGAGATCTGAGAGGCACATTCTCATGGCTACCACAAAGAGAAAGATATAGGGGAAAAAGGAGTAATTGATGGAGAAGAACCTGAAAAAAGCAAGATAAGATGGCTCTGATTTTTATACAACCAGCTTGGCACTGCCTAATTTACCAATACCGAAGAGGCACCAAATCACAAAAAATATAACAAGGGCAGGATTTTGTGTATTTTGGAAAAGAAATTTTGTAAAGGATCTCAGGGTGGGAAAGACTGCTCCAAGGGCAATCATGCATGCCTAGAACCCAATCTGCTCACCAAGAGTGAGAGTCCAGTTACCAGCAGGCTTATTTTGCCGAATGGGGCAGGCTAGCAAGGACTGGCTAGCTCCTGGGAACACAGTCTCTTCTTTAAATAAAACTGTGAACAAATATACAAATAAATCAGTATGAAGATGTGTTCAGGGCAAAGTACAGGCCTCCGAGAGACTCCAAACTCGGACTGTCCAGGGAGCAACCATGTATTGACTTCTCCCTGACCGTGGAAGTAGAGGAGTTAACCTTTGAGAGGAGAAAGAACACTTGATATGCTACTAGAACAGATTGACATCATCTCCAAAACCTGATACTGGAATTTCATTTGGTTCAGTTCTGATAGTAACAGTTCTGAACTAACAGTTCAGTTCTGATACTAACTGCCTGGAGTTAGCACAGACCCCAAATTTAAGGACTCAGTCCCACAAGACTGTCCCTACTTAAGACACCAGCCACAAATGGGATGCCTAAGTCACCCACTTCTTTCCAGATAACTACAAATTAGAGGCTCAAACTCATGACCCCTTCCCCCTCAGCTTTGATAATTTGATACTGGTAAAACCCATACCAAAGGAAATTTTGCAATATTTCATAAATGCATATATCCTTTGGTCCAGTGATTCTATTTATAAAAATCTATCCTACAAATTTCATCCCACATGTTTGAGATGACATTGTATTCAAGGTTATTCTTGCAGCATTGTAATAGTGAAAGGCTGAAAGTGAAAGTATATCACCATATACATATTTCGTCAGTAGGGGACAAATTAAATTATGGTATATCATGCAATGAAGTACTTTGCTGCTATACAGATGTAGGTCTATCTTCTAGATATTATTAAGGGAAATAAAGTACAAAGGTGTATCCTATTAAGCCATTTCTGTGAATGTATGCATACACATACATTTTACATGCTAGAATTTTTCTGGACGAATCCAAAGATACACAAGAAATTAGTAACAGTGGCTGTCAATACAAAGGGGAAGTAGATGGCTAACGATAGGGATGGGAGGCAGATTTTTCCATGAATAATCTAAATGCATTTTGATTTTGGAATCATGTAAATGCTTTACTTAAAATTAACAAGCAAATCACAGTGTTTATAAATAATTTCCTCAATGCCAAATTCGAAAATTCCCACACCTCAAAAGCTGGAGTGACCTGGACTCGCCTCACACTCTGAGAAGTTCTGAGGGTGACACGTTGTAAGCCGTTGGTTCACTGGTGAGGAAGGAGATACTGAGCTTCAGGGTTTTTACTTTTCCTTGTGAAGCACGAAGTGAGGTGACTTGCTGAGAGTAAGGAAAAGGGGTACAAATACGAGAAGAGGAGAGGATAAAACAAGAGAGTGCTGAGGTATGCTGAAAGGTCAATTGAAGTTGGAAACCATAAATTTGCGAAGGTGCTAGTTGGTTAGGGATTTTCTTTGGGAATGCTCAAAAGCTAGGGAGGAAGGTTTAGTCAATAGGTCAGAGAGTGAGAATTGAAATGCTTTGAACTGGAAAGATGATAACAAAGGTGGCCATGTCTGGCCCTTGAGAAGTTTCCAAGTCTGCATTATGTTTGCCCCAATTCCAGAGTCTGACTCTTTGGAGGTCCAGCTATTTGGTTTAATCATTTTCCTTAGAGGTGATCAGGTCTGGGAGAGTGATGCATTAGTCAAACTCATAAGAGACTGGTTGGTAAAACAGAACCTCCATTGTACAAATTTAAAGTGAAAATATAAACCAACTGCTCCCACAAGACAGCATCTCCTTTTGCCTGTAAGAAAGTAGTTACAGGAAATGACCATTACTATCAGCTAACTGTTCAGTGATTGCGGAAAGAAGAGGAATCTCAAGCACCAAAGACATCAAGCTGTGATAACATAATCTAATCAAGGAACACAACTCTCAAGGTGCCCACAGTAATACAAACACACTGACAAATTACTTTTCTAGAATTTGTTGGTTAGGAGAACATAAAATTGGTTATATGTTTCTCGGTAACATCTTAACCCATCCTTACAATATGTTCATGTCTTCCGATCCCTCCCCCCACTGTGATTGCCACCCTTTCTAGAGTTACCAGTATTAACAGCCTGGTGTGTATTCTTTTACACAAAAATATGCACATATAAAAGTACATATATAAACCTACAGGGTTTTGTTTATTTACAGAATGGAATCATACTACACAGATTATTCTGTGACCCTCACTTACCAATACATCATGGGTATTCCTCTTATAATTCTAATAACTAAAAATAGTTCTAATATTCCAAGAAATAAAAACAGGACTATTCTATTTGCTCAAAGCATTATATAATTTGAATATACTGTGTATCAAGCATTTTCTTATTAATAGGACTTCAAGCTGTTTACAGTTTTTGCCACTACAAATGGAGCTGTAATAAATATACCTGTACTTACATGCATAAGTACTAAGGCCTCTTGCAGCAAAAGTTAGATTGGGGGATCAAAGTGTCCTGAATATTTTTAATTTTGCTAAATACAATCAAATTACTTTTCCCAAAGTTTATGACAATTCACACTCATGTCATCAAAGTAAGAGTGCCTGTTTCCCTACACTGTCCCTAACACTGCATGCTAATGTTCTTTATTTTTGCCAGTATGGTAGAAAATAGTATTTCATGTTTGCTTTAATGTATTTATTTGATTAGTGAGGTGGAACATTTTTATTCTTATTGTGCATTTGAATGTCTTTACTTAAGAAACAGCATGAAATAGTGTTTAAGTGTATAAATTCTGGAGCTAGTTTTGCCACTTTGTATCAAGTGAGCGTTAATTTATTTGGCCTCTGTGCCTCAGCTTACCCATTTGTGAAATAAGGACAATAATGGTATTCACTTATAAGATTGTTCTGGTTTGATATTTATTATGAAAAAAAAACATATAGAAGAGTACTTACATTCTTTGCCTGTTTGTCTACGGGGTTGTCTTTTTCTTATCAATTTATGGGAGTTCTTTTTATATTAGGAATGTTAGCTTTTTACTATTCTATTTGCTATATACACATATAGTTCCTTCTATTTTTATTATGCTTTTTACTATATAATTTTTATTGAAAAATTCATGTACTTAAATTACTTTTTCTTTATAGCTTCTTTCCCACATTACTTAGGAAGTACTTTCTTTTTTGAGGTTATACAACTTTCCTCCCAATTTTTTTTCTTAATATACTTATTTTTTTAATTTAAATCTGGAATTCTTTCATATATGATATAATGGAGGGCACCATCTCTGTGGTCCCCTCTATTCCTATGTTTGGTGATCTGCAACTTTTTTCTTTCATTTCCCATAGTCCCGGTAAGATAAAAAATACCTTATTGGACATCCAACTGTGTCAACACTGTCTCCCCAAGGAACTGAAATGCTTCTTGTTATATATCATGTTCTCTACTGAGATCTGTTTCTACGCTCTATTTTATATAGAGCCAAAACCACACTCTTGTTTATAGTGGTTTTATAGTAAATTTTAACATTTGGTAAAGCAAATCCCACTTTAATTTTTTTTTACTTTCATAATCTTCTTGGTTATTCTCCAACATGTGAATGTAAAAAAAAAAATCTTGTCCAGTACTACCTACCCACCCAAGGCAGAGGGGAGGGTAAACCAATCACATTGGGATTCTAATTATAATTGCCTCATTAATTTTAGACGAAGTGGCATTTTTCTGGTATTAATTCCTTCTATACAGGAACATGGACTCTTTTTTATACAGGTTTTGATTTATGGCCTTTAATAAAAATTTATAATTTTGTTCTTCTAGATCCTGTTCCTTCCCTCATAGGATTTTTTTTTAACTTTTAGTTAATGTTGTGAATAGGATATTTTTTTCCATCTCCATTCTAATACACATTTCCTAACAGAGAAAAGTTATAGATTAAATTCTTTACTGTTATTCAGCCACTACATTCTCTAGTTAATTCTAGTAGCTTATTCTTTTTGTGTTTTTCTAGGCATACCACCAAAAACATGAAGCTAAGTTTTTCCTGACGTTTATACTAGGAAGCTCTTCTTTAGGCTGCATGACTGTGCTATGCTGCTTGTTACGCTGCTCTCCTTTGTAGCTGTTCTCCCACAGCTCTCAGTTGTTGCTACTGCTTGTGGCTGCTCTAACGTGGCCTACAATGAACGAGGCAGAAGCTTTTTATGAAACTACGCCATGATTGTTTTGTTCAGATGTAGAGGATAACAACACAATACAGCGTGGTTCCCGTTCTCTTAAATTCAAAGTCATCTATACTCATTTCTTGAGCTCACTGCTTTAACCATACCAGTCAAGTTCTCATTCCGTCTCTTGCAACAGGAGACAGGCCCAGCAGGGAGTCCTGTCTGGGCACACTTATTCTGATATTACCCTTGTACTTTCAAAGAGGGATATACTCAGGGAGGACACCCCTGTCCACCCTGTCTAATGAGCTTGTCTCAGTCACCATCACACCATCCCATTTTATTCTCTTTATAACACCAATCATATTGGCAGGTAAGTTATTTAATTTATTTGTCTCCTCCAAGATATATTAGACTATAAATCCAATGAGACCAGAGAATTTCCACGTCTTACCCTTATCCCTCTAGATCTAGAATTGAAAATATCTAGTAGGCTTTCAATGTTTGTTGAATCAATGAATGTTGAGGGTTTTTTGGAAATAATCATATATTTAGGTAATTTGTGTATTTCAACTGTTCTCAGTGTTATTAGGAATGGTTGCTAGTGATCTGGACAACTTTCCACTTTAAGGAACAGATAGTTTAAAGTAAGATGGTTTCTGAAACAATATAAAAAAAATCAAAAAGAGTTAAGGGACTATATAACATTAAGAGAACTCACTCTCCAGGCAGAAACAGAACTTTATCCTTCTACCTCAATGCTCAAAACCTGCATTCACTTATAGATGAACTAATTATGTTATACTTTTGTCTACTTTTCATTTTTTATAAAGTTTTATCTGAGTTTCATTTCAAATGCTGTAGATACGCATGCCACTTTTCAATTTTTTTATCTTACCGGGACTATGGAAAATGAAAGAAAAAAAGTTGCCGACCACCCACCCAAACAGAGCGTTCAAGGCAGGTTTCATCCTACCTACGATCTGTCATCTTGCTTCAGAGGGCCCACCAGTCAAAAACGGTTTGATCTTAGTGCTGTGATTTCGCAATTCTTTTATCCCACTGTCCTATTTTACGCAATTTAATTTATTAAAGCAGACACGTGCCTTCAATTTATTAAAGCAGACACATGTCTGGTGCAACTCTCAAAGTTGGTGTCAAAATTATTGAGGCGTGTTTAATGGTTATCTCGAAAGGCACATTCAGTGCTTCAAGGTGAGACAGTGAATAGACTGGCATACAGTTAGCGGAGGCAGTTTGTTTCAATACCCCGCAAACCTCTCATATCTTGCCTTTTAAATTTTGTCCCCGCAGTTGCAAACAGCGCTAAACCAATTCCATCGTTCCTCCCAGTGCTCCAGGCCCAGGACGACATAGAAGGACTGGAAGCACCCGCCCCCGCACCCCTGGGTCCTGCTGCACCCTGTCCACATTCCCACGGTGACACGCTTGCCCGGTGCATTGTGGGCGCTGTGGTCTGGTCCGACCCTGCTCATGACTACAAGTCCCGTGACGCCCCTACTACTCCGCCTTGTCGGCCCTGCTCCTCGGAGGCCTCAGCAGGGCCTCCTGGACACCCGGCGAGGCATTCCCGCGAGTCAGCTGTCTCTTCCTCGGGTACACTGGGCGGAAGCCGGAGGGGCAGGGGGGAGGAGCTTGGTGCAAGCGTGGTGAACGCCTGCCCTGCGTGCTCGTTCACTTCGCCACCGCTGCGCGCGAGCCTGGTGTCCCCGCGGGCGGCCAGCAGCGGCGGCGGCGGCGGTGGTGGAACGCAGCGGGGCGAAGGGAGCCCACAGCGGCTGCTGCAACTGCGAAATGGCGGAGACAGTGGCGGACACCCGGCGACTAATCACCAAGCCGCAGAACCTGAACGACGCCTACGGGCCGCCCAGCAACTTCCTTGAGATCGATGTGAGCAATCCTCAGACAGTGGGGGTCGGCCGGGGCCGCTTCACCACCTATGAAATCAGAGTCAAGGTGAGGCCATCTTTCCCCCCTGTAACAGTGAGACCCTTCCGGCCGTCCTGGGTCGCCCTTAGCAGACCCAGAAGCGGATCCCCTCAGGCAGCTAAAGCAGCCCAGGCCGGGATCGGCTGGCTGACTCTGTAGGGCAGCCGTGTCCGCGGGCGGGCGGGGTCGTGGACCAGGGCTCCTTTTTGCGTAGGGCTTGGATGGGGGCTACAGACTGGGCTGAGCCCAGTGTTGGCACTTGGAGAAGGTGCTCGAAGAACAGGGCGTGGGTTGGACGCCGCTTGCCCTTCAACCAGCTGATCTGGTAATGACATTTGAGTTGGAAAGGGGTAGATCTTTCGAGAACGCAGAGCACAGCCCTTCAGGAAGGGAGGTAGATGTGACTGAGATAGGGGGTTTGCGCAAAGTTGGAGCCTTCCCAGTTTTCTTTTCCTGGACACTTCTCCCAGAGGTGGCCGGGCCACTCTAGTTGCTTCTGGCTCTTCCCAAGCCACCAGACTAAGCTTGTTTGTACATTTTTCTGAACAGAACCTGATAGAAGTTCACAAAAGCCTGACAAATTTGGTAGGGTTGAGCCAGCTGAGACACTGATTGGAAATGATTGACCTTAGCGTTCTGGGCCGCCGGCGTCTGAGGTGTAGTGAGTGTTGCCTACCTCACAATCCAAAACTACAGCGCTTTAACAAAAGCCTATTTAGTTAGGGATCTTGCTCCAGTAATTTCGAGATTTGCTCTTCACTGAATGAATGAATCAGCTGAAGTAGAAACACACTTGTAATTTTATAACCAGTGTTTGTTGGCAATAAGGAATTCAGATGATTTGAAAGATGCTAATTGAGAATAGTGCTTCACTTTTACTCTGTAGTTCATCCTCATGTGTGGAATTATGTTTAAAAATTAATTACATAAAATGGATCCAGCTGTTAAAGATGACAACAAATTATTTTATTAAAAATTAAGCATAATAAGAATTTAGAGTAATCAAAATTTACATAACAAGTTACTATTAATATTTAAGAGGAATAATTTCTCATTAACTTACGCACTTTGTAGTAAAAACACAACGTGAAATTTACTTTCTTAACCATTTTTAAGTGTACAGTTCCGTAGTAAGTATATTCATAGTGTGAAACTTACGCACTTTTAAAAAATGATTTACTTATGTAGTGTCGCTAAAAAAAATTAATCATCAAACTTTAGATTAAGATATGACACTAACAGTTTAATTATACAAGCGACCCACACCTCCCTACACAGATGTGTAAAATGTGACCCATAACCGATCTTGTTACAGTGAAACTGCAAATCCAGGCTCCATTATACCTAGGGAAGTACATTACCACCTAAGCCTAGTGAAAAACTGGGCCTTTTTTAAAACTTTTGCAATGACTTTGGATTGTCTTAAATATATGGCATATTGTTGACTAAAAAGAACTTCCTCTTTTACCCTTATTCACCTTCCTTTCTTTTGCTGAAACAGAACTTGGTATTCCTGTTTCTAAATTTCCATAGCTAGAACTTCCGGTCACGCAACTGAAGTGGAATCTCCTGCCTACACTTCCTTCCTCCAGTTAATAATTTTGTGTTTATCTTGCTGAGTGCCTTATATTAAAAAAGACTCTAATCTGATAATTTAATTATTTTAAAAATATATCTGAGACTCATTACCAAACAGCTGATGTGACACTTGTAAGTTGTGTTTATGATGTGATCATTTGCATTTTAAAGGAAATAATCCTTTTGAAGTTACAGAAGTAACAATGTACACGTACACTGGTTTGTATTATATAAAACAGTTTGTTGTGTGTTAATGACTGTTACAATCATAAATGCAGGTGCCCTATAAGAAAATGTAATTGCGTTTCTAGTGCTTACAAAATGCCATTGTAGTTTCTCTTAATATGTAATGTGTTAAAATTCAGGACACTATTTAGTAAGATATTAGGTCTTATTTTAAGCTGCATATGGTTTTTGAGAGTAATTAATCATATTAAGGCAGAATGACCAGTAAAATTTGAATAGATAAATCATTTGTAACTTTTTATTATTACTCTTCTAAACTGTTGCTGCTCTCCCAGGCCCCTACTGCCCGCTTTTTGCTATTGAATTTGTCATGTGGCAAGCCAACTTTTCTTTCCAGAGTTTGGGCCCTTAAACTGTCTTATAGTTATTCTTTAATGCTGGTCTTGAGAAAAATGTTCAATTTTATAGGATCTGATTGAAATTACCCTAATTCACAGAGTAATTTTATCTGTATGGTGGCACTTTAGAATGCAAGTTTCTCCATCTCCATTTATCTTTTGGTGTGAGGATAGTGTTTAAGACTATTAGGATCGCTTGATTAGTATCTTTGGGCTTTTGGAAATAATTGGTAGTGTTAATGTTTTTTTAAATTGTTCTAATAGGTAGGTACAGCAGAGAGCACCATAAATGATTAAAGCTTTAGGAAAGCTCAGGGTCTAGAATTATTTTGGCATATTAAAGAGAAGTCTAAAGGAGAAATTCAGTCACCACTTATGAAGTTTGTGCTAATGTAACTTTAATTTTCTGGAGATTTTACTGAAAGTGTTGTACCAAGAGACAACTGTTTCGAACAGTAGTTAAGGATCTTTCTGGAGCTCTGACTTGAAAGACTGGATTTATTATTTGTTAGCAGACTTAAGTACAAAATCTAAACTCCACTTTCCCGTGGTAGAAGAGGTATGCCAATAATAGTACCTACCTCATAGACTAGGTGAGATAATGCACACGACTCTCTTTAGCACAGTGACTGGTACATAACAAGCCCTCAAAAGTTGCCTTTCTCTTTTTTTCTTTCTTTAAACATTTTCATTGAATTTATTGGGGTGACATTAGTTAATAAAATTATATAGGTTTCAAGTGTATATTCTATAACACACCATCTGTATTTACATTGTATGTTCACCCCCCCAAAGTCAAGTCTCCTAAAGGTTACCTCTTTCTAAGTACAGATATCTTCTAAATTAAAAGTCAGTGAACAGCTACATTTCCTGGGTTAATACGCAGGTGAGCTACTAAAACTGTTAGATTATCCCATCAAGAAGCCTACTTGGCATGAAAGTATACTTTCATTGAGGCATATAAGGTGGCACCTAAAAAAGAAAAAAGGAATTATCTTCTAGAGAGTGGGCCCCATGTATAGTGCTGGCTTTCCCCACTAGGTGAATATTCTAGGGACCCATCTGTATCACTGTACCAGCTGGAGTTGTTGTGAGAGTCTGCATTCAGCTTCAGTGGATTTTTTTTTACCATTCTTTCAGTGTGTTGCCCATTTCATGATAGGTGGTTTATGAGCACACCTGTCCACACTATGTGGAGTGTTGAGCAGTGTTTGGCCAAAAAAAATGGCATGACCCCAGGGCCCCACTCCTCCTATACTCCCAGTCTCACCCCCAGCAACTTTTTTTCTTTGTGTCCCCGGATGAAAGAAGTCCTCCAAGGGAAACATTTTGACAATATGGAAGAAGTGAAATAAAGAACTAAAAGGCATCAAAATCAATGAATTCAAGAGCTTTTGAGCAGTGGAAAAAACATCTTGATTGGTGTATTGAATCAAATGGAGAGTACTTTGCAAGTGACTGAAGTTTAAACATGTACGAATAAATACAAAATTCTTCATAAGTAAATTCTAGGTTTTTTTGGGTCCCCCCTCATAGGTGGTACTTTAAGAAAGCCATCCTATTTAGTATTTAATCAAGTAGGGTTTTTTATTTAATGTTTCACATTTTTATTATATTTTCTGTGATTCCACATGGAAAGTTTTGATGCCATTTGGAATGTGGGAAATGACACATTAAAGAGAAAATTTTAAATAGAATATTTCATATTTTAAGGTATTATTGCTCTTATTTTACTGTACTAGTATTTTTTCCAGTTCTATTGAGATAAAATTGAAATACAACATTGTATTTGTTCAGGGTATATAATATAATAATTTGTTATATGATATATTGCAAAATGATCACCACAATAAGTTTAGTTAATATTTATCACCTCACATAATTATACAAGTAGCCTTTTGAAATTGAGGCATATGTAAAAGTAAAGCTGAGTAAAGTTTTCTAATAAAATTATAACGAGAGATGGTCAGTAAAAGTAACATCTTGCTAATGTTTGCCTTTCTAAACCTGTGTTGGTGATTTTTGTATGAGTGAATCCTCTAATTTTTAAAAAAATATATATTTTATTGATTATGGTATTACAATTGTCCTATTTTTTCTCCCCCTTAGTTCATGTCCATGGGTCGTATGTATAAGTTCTTTGGCTTCTCCTTTTCCTATACTATTCTTAACTTCCCCCGTCTATTTTGTACCTACCATTTATGCTTCTATTCCCTGTGCCTTTACCGCCATTTGTGAAATGATCACCATTTTCCCCCCTGTCCGTCCCCCCCCCCCCACCGATAACCCTCTATGTGATCTCTATTTCTGTGATACTATTCCTGTTCTAGTTGTTTCCTTAGTCTGTTTTTGTTTTTGTTTTTGGTTCAGTTATTGATAGTTGTGAGTTTGTTGTCATTTACCGTTCATATTTTTTTTAATTTCTTTTAAAGATTTTATTTATTTATTTTTAGAGAGGGGAAGGGAGAGAGGAAGAGAAACATCAGTGTGTGGTTTGCCTCTCACGTGTCACCCACTGGGAACTGGCCCACAACCCAGGCATATGCCCTGACTGGAAATCAAACCAGTGACCCTTTGGTTTGCTGGCCAGCACTCAACCACTGAGCCATACCAGCCAGGAGTACTGTTCATATTTTTGATCATCTTCTTTTTCTTAGATAAGTCCCTTTAACATTTCATATAATAAGAGCATGGTGATTATGAACTCCTTTAACTTGACCTTATCTGGGAAGCACTTTGTCTGCACTCCCATTCTAAATAATAGCTTTGCTGGATAGTGTAATCTTGAATGTAGGTCCTTGCCCCTTCTTGCCTGTAAGGTTTCTTTTGAGAAATCAGCTGATAGTCTTATGGGAACTCCTTTGTAGGTAACTGTCTCCTTTTCTCTAGCTGCTTTTAAAATTTTCTCCTCATCTTTAATCTTGGCTAATGTAATTATGATGTGCCTTGGTGTGTGCTTCCTTGGGCCCAACTACTTTGGGACTCTGTGAGCTTCCTGGACTTCCTGGAAGTCTATTTTATTTGCCAGATTGGAGAAGTTCTCTTTCATTATTTTTTTCAAATGAGTTTTCCATTTCCTGCCCTTCCTCTTCTGCTGGCACCCCGATGACTTGGATGTTGGAGTGTTTAAAGTTGTCCCAGAGCTTCCTAAGCCTCTCCTTTTTTTGAATTCTTGTTTCTTCATTCTTTTATGGTTGAATGTTTATTTCTTCCTTCTGTTCCAGATCTTTGATTTGAGTCCCAGTTTCCTTCCCATCACTGTTGGTTCCCTCTATATTTTTCTTTATTTCACTTTCCAAAGCCTTCACTTTTTCCTCTATTTGCAACCATGCTCAACCATTTCTGTGAGCATCCTGATTACCAGTGTTTTGAATTCTGCATCTGATAGATTGGCTATCTCTTCATTGCTTAGTTCTGTGTTTGGAGCTTTGATCTATTCTTTCATTTGTGCCACATTTTTTTGTTGGTGCACGTGTTAAATTATAAGGGGCGGAGCCTTAGGTATTCACCAAGGGGGAGCAACCTACTTAGCTGTTGTGGGGCTGAATTTGGGGGAGGGGTCCAAGAGGGAACAAGGCCACTTGCTCTCTGCCAGCTTTCAGTCACATCCACTGCTACCCACAGGCAAATTGGGCCCTTCTGGTGCTGATTCCGGGGTGGGTGGGTGGTTTTGTGTATGTTCTGGAACCCCATGGATTTTTCCAGTGAACTCTCCTGTGAAGCTGGGAGTTTCCCCTGCCACTGCAAACCCCACAGATTTTTACAGCCAGAGGTTTTGATGCTTTATTTCCCTGTGCTGGAACCTTGGGTTATGCAGTCTATATTGCTCCCTAGTCATTCCTCTCAGTTTATCTGCTCGCAGATGTGGGACTGCCCATCTGCCAGCCACCCTGTGCTTCAGCCCCAGCCTCTCCGAGCATCCTTTCCCCATATCCTTTCCATCTGACTTCCTGTTTCCACCCCTCTCATCCGTCTGGATGAATGTGTTTTCTTTAACTCCTTGGTTGTTGGACTTCCATACAGTTCAGGCTTCTGGCAGTTCTGGTTATTTTTTGTTTTGAAATTTGTTTTCCTTCTTTTGGTTATGTGAGGAGGCAAAGTGCATCTACCTACGCCTCCATTTTGGCCAAATCCCTCAATTAGGGATTGAGTCCCTAATTTTTCATTGGAAGCCATTAATATCTAGATTGAGAGCTGAGGAATAAATTAATTTTCAGACTTGTTTTTAGGATTTATAGGCATGTATTTATTAGAGAGCCAAAATAATATTTTGAACAATCAAGGCATTTTGGTGCCAGAGGACATCTGTACAATAAATGTGGCTTTTTCAGTTGACCATGAGATATTGTGTGATACAGATCTTAGCTGCCAGCTATGGCTGACTTCCAGGATCTCTGTTAAGGAGAGGCATGTGGCCAACTTTGAAGATTCTTATCTAATGCATCCCTTAAGGTGGGGGAAAGAGAGGCAGTGGCAATTAAAAGGTAGCCCTGTTATATTTGAGTTATTAGGGACTGTATTCTATATTGTTCATTTTAACAGATTAGAGAACCAAGGCACAGAGGTTGTCTATCATCCAAAGTAAGTTTGTTTCATTGTCTATAGCTTCCTTTGTGGAGGCGGGGGCTCTGCCCGCAGGGCCTTCCGTCCACCACAGATGAGAATAAGTCTACCAAGACATGATCTGCTTGGGGAGGAAAAGTGGCTGATCTCTTGAAGGAAAAGGGCCAGGAACCTGTTCCTCAATGAGCTTTTATTGGGTTCAGTTTGCACAGGTAAAGCTTATCGATCATTGTCAGGCAGTAAGGATCAAACAATAGATAACACACAGGAACTAGGAGGGCTTATTTTCAGTCAGGGTCAGTTAGCTAAGGGGCTGTAAAACTTTGGGAAACAAACTCATTTCCTGCTTGGACCCTTATCAGAAAATTGAGAGCATTCTTATTAGCAAAGCAGGTTTCACAGGATTTTATGCATTCTTTGTTAGGCTGGATGTCCCAGGGAACCCGCCCTTTCTAGCACAGAGCTGTACTGCCCTCTGTCATTGTTTCAGGTTTAAGTCAGGCAGGGGAAGTAAGGCAGCCAACAGATTAGGAGACTTCTTGCAGACAGAATGAGGACTTAGGCTGTATGAAAGCCAAGGGGCAAGGGTCCTTCACCCTCTTTTTCTGTAGATCCCCAAATCCTTTCCTGGGGGCCCCTTCATGACCATGCCTGTCTTAGGTCATCCTTCCCTTGAGGAATCTTACCCATCATTGGCTAACCAGCCAGGCCTGGGGCCAAGCAGGGTGCAGTAAAGGAGGCAGAGGCAGCATCGCTGCCAGGGAGATAAGCTTTGTCTCCTAGTGGCTTAATGTCCCAAGGTCTCTCACTCAGCCTTAGCCGTGGGGGAGTTACAGCTTCTGAAACCAGGCATGGTGGTTCCCAACACCTTTGGTTCCTGTATCTTCCACTATAAGCTCCTAGAGGACAGGGTCTGATCATAATTACCATTGCTTAACACCTGGCTTAACAACCGTGTCACATAGTGATACTTGTGTATGGGTGAAGTTTAGGAAGGTTAAGTAACTTGCCTGAAGTCTCAGCTATTGAGTGAGCAGAACTGAGATTTGAATCTAGATTTCCTGACACTCAGAGCCCATATTTATACTCTTGTTCTCACTGGACATTCAGAGTACCTGAGGAGCTTTTGAAGTCATGGAGATTTTCTTTTTTTCCTTGGGGATTTCTCTTGTAATTGGGATGGGGTGGGATCTGGGAAATGGTAGTTTAAAGTACCCAGCAAGAGCACTTGACTGATATATGCAGCAGCTGTTCCTGGTTGCACTTGCTCTCTGTGTTTGAGAAATGATAAGCAGCAGAGAAGTATGAGGAAAATACTACGGAGTCACTATAATTGGTGGCCTTGATGGGGTTGAAAAAGGCAAGTTCTATAAATAAAACAACAATAACAAAAGTAGCAGATTCTGACCGAAGAGAGGAAACCAGTGACATTTACCAAAGGTAGAAAACTGTTGCCCTGGTGGGAGGTGGGGGCTCAATTGGTTCGAGTCCTCCCTTAGTCCAAAATATTGTGGGTTCGATAGATCCCTGGTTGGGGATGTTTCTCTTTCCTTCCCCCACCACCGTATTTCTTCTCTCCTTCCATCTTCCTCTCTCCTTTCTCCCTCCTTCCTCTCCACTCTTCCCTTCCTTCCTCTCTCTGTGAAACTGTAAAAATATATCCTCGGTGAGGATTTTTTTAAAGGGTGGAAAACTGTTTTTTGGAAGGGAGGCAATTTAGATACTATCTGAAAGCATGCCAACCCATACAGCTTAGTTTTGGGCGAAGAAGGGAGCCATTGACTGTTCAGCCATACCAAATTTTTTTGCTTGTCTTGTACCATCCATGTCCACAGTCCTGTTTAATAATCATGGAAGTAAGCCACAAGTCAAGAAAAGACAAAATATATATCGATTTAAGACATAAATCTTTCTTTATATTTTATTAATGTCTAAAAGGACTTAACATTTAGCTCTCACAGTGATTCCATGTAATAGAGGTTTTCCTCTCCTTACCTTCACAGTCCTACTTACAAAAGAAAGAGGGAGAAAGAGAGAGAAGGAGAGAGGGAGAGAAAGGAAGGAGGAAAGGCAGAAGAAAAAAAAGGAAAGAAAGAGGCACTGAACTGTTATTTTTAGATACTTTGATGTTTGTACCATATTCTGTTTCCATGTAAATGGAGTCAGCAGTTTTTTGGACATCAGATGAGGAAGATGGTGTCAAAGAAAAAGCAATACTGTAATCTTGGAACTGCTGTGTCCTACTTCTTTACATAAATATTTAACTTAGGAATTTGGACATGGTAGTAAAGTGTGACATTGGCTACAGCTTGCCAGAAAAGTTGTATCTATTAGAATGTAGCCTTTCTGGCAGTGACAACCTCCCCACGACAGCATGCCTCTCACTAAGGATCTCCTTCATCCCTCTCCAGAAGAGAAGAGGAAACTTCGAGAAGCTCCTGGTGCAGAGCCTCAATTCCTACTTCACAGATGTGAAATGCCTAGGATGCTATAAATCACCACCATCTTTAGCCATGCACAACGGTAGATTTTTTTCTGTTGGCTGCTCCACTGCCCTCTGTCAGCCCACAGGAGAAAAAGCAGGGCTTACAGAAGGATGCTTCTTGAGAAGGAAGTAGCATTAAAAGCACCCTGAATCAAGATGAGTAGGGAACTATCCAACAAACACCTTTGGATTAAAAAAAAAAAATGTAGTTTGGTCTGTTCTCACAGAGGCTTGAAAAATACAAGCAGAGTTTATTTTTTTCACATGAAGAGGTCTCGCACATTGCATGGCTGATATTGTGGCTAATGGCCTTCTATATCATACTCACATTCTAGCCAAGGGAAAGGCATATTCCTGCCTATTGCCACATAAAGCCACAGAGGAAGCTGGAAAATTTAGTCTAGTTGGGCAGCCCTGTGAAGAAAGGAAGAACAGACACTGTTGTTTGCTTTGCCGCAGTAGCAAGTAAGTGATTGGGATTGACTTTTTTAGGGTGTGGCTGTAACAACGTTCTGATCGTCTCTCCTAATTCTTTCTCTTTTTTGCTGATGTCTGAAATTTAAAAGTTTTGAGAAAGTTCACTGGATTCGGAAGGAATAAAATTGAGCATTCATTAGTTTTGTTAACCTTCAATGTGAATGAATTTTTATCCCTTGCGGAGAATTAATTTTGATGGGTAGAAAAAGGAGACAAGTGTGAAGACATGCTAAATCTGACAGGGATGTATCATGGGGTTGAGTCGGGTTAGAGGTACTGAAAGTAGGGAATTAACATTTTTGTTGTTGTTGGCTCCAGTGGCTGCTTAAAACTATGTAGGCATCTTTAAGTCCAGCATTTTAATTGATGACATTAAATGATGGAGTATGTAATTTGAGCCACCAAAATAAGTAATATCAGTGTCTCGACCAGAGAATCTTAAGACTGAAAATGTTTATAAAATTTCTTTGTGTCTCACAACATTGGAATGATCACTTTCTAATTCTTTGGCTCTAGACTTTGATTTTGTCATTAATGGCTCTATTTACTTGGCTTTTGTAAAATTATTTCCGTGCCTGCCCCCTTTACCTTGCTTGCTTTCTGTCTTTTTCATTCCTGCCTTTGTGGGATGAGCTTCTCTGTTCTGTTGTAAGTTTGGGAATTCTGGTCCATACAGAGAAGCAAAAGAGTCTCGGAGCTCCTCTCCTTGTGTCTAGTTCTGAGTGTCTCAGTCTTGTTTTGCCTTGGCATTAGTGATTTATCTCCAGATGGAAACAGACGTACATAAAAAGCTTGTTGGCTAGGCATTTATGTATCACCAGGTCTTTGTTTAAATTTTCACCCAAAAATTTTTCCCGTATTATATCACTGCAAACATTCTTAAGGCAGTAATGAGCCTAGGGCAGGGGGCAGCAAGCTGAGGGCTTCCCTGTTTTTGTAACATTTTGTTGGAACACAGCACACTTGTTTGTTTACATGTTATTTATGACCACTTTTGCACTGACGGCAGAGTTGAGTAGTTTTGACAGCCTAAAATATTTACTGTCATGCCCTTTGTGAAAGTTTGCCAATCCCTGGTCTAGAGATTATGAGGCATAATGGAAAAGAAAAACACTTGGCGAGTCTTAATTTCAAATGATTGAGGAAATGGTAGTTAAATATAATACTGCTAGTTAGGTTTTTTCCTTACACATTCATCAAATACCAATAGAATTTTCCAGCATAGCCCTATTGCCGGGTGCTGAATGAAATCATTAGACACCATTCTTTTCTTCTGCAGAGACAAAAATCTAACTTTGTGAGTTATTCAATTACATCTACTACTCATATTAAGGCCAACCGCAAGGATTTTCAATTTAGAAAGCTATGTTCCCACCTGAAGCCTTATGTAAATGTCTTTGAATAACTATTTAAAGACAAAAAATTGTTGCTGATGAAACTAACAGGCAACTGGATTATGGTACTTTTGGGGTCGTCATAAACCAGTGGCAAAATGAAAATGAGGCCTGACGGAACTGACTACAGTCAGTTCTAGCCAGCATCATGGTTTACATATTTTCTAGCCCAGAAGTAATTTCTTATACCATATCACCATTAACATTTTGTGTTATTAGGTGTAAACCCTCTATATAATATGGCAGTATGCCATTATTAAATGATCTTTAATATTTAATTTGGTTGAACTACTGACATGGGTAAGTTTAATGTCTGGGTTATAGAAAGGGGTAAAGTTGAAGGGGACAACTGATATTAACTTGTCGTTGTCTTTTTTTTTTTTTTAATTCTCACCCAAGGATATATTTATTGATTTTAGAGAGAGGAAGAGGGAGAGAAAGAGAAATGTTGATCGGTTGCCTCCCATATATACCCAACCAGGGATTGAACCTGCAACCTAGGTATGGCCCCTGACCCCAGGGATCAATCCCACAACCTAGGTGTGGGCCCTGACCAGGTATCAGACCCACCTGCTTTTTGGTGTACAGGATGATGCTTCAACTAACTGAGCCACCCGGCTAGGACTGTGATACCAACTATCGACAATATAGTAGAGTGATAGAATTTTCATCCTAGTTTAAAAGGGCCAATGATGTTGGTATGAGGGGGGACTCAAAAAAACAATTTATTTATAAAAAATTGTGCATTTGTTCTTACGTGTTTAAACATCAGTCACCTTCAGAGTACTCGCTATTTGATGCAATACAACTACTGAGACATTTCTCCACTGCTCAAACAGTTTTGAACTCATTGATTTTGATGCCTCTTAGTGCTTCTGCTATTTTTTGTTTCACCTCTTCCACAACAGCAAAATGTTTCCCTTGGATGGCTTTTCTTTTTTGGGGAAACAGACAAAAAAAGTTGCTTAGGTGTCCTCGTAAATCACCTACCATAAAATGGGCAAATGCATGGAAAAAGTGGTCCAAAAAATTCACTTGGAACATTTTAAGTTGTACCAGAGGCTGCTTCAGTATCCTTATTTTTTTGGATTTGCTTTTCTTCTTGTTCTGATTGGTTGGTTTTTGCTTCCTTATGTTCCAAATCATTGATTCTCGGCTTCATCCACTTTACTGCTGTTTCACTGTAAATTGTTCTTTATTTCAATCAGTGTATCCTTCATTTCTGACTAGATCTGTTTTATGCTATTGAGATCCTCACTAAGTTCCTTGCCCATCCTCATAACCAGTGTTTTGAGCTCTGCATCTGATAGGTTGCTTATTTTCATTTTGTTTAGCTCTTTTTCTGAACTTCTGATCTGTTCTGTGATTTGGGCCATGTGTCTTTGTCTCCTCATTTCAGCAGCCTCCCTGTGTTTGTTTCTATGTATTAGGTAGAGTTGCTATGACTCCCTGTCTTAGTAGCACGGCCTGATATAGTAGGTGTGCCCTCTGTGTAGGCTGAATTCACCCTCCTCTGTAGTTGAGCCTTGATTGCTATTGACAGGTCAATGGGAGGGATTTACCAAGGCCAGTCAACTGCAAGGACTAGCTGTGACCACTGACCACCAATCTCTCCCCTCCGTGGAGGATCAGCTGTGCAGGGGCAGAGTAGTGGTGCTGTGATGTGGTCTGTAGCTGTCCACATGGTGTGCATGCCCTAGGGGTTCCCAAGTGGTATAAGACCCACCTATATTTTGCCAGGGCCACCCAGCCTGAGCTATGAAGCAGTCTGAGATAGCTGCTACTTGTGCTGGGCTTGGAGAGCCTCTGGTGAAGCCAAGCTGTGAATATAGGCTAGCTGCGGCTAGTGCCGTACCTGGGGCCACTTAGCAAGACATATGGGGGGATTCAGGTCTCACTGAGGCTGTCTGTTGTTGCTGTTTGAGAGGATTTGGGAAGTTGTGAAGCATGAGCCAAGGCCAGCCATTCATATTGAAAAGCAACTTGGGTGGGCCCCTAAGTTGGGTGGGGCAGAGTCTCTGGGAATCTCCAGAGCTGGGGGTATTAGCCAGGTTGATGGAGTCTCAGATATGGTACCAGCCCGTAGGATCTGTGGCTCTGTTATGGGGAGGGCTCAGAAAACAAGCAATAGCTTCTGCCCACCTTTCTGTCTGTCACCCATCTCCTCAACCCCCCTCCCACCTCACAACCCTCAAAATGTTCTCTGTAGCTATGATTCTGTTGCTGTTCTGCTTGATCATTTGTTTTTTAGATTCAATTGTTGATAGATATGTATTTATTGCCATTTTATATTTCATAGTTTTGATCTTCTTAAAAAAGATCCTTTAACATTTTTATATAATACTGGCTTTGTGATGATGAACTCCTTTAGCTTTTCTTGTCTGGGAACCACTTTATATGTCCTTCGATTTTAAATGATAGCTTTTCTGGGTAATCTTGGCTGTAGGACTCTGCTTTTCCTCACTTTGAATATTTGTTGCCAAGACCTTCTATCCTGCAAAGTTTCATAGAGAAATCAGCTGACATGGGAGCTCCCTTATAGGTAACTAACTGCTTTTCTCTTGCTGCTTTTAAGATTCTCTCTTTATCTTTAACCTTTGGCATTTTAATTATGACATGTCTAGGTGTGGGCCTCTTTGAGTTCATCTTGTTTGGGACTCTCTGAGCTTCCTGTACTTATATGTCTATTTCCTTCACCAAGTTAGGGGAGTTTTCTGGGAGTTATTTTTTCAAATAGATTTTTAATTTATTGCCATCTGACTGGCAATAAATGGGAGTCACTTTTTAACCTGTTTTTCATTTTGAATATTATTGTGAAGGATTTATAATGGGATTTTCTTTTTATTTAGTGTGACAGTCTCTGCCTTTTGTACTTCTTTTTGTGTTAAATAGATATTTCCTAAGTGTTCCATCTTAATTCCTGAGACTTTTAACTTTAAAAAAATTAATATTATTGTTTGATCTATGATTTATCTTATACTTAGCTTTTCACAGTGTACTTCAGAGTAATACTAACTTAATTCTTCTAAAATATAGAAACTATGGCCCTGGCTCGTGTGGCTCAGTGGATTGAGTGCCAGCCTAAAAACCAAAGGGTTGCTGGTTCAATTCCCAGCCTGGGCCAAATTTGCATTTATTGTATTTATATAATAAAATACATGATTTTTTATTTACAGTTACAATCTAGAAATTTTTAAACAAAGAACTATAAAAACATAATAAAAATTTTTCTTTTCAAATAACAGAAGCATGGATATTGCTAAAAAAATTCAACCAAAAACGTTCTTTAATCAGAATCTTCAATAACTGGCTTTGCAAAATGTTTGTAACAGACATCGCAGACAATATCACTGTGCTCAAGGCATAAATATCTTTCACAACCCTTGTAAAAATATTTTGAAAAGCCACTCATTTTGGATGCATAGCACCTAACATATTTTTTCTTTTTCTGTTTGTCGGAGGAGCCATGTTTATGTTGTCATGGGCAATTCCTTCAATTTGCATTTGAAATTAATGAAGTTTCAGGTGTAAAAGCTTATGCACACCTGTAGAGATTTCCAAATACCTTTTTATTTGTTCTGACACTAACTGCATTATGAGATTTCTAATAAATATTCTGTACTTTATTTTCACACACAGCATGTGAGTAACTGAGCATTTATTCCTGCAGTACTCAAAATCGTATAGAATATAATACAGGCCATCTTCTGGTGCTCCTGATCACATTATATGTACCTATCATTTGGTCCACGGTGTCAATTCCTGACTTTGGTTGTAATGTTCGACTACATCAGGCTTTTGTGAATCTAAATTTATGGCATCATTGAAATGTATGCATGAAACTAAAGTTATGTTTTTTTCCCTTTTGGGGTATGTGAGATACAAGTGTGCACTCTGCACCAAAAACAAGTAAGTTGGATTTTTCAATTGTTTTTAGAAGACACAGATTCAGGGGAAGTTGGGGTTTATTATAAACAGTACCTAAGTATGAAAGTCGCTTCTTTTTCAAGTCAGAGATAAGATTTATATCAGTGAACCAGGTAACTGCTGTAATGTTTCGTCCTGATGAGTAAAACGTCTCTTGATTACTTCTGCTGGTTTGTTAGTAATCAAGTAAAGACCTTTGGGCTGCTTACTGTCATATTTCAAGATTTCTTGTGTAAAATACTTTTGAATCGACCATAGCAAAAACATTTACACCATATTTACTGGCTTCTGGTGGAATATACTGTCTGATCCCACCTAAATCCAGTTGACATTTCATCTATTGTTACATTGTGTCCCATAGAGTAACATAATTTACAATTTTCTGCAAATGCTGAAAAAAAATGTCTCTGATAGCCACTATTTCTCCACTTTCAGGGGAGTTTGTCATCAAACCTGATAAAATTACAAATAAATCTAAATCTCTGTAAAGATATTATAAGTCTAAAAAGTTCAGTGCCACTACCATCTGTAGCCCATAAATCCTGCAGATTTAGCCGATTGCTGCCATGTTAACCAGGTTGTATTTATATAATAAAATACATGATTTTTAAGAGGCCTAAAAATACTTTGTTTGGTTTTATTTATTTGTTTAGCAACTCTTTCTCATGGAAACTGACTCAGATAGAATTAATGTGTTTATTTTAATGTAATAAGACTAGGTCTAAAACACCATTTATGGTAAAGCAAGTGCCAAGTTTCGAGTTCTGTCTTGGCATTTTTCCTTTGGCCCAACCAATAGAAGTGGACACAACATTCTCTGTGGTTGTTTTCTCATTTGTCTTCTTACTGGACTTGTCTTCTATTTTCTTTGCCCTTTCAAAAAAGAAAAACCACACTTTTCATTCATGTCAAATTCATCTTTACTTTCTTCACTAGAAATATCTTGCTTAGTATCAAAATCTTCTGAATGAACTTCCACATAGTCTTCATCTTCTAGATCTCTTTCATTTTCACATTTGACTCTATCATTGTCGTCATTGGACTCAAGTAGCATTTGAAAGGGAAGAAATTTCAGACTATCGATGAGATTCAGGAAGATCTGATGGCAATTGGGGAACTGTGAGATTCCAAGGTGCCTACTTTGAGGGGAACTGAGGCATCATTGTCCTATGAACAAATGTTTCTTGTATCTTCTATAAATGTCTCTACTTTCCATATTACATGGCTGAATACCTTCAGGACAGACCTCGTATATACGCTTTCACAGGTGTTTTTGGTTTTAGGAAAAGCCAGAAGTCACAGAGTACCAAATCTGGACTATAGTGGAGGCTCAGTCAACTGGGTGATTTGATGTTTTGCCCAAAAACTCTGAATGAGACATGCATGAGCAGGCATGTTGTCATGACTAGTTACCCATAGCTGTGGCCATCTGAATCGTCTGAATGGTTTCTGCAGAGAAATATTCAAGCTTAACGCAAAATCTGATGCAGATCTGTTGCTCTACTCACACATTTTGAATGCAGTGGCTATGCAGTACACATGCCTACTCAAGGGCATCTACTGCACCCACTGACTAGTACAGTGACATTGTCATTGTTCATGCATGTGCATTGCAGTCCACTCTCCTTGACTGCCAGGTCACATCAATGTTATACAAACCGTTCTCATTATATTAACAGTGGGACTTTTTCTGGACAGACCTCTTACATTTGCTTGTGTTTCCCCTCCAACAATATAGCATGTTAGGAACTTCCACCACTAAAAGTGGTAAAGCAATTGTTTGAACCTTAAGTGTTAAGGTTGTATCTTTCTAAGATATAATTTAATGTCTCTAACCTTGAATATCTTAGGTGAATAGCCCTAGCTGGTGTAGCTCAGTGGATTGAGCGCCGGCCTGCGAACCAAACAGTCTCCGATTCGATTTCCAGTTAGGACACATGCCTGGGTTGAGGGCCAGGTCCCCAGTGGGGGGCATGCAAGAGACAACCACACACTGATGTTTTCCTCCCTCTCTTTCTCCTTCCCTTTCCCTCTCTCTAAAAGTAAATAAAGTCTTTTAAAAATATATCTTAGGTGAATGGAAAAAGACAGGGACTTTAAACTCTTCATCTATATAGTTGAACATCTAAACTTGAAAACTTGTGATACATAATGGTGTGAGCAGCCATAAAAGTATACTTGAAAACATTTTCTCTTACTTTTTAAAGCCTTTAAGCCTAAAAGATTCATAATAATGATAAATTATTATCAGGACACATCGTGTACTATCTTACAAAAACTTGCCCCATGGTATTCCAGTATCCTTAATATCCCTGCTTCCCCGGACCTGTCCTTGTCAGTATATCAAGTCTTAAGTCAGGGATCCTGTCCATATACTTGGTCAGTGTTCATGGTAGATTCTCAATTAACACCTTTTATGCTGTATACTTACTGACATTCTAAATAACATCAATTTGTTGGCTTATGAGACTTCATAATTAATGTTTATAAATGTCATGACTTAAAATATCTTTCTTTACTACATTTACAAGTATGGTTTGGGGGCTAGAGGTGAAGGATCTGAAATTATTTCCTTTTCTTACAAACCTCACTACTCAGAGGAGAGGGAAAGGAAGGGGAATTATGAGGGGAAAAAGGCTAGACAAAGTACTTAAAAATGAACTTAAATTATGAGAAAATAGTCCAGAATACCCTGCTCTCCAGCCCCACTTCAAACACTGATTGTACTCAACAGTTAAAGAGTATACGCTGCCCAGAAAATTTTTTAAATTAGACTGACCTAATTATTAATGTATTGAAATTTTTGATGACCATTTGCAGCTACTTGTGACCTGTATTCTCAGCCATGGTTTATTATGAGGATTCTTACTATTTCTAGTAAAAAGATTTTGTGATAGTGATTTGAGTACTTTTAGGTTATTAGAACAATAATCATTCTTTGTGGATTTATGAAAGAAAGTATTATAATGGTGCTGGTAATCAATCTGTAAACTTAAAGTGTGCATGTAATATGTTTAATGTCATTGTCCAGTTGCTCTTATATATAGCTGATTACTCTAACTAGAAGAGAAGGGAGTCGTTCGTTTCTTAGTTTATTCCTTCCTCACCTGAGGACATTTTTTCATTGCTTGTTAGAGGGAAGGGAAGGGAAAGATAGAAACATTGATGTAAAGAAGAAGTGTCAGTTAGTTGCCTCCTGTATGTGGCCACGTGTAGATCGGTTTTCCAGGTAGTATTTCATTCTTTGAAGAAACACCTCAGCTTCATTTTTTTTATAATATAGGTGGCAAATTATTTCATACTGTCTCTTCTAGAGGTTTATCAAGTTACTGTAGAGAAAGCAATTCAATCAAATTACAAGTTCTATTTTCAAACTTTTGTTTAGAGTAGAAAACCTTCGGTTCAGCTCATGAGCTGCTTAAGTCATGGAGGAATACTTCCTTTGCTGAGTAATCTGGAATCAGTGATTTTCTAGGAACCTCTGCTACTCAGTTCATAGTCAAGAGCTGAAAAGGAAGCAGAAATGTAAACAGCAAAGAGTTTGAAAATTTTAAGGTCAATATACTTTTTATATAAAAAAAATTGTCTCTGTACTTTTTTAAAAAAAATCAAAGTTTCTATATATAGTATACTATATATAGCATAAAAGGAATATATACACATATATATTTATGAAATACTATCCTCTCAATCTGTTTCTTTTTTTTATATTATTAACACAATATTTATTTGTCTTTCCTCTGTCAAACCCTGAGCCAGCCACTTTCCCCAGGCTGCCTAAGGAGGTATAGGAAAAAGGAACATACAGGGCAGACAAGACATGGAAGGAAGAACTCTGGGAGCTGGTGACGGCTCCTTCCCATGGTGAAGAGGATGAGGAAAGCCCCCATCAGGCAAAAAAGCCCCATGGCCTCTGAGAGGGCAAAGCACAGAATTGTGTACTGTGCTTTGCTCTCTCAGAGGCCATGGGGCAAAGCACTCCTACTGTGGCAGCCCCAGCCCCAATGAACTTGGCTGCTGTGTCGAGTCCCTTGCAATGGCGCTGGCTTGGAAGCTGCAGCTAGAAATAAGTGAGGTCAGAGGACGTGGGACTGCCAAGCTGCTGAGGCTCTCATCTGTCACTGTCTCTGTTCCTTTCTGCACCACTGCAGATAGTGACCGGCTCAGCAGCTGAGAGGAGCTCCTGGCCAGGGTGGGGGAGGAGACAAACTTGGCGCAGGTATACACTTTCAGGGAATGAGGGGCTGTGGCAAGAGAGCTGCTTCCAGTGCGGAGAACACCTCGATCTGTTTCTTATTTAGCATAATTCTCCCTAATCAGGTTACTGATTCAGTTATCTATTTCTGTGTAACCAGTAACTCTAAAAGTTGGTGGCTTAAAATAACAGTTATTCACTTTTATCACAGTTGTGCTATTTGGTCAGGCCTTAGGAACAGCTATCTCTGTTCTCCTTGATACTTGCTGGAGCAGCTTGACTGGAGCTGGAAGATTTATTTCTAACGTTACACAGTTGTATTGCTGGCTGGCAAGTTAGTGTTGACTAACAGCTGGGAGCTCAGCTAGGGCTGTTGATTGGGTCCTGAGTTTTCCTCCATGTGGATAGCTAGACTTTGAACAGAATAATGGTGACTGGGTTCCAGAAACAAATTTCTTTTCTTAGATGTTCCATGAAGACAAGCCCCAATTCACAAGTATTTGCTTATGTACTGTTGATCAAAGGCAGTCATACAGCCAAGTCAATACTGGAGAGTAAACAGAAAGACACCAAGAGGCATGGTTTATTGTAGGCCACCAAAGTAATAGCCTGCTACATTTACACACCTCTTCAGTCTACAGCAAAGTGGCCTCTCTGAAAGACATTTTGAAGCCTTAACATCCATAGCCATTGGCCCAATAATTTCACCTTTAGGGGTTTGTGCCAAAGAGAGTACGTGAATTCCTTGGATCTGTATCAAGGGTTCATCTAGCTGTCATCCCTAGCATTTTGCCCGGGGTCAGATAGCTGGCTAATGCAGGAGTTGGGGTTAAAGTCAGATCGTCAGGTTCCAGAGCTTTGCGCTTTACCATTGTCCTTACACTTCGTCTCATGTATGCCATCTGTGCAGTCATGTTAACTGCGTCAAATGAGAAGCTAAAAATATAGGTATATTTAGCCAGACTCAAGTTTGTCTGTCTATGAGTCTGAAAGGATATTATCAAAGTGAAATCTCTACAAATGAACATATTCTATTCTAATTTTTTTTAATTGTAAGGATACTTTTTATGAATCGACCATACAAACTTAATCTAGTATATTCCTATGTATTTGTTTTATATCTATTTCTACTCTGACTACTGAAGTATAGGTTTCTAAACAGTACAGGTCTGTGATAATGGTTGTAACTGCCCCCCTTATTTCCTGCTGTAAATCTCTCTCGAGGGTATTTGTTTTAAATCCCTGTAGTTATATGTGCCTAACACTGTATGTATAGGCTTTTAGAATACACTTACTCAGTAGAGCTTATTAATTTTCTTTCATTGGTTTCCACTTCAGAGTTTTACTTATGAGACTCTGCATCCCATTTCCAGTTCAGTATCCTCACAGTGTTACTTCCAAATTGTTACCCTTGAGGAGGTAAAATACGTATTTGCCCAGATCTGTCCCCACTAATCTAGAATCACTTGGTGATTATACAGATTCCTGACCACCGACCCTTCCCACCCAGACTCCTGCCCCTTACCATTTCTACATTTGGTAGGTCAAGGACAGTGGTTCTTGTACCTTAGAATCACCTAAAACTATTGATGTTCAGATTCCATCCCAGACTGATTTGAATGAGATTCTTTAGGAGGTAGTGCTTGGGGTGTGTGGGGGTCGGTGGTGTTTCAAAATTCTTGAGGCAATTCTTAGGAATAGGCAAATTGGGAAGATATAGGAAATAGTTTTGCACTTTTAAAGTTGTTCAGAAAAGGTCTTAATAGGTGGTTTTCTTTCAGCAGAAGTCTGTTGGATTGTGTACGTGTTCATGAAATAATATGAGTGAATTTTCCTTACTGTAGAATTGTTATTGCACAAGTCCATTAAAGGTTGCTCACTGAAAACCTTGCATGAGCTTGTAAATGATTCTTGTTGCCAGTTTCACATATGAATAGAGACAAAGAAGAAAGTATATGAAACTACTTGGTTTATGCATTAAAGCAGTTTAGATAATTTCTTCTCTACAGTTTTGGAAATTATACCATAAAGAACACTTCTTTTAAAATGACAGGAAATTATATCACTGGAAGGCCATATCCTTATTTAAAAAAAAAAGAGGGAGAGAACGAAAAAGAAAGAAAGAAAGAAAACTGAATACCTTGGCTTAGTAACAATCTACATTTCAAAGGTTCACCAGACTAAAAGCTTATTCTTCACTTAAATGACTTCTCCCCAGACATATTTAGAGTTCATCTAGGTTATAAACCATATCTCCAGTTATTCATGCTGTTCCAGATTGGGTAAAACAAGTATCAAAAGTACTGAAGGGAGAGGTAATAGCTTAAGCACTTCTCAGCTTATCCTTTATCTCTAGATGTAGATATTTGGAGAAATGCAACCGTTTAATGAGAACTGCAGTGAGGCATCCATTTACATCTCTTAGGATTGACTGAATAGAGTATGGTCTATTGAGTGTACGTTTGATGTCGTTGCCAGTCTCTTTTTTCAGATGTACACGTGACACTGTCTGGAGAAATACTAGAAACACCTAGTAAACATTTTTTTAATATCTATTGTTAAACTATATTCAGGCGATCACATTTTGAGGCTTGGCTTTCTGCTTGGCTATCAGTGATAATCAGGTTACATATAGGGTATCTGTGAGCTGCTGACTTTAATAGGTCAGCCTGTGTAAGTGTGTAAGACCCAGCTTTTTGGAGACTACTAACGTGGCAGTTTCCTCTGCTTGGATGTGAAGGAAGCACTTGTTTTAGGGCTCTGAAACATGGTTTCAAAAATCTGTTCTTTTGTCTATAGTGTGTATGGATTCCTGATGATTTTATGTCGTGTGATTAGTAATACTTTGTGGGAAACAGCTGGTTCTCTTTTATATAAATAGCAGTTTAAGGATATCAGGCATACAGGCCTCATAACGTTTCATCTCCTTGGAGTTTTGTTTCTGGTATAGTATTAGAACAAGTGAGCAGCAACAAAATAATACTGAACAGTTGTCTCCAGATTTTTAGGCTTGTTTTTTTCTAGTTTTCTGTACTTCCCAGATATCTTATGTAAACAGTTCATCATTTTTTCATGAGCTACACAAAATCTATGCTCATAAAAAGGCAAGATGTACAGGAGCTTGAGAATTGCCATTAATTTCTCCTGGGGCAAATACAAATATCCATAGCTCCATTATATAGCCAGAAAGACTATAAATCTTCTTCTGATTCTGCATGTTCACACTATATTTGGCAAAGAGTAGGGATTTCCTGCAATAAACTAGCCTCTCTGCTAATGGCTAAATGAAGCAAGTAACTTTACCTAAAAATGTGATTTTTCCAAGAAGCAAATTTTTTTTCAGTTCTGTAAGTTTTAAATTTAGCTGGGTAAATTTCAAATGGCTCTAAATTTTATTACGAAGGGCAGGTGCAAGAATAAGAAAAACTTACAATAAAAAGGGGGAAAGGTGACTTAAGGAAAACCTAGCTTACTAATCATAACGAAGTGATGCAGTAGGAGAAATGGACATCGTGTGCTTTCGGATGTGATGCACTGAGCAGGCTTCAGCATTCCTGCCCAAAATGCAGGACGTGAAACTGGCCATGAGGACACAGGCAAAGTCAGGTGTGTAATGTATTTCAGATGCCTGGCCTGCACTCTTTAAAATTGTCAGTGACTTGAGTGGCTAAAAGGCAGGATAACTGTTCTGGATTAAAAGAGACTAAAGTACTAATGAAGGAAGTGCTTGATTCTTAATGGGATTCTGGGTTTTAAGAAGTTATAAAGGATAGTGCTGGGACAACTGGTAAAAATTTAATGTGGGCTGTATGTCAACATTAAATGTGCTGTATTTAGTCCTTGTTCTGTGTATAAGAGAATGTTCTTAGGAAATGCATACTGAAGTGTACTTAGTTGTAAAGGGTTATGATGTCTGCATTTTACTCTCAAATGGTTTAGCAAGATTAACTGTGTAGAGCAAAATGTAACAGTAACAATTGGTTAAAGGAATAAGGATAGTATTATAATAATAGAACTTTTTGCTAAGTTTAAAAAAGGCACAATATGGGTAATGTAAGAAAAACAAAGAAATAACAAACTTATGGTACAATTATTGGGTGATAGGTATAGTTCTAAGTATGTGTATACATATTACCTCATTTCATCATTGCAACTCTGAGATAGGATTATAAGAATATGACAGTATTATAAATCTTATTTATTTTAAGATAGTTCTCTTTTGTATGATTTCCCAAGTAATAAAAATCATCTAGGTTAGTTTAACTTCTAAATCATCTGTTTTGATACACATTCACACTATTATTTCCAGTTTTAGGTAAGCAAATTGAGAAAGAGATTACCATATTTTTAGGACTGTAAGGTGCACCGAATCATAAGACGCACCTAGATTTTAGAGGAGAAAAATAGGAAAAAATTTTGAGGTAAAAAATGTGGTAAAATATTTAATAACCTGGGACCTCACTCCACCACCCATGCCCCACAGTGAGCCAGATAAGCTACATTCAGACTATAAGATGCAATCCCCTTTTCCTCCCAAATTTGGGGGGGGGGGGTGTCTTATAGTCCAAAAAATACGGTAACTTGCCCAACTCACATAGCTAAGTGGCATTGCTGGTAATTTGACCCTACACAGAGACTGAGCTTTTAGCCACTATAATACAGAATATTAGAAAGTATGTAGTTTTATACTGAATGAATGAATTTCTCATATTTGAAGGTAAGAATGAGAGAGTTATTAGGGTCACTAACTTTGATTTTCTTCTCTTATAGAAGAAATAGTATGACTGACCATGTTAAAAGTTTTGTAAAACTATATATCAAAAATAACCTCAAATTTGATTAAAGTCTCTCATTTCTTTATTGAAGCACTGCTTTTCATTTATGTTTTTTCTATTGTTTTTCTCTATTTCATTTACTTTTGCTTCAGTATTTCCTCTCTTCTACTTGTTTTGTGTTTAGCTTGTTTTTCCAGTTTCCTAAGGTGGGATGTTAGATTATTCATCGGAGATATGCCTTTCTCTGTGTTCTGCATATTTATTTGTCAGGTTATTCATCTTTATCTCTCATTGTTTTCTAAGTTCTTTACCTTTTAATGAAGTTATCTCTTTGTTTTATGTTGCAGGTATTTGTCTACTGTTTATTCTTGTTGTTTCAGCTTTGTTTTTGTTTGGGTGTACGGTATTTTTAACCATGTAAATGTAACTTTTATATGCTTCTCTCTTAACCTTGCTAACATAAGCTTCTTGAGGGCCAGGACATCTTACTATATCCCCCACCTTACCTAGCACTATGCCCTGTTACAGATGCTTCCAAACTGTCATAATAGTTGAATCCTCTTAAGCTAGAGGAAAAATTATTGTCCTTACTCTTCATTCTTTAGAAACCAAAGTAGAACATTTTATGTGTTAAGTTGAAAGTGACCAGTCATAAGAGTTTGTAATCAGTGGTGATAGTTCAGTGACTTAAACAAAAAACCTCCACATTTTTTACTTGTATTTTGATCAGGTTGAATTGAAATTCCTTATTTTGGTAAGGAAGACATTAACAGGCAAATTGACCACTCTAAATGTAATGAGCAAATAATATTAAAAGTTTCTTGATGTGACTTCATCAAAAGTATAGTTTGTCTTCATATAAAGAGAAATCATAGCCAGCTGAGAAAACTAAATAAAAGAATTTTCTTAAACTAACCACGATCCTTTTTTAATGTATAATCTGTCAAACTATTAGCTAATCGTAGAAAGGATTGGATTTTCTCCCTCCCACCCGCCCCCCTTTTCTATTAAAGTGAATGAGATATAATCATGATTATGTCAAAAGTTCAAAAGGGAAAATGGAAGGTAAAATGAGCTGGATTGGCACTCTTCCCCCAACATTGTACCTGTAAGCTTGATATGTTGTTTCAGAGATTAACTTTATAGACTTCCGTGCCCAGAAGTATGAAAATTCTGAGGGAACACTTTTCACAAGCTTGATCTTAACATATTGAATAAAGAGAGCAGCTAATCCCTTTTGTAAAGTAATTTGAGAAGAGGGAATTCAAAATGTAAAATCTCACCTGCAGAAAACACTCAATTCTGTAAAGGCCTTTCTATCTTTAGACACTTACAAAGACTTAATATTTTAATGCGGAAGGGTGAACTTGGTTAAAAAGCCAATGGGTGAAATTAGAGATAAATAATCCAGTGCTTTCTTTCTGGGAATTATCATCCCGCTCTCCAGGGGACCTAATTTTATTCCCTGTGGGGAATGAGAATACCTCTCTGTACAGCAAGCCAGCATCTCTAAATATAAGCTTGACTTCTAGTATAATAAGAGTCTTGTTAGGTACAATTTGCTCTTGGTCATTAATACAATGAACAAATGTTGTGGTTACCTGGGAAAGAAAATTCAAGTGCTTTTAAACCTCTTGTGAGATTTGGTTTCATGCTTGAAACCTATACAGTGTTATGCCCAATAGCATCTGTAGAAGATTCCAAGCTATAAGGTATACAACACAGAGAAGTTAATACACTTTGGAAAAAATTTAGACCAGTGCAAAGTAGGTTTAAGATCCTACATAAAAAGCTTTTCTTAGCTGAATGACAATTACCAGTGGCATTAAGTTTAACAGATGATTGGAATCTTCTTACGAGTGAATTTTATATAATAATGATGTTCCTGTGTACAAAATAGGAAGCCAGTGTTTCCTTCTAGTGGCACTTTTCTTTTCAGCTGTAAGAGAGTTTTTAGTTCTACAACTACAAAGATTGAATTAAAGGACAAAATATAATCTCAAGGTATATACAGTTGACTCTGGAATAATGCTGGGGGTTGGGGTACCAATCTCCCACACAGTTAAAAATCCACTAATAACTTGACTCCCCCAGAACTTAAGTGCTGATGGCATACTGTTGACTGGTAAGGTACATTAGGCACCTTACCAATAGCACAAACACTATTAACACGTGTGTTGTATGTTGTATGTATTATATGCTATATGCTTAAAATAAAGTAAGCTAGAGAAAAGAGAAAATCGTAAGGACGATAAACTACATTTGCAGCATTCTTTATTGATACCATTAAGTCTGTCATCTAAGTGAATCTCTGTCACTGCCTACATCAATATTGTCATATATGATATAAAACACTATAGATATTACATGTATTATACTAGTAATTTTCAAAAATGAAAAGATACTGTGAAAAAGAAATCCATATTTATTACAGGTATAAAGATTCATGCATTGCTAACTAGCATATGTGATTGCTTTATAGTAGCCTAGTGTATCTGATTCAACAGGAGGTAACTATGAAATTGTTACAGTAGCACAGTATGTACTATAGTTAATTTTATGCAGTTGTGACTTAATCCTTATGCTTGTTTACATTTCTCTTGACAGCCAATATCGCCATGTATGGTCTGTAAGTGTGTGTGTTTTAATTTTTTACAATAGATTTGTATATGTTTTATGGTAGTAAATGGTAAAATAGACTAGTATTTATATACTTAATGCATTCATAATGTGCCTAACTCTTAAAATGTTTGGTATTTCTAGGCTACATTGCTAATGAGTGAGGTCTTTTTCTTCTAAAGTATATTTTGCTATTATGCTATTACATTATGCTGTTACAGTTGTCCCATTTTTTTCTCCCCTTTATTCCCCTTCATCATGATCCCCATCCCACCAGTAGCCCCCCCAACCCCCTTAGTTCATGTTCGTGAGTCATACCTATAAGTTCTTTGGCTTCTCCATTTCCTATACTCTTCTTAACATCTCCCTGTCTATTTTGTACCTACAATCTATGCCTCTTTGTCTTTGTGCCTTTACTCCAATCCTCCCCGCCTCCCTGTGATAACCCTCCATGTGATCTCCATTTCTGTGATTCTGTTCCTGTTCTGGTTGTTTGCTTAGTTCCTTTTTGTTTTTGTTTTAGGTTCAGTTGTTGATAGTTGTGAGTTTGTTGTCATTTTACTGTTCATGTTTTTTATCTTTTTTTTTGATATTTTTTCTTAGATAAATCCCTTTAACATTTCGTATAATAAGGGCTTAGTGATAATGAAATCCTTTAACTTGACCTTGCCTGGGGAGCATTTTATCTTCCCTTCCATTCTAAATGATAGTTTTGATGGATAGAGTCATTTTGAATGTAGTCCTAGGCTTTCATGACTTTGAATACTTCTTTCCAGCCCCTTCTTGACTGCAAGGTTTCTTTTGAGAAATCAGCTGACAGTCTTTGGGAACTTCTTTGTAGATAACTGTCTCCTTTTCTCTTGCTGCATTTAAGATTCTCTCCTTATCTTTAATCCTGGGTAATATAATTATGATGTGGCTTGGTGTGTGCTTCCTTGGGTCCAACTTCTTTGAAATTCTCTGAGCTTCCTGGACTTCCTGGAGGTCTATTTCATTTGCCAGATTGGGGAAGTTCCTTCATTATTTGTTCAAATAAGTTTTCAATATCTTGCTCCTCTTCTCCTTCTGGCACCCCTATGATTTGGATGTTGGGACTTATAAAGTTGTTCCAGAGATTCCTAAGCCTCTCCTCACTTTTTTGAATTCTTGTTTCTTCATTCTGTTCTGGTTGAATGTTTATTTCTTCCTTCTGTTCCAGATCTTTGATTTGAGTCCCAGTTTCCTTCCCATCACTGTTGGTTCCCTCTATATTTTTCTTTATTTCACTTTCCAAAGCCTTCACTTTTTCCTCCATTTTGTGACCACACTCAACCATTTCTTTGAGCATCTGAATTACCAGTGTTTTGAACTGTGCATCTGATAGGTTGGCTATCTCTTTGCCACTTAGTTCCGTGTTTGGAGCTTTGATCTGTTCTTTCATTTGGGCCATATTTCTTTGTCTCAATGCATGTGTTATCTTGTAAGGGGCAGAATCTTAGGTGTTAGCTAAGGAGGGGGGAACCTGCATCACTTTGTTGTGGCGCTATATGTGGGGAGGGGTCCAAGAGGAAACAATGGTGCTTGCTCTGCTCTCGGCTGGCTTTCAGTCACCTCCCACAAGCAAATTGGGCCCTTCTGGTGCTGATTCCCAGATGGGTGGGTTTGTGTACGTTCGAGGACACTGTGGGTCTCTCCAACAAACTCTCTTTCGAGGCTGGGAGACTGCCACAGGTATATATAGCCCGAGGTTTGAGGCCTTCTTTAACCACACTGGAACCCTGGATTGCACAGTCTGTCTCGCTCCCTGGTTGTTCCTCCCAATTTATCTGCACACATATGTGGGACCACCAGCCACTGCCTTGCCGTACAACCTCTCTGCCCCCTCCTACCAGTCTGAATGAAAGTTTCTTCTTTAACTCCTTGGTTGTTGGACTTCCGTACAGTTTGATTTTCTGGCAGTTCTGGTTGTTTTTTGTTTCAAATTTGTTGTCCTTTTGGTTTTCTTTTTGGTTGTTGTCCTCCTTTTGGTTGTGGAAGGAGGCATAGTGTATCTACTTACACCTCCGTCTTGGCCAGAGGTTTGGGTTTCTTTCAGATCATTTTAGATCTCCAAAAATGTTTCCAGTGTATTTACGGGGGTGGAAAGCCACACCTAAGTGGACTTGTGCAGCTGAGACCTGTTGTTCAAAGGTCAACTATAATATTAAATAGCATTTTCAGTATGATATGGCATTATTTGTGCTAGGTCCTTTCTGTCTCCTCCATACTTTGTGATATTATGAGCATTTTAAAATCTTTCTTTTTTTCTATTTTTTTTTTAAGATTTTATGTATTTATTTTTAGAGAGGGGAGGGAGGGAAGGAGGGAGGGAGGGAGAGAGAGAGAGAGAGAGAGAGAGAGAGAGAGAGAGAGAGAGAGAGATGTATGTGCGGTTGCTGGGGGGCCGTGGCCTGCAACCCAGGAATGTCCCCTGACTGGGAATCGAATTAAAATCTTTTTTAATTAAAATTATTGGGGTGACAACGGTTAATAAAATTATGTTTCAAGTGCACGGTTCTATAATACGTCATCTGTATACTGTATTGCGTGTTTACCATCCAAAGTAAATCTCCCTCCATCATCTTGTATTCAACCCCCTTTACCATTTACTACCACTCCCTAACCCCCTTTCCCTCTGGTAACCAGCGTACTGTTGTCTATGTCTGTGAGTCTGGGGGGTTTCTTTTTGTTTGTCTTGTTTGTTCATTTGTTGTTTTCAGTTTTATACCCTGATTTATTTTGCTTAGCATGGTATCTCAGGTTCTGTGTTGTTGGAAATGACAGTATTTCATCTTTTCTTATGGCTGAGTAGTACTCCACTGTATATAAGTATCACATCTTTATCCAGTCATCTATCAAAAGAAACTTTGGGTGTTTCCATGTCTTGGCCACTGTGAATAATGCTGCAGTGAACATAGGGGAGCATGTGTTCTTATGAACAAATTTTCCAGGTATCTACTCAGAAACCCCAGGTATCTACTCAGGGGTTGTTGGGTCATATGGTAACTCTATTCTTAATTTTTTTGAGGAAACTTCATATTGTTTTTCACAGTAACTGTATCCGTTTACACCCCCACAAGCAATGAATGGGGGTTCATAAAATCTATTGTTGATGGTAAAATTATTTTTGATGGTAAAATCATGATGCTACACAGCTTCTGCTAATGTCATTAATCATAAACCATTTTTCATTGGATTTGGTAATATTTATTCTCTTTTTTAAAGATCATTAAAAGGTAATAAAAATCTTTCTCGTTATTTTTAAGTTTAAAAGCTGACAGAAGTGGTCTTTGCAATCTTGTTAGGAATAATCTCTAAATAAAAGTTTTCTTCTACTCTGGTGTGACCTTGAAGTACTGGGCATTGTGTTTCCCATTCTTAAATTTGCCCTCAGTCTATAAAGCTGTAGACCTATGAATCTGATATAAAGTGTATGGCTCCTAATTTCCTACTTCTATTGAGTGATTTTCCTGGCACTTTTAAAGATCATTAAGAATATGCAGTATAATGGAAAAATTAATAACAAAGTATTTTATATTTTATTTCAAAGTAGTTAAGGTCTGTTTCTCCATTGAGCATTATATATTAAGTTGCAGTCTAAAATGGATCACAATCAGCTAGCTTTATCTTCACCCCTGCTCAATTTTTACAGGCCATTGAATAAAAAAATGACCTTTGTTTATGTAACTAACCTCAGGCAGAACAACATCCAGTAGCATATGTGCTCATGTTCATATTGAAAGTTTTACTCTAGTGTAAATAATGTTTTTTAATAGTTAGCTAAGTTTTATTTTGTTAAAGGTAAAAATGACACCTTAGTAACTTTGATTTTCTATCTTAAGGTAACCAGGCTTGCCATATCATTAATTTAACAAACACATCTCACCACTTTTTGTTTTGAACTCCCTGTATATGCTTCAACTTAGGAGTGACATTTTTCATTTCAGACAAATCTGCCTATTTTCAAGCTGAAGGAATCTACTGTTAGAAGGAGATACAGTGACTTTGAATGGCTACGAAGTGAATTAGAAAGAGAGAGCAAGGTAAGAATTATATGTAATGCAACTTTGAAGCAAAACATTCCAAATTTCACTATATGATTTCTCAGGAAAATTACCTTGAATAAAATGAGTAAAAGTAAATACGATTTCTCCTTTTAAAAGAGTTCAGTTTTACCTTATTTCATGTGAGATAGACGAAGTCTATAGTTTTTCTATAGAATTATCTTCCTTCTTTTGTCTACTTAGTGTCCCAATTGAGGCCTCTGCTGAGTTACACTGGGATGGCACTTCACTTACTATTACTTCCTTTCCCTCATCTTCCTATTCTAGCTCCCCCCTCCACACCTCTGTCCAGGTTTCTTCCCTGCGTACATCCCATGGGTCAGTGTATTTCCAGTATTTTTTACTGACTCATAATAAACACACTTTTCATCATCATACACTTACATATAACAAAAGTTTGTAAACTAGTGCTTTGCTTACTCTGTGTGATACAGGCGGATACTCTTCAGATTAGTGTTTTTAAATGATGACCATGATCTACCTGCAATTTGAAAACAGTCATAGACCTCAATCAGAATTGTCTTCTCTCATAAGCTTTGTCTGCAAAATAAATTAGAGCGTGGTCACACTCTAATATCCCTATTTCAGCTCTGTGTCAGAATAACATCCTAGGACATGGTGTTCCCAGAATGATGAAAAGTTATTTTGCAACTAGAATATAGTAGGAATAGGAGCTCATAAGTAGATTAAGGGGTAGCTTGTGCTTATTTCTGAAGCATAACAAGATAGAAATGGAAGGAAAGTTCCTTAACTAGATAAATGGGGCTCGATACAAGAGCACATATGCCAGTCATTGCATTCCGTCAAAATGTAAAAGAAAACCATTTTATTCATAAAATACTTAAAAATAAAATTAGAAATATAAGACCCATGTAATGAAAACTTAAAACTTCACTGAAATACAGAAAAACCTTCATAAATAGAAATACTAAATTCTTGCTTTGGAATATTCACTTTTGAAGATATATTTATTTTATAAACATTTGAGAGCTCATTCTGTGTGTTCTTTGAGTAACAGATAGAGCTGTGAACAAATTAATGTCCCAACTTTTATGGTGCTTATATTCTGTTGGGTGAGTTTGGGTGCTGATAAAGGGAAGGCATTTGGTTTTGAGTTTCTTTTTTGCTGTTATTATCATTTTATTAATTATTATTATCATCATCATCATCATCATCATCGCTAATCTGTATGAAGTTGTGTTGCTCTTTCCTTTTTTACCTTGTCAGATTATTGTTTTAGGATAACTCCTAGTTATAGAAACTCTGCACCAAGAATTTGAAGTTTTAACTCTTAGAATAGGTATAATTTGTATTAGTGGTGTTTACTATTTATATTTTTCCTTGTTTTAATTGTTTACTTTCATCTTTTCTCTGTTTGGTGTAAGATAAGGTTCCAGTGAAGTGGTTGGTCATTTAACAGATATTTAGGTTTCTATAACATGCCCAGCTTTTATCAGAATAACCATAAGTAGCCTACAAGAGAGTCCTTGATTTGAAGGCATCAGTATGCTAGATTGGTGGTTCTCCACAGGGGCAGTTTTGTCAACCCTATTTACTGGATACAAATTCCTTTCTCCACTGGTCAACAATTTTATGTTTGTTATGAGCTAAATTTCCAATAAATACATGGAACAGTTTGTAAATTCTTTTTTTTTTTTTAAGATTTTATTTTTAGAGGGGAAGGGAGGGAGAAAGAGAGAGAGAGAAACATCAATATGTGGTTGCCTCTCACATGCCCCCCACCAGGGACCCAGCCCACAACCCAGGCACATGCTCTGACTGGGAATCAAACCAGTGACCCTTTGCTTCGCAGTCGGTGTTCAACCCACTGAGCCATGCTGGCCAGGGCAGTTTCTAAATTATATTACATTCCACTAATCTATTTGCCCTTCAGAACAGCCTGAAGATATGTTCTGATGTCTTCAGCTGCCTAATATATGTTGAAAATAATTTGACTATTCTTGAGCTTTATCAAATTCTAAAGTTCCTATATAAATCTGCAAGTTTATAAAGACCCTCATTAATATTTTTGTTAGAATTTTATTGATTTGTAAATAAGTTAGGAGATACTGCCTTCTGTCAAGTCTACTGCTAAATTGCCACCTCTGAGTGAGGCCTTCCCTTGACCATCCTATATGAGAGTAGCTCTCTTTTAGTTTAAACTCTTAGTTTAATTTTTTAAGAGAATATTACCATCTGAGATATTATATATTGATATATCTCACTATTTTATTGCCATAAGTAGGAGTGCTACTCGTGGTACCTAGGGGTCGAGACCTGGGATGCTATTAGTAAGCATTCTAAGTGCACAAGAAGGCCTTCCTCTAATACAGGGAATCATATAGTAGTGCTGCGGTTGAGAAAACTAGGATGGAGACCAAGCTCATCTGTCAAGTAAATAACTCGCTGCTGTTTAACAGTGTTCAAAAACAAATATCTCAGCTCCAAATAGTTCCCAGAAGGTAGGAATCAGTATAAATTGACCCTAGAGGATAGTCAGGCTTTGAAGGTGAAGATTTGGGGTGTTCCTGTAGCGTTGGAAGAAATGACTGGTTTGAGAAAAGATAGGATAGCCGATTTGGGAGAAAGATAACATGTTTCTTAGCCTAGGACATGGAATAGTTGGTGACAAGTAGTAGTTGATCTTGGCATCACCTCACCACGAGTAGGGAAGTCTATATGCAGATGGTATGAGGTGGAAGAAATTGATAACAGAATTTTTATCTAACCATGTCTGAACATTGTTAATAGTATATTTCTTTATTTTTAAGTATATTTTATTGATTATGCTATTACAGTTGTCCCATTTTTTTTCTCCCCTTTATTCCCCTCCACCCTGCACCTCCCCTCCCAGCCAGCGTTCCCTTCAACCCCTTAGTTCATGTCCATGGGTCATATGTATAAGTTCTTTGGCTTCTCCATTTCCTGTATTCTTCTTAACATCCCCCTGTCTATTTTGTATTTACCATTTATGCTTCTTATTCTCTGTACCTTTACCCCCTTTCTCCCCCTTCCCCCTCCCACTGATAACCCTCCATGTGATCTCCATTTCTGTGATTCTGTTCCTGCTCTGGTTGTTTACTTAGTTCGTTTTGTTTTTGCTTTAGGTTCAGTCATTGATAGTTGTGAGTTTGTTGTCAATTTTACTTTTCCTAGTTTTGATCTTCTTTTTCTTAGATAAATCCCTTTAACATTTCATATAATGATGGCTTGGTGATGTTGAAATTCTTTAACCTGACCTTATCTGGGAAGCACTTTATCTGCCCTTCCATTCTAAATGATAGTTTTGATGGATAGAGTCATCTTGGATGTAGGTCCTTGGCTTTCAGGACTTGGAATACTTCTTTCCAGCCCCTTCTTGCCTGCAAGGTTTCTTCTGAGAAATCAGCTGACAGTCTTATGGGAACTTCTTTGTAGATAACTGTCTCCTTTTCTCTTGCTGCTTTTAAGATTCTCTCTTTATCTTTAATTTTGAGTAATGTAACTGTGATGTGGCTTGGTGTGTACTTTCGTAGGCCCAACTTCTTTGGGACTCTCTGGGCTTCCTAGACTTCCTGGAAGTCTGTTTCCTTTCACAGTTTGGGAAAGTTTTCCTTCATTATTTGTTCAAATAAGTTTTCAATTTCTTGCTCTTCCTCTTCTCCTTCCAGCACTCCTATGACTTAGATGTTGGGATGTTTAAAGTTGTCCTGAAGGTTCCTCAGCCTCTCCTCATTTTTTTAAAATTCTTTCTTCATTTGGTTCTGGTTGAATGTTTCTTTCTTCCTTCTGCTTCAAATTGTTGATTTGAGTCCCAGGTTTCCTTCCCATCACTGTTGGTTCCCTGTATTTTTCTTTATTTCGCTTTGCATAGCCTTCACTTTTTCCTCCATTTTGTGACCATACTCAACCATTTCTGTGAGCATCCTGATTACCAGTGTTTTGAATTCTGCATCTGATAGGTTGACTATCTCCTCATTAGTTCTGTTTTGGAGCTTTGATTTGTTTTTTTCACTTGAGCCATATTTCTTTGTCTTGGTGCATGTGTTATCTTGTAAGGGGCAGAGCCTTAGGTGTTCACCAGGGTGGCGGGGGGGCCCACATTGCTGTGTTTTGTGGCACTGTATGTGGGGAAGGGGCCCAAGAGGGAACAATGCCATTTGCTGGGCTCTCGACTGCTTTTAGTCACTTTCCCCTCTACCCACAAACAAATTGGGGCCTTTTTGGTGCTGATTCCTGGGTGTGGATAGGTTTGTGTACGTACTAGGACCCTGTGTGTCTCTCCAACAAACTTCTCCTGTGAGCTGGGAACTTCTTTTGCTGCTGGAACCCCACAGGTTTTTATACCCAGAGGTTTTGAGGCTTTATTTCCGCTCACTTGAACCCTGAGTTGCATAGTCTATCTCCTCCCCAATTGTTCTTCCTGGTTTATCTGCTTGCAGATATGGGACCGCCAGCCGCTGCCATGCCAAGTGTCCTCTCCACTCTGTCTGCCTGTCTCTGCCCCTCCTGCCAATCTGGATGAGTGTTTCTTCTCTAACTCCTTGGTTGTTGGACTTCCATACAGTTCAGCTTTCTGAAAGTTCTGGTTGTTTCTTGGTTTTTAAATGTATTATCCTTCTTTTGGTTATGTGAGGAAGGAGAGTGTGTCTGCCTATGCCTTCAACTTGGCCAGAAGTTCCCTACATTATTTTTTGTTTATTGAATTGAGAGTTGATTTTGATCTCTACCTTGTCCACTGTAATGAAGCATTGTCTTCCTCAGGTGACATCAGAACTTGTCTGAGGGGCATGGTAGCTTTTATTTCAATATTTTTTTAATGTTTTATTTGTGTACTTGTGCTTTGCTAATACGTCCAGGAAAGATGATAATTAAGCTAGGGGCCCACCAGTTGAGGAGAGAGTTGTTCTCATCAGCTCTTGTGCATTTGGTTATCTTGCCTCCAAAGCATTGAATATTTTTTCAGTGTTTTTTACTGATTCCCTTTTATATTTAAACAAGTTTGACAGTGAGATGGCTCTTATAGTGAGGATATACTTTTTCTTCATGTTGTGATTTACAGATGTCCACAACTCAGTCAGCATCTTCGAGAACTTTTTTTCCTTACGTTGTTTTAGGTTGTAGTTCCCCCACTCCCTGGGAAAGCATTTTTGCGTCAGCTTCCTTTTAGAGGAGATGATGGAATATTTGATGACAATTTTATTGAAGAAAGGAAGCAAGGGCTGGAGCAGTTTATAAACAAGTAAGTTTTTTCTGTTTTTCAGGGTGTAAAAGTGGACAGTGCTCTAAGATTATCTTATGTGACTGCTAGTAATTTTGATATTAAGCTAAATACTGTAAAATTGCCTTTCCTTTTGGCCATTTCTTAACTTTTCATATCATTTAAACAAAGTAAAAGTATATAACACGTTAAATATCATGTGATAAATATTAACACACTTGAGTGATTGAAATGAGTGTCTTTGTTTTGACCTAAGTTTTGTATGTATTTGTTTTTCTTGGTTAATTTATGCAAATTACATTTAAAATTATAGCACTTAAAAGTACAGTTTTACCTATGATTCTTTCTGATTTGAGGTATGTTCTAGTATGAACAATAAAACTTACAGTATCCTTGAAATCATTTTGTTTGATTGCAGATGGAGGTATTATCAGCATGTCTTGTAAATGTGCACATTTAAAATTTTCATGGCAAAATGTATTCTTTTAGAAATGTGAGAAGATGGGGTTATCTTTTACTTTAGAAACTCCTAAGGTCAAAGCAAAATTTATAACTTTAAATTTTATTTGCATTTAAAATATAGGCATTTTTAAAAAGCTAGATAGTGAGAGTTATACCAGGAAAGGGTTCACTATAATTAAGTATTGGCCTTAAAATTGACCAAATAAGGTCAAATCATAGAGACTGTGGTAGTGTGAACTATTTATTAGAAGCACTTTAATTTTTGTCTAGTGGTTGGAAGATTTGTGAGTGGTAGGTAAACAGAAAGAAGTTATATAAAGCCTTTAACTTTTGTTGTTTTAGACAAACTTCATTGTCTTTTTACGTACTTTCCCTTTAGAGAAGGCAGTGCTAGAGTAGATGTTTTTAAATTCTGAAATAGAAGTCCGTTTGCCCAGTCTGATCTTGTGTTTAGTCTAATGGAAACCTTTAAAATTTTTAAAAGCCAGCAACCCGCGCCCGCCCCCCCTCGCCCCGCCCAGAAGAACCCTGTGCACTTGGCGCCTGTAACTGTCGGGCCTTCCTCGAACTTTGGTGCACTTCTGACTCCAGTCCTGTATCTTCTCCCTCTTTAACATGGATGCTTAGAGTCAGGACACATTTCACTTTTAATTTTAAAACTAATTTAAGTTTCTTATAAATGTACCATCTGGTAGGTAAAGAAGCTAATTGGGTACCTATGCCAGAAGCAGTGCAAAGCTCATGATTGAATGTTTTCTAAATTATCCTTGTGAACCAAAGTCAAGAGAATTTCCTTTAAGTTGGTAAAGCATAGATTTACAGGCAGTTCAGACTAACACTTGTTATTACTAAATTGTTTGTGCTTCCTAAACTTAAAATATGTGTTTTTATAAAATATTGGACTAAATTTGTCTTTTTTATTCCTAGGGTCGCTGGTCATCCTCTGGCACAGAATGAACGTTGTCTTCACATGTTTTTACAGGATGAAATAATAGATAAAAGCTATACTCCATCTAAAATAAGACATGCCTGAAATTTGGCAAGAAGGGGAAAAAAAACAAACTTTCTGTGACTATTAATGATTCGTATGCACCAGTGAAGAAGTTCTAACTTTTAGCATGCTGCACAGAAACTGGTATATCATGCCTTTAGTATACTAACACTCATATGCTCTGCTTTGTTTTGTTTTGTTTGGGCAGTTGACAAGAAGTTACTTTGCTTTAGTGAAAACCCTCCTTCCAGCCTTCCTGTACAGTGACTCTTCCTTGCCGTTCTAACGTGGTGCGCTCTCTAGCCTCACACATCGTTATTCCAGCATAAGCTCCAGTGTCCCAACTAAAGTTACTGACCTGATCTTATCTGCACAGTTTTTGTGTCATGTTTGCTTCTTGAATAACTAGGATACTACTCTTATCCCCTTTTTACTATGTGACGTCATTCGACCTAGTTGATGTGTAGGAGCACTGCACCGTCGGCCGCCGGCACCTGCACGTCAGACACGCTCGTGTGCTGGAAGTGTCTCCCCGCAGGCTTGCACTGCCCTTCACGTAGGAGATCAGTGAGGGAAATCTTTATATTCTGTATAAGAACAAAATCAAATTTATATACTAAAATCATTTGTCTAAAAATTTAAGTTGTTTTCAAATAAAAATAAAAATGCATTTCTGATATGTACTGATTGTGTTGCATCCAGCTTTTCTTCTTCTATGGCTTTTCTACTTAACTCACTTGTTGAGAGGGATTATTTACTAATTATATACTTCTCATTCCTGTAACTTCAATCCTCTTTAAACAGTGGTGATATCAAATATGCCACCACCCTTTGAATGGGGTATTTTCTTTTAAACAACTAAAAAAGTGATGTACTAAAAAAAAGCATTCCTTAAGGCTTGAGTCGTTATGAAGCACTTTGTGTATTTGAAAAATGCTTTATAATCTCAAGTCATTCTTTTTGTAAAAGCCCTTTTAAGATAATCAGTGCCATGCCTCCTGTTATTTAGAAGAATATTTTCTAGCTCATCTGCATGACTTGCTTAAACAAACTTAGCAAAGGTGGAATAACTCCTTTTTCAGTCAGCAGATTCATGCTTTCTCTCTAGTTTGCCTTGGGATGGTGGCAGTCTTGGTCCTCTTTAACCAAGGGAGAGGGACACAGTGCTCTCCCTGACCGGGGTGGTAAAAAATGAGAAAACACATGCCTTCGTGCTGCCTAACCTGTGTTGTGGCCAGAACTTTGCGGCCAGAATGCGGTCTCTTGTTTGAATTGCACAACATCTGGTGCTTCGGGGACCCACTGTGACCTAGAGTGAATCCCCAAGGCGTAAGGGAGGGAAGGTTTGTCCACCCACACCAGAGTGTCACGTGGAGACAGGTCAGTCATTGGAAAGGAAACAAGCTTAGATCTTGGCCAAACTAGGATGTCCACCAAGAAGATTGGAAACCATAGGAAGAAGTCAGAGCTGCCCTGTCATAGGCCTTAGTATTTCACAGTGCCATAATACTGGACCTTTCAGTTGCTGTGCGTTAACAGCACTAAACAATGTGAATTTTACATCATTGAGCTAGCAGAATAAAATCGAAGTCTGTCAGTTTGGGGTATTCAGAACAAAGTAATGGTAGCTCTGCTAAATGGCATGATGCCTCCGAAAGCAGTGGTTCTCAACCAGGGATGACTTTTCTCCCTGGGGATATTGGCAACATCCTGAGACATTTTTGCTTGTAACAACTGGAGAATGACCCTGAAAACCAGTGGGCGGGAGTTAGAGAAGCTGCTAAGTCTACGATGCACAGGATAGCTTCCCACAACAGAGAAATGTCAGTAGTGCTGAGGTCTCCACTCACCGTGGAATTCTTCTGATGTTGGTCACTTATATATGAGGGAATAATGGGGTCTTGGGTGAGTTGTACTGGCCCCACTTCCTTCTAACCCCTACAGTTTCCTAAGGGCAGGCATACTCTAAGAAAGCTGAAGGTTTTAAGTTAGATGAAAAGTTGTTCTATTCCAGATAATGTGTTTCTGCCAGGGAAGGTACTTTCCAGTGCTGTTTCTCAACACTGGAAAGACCTGAAACCACGGTCTATGTTAAAACTACACTTTTAACCCTGTAAAGTAAAACTGCAGGGGCTGTTAACTCGACACATAGGAAGATGTTCTAGAAGCCCTTGAGAGTCTTCCTAAAAGAATAGAAGTGAATTTGGCAGTGGCTTATGCAGCACGAGTTAAGGCTCTGTGCCTTCTCAGTAAGTAATGTCCTGGTCTCAACTCCCGCCAGTTGTAGAGGGTACACCCCTGTGGGCCCTTTAATAACTCAGAGTTGTCGAGAACTAAATGTGAAATCCGTAGGAGAGCATGTCTGAGACACGTAAAGCCCTAATCACGGTTCTCTGATGGCAGTGGTAATCAGCTGTACATTAGTAGTAACAGCAAGTGTTACCACTAACCCAGTGGCTATTTGGGGGTGGGTTTAGCTGGTATTTGGTTTCTTCCTTGGAGGTTCTGCCATCATGACCCTCACTAGTGATGAGGACCTCTGGTGGGGGATCCCGGAGAGCATCTCCTCTTTATTACATCCTGTGGCTTTTCAGCTTGGCCCTCTTGTTGTGTATGGTCCACTCTGCATTAAAAGTCCTTGTCCTGTTGCCTCAGCATTTTTTTTGCCTGTTCTGGTTACAGGAGCGAGGATACATGTAGCAAATGAAAGAAGGAGTCTTCTGGCCCCTAGGCCTCGACAGATAAGATTTGTTTGAAATATGGGTGGACAGAGAGCTTAGCGCACTGCCTGGCATGTAGATGCTAGCTGGGATTTATTACAATTTGCAAGTGTTTGGACTGGGAAACGAGTTAGAAACTCTTTTAGGAGGATAGAGTAAAAGTCTTCCTCAATAGTTTCTTTGTGATCTTTATCACAGAACTTTCCTATGAAATAAATAATATTCTCCTTTAAACATGCTCAAGGTTACCCTGGATGTTGATGGCCCTGGAATAAGTCTATCTGACTCTTGGGGACAGTGCCTGTGATTTGGTACCCAGGCCTTACCTGATGTTCAGTAAATGTATTGAATGAACGGAAGGGTGAATTTTCAGTAACATTTCCTACGTCCTTTAGGCTGAACATGGGTGATTAAATGGCTGGGTTTTGTGGGGGGGGGTTTGCTTTTTTCGGGGGGGGTTGTTTTGTTTTTAAGTTTGGTTTTGGACATGAAGAGCTTGCTGATCAGAAGTATTTTATTTTCCTAAATTTATCTGTGCACCACAATTACTCTCTAGGATTAGGTCCAAGATTGATTTATTATTTATTTATTTATTTATTTATTTATTTATTTTAGCTTCCCAGATAATTTTGAAACAGCCAGGTTTGGGCACTTAGCTAGGACGCCCTTTGATTTCCAGGAATTTGGTCAGATTTTATCTTGGCTACTTTAACCTGGCTACTTACATCATTACACAAAGACACCAGGAAATTGAGAAAGAGGACTTAATCAGATCTTGAGGAATTACTTTGTAAGTAGTGATTTATAGGTGAAGTTTACCTTATTCCAACCTTGGTAAGAAAATAAGACCTTCATTTGGAGGCCAGGCAAATTTATTCAAAAATGTGAAAGGCAGTTCAGAGGATGCTTTCCACCGGGAGATGAGTGCCATAAATGAAGTGACCCCCCAAAATCCAACAGCATTAAGCATTCTATATGTGCAAAGTGTTAACAGACAAGAAGTTAAACATGAGCTTTTTTCTCAAGAAACTGAGTCTTGTTAGGACACTGTCATTGAAAGATTCACTGCTAGTACAGCTGGGTCGGGGGCATGGGAGATAGGAGGACAAGGACATGAGAGTTCAGATGGAGGGGAGGGAAATAAACAGGACTTCTGGTTTCAGCTCCGACACCTAAAGAGCCTGAAATGTGAAGATCTCGTCCTCACAACAAGAAATAGCTGAACAGACTGAAAATGACTATTCGTGTACCCACCCATCAGAGAATTGAGGTCGCAGGGCAAACTACCACCCCAAAATCTGGAGAGACAGGCTCTTCTAGAGAGACATTTACAAACTGTTTTCCCGGAGCAGAAACTGTTGGAGCGATAAACTGGCAGGAACGTTTACATGGTAATATTGATGAGTTGCTGGAGGTTGAGTGGAGACCACAGTCTTAGGGGGGCCCCCACAAATTCCTGGGCTTTACCTGCAGGAACCTCACCAGAGTCTCCAAGAAAGATCTTCCTTATGGCTCTGGCAGGGAGGAGATGAATAATCGTAAAATATGCGTAGGGCTTTATTACAAAGGCCTACAGTGCAGGAAAAAAGATGTCAGAGCTTTATTCCTGTTGGGGGAAGGGCATTCTTCTCACACCAGCCCATCTAGCCTTCCTCTCTCACCTAAGGGGAGGGGGGAATGTAACAGGAGTCAAGACTTAAAGGAAATATACTGAGAGTGCTTCAGGCAGGCAAGGGACCAAAGACCGGAGGGAAGCTATGCCACCAGGGAAACACCTGTGAAGATCACAGGCCACAAAACACAGAGATTTGACCTGGAGATTAGAATCCCATCCCCCACCATTACCACCGCCCCTTCAGTACCAACGCCCCTTCAGGTCTCCAGTGTAATCATAGTGGATTACAGGTAAAAGCTGCAAGACAGACTCTTGAGGAGGAATACTTAGGGGTAACGAAAGTTAAGATAGAAACAAAAGCAAAGACAACAGAAGAAGTTGAAGCCTCTGGTACCATAACTACATCGAACATTAAGCACAATCCACTCCCTAAGCAGACAAACCCTCCCACAGAAAGCCTGCTGACTTCAGTTCCTGTTACTGAGTGCACTGTCTGACTTTCAACAGAAGTTACAAGTCGTGCCAAAAGGCAAGAACCAAACAGCCTCGAGAGATACAGCAGTCATCAGAACCAGTCAGATAGGATGCAGATGTTGGAATTATCAAACGGAATTTTAATAGCTGATGAATGTGTCAAAGATTTTAATGGAAAAAAAAACACACAAAAACAGAAAGGTAGTGTAATACAAAATGGAAACTTTAAGAAGGGGAGTACTAGAAATCACCATAACAGACATAAGAATGATTCCCATGGGCTCACGGGCTCGTCCGTAGTCTCAAAATAGTGTAGAGACTTGAACTGTGTAGGTAGGTCAATAGAAGTTTCCCAAAATGAAATACAAAGAGAAAAAAATAGAAAACACAGAACAACATCCAACAACTGGGATCATTTTCAAAAAGTATAACAGGTGTAAATTGGAATACGAGAAGGAAAGGAGAACAGAGTGAAATTATTGAAGTAATAATGGCTGAAAATGTTTCAAAATTAAAAATACCAAATGACAGTTCCAGGGAGCTGAGGGAACAACTTCAAAAAACAACACAGGCATCTCATATTTTATCTGCAGAAAATCAAAAACCAATAGAAAATCTTTAAAAAGCCAGAGGAAAAGTGTGCAATAAAGCAGTGCAGGTTTGACAGATTTTCTTTAAATTTTGTTTTGTTATTGATAGAAACTATTTTTTTTAAGAATTTAATTACTTATTTTTAGAGGGGAAGGGAGGAAGAGAGGGAAAGAAACATCAATGTGTGGTTGCCTCTCCCATGCCCCCAACTGGGGACCTGGCCAGCAACTGAGGCCTGTGCCCTGACTGGGAATTGAACCAGTGACCCTTTGGTTCACAGACCCACACTCATCCACTCAGCCACACCAGCTAGGGCAAGAAATGTTGGTTTGTTTTTCCACTTACATATACATTCATTTGTTGATTCCTATACATGCCCTGACCAGGGATTGAACCTGCAACCTTGGAGTACTGGGACAATGCTCTAACTAACTAAGGTACCTGACTAGGGTCAGGTGTGACAGGTTTGTTTATTTTTTAATTGACTTTATTGGGTGACACTGGTTTGCAAAACTGTAAGTTTCAGGTGTACAGCTCAGTAAAACATTGTCTGCACGCTGCACACCACTCCAAGCAAAGTCTCTGCAGGTTTGGCAGTTTTGAAACACCTTTTATCAGTAGTCTTGAGGCCAGAGTTGGTGATATTTTATAACACCTGAGTTATTAACCTACAGTCTGAATTTGAATGGGAAAAAAGTCACATCTTTATACTTAGTATTTATTCTCTGACTGAAATTTAGTGTTTCTTCCATTATGAATATAGGAACAAATCATAAGACTAGAAAAGAAGATCTTGTGACTTCACAATTAAAAGTTGTGAATATCACATTTGTTGCTGCAGATCTTGAAATATGTACCCTCACTACTTGAAAAGTATTGTAGTTATTATACCATCCCCAAGATCTTGCTTAATGAGAGACACATTTTATCACCAGTTTAAAAAAACACTTTGATAAATGTATTTGAACAGAATGGTTCCTTTTGTAATCCTATTTATTATATTGTTCTATTTTAAAAATAGCTGAGTAGGGATCTTTGGTACAAAAAAAGTTAGAAGCCCTGGAAGTAACTGATTCTGAACCCTCCCGCCCCAGAGTGTGATGTGGGAGTGCCCTGCGTCTGCACACCTCGGAGCAGGGTGCTCGCTGTCCGCTGTGTGTGTAGGAGGAGGGGAGAGGCTGGAAAACAGCCAACCTACCATCTCTTGAGCGCTTAGGTTTCAGCCTGGGCTCTTTACATGTATTGTTATTATTTCATTCTCAAAACAACCCTATGCAGTGGGTATTATCCCCCTTTTACCAAGAGAGGAACTGAGAGCTGATGTCATTCGTGCAAGGTCACACAGCCAGTAAACAATGAAACGGGTTCAAATCCAGGTCTTTTGGATTCTGACATTCCGACACCTGTGCCTGTGTGAGGCTAGACTGTGGGCAGCTGGGCAGGGACCCGTGCCAGCATGTGGCCCTGATAGCCAGTGCCTGCAGACGGCTGTGCGGGGCCTCTGGCCTCCTGGGCATTGGTGCCCCTAGCGCATGCACAGTTTGCCTTGACACCAGTGTCGTTATCAAAGAGGCCAAGGAGAGCAGGCTCCTTGTCTTCATCTAAAGGAAAGTTAAACATTTAGGAGAATCTGGTTATAAAACTGGAGTGGCCATCCCTGCTTGGCAGATGTAAACACTGCCGCTTTGTCATCACTTAGCTTTCTCAGTGCATTTTCTTTCCTTTCTAGCTAGATTATACTTTAATCCAGTTGTTTTCATGTTCAGTAAATCCAGACCATGTTTAACCGGTTTATGCATTGAAGAGTCTTGAGGTGAAGAAAGTTTTGTCCTTTCAACTGCCCTGGGGATTTACTGTCTTTCTGCAAAGGGATTTTCTTGGACCTGTAATCTGAACACTTTTGACCTGTGGGGTTTTGTTGTGTTTTTTTCTCCCACTATGAACAAATTTGTGAGGCTTGACTTTTTGTGTGCTGTGGAGCAGAGACAATGCCCTTCTGTGAACGTCTTCGCCCAAGGGCAGTAGTAATTGATGCTGGGAAGGCTAATCTTTCCGCCATCACTTTCTCAGGGCCGGGCTGCTCCCGGCTGCCCCACTGGCCTCCAAAGGGACCCACCATTCTGGGATGGCATTCCAGAGAGGTCTGAGAGTGGACAGTCTCCCTTAAACTGAAGTGGATTGGTTTCAGACAGCCATCAGTGTTGCTGAAATGACGGCCTCATACACATTGTCTGGTGGGAGAAGAAATTGGCACACCTTCCATGGAGGGCGACTGGGCAGTAACTATCACAACTACAAGCTCAGGATTCCATTCCCAGGAGTTAATCTCACCGGCATACTTTCCACTTTGAGAAATGGTATTTATAGAATATAACATTTTCTGATTATTGATTGAATATCTCTGAAAGATTATATCAGAAATGGATAACATTGATTGCTTGGTGGAGGGGACTGAGTGGCCCCAAGACAAGAAGAGAGAGGAATAGATTTCATTATATCCTCCTAAACACACACACACACACACCCCTTTTTATTTTGGAGTGATTTTAGATTTACAGAAAAGTTGTAGAGATAGTACAAAGAGTTCTCATGTATCTCCTCACCCAGTTTCTCCTCGTGTTGACATTTTACATGATCAGGGTATTTTTGTCAAAACTGAGAAACCAGCAGTACATTGCCATCAACTATGTTCCAAACTTTATTTGACTTTCTCCAGGTGTTCTACTAATGTCCTTTTTCCGTTCCAGGATCTGGTCCTGGAGGCCACACTGCACTTAGTCATCCCATCTGGGTAGTCTCCGCGGTCCTTGACATGGAGACCCTCAGACTTTTGGAATTTTGTATATCTGACTACTAACTAGTCAAAAATAAGTAAATTTTAACAAAGAATTCGACTTACAGAGCCATAGGATGGTAGAACAGTAAGGAATCTTAGAAGCAATCCAATTCAAGCTTCTCATTTTTCAGACACAGGAAGGGACTTGTCCGAGTGCCTCCCCAGAGCTCAAACTAGAAACCAAGGGGGCAGCGGTGAGTCAGAGGTCCTTAGGGAGTAGTAGAAAGAGGATAAGCTTTAAAGCCACCCAGACTTGGGTTCAAATCCCAGCTCTGAGTCCTTGGGCCAGTAGGTACTCTCTTTTTTATGGGGGTCTCTGGATTCTCACTCAACCTGTTATAAGATACAACCATGTTGTTGTATATATCAGTAATTTGCTTAAAAGACCAAACAAACAAACAAGCAAAAAACAGTTCTTTGAGGAAGTAGTTCTGATTGCAAAGAATTTGTCTGAGAAACAAAGTGTGCTTTTCCATCCTTGATCTCTCCTTCTTGTGCTGAAATGTGACACCACTGACCACACTCTCCCTTCCCGGGGACACATGAGCCCTGAGTCTTCAGGCTCAGACCTGCCGAGGGGAAGCCCAGGGAAGGGGCATGGGGGAGGGGAGGAAAGGCTACGGTGAGAGGGAATGAGGAGAAAAGTGAGCTCTGAGACACATCCCTTATTAAGAAGCGAGGGGCTGAGCTTTTGCATGGAGTGCAAAACTGAGCTGTACAAAGAGCTCAGCTCTGAGTTCAGAGCAGCTGTGCGGCCTGGGAGGTGACGCTCGCCTCCTGGGCCTCCGGTGTGCAGCGATGGGAGTGGACAGCTCGGCCGCATCCTCTGCTCTTTCCGTCATCTCTCTTCCCTCTCAGTCATGCCCTTGTCAGTTCTCTCCAGCCCCATGGCTGTGTTTCTCCTGTAGGTATATTTCAATTGGAGATTTTGACTATAAATTTGACTATAAATTTTCAAATGTTCAATTGGAGATTTTTATTATTTCCAACTTAAAAATGTAAATAACACTATGGTGAGCATTCCCTATGTGTAAAGCTCTTGCTAAGCTTTAGGTCCTTCCTTAAGCCCGAGTTTTAGAAGTGAATCTGAAGACATGAGTGAATATCTTCGGCTTGTGATACAAGTCTCCGTATTATCTTTCACAAGAGTTGCATGCCCACTTACCGTAACAGCCTTTTACAGAAATTCTCTGTGACACCTTTTGCTCTGGGGAAGATGCCTCACTGGTAGGTGTATTCTTTCAGCTAGGCGGTGAAATTGGCATTCTAACCCTGCTGCTGACTTGCTCTCTAGCAGAGAGATACTATTTCCAGGCCTTAGCCAGCTCTTCGGGCAATATAACCTGCTGGCCTTATCTCCTCCAGCGGTGACTGCTTATGTTTCTAAATGGTCATGGTGGCAGTGTATACAATGAATGGATTGCTATCAGTTTCTTTCTTCAGCAGCAGCTGAGTTTCCCTTGCAGGTGAGATGAATTTTTTTTTTTTAAATGATATGGTACAGTGCTTTGGGAAAATGCAGGGAAAAAGGGGATCTATGGGCAAAATCAGATACTGGATTAGGCTGAACAATTTGGTGGGAAACACAGAAGTGAATAATTCCTAAAGGGATTCAAGGTGACCACAGAATCTTCCCAACTTCCCCAGAGGAAATCCCTAAACTTAATTGATTTGGTCTTGGCACTTGTCAAATGGGTTTATAGAGTTTATCTTCTCAGACCCCATGTACTCTAGATTCAGACATTTAACTCTTTATTCAACAAATACTTGTTGACGGCTTTGGAAGCACAGTGCACGGCACTGGGCATTGCAGTCGAGGGGACTTCAGGTGTGTCTGAAAAATAACTCGAGGTAGAAAGTGGTGCATAAAGAAAGATGTATACAACATGATTCCAACCCAGTTTCCAACACCATCTGCCACCCCCTGCCCCAGTCTTCAGCCTCGAACAAGATACCCTCTGGCCTCTGAAGCCTTGACCTAAGAATGCCACTCCATCAGGCATTTACCCACGCTGTTCCAGCTAAACCTGTTCACCTCAGTTGAGCCCTGCTCATCATTTACGAGTCAGCCTAACTTTGCCAGCTCAGCGAAAGCCTCCTGCTTGTTTCAGAAAGAAGCAAGATTGAGTGTTCCTCTCTGGTGTTCCCTAGGCAGTGTTCGTGTCTCCATGTCTGATGGGCATCTCACTGTGTGATAATTATTTGTGCCTCAGTCTCCCTTACTGGACCATGAATGATCTCCTGAGAACTTTACTATTCATTTCTGTCCTTCCCATGAGGCTCAGGGCCTGGTGTGCAGTGGTCCCGCAAGGACCGTCACTGGGGGGGACTCTGGTCAAGATGGAGGTATAGGCACACACACTTCACCTCATGCAACCATAGAAAAAATTACAATCAGATCTCAAAGCAAGTAACATCCAGAACCATCAGAAAAGTGAGCTGTGTGGAAGTCCGACAACCAAGGATTTAAAAAATCCACATTCATCCAGGTAGGTAGGAGGGCTGGAGTTGCCCAGAGAGGTACAGAGACATGGTGAGGCACGGAAAGCCAGGACGGCATCAGCGATGGAACAGACAGCACCACATTCACATGTGGTGGGTAAAAATTGGGAGGGATACCTTGGGAGTGAGTGATCCCAGTCCCAGGCCAGACTGCACAGCCCAGGGCTCCAGTGCCAGGAAGATAAATCCCTATAACTTCTGGCTGGAAAAAAACAGAGGGAGTTGGGGTGGCAGAAGAAACTGCTAGATTTTCAGGAGATTCCTTTTAAAGGGCCTGCACAGTCTTAGAACATAGGCAACCCTCCCACTCTGTGATTCACCACCAGGGCAACAGCTGGAAGAGTGCCAGTTGCATATGGGAAGTGGGTGAAGTGATTGGAAATGGAGCAAGTGCCTGGCAAACCTCCAGAAGCCAGGCAGCAGCATTGTCCCCTCCCCAGGTCCTCCCCCCACACAGAGCCACAATACAGTGAAGCAGGTTGCCTTGTCCTAGTGATTACCTAAGAAGGCTCCACCCCACACAATTGACAGGTGCTTTTTCTATAGTAGGCCACAATACTAAGACAAGGAGTCAAAGCATCTCTCCCTAATACACAGAAACACCACAGGAAAGTTGCCAAATTGAGGAGACAAAGAAATATGACCCAAATGAAAGAACAGAACAAAATTCCAGGAAAAGAACTAAACAAAACAGAGATAACCAATCTATCAGATGCAGAGTTCAAAACACTGGTAAGCAGGATGCTCAAAGAACTCATCAAGTATGTCAACAACATAAAGGAAGAAATGAAGGTTACACTAAGGGAAATAAAAATCTACAGGGAAACATCAGTGGAGGGGAGGAAGCCAGGGTTCAGATCGACAATTTGGAACATAGGAAGAAGTAAGTATTCAACTAAAACAGCAAGAAGAAAAAAGAATTAAAAAAAAAAAAAAGAGGATTGTATAAGGCACCTCTGGGACATCTCCAAATGTACTAACATCTGAATCATAGGGACGCCAGAAGGAAAAGAGGAAGAGCAAGAAATTAAAAACTTATTTGAAAAAATAGTGAAATAAAACTTCCCTAATTTGTTGAAGGAAATAGACACACAAGTCCAGGAAGCACAGAGAGTCCCAACCAAGTTGGACCCAAAGAGGACCACACCAGGACACATCATAATTAAAATGCCAAAGGTTAAAGATAAAAAGAGAAGTATTCAAAGTGATGAAAACGAAGGACCTATGACCTAGATTATTCTATCCAGCAAAGCTATCACTTAGAATGGAAGGGCAGATAAAGTGCTTCCCAGATAAGGTAAAGCTAAAGGAATTCATCATCACCAAGCCATTATGATATGAAATGTTAAAGGAACTTATTTAAGTAAAAGAAAAAGATCAAAACTAGGAATAGTAAAACAGCAACAAATTCACAACTATTAACAACTGAATTTAAAAAGTCAAACTAAGCAAACAACAGAACAGGAACAGAATCATAGATATGGAGATTATTTGGACGGTTATCATCTGGAAAGGGGAAGGGGAAGAAGGGGGGAAAAGGTACAGGGATTAAGAAGCATAAATGGTAGGTACAAAATAGACAGGGAGATGTTAAGCATACTATAGGAAATGGAGAAGCTGAAGAATTTATATGCACAATCCATGGACATGAACTAAGGGGAGGGAATGCTGAAGGGGGACACCAGGAGGAGCGGGACAAAGGGGGCAAGTTGGGACAACTGTAATAGCATAATCAATAAAATATATTTTTTAAAAAGACCGTGACTGGATCAAGGGATGAATGGATGATGAATAACCCATGGGGTTATGGCTTCTCATTCCCTTCCCCCATTCAGAGTTGTGACTCTGGATTATGACCCTCCCTGGAATGCTAAGGCTGGCCAGAGTTGAGGTCTCTCTACTTAACCCCTCATTACCCAGTTCAAAGGGCTGGTCCAGCTGTTTTGAGCTAATGTCAGGAGCCCAAATGAACCTCTCACAAATTGCATAGATATTTGATTTCTTTCTTTTTTCTACTATGTACCCGGTCTGCACAAACTCACACCTGCTGCTTAAAGATAAAAATCAACTTTTCTTTCTTCTTGTGGGATTAACTTAAATAACCTTTTATCTAGTTAGCAGTGTTCCAGAGAGTGACTCCTTTCCCTGCCTTTTCTCCTGAAAAAAGGTGTCTATGTCATGGGAGCTAGTGCACAGCAATGTGCTCTTGGCTGCGGGGTGCAGTGGGGTCCTCAGGCACAGCACCCCCGCGCCCGCCGCCCCCGCCCCCCCCCGCCCCCCGCTGGACTCGGGAAAGACGTCACTGCTGCTCGCCAGCGGGCGTTCGTGCTGCGCTGCACAGCAACGGTAGGCTCTGGCCTCCAGGTTTGGCCACAGCCTCTGGTCGTCCCTGCTGCCAGGGCCCTACTTCAGCTCTTGCTGGCTGCAGATTCCTGAATCTCTTCCAAGTACTCCAGTCACAGACCCAGGGGGCCAGCCTTACTACCCTCTGCTGCTGACTGGTCTGTCCTCTTGCCCTGCCCATGGCTCCTGGGCCAGCTCCCGCAGTACAGGGGAACAGAAAGAAAATGAAATCTTAGCCCCTCGCTTTTCCTTCCACACATTGTAAACAGGTTGATGTGGACACCTCAGGATTATCGTGGAAGCAGCGCCAGAGTGTTGTGGGTTACGAGGATCCAAACCACTCTTCCCTCAAAATTACCTTCACTTCTCCAGGCCCCCACACCTGGTCAAAGGTCTGGGAACTGGGGCATAAACCTCATTCTGGTCCACTCTGCTTCAGTCTCACTCTGTTTTCCCTTCTCCCATTGTATTTGAGAAGAAGAAATGCAAGGAGCTTTTTTTTCTTTTTTACTTCCCCTCTTTACCTCAAGCCGCAGGTAGCTCACCTCCTGGCTTCACTGTCATGGGCCAGGCAGAATTTCTCTGCATTACAAAGCTCTGTGACCTGGGTTCTCTAAGTCCCTCCTTTGAAAAGAGGAGAAATAATAGTCTGGCTTATAATGTTATTATGCTGCTGTTTAAACTAGGAAAAATAGGAAAAAATGAAAATAGTTGTACTAGGGAGGTGGGATTATGGATGATTCTCCCCCCTCCAAAATTTCCTATAGCCAGAAAAGGAAAGTCAATTTTAATGTTTTTATAATATATTTGAAATAAAGTAACTGCCTCTCACCTCTGGCCCATTTGGTGCCTACCATGTACGCAGAAGATATCCCACTGGGTGCTGTGTGTGTTAGGAACTGAGTCAGCCAGCCCAGACCTCTCAGGTGGGAAAACTCAGCTTCAGTCCCGGGGCCACTCCCATTACCGGCTCCCCGCAGGCAGCAGGAGGCCTGGAGGTGACCTGGGCTGAGAGGGGCGTGCAGAGTGTGCATCTCTCCAGGCTCAGCTGCTGTTTACGGGGTTCCAAGGTATCTCTCAAGGGGTTGGGGAGAAATGTGTTCCCCCCTTGGAGCCGACAGCCTCAACCCCACTTCTGAAATGCGGATAATGGGGACCCACTGGCCCTCTCTACCAGTCTGGAGATCTTCCCCGTTTCTGGGTTCTGGACAGACCTTGCTCTCCATCACAGAGAGCCTGGGCTGGGGAAGGAGTAGCACTGTTGGCAAGAACTGGCTTCCTCCTTTTGACATTCAAGGCAGACGGGCTAGGAGCTTGCTGGTCCCTGTGGGGAGCAGGTCATAAAGAGCTTGGGGAGTCAGTTCGAAGGGCACAGCCCCTTCCTGCACACCAGGCCCTCCTCTCCTCCCGCCTCCCCACCGGCTGCTCCGAATAACAGGCTGCTGCCAATTACAAAAGGACTCTTAACTCTGTTTCGCAGCCCCCTTGATTGATCGCACTGGTGAGTGAAATTATAAGCCTTAATGATCACGTTAATTTCTGGGGAAAGACGGTCAGAAGAGGTTCTCAATCATAAGCGCCACAATCAGCTGGGTGAGTTCAATGACAGGCCAGAACAGGGAAAGAAGGGAAAAAATTAACTTTTTTAAAGGTCACCAGTAAGTGTGGGGACAGCAACCAGGCAAGAGGGATGAGGGGCACAGATGATCCTAAACCCTGAACACGATCCCCTGTCCCAGGGCTCCCGACCAAAGGCCCAAAGGCAGCTGTCAGTGCTTCTCATCCTCAGTCGAACCCTGGGGCCATCGTGGAGCTTTCAAATGCTGATGCCTGGGCTCCTCCCAAGACACTGCGTGGTTGGTCTGGGGTGTAGCTTAAGTGCAAAGAGTTTCGAAAACTCCCCAGGTGATTCTATGTACAGCCAAGACAGAGAACAACTTGCCTGGATGAACGGATTTAGGGCGCAAGAGGTCAAAGCTGAGCACAGGTGGAAATGCACTTAATCTGATTAGTTCTTGCCACCAAGGAGACTTCATTCTCGTGGTCTCCTGGCCCCACTTAAAGATGATGGTGATGAGAAGAGAGAGAGGGAAATTAGGCATCACTGAGCCTAGTGCTCCTTCGCACAGAAACACTGAGATGCAGAGATATGAACTGACTTATCACAGTGGTCAGAACTAGAACCCCGCCTTTTCACCTGGCCCGCGCTCCTTCCACTGGGCTCACCACTCGGCCAGGGCAAAGAAGGCGCCCTGGATGCCGCTCCGGGGCGCGGGGCTCGGGGGCGGGGGGGGGGGGGGGGGGGGGGGGGGGGGGGGGGGGGGGGGGGGGGGGGGGGGGGGGGGGGACAGGAGCTGGGAGCTGCTCTTCAGCTCTCACAGCAGAGGAGCCCAGGCCACCCCTGCCCCTGCTCAGTGTCCTGGGACATAATGATCGACATTCGTTAGAGACACAAGGGCCACAATAAGGACATCTATCTCCCCCTGAAGGTCAAACCTATGACCTTGGCCTCCTAAATCACCACTCACCACTACTCACCCTACTCACCACTTCCCAGCGGAGCATTGCAATTATTCTGTCATGTCAGAGAGATGCCTGTGCTATGTGGCAACATCTTAGTTCCCTCACTGGAGAGACTTCCCTCTGCACGTTGCTGATGAGCTCAGTGGGCAGCTGGAAAGTCCTGATGACCCTCCTTCACGGTCTATGTGCATGTCAGCAATATTTGGAGAAAAAAAAGCCACTTCATGTTCCAAAATGAGCTTCAAAAGCCCAAAAGCATGATTTAAAATACACACCACATAAAAAAGAAGGAATAAAATATCTTTACTTACCATTTGCAGTAAAGATATTAGAGTTATTCAGTTAAAGTTATTGCCCCTCAATTTCTGTAAGTGATTATAAAAATGTCACTGTGAGCCCTGGCCAGCGTAGCTCAGTGGATTGAGCGCGGGCTGCGAACCAAGGCATCGCAGGTTCGATTCCCAGTCAGGGCACAGGCCTGGGTTGCAGGCCATGGCCCCCAGCAACCGCACATTGATGTTTCTCTCTCTCTCTCCTTCTCCATCCCTTCCCTCTCTAAAAATAAAGAAAATCTTTAAAAAAAAAAAATGTCACTGTGAAGGGAATCATTTGAGATTCTCAGAGCAGCATCTTAGCAGCAGGAAGGTCTGCCAACTGCTTCGACATTTTCATTTATCGCTTCAACCTCCATTCTGACGAGGGTGCTCCCAAAAGTTCACCGAAGTGGCCTGGGCCACAAAATTTCAGGACCCAAGCTCTAACCACGGGTACAGGATGAGACCTACTTGCCCAGTTCAGTAAGCACTGTGGCAGAGGCGTATTCATCGTAGAAACATATGCATTCTCTGTATTTTTCTAACAGCTTCTGAAGTGTTCATCAAGCCTCTGTCTGATTAAGCACTTCTAAATTCTGAGCAATGAAATGGTTCCTCTCATGCCCTCTTGGCAGGAGTGCAAATTGATACGATCCTTCTGGAGAGCCATTTGGCTGTGTGTATGTATCGCAATTAAAAATGCATATAATCTTTGACCCAGAAATGCCACTTCTAAGAACTCAGTGTACAGAGATACCCTCACGAGTCCACAGAAGTGTGCATAGAAGGGGAGTTCTGTACAGTGGAAAGTATTAGTGAAACACTACGGCAACCCACATCTAGCAATAAGGAATCTGTTGAGCAAACTGTAGGACATCCATAACATAAAATGCTAGGCAGATGTTAAAAACAATGAGTCAGGGCCATATAAACCAGCAGGAGAGATGCGCACGCATGAAGATAACTTGCAGAAAAATAGATTTCCATTTTTATAGAAATGATTAAGTACAGTAACAGCAGAGCAAGTCTCTGGTCAGTGCATTCAGTTCCTGAATTCCTAAATTGGATTGAAAACTTTGATCCCTAAGTGAAATAATCTAGGAGTCTCAGTTCAGTTTCTGAACTCATCCTCTGTTCTTCCTCTTCCCTAGCATCCAAAAATAACTAAAAAGGATCTCAAACCCAAATGTAAAACTTCATACCTAGTTGTCACAGTATATAAATGATACTTTTGAAAAGTGACACTTCCAGACTTAGGAAAACCATTTGTCAAAGGAGAAGCAATGAAGACTGGTTTTTTACTGCAGTAATCATTTGGTTGAATTCATCTTCTCTTGTTTGTATATTTAAATTGCATGTATTAAAATTGTATATCTTGAATTTATATATTCAAATACTACTGTGGCACCTCCCCCACAACACCAGCCTTAATGTCCAGGAAAGCAGTGATGTTCTTAAAATACCTAGGCTGGCCCTGGCTGGGTGGCTCACTTGGTTGAAGCATCGTCCCATACACCAAAAGGTTGTGGGTTCCGCCCCTGGTCAGGACACATATCTAGATTGCAGGTTCGATCCCCAGTTGGGGTACATGTGGGAGGCAACCAATCAGTGTTTCTCTCTCCCTCTCTCTCTCTCTCTCTCAAATCAATAAACATATCCTTGAATGAGGATTAAAAAAATACCCAGGCTGCATCTGGCAAAAACGATAGAAAAGATAGCTGGGTTTTTAATTCTGGGGTTTTCAAACGTTGCAAGCCGGGTTTGATTCTTATTTGTAATGACAGAGATGCCCAAAGCAAAGGTAATTCCAGTGGGAATCAGTATTTGTGGCCTGTCACAGGCAACTTACTTCCTTTTAATTTTTCTGAGAATATTTAAAATAGATTCAGTAGATTATGATCGATAGATTTTATTTTAGGTGGGTGATATCCCCCTTCCCTCCTCCGTGAGAGGGGTCCACTTCCCTGCGCACTTGAGATTGGGTTTGGCCAGTGGAAAGTGAACAGTGTGACATGGGCAGCAGCTTTAAACGCATGTGCATAGTTTGGCTCAGCCTCATGCACTTCTGCCCTCTTCCAGGCAAAGACGTCGCTTTAGGGAAGTCGTCAGCCCGGAGTGATGAAACACTAGAGCACACTTGAACATAAACCACAACCAAGAGCCGGGCCCAGCTGACACTTGGGAGACTGGCAGTCCTGTGAGCAAAGTACAGGTTTGTTCTTGTAAGCTTTGGGGCTATGAGTCAGCATGACTGAAGCAAAGCTTGACTAACACATGGGTGAACAGCCTTGGACCCATTACTCACCTTTACCAAATCTTGTCATTGATCTCATATTTGTTTCTGATTCTTTGTCTTTTGAAAGAAGCCCATTCAGAAACATTTGAGGTTCCTCTTGGTATCGTCCCCCAATCCTGTCCATTCCTAGAGGCAACCACTCTCCTGCAGTCAGCGTTACCGCACTCGTGTTTGTTCAAACATTTCCTGTACATTTATGTACATTCTACAAACATGACCTATTCAGAGAAATGCCACGCTGCGCTTGTCCTGTGCGATTCACTTCTCACCTCCCTCCCCAGCGCTGTACTTCAGGTGCGCTCCTGTTGACATGTTGGCTCCAGTCCACTCACTCTCCTGGACGCTGTCTGTATTTCCCGCTGTGTATCTATTCTCTGTCGGTGGACACTGTAGTTGTTAAGTGTGAATAGTGTTGCAGGAACATTTATGTACACATCTTTGAGTGCCTTGCTTTAAGACTAGCTTCTCTGCGGAATCAGCAGACAAGTGTACGGCTGATTGCCACACGCGCAATCTGCAAGGTCAGTTGCCAACAGTTGTAGTGCCTTTGCTCCAGACTCACTGGAGCTGCTCCCCAAGAGGCATCCACGATGCCCATGGCCTTGGGCACCTCTGATTTCCACCCCTGACCTCTGGCTGTGGACCCAGTGCCCTGAGACTTCCTGGGAACATCTGACTGCACTTCCTACTGCTCCTTCCCCGTTTCTCCACAGTAAAGTTCTTCACACTTTATCTTTTTTGACCATTAAATGATTTTAAGTTCCTGGTCAGGACTGAAATGTCGGCAAGGGAGTTAGAAACAGAGGAGTATGTGAATGAAGACTCTGTTAATCGTCCTCTTTCCTCCTCACACAGCAATTTTTCTAACAGATGCAATTACATTTGAGAGCTGCAGAGAACGGAATCTTATGTTGTATTTCTTTATTCATCATTTTACAAATGGGATTCACTGTAAAAAGGAAATTGCCTTTGTAGTTCAGTTCTTCAGGCTGGAGTGCTCTGAGTTTCAGTTTTGATACCAGCTGCTGCCGCCACCGTGTAAATGCTGAGTGAGACCTGGCCAGGGGAGGAAGCTGAGAAACCAGACAGAGTCCAGTTCCCTTAGATTCAATATATTTTTATTCTTTGTAAATACAATGAGTACAACCTTTTAACTTCACAAATCAGTTAATTCACTTTGTACAAGAAAAGTTTTACTCAACCTATGATAGTTCAAGTGCTGAATATTTTTCCTCAGTGCTAGAACCTACTAAATCAAAATGTGAAAAGTACAGCAGCTATTTTAAAATGCTTGTTTCTACATTTCCATAAGTATAGGTTCATACCAAAGGAGCAGCGTGTAATGTAGAATGGGGTGTGTGTGTGCAATGCACACAGTCAAGGCTTTACTAGAAACCAGTGCTCTGAAAGGCATTTAAGAGTCTCCGGCTGTTAGCAGTAGATCAGCTGAGCAACCGCACAGTGCTCATCTCCTTGAAGTCCCTTCGGCATCATGTCTGTGTTCATTTCCTGGGTGGTGTGACTCGCTGAAACATCAGCTGGGACCCTCACTGCCTTTGGTTTCAGCACTATTTCAATGGGACAGCAATCTGCCTCACTCATGCCCTCACCTCCACTTTATTTGGTTTTGCTGTTTTTATTCTTCCTCCCTCACCTTCTGTTCTTTTAGTAAAGCTCTTCTATTTTTGAGATGTTATCCAACCGGAAGTCCTGGTGAGAATTTAATTTCCATCCACCAATTCCTCTGACAAGGTTGCCTGGCCTACGGTATTAAAAGAAGAAGAACGAAAGAAAGGAGAAAGGAAAAAGCAAAAGAGCCAATCTCAAGGCATAAGCTACCTTTCACTTATTAACTCAGTTCTGAAGGTCACTTAATGATGTATTACAATAGAAGGGAAACTTGTGATAAAACGTTTGATTTTCAACCTAACCGTTATTTTTAAAATAAAGTCTCCACCATAAGATGGTTCTCAAGGCTGCTGCATGGTGTTATGCACAGAGCTATATTTGGTTACCCAACTTTATGTGCTAAAAAGGAAAAGAAAGTTCTACTTGTGTTTCAGCATTTGATAGTTCAGGCAGATCTTCCAGGTGAGAGCAGAGTGGCATGGCCCACAGCAACCCTCAATTTGGCCCCCTCCCAGGGCACGGCAGCAGTGCATTATCTGCTCAGGTGGTCCTGTTACACCCCTTTTCCTTTGGGGCTGCCCTACCCTGGGTGAGGCAGCAGGTCAAAGCTCCTGGGACTGTTTTGTGTCAATGGACATTTTTTTCCTGAAGGCTCCACATCCCCAGATGTATGCTTCCTGAAGGGTTTGTTAGTTGAGGCTTGTTCTCCATGGGGACTGTCCCATAGAGAACAGTAGGGGCTCGAAGGGCTTAGATATCACTGGATTTGTACATATCTGAAAGCAGTCTTGTAATTGGCACGTTGCCGATGGTCTTTTTGAAAAACACTTCTTCTATGGTTGATGGGCTAATGGAACGTAAAGCTGGCAAAAGCAGCAGAAGTTTTCCAAAGCGACAGGGTTGAGTGGGATATCTGGAATGGGAGAAGCCGTGAGAGCAAGGTCAGATCCATTAGCACTGGGAATTGACATATACTTGAACACACACCGTCTCCAGCACAGTGTCCTGGTGGGGCCCCTTTAGGAGCACACCGTCCATGCAGCAGAGTCCCAAACAGGTGCTACTGTCCTTGCTTCACACAAAGATAATCTCAGCCCAGAGACATAGATGTCCAATGACATGATGACTGCCTCAACATTAGCAAAGGGGTTGCATTTTGTTTGGAGAAAAAAATAAGAAACACGTACTAAGTTTAAGCTAAATAATAAACTCAAGGCTGCTGGTATAGTAGCTAGTGGTAGTATCCATGTCTTCTGATCTTCGAGGCTCCTTCTTTGCAAGGCAATTTCCCTCAAATAAAATGGATCCCTTTTCTAGGAAATTCTCCAAATTATTATTCAGGCATTATACTTAGTCACTTTCGGGAATAATTCTATCCTTAATACACTGCAAATTAAAGACTAAGTTCTGTTGGGTGGCAGCGCCACCCAACTTTCATGTCAATGAAATTGACATGTAGTTAAAGATGTGAGAAATTACTTAACAATTTCCTCTCTTAATGTCCAACACACTTCAGTGCTCAGATGTGCAGTTCAATTTTCTACTGCCTTCAAATGCCTGTAAGTCACCTCCTCACTGCAGCTCCGGTCCTTCCTCATCGGTAGCTTGGAATCAGGTATCCACACACTCCACGGGGGTCTGGGGCTCCCTCCACTGAAACAAACCACCTGAGATACTGAGGTCTGGGGTCACATATCTGTGACTGGGCCAGGCTCAAGCAATAGCCACAAGGTGTTAGAAACTGACACATACGGAAATCCCCCCATAGGATTCAGCTAGCTGAATACTGAGTTTAGCTGCCCCGCAACTCCACCCTACAAAAACTAGAGTCCAGGGAAGCAACTTTCCCGCTTGTCTCCTGGCTTTGAGCACATGAGGGTCCCTCTCTTCAACTTGATACGAGGCTGATGGTTCATTCTGGGCCCCTGTGAATCTTCACCTGGCTCTTTCATTGCTAGCCTCAAGAGCACCCACAGATGGGGAACACCACACCACCTTTAATAATGTAATATGGAAATGGTGAGGCTTATCTACATTTTTTTAAAGCCTAAATTCCACCACTTACTCTCCTTACTAGAAATACCTCCTACATTTCTTTGAAAGAAATCCCAAGACCCACATCTCCCTTTCGCCTTGGACACTTTCTCTGTTTAATAGCTCTGTCTCCCTGCCCAGGGCCACCAGGCAGAAGAAAGAGAGCCCTGCAATGGGTGGAACACAGCAGCTGCCGAGACCAGCCTCTCGGTGTCTGCAGCATCTACCTAATAGCTGGGAGGTTCCCAGGGTGAGAAACAACTGTGGGAAGTGATTACTCCTAAAAAGGATGGATTCTGGAGAATCCGTGGACACTTAACTCCTGATTTTCTGTAAATAAGTAATCTACTCACCTTTTCACCCAATTCTTTTACTCTCTAGTTAAGGAGGAACTGGTTAGTCATTCGATAAGAATTGTCCCTTATATGTGAAGTACTATACTACTGAGAAATAATAACAATGTGTGTGTAAGAAAGAGAGAGACAGACACAGAGAGAGTGTGTCTCTGACAGCTCAAAATTACTTTTTGAAAAATAGCTGTGTCCCTGGTTTCATCCACTGGCAAAAATAACTGGGAGTGTTCTCTCAGGTGTGCCTCGAGTCTGTCACAGATCCGTGTATTTGATCTTTAACTATAACATATGGTTTGTGTGAAGCGCCAATTCCTAGCTTTCTCCTTATATCATAGGTATTTGGAGAAGCAGCTTACAGAGCTGTAACAATGAGCTCAGTTTGTAATCTCAGCAACTAATGGACAAGTAGTTCAGTTTGCTATGTTAACTTTTCGTTTCGATTTCAGATTTCATTTTTCTAGACAGGAAAGTGCGAGAGGAAAATGTTCACTGATTTGAAGAACCTAAGAAATAAGGAGTAGTCAGTTTTGTCACATGCATGAGTCTATATCATTTTTTTAGTTTAGAAAGATGTGCTTTTTAAAAAAATAATGTTGACTTAATATTGATAACTATTTTTTTTAAGATTTTATTTTTTTATTTTTAGAGAGGGAAGGGAGAAAGAAAGAGAGGGAGAGAGAAACATCAATGTGTGGTTGCTGGGGGCTGTGGCCTGCAACCCAGGCATGTGCCCTGGTTGGGAATTGAACCTGCGATGCTTTGGTTTGCAGCCTGCACTCAATCCACTGAGCTATGCCAGCCAGGGCATGAGTCTATATCTTAATATTAAATTATAGCCCTGGCTGCTATGGCTCAGTAGATTGAGCAGCGGCCTGTGAATCAAAAGGTCACTGGCTCAATTCCTAGTCAGGGTACATGGGTTGTGTGGGCCAGGTCCCCAAATGGGGGCGTGTAAGAGGCAACCAATTGATGTTTCTCTCCCTCTATTTCTCCCTGGCTTCCCCTCCCTCTAAAAATAAATAAAACCTTTTTAAAAAAAAATAGAGCTATAGCAGGTTATCATGAAACAAGAATAAAGCAGGTGAGGTCCTTACTTGAATAATTTCCTTATTTTGAGCATAGGGGAGAAGTACTATACTTGCTGTTTCTCTAAAATAGACTTTTGTTCATTTATGGTTTGATTCTCTCAGGCTCTCTCAGATTTTCCCCAGTCACCTCTCCGGCCCTCCCACAGCACCTGTACCAGCCCCCCTCCTGGCTCTAACAAGCACCCCTTCTCCCTGCCATTCAAGGATACCAGCTTATGTGTTGTCTCCTTCATCCATCAGCCTTTCCAGATTCTCCCCCATCCAGCCTCCCCCAGCTAGAATTCATCTCTCCTACTCCTCACTCGGCTTTTCCCTCTTCTCTGGCCTGAACCGGAGCAACACTTCTGCCTATTTCATGGAACACTGAGGGGCGGCGTCTTGCTGGCCAGTGTCCCACCCGCTCACTAGCACAGAGCCCGCAGTCAGCGAAGGCTGGACTGCATCCGTAACCGGGTGTCATATTCTTCTCAGTTTGATGCTCTTTGCACCTTAATGGCTCTCAATAGCAAAGGCCAGTTCTAATATACAAATTAGTTTCTAGTGGGGAAATTTGGTACTGGTCCATTTTATAATTTTGAACAAATATTCAGTGCCTATTATATACACAATGAAATGTAATATGGATTATAAATTTAAAAACCATGGTACATATATACATTGCACTATCACACAACACAGTTTCAATGATATCCTATGGACAGGGAACAATTTTAGTCAATAGTATTCAAAAGAGGATTTGTAATAAAAATAAGGAGATCCTAGACAAACAGGTATTACTCCAGATGAATAGAGTTGACTTGGGGTTTCTCTAACCCCTCACGTAAGGAGGACATTCACAGCCTCTAGTCGTCTGATTTAGTTATTCCAACACAATATCTCTGGTGATATTGAGATAATAGAGACAGGCTTCCGTGGACTTCCCTTTAAGACCAACCTAGAGAGTAAATAAGAATAGCAACTCTATTCTAACCTCAGATCCCCCACAGACCTAGCAATGTTCCATGCCTCTTTAAAGTTTTGCTCTGAAAATGGGAACAGGAAGTCTGTACTTCCTGGTGGACTTGCCCATTGGTGGGCCAGCAGGAGGATTGCTGAAGCCCCAGAGGCTGAGAGTTTCTAAAAATAGACAAGCACAGCCTCTGCCAATGGGCCCTGCTTGGCCAGACATACCTGGTGGGTGCTAAGACTCCAAATAACTCAACAGATACCAATCAGCAGTTATGATGGGGGTAGAGATGGTCTCTCTAGAAAGTTCTCTGGTCCTTCTATTCGGGGTTGGTGTCCAAAAAGGGCATTTGCCTCTTTTAAAGGATGACTTGACTACTCTCTACTATGTCAACTATAACACTTAGCCTTCATTTTTTACCCTTCCTATATCTGGATCCATCCATACAAGTGTATTTGACTATTTTGATGAATCAGCGTGTTCAACCAGGTCAGCCCCGTAAGGCATCTAGCCATCTGAGTGAGGATCTGATTCGACTTGCTCCTCTCACCCACCTTGTGAGAAATAGGTAAGGACATAAATTCTAAGTAAATTAACTGGCTGGTAACAGAACAATTAGTCACAATGTTTGAACTGGCTTATTACCCTTTGCTCACACATTCACAATGGAAGCAATTTTCTTAAGGACACATTCAAGGCAAACAAGAGTTACCTGGTGTGGATGTAGCTGTTGAGAGTTAGCTGAGCCTCGTCTTGAAGAGCTGCAATGGCAGCAGCATTCCGGAAACTTCTCAGTTCAGAACCACTGTGTGTCGGAACTAGAAACAGAGACCAGCAAACCGTGAGAGGCAGCACAGGAAATGCAGATGGGAAAGTGCCCTCTGGAAGTGGGTAGCCAGCAGGAGAACACACACATCTCCACGGCTATTAAAATGGGACCAGACTAAGAGTCTCTGCTCCCTTGAAAACTATCACTTCTTCTTGCAAAGGCAAGTCTGGACTTGGAGGTGGTTGAATTGGGAGGTGGCAAAACTGAGGAAGAAGAGACGGGGGTTTGTGTTCACTTACCAGCTTTGAAAGTGACGATGCATTTTAGACAGGCAAATTCGGTAGCATCTAACCGGAGTTGCCTAAACCGAGCCACCACCTCTTGTAAAGCCTGTATTTCAGATATAATCTTGTTCAGCTTCTGGGAATCTGTGTTGTCACCATTCATGCCTAGAATAAAAATATGGAATAAATGTTGTAATATGAAGGCATTTTCATAATTTAATATTGATTTTTGACAAAATTCTGCATATCAATATCTATTCAATTGTCACTCTAAGATATCTGATTCCATGTAAACTGGTTATATTGTATGAAAGTTAATATAAAATCTTCTTTTGGATGATAACAAACACAGTAATTTGCATTTAAATAACAATGCAAGCAGTCATGAATACAACAAAACAACATTATTTGCATTTAAATATAGATTTATAAATGACAGGTATACTCTATTGTTCAGCAGGAATTTGTTATTCTTTACATGTTGTTCTTTTTTCAGTAATGTATTTTTATGGTAATTTCTACAACAAAGTCATTAAATTGTGCAATTCTTACCAGATACAGCCAGTAGAGTGTTAGCATCAACCGGAATGGCCCATTGTGCTATTCCTAGAACAAACAGTTCTCTCCAAGCATCTTCCAAAAGCATCAGCTGTCATACAATAGATGTATAATATAATATAGTGTGTAATTTATAAATTTACAAACAATTTCAATATGTAAATTTCTATTATTTTAAAAAGTGTTTTAAATGCCTGTCTCGGTAATTTCTCCTCTGAATGCTCTAGCTCTCCCTTGTTCTTCTTTTTGACAAGGTGCCCTATAGAGAAGCACATGCATCGGAGAGTCAGCCATTCCAATCACCCCAAGTTTGCCTCCCTCAGGAACAGGTTTGCCCTTCTGGTCTTCCCATCCATTTGCTCCTGGGCACCTAGAAACTCCTCCCAGAGACCCAGGCTCAGTGAAACACCACCAGCATCTCAGCAGGTGGATTCCCCTCGTATAAAATGCTGTTATTATCAGGGTTGATGTTTCCAGACTAAGCTTGCAGATCTGGGCCCCCATCTTCCTGGTGGGTGTAGGGGGCTGGGTGGGCGGGGAGAGGGGAGAGAGAGAAAGAAAAAATCATTAATTCCCAAGAGGCATGCAGGGAAATCAGTGTGTAATTATGTTAATCGGGTTTTGCTGGGTTTACCTCATCTCACTGCCTGATTTTTCTAAGACTCATAAGTGGACAGCATCAAGGTGCTTGTCATTTTCATCCTAATAAAATGTGCTACTGAATATTTAAAATGAGAATGTGGCTCCTTTTCCACATGGACGCACTGCATTCCACCTCACTGCAGTCTGCTAGCTGTCACAGGGTTTCTACCAGAGGGCCGAGTGGCGGATAGTACATACATTTTGTTTGAATTAGAGTCTACAAATACTTGTTTTGAGGGAAGAAATAGCCCATTTACACACACACACACACACACACACACACACCAGGGAATCATAGAGCCAACAACCAGTAAATCTGGTCAGAGATAGAACATAACCATCTAGAAAAATCTGTTTTTTAAAAAGTCTGTACAATTTTGGCCAAATCTGGATGATTTATCTGAAAGGATTTCCTTTTGGAAGCTAAGAGCTAAATTATGAAGGCTTGCAAACAAAATTAAAAGGTTTAACTTTCAAAATGTGCTATTTTTACTTTTACTGCATTGAGCACTAAAAAAAAGAATGATTTCAAAATGCAAGGTGAACAGTATCTAATTCTGGCCATATCTGAAAGTCCAGGTCTTGAAAAAAAGAATCTTCCATGCTAGAAGATTAGATGTTTTTAGCACATTGCCAGGTCTCTCTGTAGGAAACGTACTTCATATTAAGGGGCACTATTATGCTTTAATTAAGTATAAAATGAATTACAGAAATAAATCCCTTTAGAACTGCTTATTAGCCTTTTGGGAAATTTGTCATTAATTCTCATGAATGCACTGGTAACAGCCCATGGCTGTGAATACTTCATTTTCTGCCTTTCGTTTAAGGTTAGAAAATTCCGGCAGAGGCCATTTCAGATACCCCAAACAACAAAATCTCTGGGGTTTGGGACACTGCAGATTTTAGCACAACAAACTTTTACTGCCTCAGAATGTCATTTACAAGCACGGAATTATGCACAATGCCTATTTGTTAATGAATCTCTGAAAGCAATGAAAGCATCACGGGAGAACTCAGCCCGCAGGAAGTGCGCAATGCGCCCTTTCATCCTACATTCGGGTAAATTAGTGGCCAAAACTGTGTCACAGTGGACAATACAGAGCTGTGATTATAGAATACTAAAACTACTTCCAGAAATCTCACAGGAGAATACTCTTCCATTTCTCTCAGTTCCAATGTACTTAAGAAAACAATATTTTATTAACAATTTTTAAAAATCATTAAGAATTTGTGATTAAATTTGATGTTTCAAATAAACTTAAAAAAATAATAATGTCCTTTTGTTTTACATAGACCAGATCCAACTTTCCTGAAATAACATAATTATATTTCTTTTTTATTTATTTTTATTTATTTTTATTTTTATAGAGCAGGGAAGGGAAGGAGAGAGGGAGACAAATATCAATGTGTGGTTGTGTCTTGTGCATCCCCTACTGGGGACCTGGCCCACAACCTGGGCATGTGCCCTGACTGGGAACTGAACCAGCGACCCTTTGGTTTGCAGGCCTGTGCTCAATCCACTGAGCTACAACAGCCAGAGCATAATTGTATTTCTTAGTGAGAAGAAATTTGTTCTTAAGAACCGATGCCTGACCTTGGTGATTTATCCAGGTAACCTACAGGTTCATAAGACTGACCCCCATTGCTTCTTCCCAACTTCCATCCCCCAAGACCTCCAGGCCCTCTTGGTCATACCTGGTCTTGCAAAGACAGGGTGGAGAAAGCTGGTACACTCTTAGCCCACTTGATACTCATAAACAGAAGCCTGGCAGCTGATTCGCACACTGACTCTGTGGCCACTTCATAGAGATACATTGGGGTCCCATTTACTTCATGGGGGTACTGGGTGGGGAAGAAACGGAGACACCAAAGAGTGAGGAAATCACAGCTTTACAAGAAGAGCCAACTTTTTCATTTTCTGATTCAAACACAGAAGGAGACAGGAATTTGGATATTCAGCTCAAATGGGCAGTTGCCATAGGAGAATAAAAAGCAAACATCTACATTTACAGAGTTTGGGAAATCGCTGGGGAGAGACCCATTTCCACTCTTTGTGGGCCTGTTCCTTCCAGAGGGGCATCTGGCTTTTCTATCCCCCGTAGCAAATTTTCCTTGGGCTGAGACAAGTGTCAGGCCTGTCTCCCAATTTAGACAAGAGCTGCTTGCATTTGTGTAAATAAAAATAGATGTGAAAAAAGTATAAATTAATAGGCATCCCAAACACAAATATGCATATGAGTATTTTTAGAAAGGATTAGTATATTATGGAAATATTTCAATTAGACATCTTAATCATTCACAGAACATTCCCATTCATAACTGACAACATATTCATAACACTACTTTCCCAAGCTTATTATACACATCAAGGGTAAGGAAGCAATATTAAATATTTTGCGCGCATGTGTGCCCAGGTGTTTGGCTTCCCTGCAGTGGGGGCTGCAGCTGGCCCTCCTGGGGGGAGATCCAGAGCCCTTCTTGGCCTGGAGTGGGGCCTCTGGGTAGGTACCAGCTGGAAGCCTGAAGGGCAGTCCCTAGGTGGCAGCTTTTTTAGGTGGTTCTGGCTCCGGCCCTGCCAGTAGAGGCTCAGTCCTGGAGTAAATCCATGCTGCTCAGAAGAGAGTGAGGGGAGAGTGAGAAATGAAGGAAGCTTCCTCAAACTGTCCCAACGGGACGAGTTCCACATTCCTCCCCTACGTGAGGGACCCACAGCTTTGCCCAAGAGAACAAATCCCTGAGATTTGCAACTCAGGGACTCTTCTGCCAGCTCTAAGCAACTCCTTTCTTCTCCGAAGAAATGCCTGCTCTCTGGCACCAGGGGAGATCCCAGGCTGCCCTCTCAGTTCAGACAGGGCTCCCCACCAGGGTGTTTTTCCAAAAGTGTGTCTTCCTTCCTCCACACCCACATCAAACTTGCTGAAAGGAGCTCTCTGGCAGATGGGCCTGGAAGTCCATATTTGTAGCAGCCAGAGAGTAACTTTACTGCATACTAAAGTCTAAGCACCCTCGGCTCAGCTGGGAAGAGCTGAAAGGCCCAGAACTCCCTGCATGGCTCTACCAGTTACCTGCGAGGTCTCTCCATCTTTTGCCTGACCCCATCCCAGTTCAGAAGGAATGGGTGCCCCTCTCACTTCCCTCCCCTTGTCACAGGACTCCCAGGAAGGCCACTCACCTTGGGCGTGGGCTGAGCCAGGCTCACGAGGGTCTGCCTTTCAGGGGTGGCGGACACTGTGGCCAGCTCGAGGCCATGTGGCTCCAGTTGCGTGACCGTGGTGAAGAAGGCTGGTGCGGGCAGCGCTGCAGAAGGGAAGTGCGCTGCTGCCCCATTCTCTTCCTTGTGTCCGCGGAAGTAGAGGGCCACCTGCTTACGGATGGTGGACGTCCGAGGTCCCCGTTCATGCTGCACAGCTGCAGAGACAAACGGTCACACACCCGGGATCAGAGTCTTGGCGACACTTAGCCGCTGCTGCGCTGCAGGGCCAAACACCAGGTCAGGGCAGGCAAGGCCACAGGAGAGGTGAGAGGGGGAAAGGAATATGGGCACTCTTCGATCGTCTGACAGCTCCACTGTACACAGTTGGGAGGCCAGGAAGAGGAGCCCAGCACAAAGTATCAGGATAACTACATGCCTCCAGCAAGAGTAGGTGTGTTCTTTGTCTGTTCAGGGCTCCTCCCCATGAGGGGGGCCTCAGGCACACACAGACCCTCTGGGAGGGACTAGCTGGGTAACCTGGTTCACACCCTAGAGGAGAGGGGGGCACTACGTCTCTGCACAGACCTTTCGCAATCGGCCCAAGGATGGTTATCCCCACCTCCACCCCTCCCATGTGGAAATGTTGTTTGGCCTCTGAGGGCCGCAGGGAAAAAGGACCTGAACCCAGGGACACTGGGGGATGGGACAAGTGAAAGCCTATCTCGGAGTGTGCTAGAGGAAGGCAGGGGAGATGTGACAATTACCACCAACAGTTTAAACAAACAAATTAATTCAGGGCAATCTTCTGCTCGCCTAGCTTGACAACTTGTCAATACATAAGTTCAACAGGTTGGATGCTCCCTCCTGCTTCCTGGGTCTCAGAGGAAAGAGCTCTCCCGGGTGAGCGCTGTGCTTCTTAGGGCTGCCACCTGGGCCACTGCCACGGCACCCTGTGCTGGGGCCCCATTCCTCGCTCAGGGCCCTTACTCCCTCACCCAGCCCGGTCTGGGTCACCTGGCCAGGCCACCACCCTATAACCACATGCCCTAGTTCTTGCTGCTCTCGCCTTTAAGAGCCTTTCTGGGGGCTGGGTGTCTGAGGCACTCACAGGTGTCATCCAACCTCTTCAGCCCCTTTCTGCAGAGCCAAGAGAAAGCCTCAGAATAGCCCAGGTCACCACAATGATGGTCCCAATTTTGGAATCTTGTTGAATTTCCAAACAGGGACTCGAAATTCCATGTGACCCTCCCTCCTCCCACACTTCGTCTCCTAGTCCCTACGACACTTCCTCCTCCGCCACCCCTCCCAGAGACTATCCAGACTGCAGGAGATCCTGCAGGAGGCTAACAGGCCCAGGAGTGGTTACAAAAGGGCTGTAAGGAGAGGTGAAATGAAGAATTAAGACGGGAAGTAGGAAATGCCACCTGTGTCTGCAGTAGAGTTGGGTCCCAGGAATACTGCCTTCTTATGGGTGATTGTGGGGCACAGGTTTCTTATGTGGGCATGGGCCTTACCCTAGGCAGTTCATGGGGGTCAGAAAGGAACTCTCGCTGGAAGATCGGGAAAGATAAGGATGAGACTGAAAGCCTGAGACCAATTCCTAGCATCCAGAAAGAAGTGCTTGGGAGATGGTTTACAAGCATAAGAGTGCAGTGTATTTTCTGTACGTACAATTTATTATTAATCAACGTTAGAAGAGTAAAAAGATGTATTAATTACCATCTTTGTTCATGTTGACTTCCAAACACTTCTTGAGCCGACACGCCCTGCACTGGTTTCTGTGGGTCTTGTCCACCGGGCAGCCTCCCTAGAACAGAGCGCAGGCTGTCAGCGGCCCCGGACCTTTGGACTGGCGACGCGAGGCGGGCGCTGGGCCGGGGAAACCGGAGGGAGGCGGGAACAGACCCGGCCACCGACCCCTGGGGTCGTGAGGCCAGGTTCCTGGGCACCAGCACGGCCTAGTAGAGGAAGGGCTGGGATTCCCGGGGCTACTTCAAGAGGCCCAGCCCATGACCCTGTGAAAATGGACAAGGAGGAAAACCCTTCTCCAAGCAGGCGAAGGGTACTTCGCCTGGTTTGCCAGACTCTGCTGTGCGCGGAGAAGCTGCGGAGGGGAACTTCCGCGAGTGGAGAGGGTGGTGACGCTGGGAGGCGGCTTTTTCAGGACCAAAGACAGCGACTTGGCCCCAGCGCTCCGTCGGGGGCAGGCTGGTCCGCAAGGCTCCCCGCACTGTCCCCCTCCCGCGAGTTAACTTTCAGCTTCCAGTCTTAGTCTACTTTTCTGGGTCACAGAAGTATCTCCCATTTATTCTTTACTCTCCCGTTTTCAAACTCTTGCCTTTGTGTTGAAAGCCATCCTTATAACCAGCATGGCGAGCGTTGACTTACAGCCTAGTCTCAGCCCCGATCCTGCACACACAACCATTCCCCGAAGCTGGGGCAGAATCCAGGGTGCTTAGGAGGGCAGCACCCACAGAGAAGAGGATGGGAAGGGGACGGGCCAAGGTCGAGATGAAACCCAGAAGTGCCCACCACGGGAGTATGACCAGGAAGAGACTGTGACGGCCTAACAAAAGGACAATACAGGCTGAGAATATTAGCAGGATAACTGGAAAACGAGGCAGTTGCTCCAAAAACAAAATGGACATGTTTATCTGAGACACATGAGAAAATAAATATTTTACCAAATGCAATGTTATGAGAAAATGCTGGCCATTGAAGGAAGAAATTTACAGAGAAAGTTTCTTATGGAATTCATTCAGTGTTAGGTGTTACTCCTGAGAAAACACATAAACAGTCATATCTGTATATATATTTTGCATACAGAAAATACATAAGTTAGATGCTCTCTTGTGTTTATGAATTGATACTGTTAAATTTGCAATGGAAAGAAAGATAGTAAAGTAAATGCATTTTTATTTTGCTTCATAATATCAAAATTTCATATATGCTGAAGTTGGACCAAGTGTATTTTCTAAAATATCCCTTCGGAAAAATTACACACTGGAAAACACAGTTTTATGATATCACACCCCTCTGATTTAAAATACAGATTTATTTAAATAAAGGTAGGGCATGGGTTCATAACAATTTCTAAATGTCCTCACTGCTGTTAATAATCACTTGGAATATTATTCACCCAATCTTCAAATAAAGGGGAGGAGAAAATAATTTTTGGCTCCCAAGTGAATTCTTCAGGGCACCTTGGCTGGCCTGTGCAATAGCTCCATGTAGAGGCTTAACGAACTTATTGAATGTAGTCATCTGTCTGTCCTCACACATCATTCCCCAAGTGCTCTGATGAACATGTTAGCACAAAACGGAAACCCTCATTAGTGTTTAAGAGTGCTTTCAAACCAGATCATAGTATGTGAATATCTAGAGTGGGAGAGAAAAATGAATTCCTCAGCCTGGGCCATTCATTCTCTCTACGAGGAGAGAACCACCGAGCCCGGTGAGTCTATTATCACTCCTTCACAAATACTTGGACTGACATCAATATAAATTGATAGCCAACTTCTTTGAAAATATCAAGCATAGCATGTGAGGTTTTGATTTCCCAATTCAGTGCATTGCATAAAAGTAACAGGCAATTTAAGTGGAAGCCTGCTCAAATTTGATGACCCCAGTGACCCCAAACCCCTGCAAAGCCACTGGGACGCAGGCCTGTGAGTGTGTAGTGTGGTGCGCCCACATGGTGAAGCTAGAAACTGATCCAGAGCTGTGAACCCAATTAAACAAGTGACAGGACTGGGAAGTTCCGAGTTAGTTTTCCAAATGCAGATAGATGTCTTCTTGTTCTTGTTGATAATCCAAATTCACCAGAAACTGATATAAGCAGACATGGCTTCAGAAAAAGAATAATTCACTAGCATCATATATGTCTAAGTATGTATGTGTATCATATTTATACATATAGATTAACTAATGAAGGTGTTTTACCATTTTGGTTACCAAAGGATGACTTCTGACTGAAAAGCTCTCCAGGATCTGCTCCAGAGCCAAGCTGGTGGCACTGTGCTGAGAGTCTGTGTGCCTGGCTAAGGAGAAGGCAAAGTGTGGGACCATAAGCCTGTGCCCCTAGGTTGAAATAAGCTTATTACTCAGCTGCGACAGGAGTCAAGGGGTTCTGTTCACTCATCCAGGAAGCTTTGGCTCATGCTCAGCACATGCCCCAACTCACCTGTTTCTTTGAGACAATTCAGCCTGCCTAAGACCAAAACAGAACCAGCCAGGCACATCTTCTAAGCAGAGAAAGAGGAGATACAGGGACCTGAGAGAAGGGCCCAGTTCCTCCTTCCTTGGGAGCCTTCTCTTTCTGCTCAATCTGCCCTCTTCTGACAAGGCTCAGGAAGAGTCAGAACAGCCCTGTGTCTCCAAAGTTGAAAGGGCACAGCCCCTCACAGAGCACATCCTTTCTGTTCCAGTGGCTGACACTCACTTTGAGTCTTGACCTTGACCGGGATGCCCCATGCCTTTTACTTCTGCCATCCCAGGCAGTGGTCAAGGCACTGGGCTGCTAGGATGGGGGTGTGGTGGACACACAGCACAACCTAGCCCTTTCTCTCCAACTTACATGTGAGGTGTAGATTCTTAAGTCCTTAAGTTCCTTAGGTCCCCTGGCCTGGCTTTATACTTAATGAGTGTAGGCCTGAACCAGTGTCAAAATTAGAGGATTAAATGTATGTATGTGTGTGTGTGAGTGAGGGGGTGACACTGGGGTTTCACACTTCCTACTGTAACTCATTGTCTTCCCTTGCCACCCCCCAAGCCCCCACACTACCCAAGGGAAAGGGCCTCCAGGAGTTGAGTCAGGAAAGCGAGGAAGGGAGAGGTCAAGGTCTGGTCTCCCCGGAGCAGCCTGGAATCTCCCAGGAGAGGCCTTTGGAAAAAACAAAGGAGGGGGAGGAAGGAGAGGGGAGCTGGGTAATGCAGCCTGGCTAAGGTACCTGGTTTCCAGATTTGCAGACATACGTCCTATTCCTTCGGATACTCCGTTTGAAAAAACCCGAGCAGCCGTCGCAGGCGTAGACCCCGTAGTGTTTCCCGGAGCTGCGGTCGCCACACACTTTACAGGGGATATCTAAAATTCGGCCTGAAATCGCACAGAAGACAGGGAAGGGGGGAAGGGGCGAGGAGGGCGGAGGAGAGGGAGGAAAGGGGAGAGGGAGAGAGAGATGCTAAGCAATCTGACCTCTGAAGGGATTAGCACCGAAGCTGCGGTAAAAGCAAATAATGAAGTGATTTTATAGCCAAACTTTTTTTCCTTGAGCAAGTGTCAGTTTCCTACAATGAGCATTATTCATGCACCGCTACGTGTATTTGGGTCTCCTCTAATCGCCGAGACCCATTTTGGAATAAAAGATTACAGCAGGCCGAGGCGGCAGCGCTGCCCGCCGCTGCCTTTCTGCTCCGCGGAAAGTTTGGTCGCCTCCCTCCCCCGCTCCTGCTTTTAACAGAGAAAGTTGTTAGTGAATCGCGCGAGGAGACAAACTCGAAATGTAAAAGGAACCAGAAGAAAAACAAACACGGCTGAAACCAGGGATGGCAGCTGGAAGGCAATCGAGTTTTCTCTGAGCTGCCGGGCAGTTGTTATTATGAGGATTATTATTGTAATGCTAATACTAGGATTATTAATGATAATAAGGGTAGTGGTAATTGCCCAACTTTCGCTTTACCTATTTTTTTTAAATGCTTGGTGGACTGCTTTTGAGAAATTATGTCTTTTAGGAAAAAATTTCCTCCCCAAAGTAACTAGATAGCAGGGCACTAGAGGGAAATCAGAGGAGGGTGACGGATGCGCCTCTGAGATTTGCTGACCAGGTGGGAGGGAAAGCTGCCCTCTCTCCTTCCACCTCCCAGCTTCTTCCTTAGAGACTCGCCTCCGTCTGGGTCCTCTGGACCCATTCCTTTCCGTCCTCCCACTGCTGCCCGAGGCTCATGTTTTACAGGGTCTGACTGATTTTTGTAAAGCCCCCTCCCTCCACACACACTCCCATTGGCCTCTAGAGTCGCCAGGTTTGAGAGAACTTCCTTGAAATCAGCTCCAGCCTGGGGTGGCTGCGGACCCTGGAGCAATGTAAGGGATGACATAATATTCGAAAATTCAGTAGGGAAGGGATTATTTTTCTCTAAGAATAGAGGAGAGTACAACCAGCCTGGAGTGCTTTACAGGAACTTGGAAACCCTTCCTCCTACACAGGGAGTATTAAATAAAGTGTTAACTTAATTAACACTTTAATGATAATGATGTTAATAATAATTAACTTCTTAACACTTAATTTTCCTTTCGGTACACTAAGGCCTGTCTGGACCCCTGCGGCCTCAGGCCTGGGTGAAACTTGACCGCTGCCCTCTGGGGCGCTCAGGCTGGAGTGAAGAGAGGCAGCGGTGAGAATGGGCGAGAGGAGCAGAGGTGGAGAGGGTGCGGTGAGCACGGCCCCCCTGAGACGTCGAAAGTGGAAACTCGCCGGTGGATTCCGAGAGGTCTGGGCGAGGGCGCCCTCGATGCGGTGGCCTTGGAGAGGCCAGGCTGGACAGGGAGGGAGGGAGCGGGTGGGCCGGGCGGGGGAGTGGAGTGGGAGGGGGCTCGGTAACCACCAGGCTCGGCCGGGGTAATTACAACCCCGCCGAAGCACCTGCCTATAGAGCCACCAGTGACCCGTCAAAAAGAGTAGCATGGGAATTCGGATGGCGACAAAGGCCCGCAGGGGAGGCGCGCGGCGCGGCGACCACCGCCTGTGCGCCCCCTCTCCCGCAGGGTGGGAGGAGAGATTTGCTGGAGGAGGGGCTGGAGAGACCGCTGGGCGGCCGCAGCGAGCCTTGTCCCTCAACCCCTTGGGCCTGTCACTGCGCCCGAGGGAACTCACGGCCACCCAGCGGGCCCGGACTCGAGCTCTGCTGCTCTGGCTTCAGTCCCGAGGTGCAGCAAATCTGGTCTCCACAATTTGCAACCATCCTCTTGTGCATAACACACCCCTCTGCCAGAGCTAGGGTCCACGTTTGGAATCCCTACGCCCCAGATGTCCTCGTCGTCCCCGGGGCACTTTCGTTGACGCCACGACGAACGCGCAGGAGGAGCAATGGTCGGGACACACTCTCTAGAGAACCCCGACGGGGTGGAAGAAGGAGCCGGCTCCCGCGGGCGGGGCTCCTCGACCGTAGTCCCCCGGGGCCACCGTGGCTGCTTCTGCCTAGACTAGGGCAGCCTAGAGACCCGCCGCCCTCTGGGGCCCGGCACCTGAGGGTGGGACGCAAAAATTCCAGAGCCTAGGGAGTCTGCGCCTCAGACTCTGCTGCCCTGCCACGTTAAGGTGACTTGGGGTCACGAGACGAGCTGGTTGACCCCGTTGCAAAGCTCCTCTCATTTAACAAACCTATCGAGCTCCGACGTGAGGCGAGCGGGAGTTTCCTGAAGCTGGAAAACCGTTCTTAACTTCCCTCGCCAGGGGTCCCATCGGGGCTTTTTGTGTGTCATAATTGCCTAAAGATATATGGCAGCTTCGATTACTGTAATTACCATCAGGGGCTGTTGAAAGAAGTTAGTCTGGGCTGCAGGGGTGACTGACCCGGGTCTTGTTACCACCCAGGCGGGGTTCCCGGTTGACAGCGTACTGCTCTCCAGCGGCGAGAGACCGCGCGCGGCGGGGGCTGCAGACCTCGCGGCTTGGCTGGGCCCTGACCTCGCCCGCTGCGCGCCGACCTCCTCGCCTCCCGGGGCCCGCGGGCCGCAGGTTTCGCGCAGGGCTGCCGCCACCGCTCTGCGAGGGCCCGGCTGCAGCGGCGCCGCGGGCGGGAGCTTCGGTCTTTCCGGCCAGAGAAACCTCAACAGCAGCGGCTGGACCCGCGCAGGGGACTCGAGGCTTCCGAGGCCAAATCCAGGCTCTCGGGAAGTTGGAAATCCTCCAAGTTTCCCCGATGCATCGCTCACTCTTTTTTTCCTGAAAGCTCTGAGGGTCCGACGCGTCCTAGTCCTCAGCACGCGGGCGGGCCCCCAGAGAACCAGCTTCGAGCCCGCCCCTCCTCTCGCATCCGAAGCCTCACCTTTCACGCACTCCCTCAACCATGGCGGCTCTTCACCCACCAAGTGGGTGCAAGAGTCCCACACTACTTACTTCCAGAGAAGGAGGCGAGGGGGCCTGTCACAGGGCAAGCGAGCAGGAGGCCCGCCGAGGCCTGCCAGGGCTAGGGTTTTTGCAATGAGACTAGGAATGCAACGGGAAAGGTTTCTTTCTGCGCCTCTTGGAAAGGACCCTCGCACGAGGGAACATGGGCCACAAACCCGGAGCTCGCCTCCTTTCCCAGAGAGTCAAACAGGAGGCCAGGACAGGACCCGAGGCTAGAAATGCCAGTCCTTTTCAAGTGTTGGCTCCGTTGCGGACCGCGGTTATGTTTCCTTCTCTTTTCCCTCTGCCTGAATCTAAATATTTCTCCTTTTCTCTTTTTGTCCAATTTCACTTTACTCTAATTTTTAAAACGGCAGCCACCACACCAAAACAATCGGACAAAGTGAAAACAACCCACGTTTTGGGGGGTGGGGGCGGAATTGCATCTCACAGCAGTGGGACTTGACTACCAGTTCTCAGAAGTGTTTCCGACTCTGCCAACTTTCAGAGTCGCGACAAAAAGGGCGAGGGAGGGGAGAAGGGAATGTTGTCGAGGATAGCACGAATCGCCAAAAATGCCACAGGTGAAAACAGCAAGTGCGGCAGAACTACGGGACACGGAGACACAGCAGCAGCCAACCCCACCCTCGGACCCTGGAAACTGCAGCCCCGGGGCACCAGAAGGCGGGAACTGAAATGCGGCTGGGAGACCTGTGCATTGCGGCCCTGCCGCCCAGAGCCGGCTCTGGCTACACGTCCTGGGTTCCGCAGTATCGGCTCGCGCAAAGGCCCTTGCACGTCCACTAAGTCCTGCCTTAGGGCGTCTAGGGGCGGCTGGAGATCAGCCTTGGCTTGGCATGCCCAGGGACAGCCGCCAGCTAAGCAAGTTTGAAGGAGAGAAGCGCGCGAAAGGCACAGGCCTCACCTCCTGCCTCTGTCGAGCTCCTGCTCGAAAAGTCCTTGGGATTAGGGATTTGGTTCTCTCCTTGCTAGAACGGTTCGCCATACTTTAAATTCCCCAGTTGTGACCTACGCGGATTTAGGATTAAGGAAAATGTGACTTTTAAATTGTTTCTGCTTCCCAGTTTGCAGGATTATTTGAAAAAGCTATAAACGGGGTGCAAAGCATTCCATTCAAAATCCGCTTTTCACAGAGTTGCTTCTGTGCGCCGGAGCTCTGAGTTTTGAGCCAGCATGTTATCGTACTGCTGCCTGGAGCTGGGGCCTATTTCCCGCCCCCATCGCCCCTTCCTCCCCACACCTGGCCTCTAAGTGGGGGGAACTTGCCATACTGGTGGGCTGTCTGCACGGGCCGCAACCTTCCCACCTTACCAGAAAGGGGTAGGGGACAGACTCAAGAAACTCAGGGATAACGAAATCGTTCTGCCTTCACCACCGAACGCTCCGACTAACAGTCAACACGGAGCTGGGCCAAAGCGCACACGCTAACGGAGTACCTCTCGGGGGTTCGGGGAGGCTGCGCTCTGGGTAGGCTCTTCAAGGCCTCTCCGCCCGCCCGCCCCAGGCTGCGCGCCTGAGCCCCGCGGCGGCCCTAAAGGTACCCACTTGTTGATCCGGCCGGCTTGCTCATGCTTGCGGTCCCCGGGCGGAGCGGTTGGTGGGCGCTGCTCGAGTCCCGGCCGGCAGCGTCCGCCTCGCCGCCGGGCTCCGCCACTCTCCAGCCGCCCTCCAGCCTGCGAGGCGCCCGGGCTGGACAGGTGGATGTCGATCGCGCTCTGCGCTGCTCCCCGGGAGCTCAGAATTCGTTCCACAGTGGAAATTTAAGCATCCTTAAGTTTCTTCCCGGCTCTTGCAAAACTGCAGCTGCTAGGAATGTTGCTTGATATGGACACACGCATGAACAGACAAACGGAGAGGCGGACAAGCAGACCGAAAGAAGGGAGAACAAGAGAGGGGTATTGAAGGACAGAGATGGAGCCACGGAAATGGTCTTCCTACGAAGCAAGAATGGCAAAATCCCTCTCTTTCCCCATTCCTGTCTCTCAGTCTTCAGTTTCTCCCTCTACATTAAGCATGAAGAGTGTGGACAGATCTCTACAGACCGCTGGTTTTCTAAAGAACGAAGGAAAACACAACCGCAGTCTCAGGCAGATGGGCTCGGCGCTGCCCAAACCCGAGCGCGTTGTGGGAAAACTAGATTGCCGGGAAGTCTTCCGAAGGAACAGGCGGCCAGGTCCTGATTTCCCGGGAGAGCCGCGCTCTACGCGGCATAGGGTCCCCGAAGTTCATTACCCCGTGACTTTGTGCTCGTCGCGGCGGGCTGGGTCCGCTGTAATATCTCCAGAAGCGCTCTGACAGGCAGCCGCGGGGAGGGGAATAGGGCGTCCCTGGCCCACTTAGCTTTTCCCCCAACTCCTGGCGGGGTCTGACGTCAGCCATGTGCAGGGAGGGGATGGGAAAAGGGAGGGGGTTAAATGCTAATGATATTAATGAACCTCCAAGCGGCTCCCGAAGAAAATGCAGGCACTCTTGGAGCTGAGTTAGAGTGTGAATATACGAGTGTGGTTTTGTGTGTGCGTGATGGTGAAGACGGTGCTGCTCTTGTAATAAAAATGAATTATTATATTTCCTGGCAAAAGGGGAGGGGAGGGAAGATGGGGTTTCTCGGAACGCTTTTCCCCTTCTCTCCAGACTGCCGGACAGGTTCATGGAAGAAACTGGGTGGCTGTGTGTTTGAGTCTGATGGGGCGCGCCGGATGTGGTCAAGTGAGTTGGTCCCTTCTGGGTCCCGCGCCCCTTCTGCTGGGTAAAACTTGGATGTGGCCCGAGGTGAGTAATTATTCATTTGTAACTATCTATGGAAAGTTAAAGCTAAGGACGCCGTTTGGGGACTTGAGATTGGGACGGCGTCTGCCGGAGGCTTCGAGCTCCTTAGGCCTTCGCGCTGTGGGCTTGGGCACCAGCCGAGGGGAGGGTGCCGCCCGCTTCCCAAAGCAGAGTCCGTACGGAGTCGGGAGAAACTCCTGTTACCTCTAGTATCTGCACTGCAGTGGCTGGAGGGCAAAGCTTTTTCTCCTGCGGCTTGTCCCCCGTGGGCTTTGCAGGCTCCCCCTCTCCAGGCCAAAGGATTGTGAAGCGCTCCTTCGTCTCAGCAAGCTTCTTCCATCCCCGCCTTCCGGGAATTTCTGTGCTTCTCTCGTCCTAGTTCCTGTGCCGCTCTGGGAGAGCGCACGCCAAAGCAGCCGGTGATACGGATCACTAAGAGATTAATTCTTATTTAAACTCTCCCAGCCGCCTGAACTTGTCGAACTAGGGCTTGCCAACCTCTCCTCCGGGCGTAGGTCCGGCCAGAGGTCAGGGGTCACACCTTGTGCTCACCAGTCCGCCGCTCTTTGGCCCCCCGCGAGGGGGCGGCGGAGGGGGCGCAAGGAGAACCCAAGCCGGTACTCTGCAGTTCTGCCCGCTCAGCCTCAGCCCCACTGTCTTCAGACTCGTTGTCAAGCTGGTCTTTTGATCAGAGTAGGTGTGTACAAGCGAGTGTTTGCAGGTGTCCTCCGCGCCTCCACTTCCCCAGCCCCAGCCCTCAGAGGGCGCAGCAGCTCCGGGGCAAAGGCAGCTCAGGGCACGGGTTGTGCGCTCTGGGCTGCGGCGGCAGCACGTGACTGCAACTTTCTGCAGGGGCCTGGGCTGGGCCTGGAACGCCAGGCAGCGCACACCAAACACATCAAAGCCCGCGGTTCTCTCTAGTGTCGCGCAGCTATCAGGGTTGGGGGCTGCGGACATCTAGAAAGACCAAGAAGGGGGACGACTATCTCCTAAATTACCCATCCTCGGTTTTTTGAATTGAGAAAAGATTAGGAATTGACGGGACAAAGCCATAAATGAGGTGGGTTTGTTTGTTTGTTTGTTTTCCAGGAGGCAGGACAAGAAACCAACGTTTTGACAGCCAAGTTGGGCAGACGCTTGAGCAGCTAGTCCCGCCGGCGACACAGCGCAAACTGGAACTCAGTACTCAGAGAGGGAAGTTATTTCCGGGCAGAGTTTTAGACTCAGTGACCGCTGAGCCACCTGCGTTCTGGTTCCCGCCAGAAACCCACTTGCCACCATCACCACCACCACCATCATCACATGGACGCAGAGGGTGGGTGGGGGTTAAAGACAAAGAGCTTCAACAGTCCAAGTAACGTATCTGGAGCGAAGATGAAGGCTGGAGTCACAGTAGACCTGGGTCTGTCTCGCGGGAAACATTTAGGAGTCTGTGTTGAAAAGGAAATCTAGAAGCCGCTTCGTGGGTGGAAGGGCTTGCAGGTAGGAGGACTGTGGCTCTGGAGGGGTCCAAACTACCCCTCGCCATGCTCTCCCACACTTTTACCCTGCTGGTGTGTTTGTAGGCATCAAAACTTTTGGGAAATACTTTTGAGGCTCACCAAATTGTCTCAAAATCAAAATGGGAATGTTCCTCTTTCTCCTGATACCAGCCCCTAATCAAGCAGAATGTCAATAAGTCCACTGAATAGAAACACATGAGCGCATGCGCGAGTGCAAACACACACACACACACACACACACACACACACACACACCCCAGCCCTGGCAAAAGGCACAACACGCATCCACATACCCTCAGCATGTTCCTACTGCGTTCTGCCCTCCCAGCTGTAATTATCCTCGCGCTTTGCATAAATCACAATGCAGTTCTGAAATCATCATGATGACTTTCTGGCATGATCGGTTTGGTGGCAATAGCAGCAACAAGATCCAGGATAGGCAGGAGGGGCTGGGAATTGGAACCTACCAGGTCCAGGAGGGGCCTTGAGCCAGAGTGCTGGCCTGCCTCCGCTCCCTTGATGACAGCTGCTGCCTGCCACAGGGAACTGGGGTCTAAGGTGTAGAGACCTGGGGGGTTGAAGTAGACCCCCAGGGTCTACAGCCTGTGCAAGGCAGACTGTAACTTTTTATCCTCCCACCTGCAGGCTGCAGTACACTGCTTGCATAAATGGTGGGAGAATGAATGAAGGAGGAAAGTCCCCTTCAGATTTCCCAAGAAGCTTTTGGAGGCATGGTAAGGTCAAGCTGACTGGAAGCCAGAAGGTGGGGATTCAGACTCTTTCCCAACCAGCTGTGTAAATCTGGGCAAGTGACTAGACCTCTCTGGGTGCCAGATCCTTATATGTAAGAGGACTGTGCCCTGTTCAACCTCAACTTTCAAAGATTTTTCCTGTGAGTCCACTAAGAAAAATGGTTGTTAAGCAGCCAACGCCCCTATCTCAGATATACCTTTCAACAGAGGCAAGATCTTAAGTTCCAGGTTGAGTTTATAGCAGCGATTTTCAACTGGCGTGCCACAAAAATTTTTAATATATGCAGTACCTGACTATTTCAGTCAGGGGCACTGACCTCTTCTCCCTTCCATTGTCAAATAAAAAATGACAACATCTGGTATGAAGGAATCAAAATTATATCTATCTTGTCAGATTGGCAAAAATATACATTTTTTGGTGTGCCTCAGAATTATAGTAATTAGTTCATATGTGCCAAGGGTTGAAAAAGGCCAAAAATTCCTGCTTTATAGCGTCGCTTTGCCAAGTGAGTGGAACCACACCCAACAGCCCTTGTAAGCCCTTCTAAGTCCAAGCATAGCCTCTGACTTCCTTGGTAGCCTCTTATGAGCCTCTTAGCTCTTGAACAAACCAAAGCCAAAAACACAGGGAAGGAATTTTTTATTCTAAGATGTTTACATTTTGGTCCAGAATATAAGAAATAAGAACAGGAGAAGGACCATGGAATTTAGGGGTCTCTATGTCCATCCCCCAATCCACCTCCTTCATCAATTACTGAGCACCCCTTATGTGCCAGAGATTAATGACATGACCCCTTTCTCAAGGAAGTTACAGGGGACCAGACACATAAAAGATGGTAAGAGCTTTGGAGTACACTAAAATGCAGAACTTTCTGGAAAGATATAAGGGATCCTCAACCAGGGTGGAGTAGGGCTGTCTGTCAGGGAGTGCCCTGGAAAGTCAGTCTTGAATGAGGCAAACTTACTGCCTCTGAAAACTGTTGTATTGTAGCTTACTCTCCGGTTAAAGCCATTTTGCACCCATTTTAAAAGGGAAGTAGAGTCCTGTAACTGGGTGGTATGAGAGGCACGGGAGTGCAGGGCACCCCCATATCTGGGTCTGACCCCTAGCTCTCAGTTCACTCGCTCCTCTAACATGTCATCTTTCTCCGTTACTGTCCCCCTCATGCTTGTAAATTAAGACAGCAAAGAAGAAAGAAAAAGCTTTCTCATCGGCAAGCAGAGCAGATGAATTTGGTGTGGAACAGAGGCCCCTTTCCCAACCAGTGAAGACTCCCTCTCAGAGGCCATTCTAGAACCTCTAGAGCCGCATTCCTTTAAAGCGGCCTTCACTTCACTGCCGAGCGGAGTTGAGAAATATTCAGACCAGAAAATGGTTGGGGAAACCTACCAGTTGAGCTTAGCTGAGGGTCCATGTTCCATCTCCGAAAGACACTGGCACAAGTTTTTATTTGTTTGTTTATTTACATGAAGGAGAGAGTTGGTTTTCATTTTCTTCCCAGGCACACTTTAACCTGTGGTCATTGCTGCTTCCCCCAGCGGGTGGAGAGGGAGAGAGGAGGTGGGCAGTGGAGCAGAGGGTCTAGCATACAGCAGGCGCTCAGTGAGGGCTTCTAAGTGACAACAGGAGAAACAGCCTCCTCAGGCTTGCTCCTGATTCTGCTGTGAACCTCTTTTAAAGTTGTTGGGCATCTGTATAACTCAGATGTTGGGCATCTGTTGTGCTCAGAAAAGAAACAGAACCACCTAAAAAAAGAAACATAGGTGTTTCAGAACCCCGAGAGTGCTGAGTGGCACAGTTTCTCCTTGACACCCTCCAGGACCGTGTTGGCTAAGCGTTGTCATTACCCCCCACCAGTGGGAGACAACACTGTTCAGAGCAATAGTAGTAAGACCGCGGTATATGGGAGAGGCTCCTTCCCCCACCACTCAACAAATGACAAATCATGCCCCTGCATTTATTCACACTGTCCCTCAAGGTCACATCAGCAGAAGAAACTCAGGTCCAAGGGCAGACTGCTGATTGGCACCTTCTACAGGATCTCTGAGTTTTGATATACTTTTTGCCCTAAGAATAATCAAGTAGAAATATCTTCTCCCAACTGTTACTTTATTTCCTACATTACATATTTTATTTATTGATATCCTGTCCTGTTCCAAGAAGAATGTACCATGACTCTCCTGTCCGATTGGTGTAATTTGGGACCTGGGCTCCCTCCCTATCAGCTGACTCACCTGAGATGTATTTGAAGCAAAAGCAACCAGAGATATTACCAGGGACAAGGAAATAATGTAGTTTCCCTCTCTTTCCCAGGAAGATAGGTCAACAGAGACAAAGCTGCCTGTTTCTTGTTTCCTAATGGAAAGAGTAAAAAGGAGACATGAGGGACGATGCCCAGCTCTCCAGCAAGAAAGGGAGCTTCTCGAGGCAGAGAAGGATTTACGTTTGGATCCCCAGCACGGAGCACTCTGGCATGCAGCAGCACTTTATGAATGTGGATGTATGAGTGACCACCCTGATGGTATCAAGGAGGGGGAGCTGGCTCTCTTTTACTGCGACCCACAGATGGGGAGGGGAGGGATTAGGAACAGGTCCTCTAGACCGCCAAATCTTGGGAAGCAGTGCAGGTCATTTTGGGCTATAACAAAAGCATGACCAGAGAAACAAGAAAGCTGACAACATCCAGGGAGAGATAGGCCACCAAGCCTTCTTTAACCTCCCAATTTCCTGTGAATTACACGGTCTGACTTGGCTTCCATTTAACCCAGGATTACAGAGCACACCATCAAAAGTGACCATAGAGATCAATACTTATCTAATTCCACCCTTTTGCAGATGAGGAAACTGAGATCTGCAGAGACAAAGCTGGTCTGAGGTCACTCATTTAGAGACAGGTCAACCACAGGAGCCAGAATCCTCGATGAGGAATCTCACGCTCTTTGAAATACTAATCGCACTGCATTGAGCTGCCTCCCCTTTTCCAGAAAGACTTCTAGAAGCTCCAATTAAGGCAATTTCACTCTCTTAGGAGTGAATTAATTAGAATTAAGAAAAGCATTTTGTGCATCTTGAAGTAATGGTACAGTATTTCCGAAACCTCAAATTCTTTCACATCACAGGTTTTCATTTTTTCAAATTCCCTCGCTGCCAGTATTTAAAATTTTTCTGTGTGCCATTGAATAGAAAACCTGTGAGTTCTCTTTCTGTTTTGTAGAGGGGATCATGTGAGTTACAACAGGTACTGCTTAGGGGCACTAATAGTAAACACTGAGAAAAAGTCAATGATTAGATTAATCACTGAATTTGATCAGTGTGGATGGCCAATCTGGGCCTTTCACATTGTAAAAACCCCCCTACTCTGTCCAGATTGCTGTTTCAACACTAGTAGAAACAGTTGTTAGTAAAATAGGGTAGCCCGGTATAATGTGTATAATACAACACAATATAAATGCAGTATAATATAAATGTGGCTAACATATTTGAGAATAGTGGTGATGCTTTTTCCCATGAATAAGTGTATTAGGACCTCATATTTGATCTCTGCCATTGCAGTGAAAACATCATAGATTCTAGTATGCTTTGTTTCTAAATGACCTAGTTCACACAGTAAGTAGTCTGTTGGCCTCCTATCCTAGTAAGTAATTTCAGAATTCATATCACTTACAAAGATGCAGAGTGGCTATTTAGAGAAGTGTGATTCAAATAAAAAAAAACCCTCCAAAACAAAACAAACCTCCCCACCCCCCCTTCTCCCTCCCCCAAACCCCACGTGCTTTGTGCAAGACAGAGTCAACCAGTGGGATTCACAGGAGGTCCCCAAGTCAAATGCTGCAGCTGCGTTTCAAAAAAGGGTTGGATAAACTACAGCCGTTAATAACATCTGTATCTATGCAAGCTAAGATGATGATAGGGGTAATCAGATCTCATGCTTCAGGGCATAAGATGATTGCCTGGTGGGAGGAGGAGGATTTGGCCTTTCAGGTACAGCAGTTCACCACTCAGGAGGTAGGTTGCAGACACTTCTCCCAGTCTCTAAAATGTCAGGTGTAATCGACATGATTTTGGAGTAGATGAAACAGTGATTTGAAATCTAATGTTTCTTTCAGATTAGGACATTGAATAATGAGATATTTGAAATACCCACATGCACCACACCCAACATATGTGTATTGCTCTATAGATAAGATACAAATATTTAGATGCCTTCTTTTTGAAGGCTGAGATTCTTTGGTATGTTTTGGCCATCTTTTAGTGCAAAGCAAATGCTTAATAAATGCTAAACAACAACAAAAACAGTGGAGGTAATTCAACTTTTGTCCATGCATTTGTGATTAGCTAAAATAATGTATAATTACCCAAGTATTCCTAACTGCATACAGTGGAATCCCTTATATGCAATGCCTAAGTATATTTATTTACAGTTGCATTAGCTGAATAATGATTGGAGTTGCATGTTTGGAGTGTAGAAGGAATGCATTCATTTTAATGTCCTGATCGCTAAAGTAATTTTTAAAACTTAATATCTGTCTGCAAGTGAGGAAGGAATTATGCAAAAGAAACTTACTTTCTCTTTAGATTTCTTTAACATTGTCAGACCCTAGGAGGGGTACACTTTAGTACAGTTCATAATTTAATCGATTTTGAAAATACCGCAGGTGTGAGCAGCCCAAAAAAACTGCATTTATTTAGACTGTATGTACTGCATGTGCTGTATGCAATGGATGTACTGCAGGGCACACAGCATCTGGGAAATGGAGAATCTTTTCAAGGAGCTGGTTTTTAGCAGAGTGGTTAGAGTTCTTTTGGCATGAAAGACATTCTTGCTACTGGCTTCATTCACCACTATTACTAAACTATTCACTTCTGTTCCGCACAGAGGGACTATGCTGAAGGATATTACTGTTAAATGCAATTTTTAAAACGATGCACATAAACAGTTTATGGGGGGGGGGAATCCTGCAGCTGTTTGGCTGCAGACAGGCATGGGAAATTAGTCAGAAGCCCAAAGCATCATAGTTAATAACCATCATTCTGTTGTCTGGGATGTTTGTTTAAATACTATTGACACTGTGTATGTATTGTCATCTTTTCTGAATTGTAGCTCTTAACCACTGAAACCTTGTTAAAGACCACCTAGGGTTCCCTCTGTGAGATGCTGAAGTGCGTATTCACCTGATAGATAAACAAAAAACAGATTTTTTTTGTTTCAATTTTTCTCTCGTGTGCAACTAGCAGGGGACCTTCAATCTAGACTAAAGAAAGGGATTGCCTGAGTGCCGCAGAAACAGACGCTGCGGAGTCCCAACCTTTGTATTTCAACTCCAGTGATAGAAAATGAACCAAGCCATCAACTGATTAATACAATTCAGTTCTGCTTAAAATTCACAGCTCAGTTTGCTATGAGACTGTATTTTAAAGGACTCACACTTGCCATGAAGTATGAAGAAATCAGTAAGTATTCTTTTCATCAACAGCATGTGAGTTCCACCCCCCACCCCCGCTTTTGGATGTTGCTTATTAAGTGAGGTCATTTGGGAGAAGAGCGGCTCTGGTGGGTGGGAAAAAAATATCACAGCCCGACTCCCAAGTTGAGAGCTCCAGATCACGAGCGGTTCGGTACAAAGCGTTTTATATCTTGACTTATGAGGGCACAATAGCCAGCCTTTCAAAGGCACCACCTGTGATGCAGCTCGGCTGACATCTTTGTTACCGAGGAGCCGGAGGGCAGAAGAGAACAGCCCGCGCGCCACGCGGAACTTGCTACCCTGGACCCACCTTCCAGGCCGTGTCCCTGGGCGCCGAGGCCTCGCCGGGTTTTGGGTTACAGTTTTTTTAAAGGGGGTGCGGAGAGGGAGGAAACAATGTCTTCCACCCTAATTGAGCTGAAGCTCTGGATATCCAGCTTGCAAGCTCCCAACCGTCCCATTTTACAGACCGGTAAATAAGGTCGGCCCGCCGAGTGTCGGGCTCCGCGGGGGCCAGGGGCTGCGAAGACACCCTGCGGGGGGTGCAGGGGGTGGCGGGGCTGCGGGGGCGGGGGGACGCCCTGTGCCCGTCTCCGGACCAATCTTTAGGCCAGTGGCTTTTTGCTTCTTTCCCGAAGGTCGCTTCTGACAAATCTATCTATTTGGGGCAAATTGTCAGTGAGAAACTTCCGCTCGAACTGCCCGGGACAAAACCGGCTGTTTGAAAATGGTAAATCCCGCGGCCCGGCGCGGCGGGACAATGGGCCGCGGGTGCTGCTGCGGCGGGGGCGGCCGCGCGGGCCGCACAAAGGGCGGATTAATTGGGGCCGCGGCTGAGCGGTTCGCGCTGGCTCCACTCAGCCCGCGCCGCGGGGCGCCCCATTGACTGGGCCAGGAGCCCCACTTTTCACAAACTCCAAACAAAAGTCAACTTCTTTTTTATAAGGCGGGGGAGGGGGCCGAGGCCAAGATTCTCCATTTGCTTTGGGTGGGGGGGGCGGTTGTGGTTAGCTGGAGCAAGAGGGGCGTGGGGGAGCCTGCGGTGGAGAGGGACGCGAGTCTGGCTGTCCCCGTCCCGGCCCCCGCCACCACCGTCTCTCTGTACACCTTCGCGCCCTCCTGCCACGCCTACAGGAGCTGAGATCCCTGCCCGGGCTGGGGGCCGCGTAGACGCTGATGGGGAGGGTGGTGACGAAGACCCAGGTGAGGGCTGCGGGCACCGAGGGGTAGACTGCAGGCAGGTGGTTTAGGAAGAACGGAAACAGACGCCCCCTTGGTATTCTAGGCTGCCAGAGATGTGACCGTTCATCAGGCGTTTATTGAACAACTACTATGTTCCCGATAGGAGGCAGTCAAAACCGAGTTTGTCCTCAATTTACACACTTGTGTGCTCTAAGGCTGGTGAACCGAAGTCTTCCATTAGCTGGGAGGGAGTAGAGAGACCCTCCCTGCAAAGGCATCAGGCCAGAGTATTGGCACCCCTCTGGGCGGGGCCAGTGAGAGGAAAGCTTTCTTCTGCGGCAGGCTCAGTAGGAGGGGTGAAGACAGCCTTCAAGGCCAGGCTGAAATATGGCTGGAGGCAGCCGGAGCTAGACGCTGGCATCAGGAAGCAACAGCAGCAGATGGGTCTGCCCGTAGAATCCAACCTGGGCTCCCTTGGAACCACAGCTGAAGATTTAAAACGATCATGTCTGGGCCACTCTATGAACCTTTTCCGATTTCTGTTGAGTCAGAGGCTGTGAAAACCAAGGACAAATATTTATCTAAAGATGTCACAACTTTGAATTTCAATAATAACTTTCTGCTAATCTCTGATGCTAGAACAGCTGTTACTCCATTGTGTATTTTGAATTCCCAGAAGATAAATTTGGGAATCAACATTTTTCTCCCATCAATACCCAGTACTCTTTCTTTTAGTTTATTGATGTCTTTGCAAGTTTAAATCAAATAAATGACAAGATCTTTTGCTTATATGAAACTTACTAAAGCCTACCAAAAATATATAGTTTTTGACTTTTATTGGCAAGTATGACAATGCTGAGTGTGTCCATGCCAGCAAAAGTTGAGTGAGGGTGTGAAGACTGAAATATTGCATGATTAGGAAGAAAAAAGAAAATCCAAATATGGGTCAGAGTGGTGAAACTTTCAAATTAAAGGATCATTTAACAGCAATGTGTAGGTTTAGACCTAATCAATGATGGACTCTTCTATTAGTAGAAAACATATGACCATAGCTTCTAAGAATGATCAGCATGATTGCTTATCATTTCTATTGTACAGATCAAGGTCTTCAGAAAGAGGGGAACAATAGGTGATTTTGATAAGGTCCACCCATGAAAGCATGACATACTGAATCAGGCCTTACCATCACTTCTGGTTAGCTTTCAGGGCCTTGAATTACTGTCTTTCAGAAAGGATTCTTTTGGACTCACTCAAAGTGAACTTAATTAGAGTAAAGAAGCTCCTGGGGATCTGATTTTAATTAAATTTGTTGTTGTTGTTGTTCTTCCTCCTCTTCTTCCTCTTCCTTCTTCCTTCTTTCTCCTTTTGCACTGCTGGCTGAACAAACACTGCTGGAAAGGGAGGGTGATGATTTTGCTAAGCCTGGACTTAGTTTGCCAGAAAACTACAGAAATAAGACTCCTGATAATGGCAGAACAGGGACAAGCCCAGTACCAGATCCATGTTACCGTGGTCATGAGCCACAAAGAAGGAACACTAGATTCAGAGATGGATTATATTTAAATCAGTAAGAGAATGGTGTTTTCTAATGACTTTTCCTTGAAGAGAAAAGGTAAAAGAGCCCTGGCTGGTGTGGTTCAGTGAATTGAATGCCAGCCTGCGAACCAAAAGGTCCTGGTTGTAGTTGGGGCACATGCCTGGGTTGCAGGCCAGTTCCCAGTTGGGGGCACGCAAGAAGGCAACACATTGGATGTGTCTCTCCCACATCAATGTTTCTCTCCCTCTCTTTCTCCCTCCCCCCTCTAAAATTAATCAATTAATTAATTAATTATAAAAAAGAAAGGCAAAAAAGACAGGCTGAGCCTTGCTATATTAGCCAACATCCTGGAAACAACATACCTAACATTTGATTATGAAATGTACCACACATATAAAATACTGTAGGAATGTATCTGTACATTCTAAAGGATAAAATAAAATGAATGCCCATATTCTAACAGCTACATTAAAAAAAATCTCAGTACTGTCTGTAAGGAGACTCCATTGTACCCTCTTGGCCTGCATCTGCCCTCCCCACCAACACAAACTGGAGAAAAGCACCACCCTGCACTGTGCTTTACTCATTTGCTTGCTTTCTTTAAAATGTTACTACTTTTGTATGTATTCTTAAATGATATAGTGTGAAGTTCTCCTTTTTTTAAAAGATTTTATTTATTTATTTTTAGAGAGGGAAGGGAGGGAGAAAGAGAGAGAGAGAGAAACATCAATGTGCGCTTGCTGGGGACCGTGGCCTGCAACCCAGGCATGTGCCCTGGTTGGGAATTGAACCTGTGATGCTTTGGTTCGCAGCCCACGCTCAATCCACTGAGCTACATCAGCCAGGGCAAGTTCTCCTTTTTAAAAAAACTTTATGTAAACTGAAGCAAGCAGTACATAGTCTTCAGTGATTTGTTATCTTCTCCCAACACTACGTTTAAAGGTTGGTATTAAACTAGAGTTACTATCTTCAGACAATGTGGCATCCTCATTGCCATGGTTGTTGTATAGTACTTCACTGTGTGAGCATGTCACATGTGGTTGGTCCTCATGATGAATGGACATCTGGGTTCTCCTCCCTTCTTTATTTTTTTAAAGATTTTACTTACTTATTTTTAGAGAGAGGGGAAGGGAGGGAGAAAGAGAGGGAAAGAAATATTGATGTGGGAGAGATACATTAATCGGCTGCCTTTCACACACTCCCAACTTGGCCTGCAACCCAGGCATGTGCTCCAACTGGGAATCAAAACAGTGACTTTGGATCGCAGGCCAGCACTCAATCCACTGACCCACACCAGCCAGGGGTCCCTTCTTTCTTCTGTAATTATGACAAATGCTGCTATGAGCATCTCAATGCAGCCTGGCACACACATGCAGGAATTTCTCTAGTATATTAACACAGCAGTAGGATTGTTTTCTTATTCAATTTTAGTCTGTACTATCAGTTTCCTCAATAGCTGTATTAATTTATACTCCCACTAGGAGGTGATAAAAGCCATTGTTGTTTACCATCCATTTCAACATTTACTATTGACTTACTTAAAATTTTTTATTCATATGGAAGAATACCTCTTTGTAGTTTTAATTTGCATTTCTCTGGTTACTAATAGGGTTGAGCATTTTGTCAGGTGTCTGTGGGCCATTTTTATTTTCTCTTATATGAAATACCTGCTTGTGATTGTCATTTTCTCACTGGGTTATTTTTCTTTTGATTCATAGGAGCCTTAAAAAATACTAAAAGTTGCCTGGCTGGTGTGGCTCAGTAGATTGAGCATCAGCCTATAAACCAAAGGGTCGCCAGTTTGATTCCCAGTCAAGGCTGATGCTTGGGTTGCAGGCCAGGTCCCCAGTAGGGGGCGTGCAAGGGGCAATCACACATTGATCTTTCTCTTCCTCTCTCTCTAAAAATTAATAAACAAGGTCTTTTAAAAACACTAAAAATGTGTTTTGGACGATCCTTTGTCTTGATTATGTATACAGCATATTTATGATTGTCTTTTCACTCCCCTGCTCAAGTCTTCTGATGGACCAAAGTTCTAATCCTGTGTGGTAATATTTATCAATATTTTCCTTCATGAGTTGATATTTCTGTGTCTTGTTTTAGAATCTTTCTCTATTGAGAGCTCATAAAGGTATCCTCCTAAATTGTTCTCTAAAAGTTTTATAGTTTTGTCTTTCACATTTAAGTCTTTAATCCAACGGGTATTGGTTTTTGTATATGGTGTGAGGTAGGGTTCCAATTTAGTTTACTCACAGTTGTTTAATAAATTTTTCCAGTACCATTGATTGAATCTTTTCTCTGTTTAACTCTAGTGCTCATGACATTGTAAAATCAAATCTACCTATATACATCGATTTGTTTCCAAGTTCCTTAAAATACTCTTTCAGGTCTTTTGTCTAGTCCTCTGCCAGCATCCCACTGTCTGACTTACTACAGGGGAGGGGAATTCTCCTTATCTTGTACTTTCTTTTAGGGAGACATGGCTATTTTTGACCATTTGCTCATCCATGTCAATTTTAGAATTAGCTTGTCAAGTTCCATAAAAAATAGTGTTAGTATTTTCATTAGAATTAGGTTTCATCAGGATGGGGAAAATTGCCATCTTCATGCTATTGAAGCTTCCTACTAACAACTTGATATTTCTTCATTTGTTTAAGTCTTCTTTAATGTTTTTCCAATGAGGTAGAATTTTCCTCTATTAATGAGGCACACAATTTTGTTAGATTTATATCTAGATTTATAATATATTTTTGCTATTATAATGGCATTATTTTAAAATTGTAGTTCTTTATTGATGATTTTTGCAGTATGAAAATGTATATTGATTGAAAAACTCTACTAATTCTAATAATTTATTGAGTTTTCTGCATGGCCAATAATCCCATGTGCAGATATGACAATGTTCCTCTTCTAATCAAACCTTTGATTTATTTTCTGTTTTTTGTCATACTTGGGTTAGGGTTAAGACTAACCCATATGGGTTAGGACTTCAAATACAATATTGAATAGCAGTGGTGATGGCAGTAACTTCACATTTTTCTGATTAAAAGGAAACATATGTTTGTGGGTACATGTAAATATAGAACTGGCATGCCTGCTTGGTGAATTAGGTAACAACTCTTCATTCCTAGTGATGCTTTGGTCAGAGCCTGTTTTCTCTGATAGGAATTTAGCCACACTAGCTTTCTTCTGTTAATATTTAGTTTTCCATCCTTTGACCTTCAACTTTTCTGTGAACTTCATGTTTTAAAAAGCTCTTATAAACCATATATAACTGTTTTTTTTTTTAAATCAACCTGACAATCTTTGTTATTTCACTGGAGTCTTTAGTACATTTATATTATTGTAAATCCTAGTATACTTGGATTTATTACTACCATCTTTTTGGCGCTTTATGTTTCTGTTGTTTGCTCCTTTCCTTTTGCTTTTTTTGCATTGATGGAGGATCCCCCCTCAGTCCAGTTTCCCCCTATTCTTGTTCGGAAGTTACATTCTTTGTATGTCTATTCTTTTAGTGGTTACTTAGTTATTTTTAATAGTGTAAAACTTTTTCCTTTTTATGGAATTTATTGTGGTGACACTGGTGAACAAAATTATACAGGTTTCAGGTGCACAGTTTTACAACACATCCTCGGTACACTGAAGTGTGTGTTCACCACCCCCAGTCAAGTCTCCTTCCATCACCATTTATTCCCCCCATCGTCTCCTCCACCCCTCTCTACCCCCTCCCCTTGGCAATCAGTTCATCAATATCCTTCCAGATCCTGAACAATATGAGTACCTTAGAAATCTTTTCCTCTTATCCTTTTATAGTTCTGGGATCCAGTTCTAGCTTAATACCTCCCCTGCCCCCGCTACACACACACACATGGATTAAATACTACTATCAATACACATTTCTTTAGATTTATCCACATATTTACCTATATCTTTGTTAATTATTTTCCTCTTTTTGAAGTACATCCTTTGTAATTTTCTTTAGTGAGGGTCTGGTTGTGTTAAAGTCTCTCAATTTTTGGTTGACTAAAAATATCTATATTTTACACTTCTTGAAAGATACTTCACTAGGGATATAATTCTTTCTTAAAACTTATTTTCATTTTTCAATTACAGTTGACATGCAATACATTTAGTTTCAGATGTACAACATAGTGACTAGACATTTATATAACTTACAAAACAATCCCCCCAGCAAGTGTAGCACCTGTCACCATACAGTTACTAGAATATTATCGACTGTATTCCCTCTGCTGCACTTTACGTCTGGTGACTGTTTTTTAATCCCAACTTGTACATCACAACCTCTTCCCCCTTTTTATGGAACCCCAAAACCTCCCTCCCATCTGCCAACCATCAAAATGTCCTCTGTATCTGTCTGTTCCTGTTTTGTTTTGTAGATTCCATACATAAGTAAAATCATATGGTAGTTGTCTCACTTTTTTCACTTAGCATAGTACCCTCCTGGTCTATTCATGTTGTTGCAAATGGCAAGATTCCATTCTTTTTTATGGCCGAGTAATATTCTATTGTGTGTGTGTGTGTGTGTGTGTGTACATACATATACACCACCACTCCTTTATTCATTCATCTATCAATGGGCATTTAGGTCATTTCCGTACCATGGCTATTATAAATTATGCTGCAATGAACATAGAAATGCATGTCTTTTTGAATTAGTGTTTTGAGTTTCTTCAGATAAATGCCTAGACATGGAGTTGCTTCATCCCTTCTTTGTCTCTTGTTATAGTCTTTCTTTAAAGTCTACCTTGAATGATAAAAGTATTGCTGTCTCAGATTTTTTTCATTTCCATTTGCATGAAATATCTTTTTTTATCTCTGTACTTTCAGTCTGTTTGTGTCCTTCGATCTAAGGTAGGTCTCTTGGGGATAGCATATGTACAGGTCTTGTTTTCTTGTCTATTCAGCTACTTTATGTCTTTTGATTGGAGCATTTAATCCATTTACACTGAAAGGAATTATTGATAGGTATGTAGTTATTGCCATTTTAGTATTCACATTTCAATCCCCCTCCATCTTCTTTTTTTTTTTTTAAATATTTTATTTATTTATTTTTAGAGAGGGAAGGGAGGGAGAGAGAGAGAGAGAGAGAAACATCAATGTGCGGTTGCTGGGAGACATGGCCTGCAACCCAGGCATGTGCCCTGACTGGGAATCGAACCTGCGATGCCTGGTTCGCAGCCCGCGCTCAATCCACTGAGCTACACCAGCCAGGGCTCAATCCCCCTCCATCTTCTTTTTAAGAGTCCCTTTAACATTTCTTGTAGTACTGGTTTGGAGATGATGAACTCCTTTAGCTATTTCTTGTATGGGAAGCACTGTATCTGCCCTTCCGTTCTAAGTGATGGCCTTGCTGGGTAGAGTCATCTCGGTTATTGCTTCCTGCTTTGCCTCACTTTGAATATTTTGTTCCAATTCCTCTGACCCAGGTATAATTCTTGACTCATAGTTATTTTCTCTTAACACGCCGATGGCATGAATCTACTATCTTTTGTTTTTTGTTGTTGCTGCTGTTGAAAAGTCAGTATTTGGTCTGAGGCTGCATGTTCACAGGTGATCCATCTTTGTTTTCTGAGTACTTTCAGTTTTCCCTCCAGTTTCCAGTTCTGCGTTTTTACAGTCATAGTTCTATGTGTGGATTTCTTTTATTTCTCCTGCTTGAGAAGCACTTGGCATACTGGATCTGAGCACTAGTGTCTTCAATAATATTGGAAATTTCTCAGCTATTATCTCTTTGGAAATTGCCTTCTCCCTAAGCTATTATCTTTTTTCACGAACTCTGATTAAGAGATATAAAACTCTTAATATCTCTTTCAGATTGTTTTCAGATTGTCTCTTTGTTTCTGAACTGTATTCTGGAAATTATCTTTAAATTTATATTCTAGTCACTCATTCTCTCTTCTTTTTGGTTCTAAACAGTTGTTTAATTCCCCCTCTCCTATTTAAAAATTAATCATTTTATTTTTTTTATTTCCTGAAGTACTTTTAGGTTATACTTTAGTTCTGCTTAGATGTTTTTTACTAGTCTCTTATTTATTGCAAATATTTTCAAGCTCCTCTTTAATTAATTAAGCATATAAAATTTGTATTTGGTCACTAATAATGTCAATATTTGGTGTCACTGAGAGACTATTTTTGGTGTCTTCTGCTTGCTCCTTCAGGTGCCATGATCCTCCCTCAGCTTTGTGATATTTTTCTTAGGGAGCTTCTGCCTTGGCACTTCATCTGTGGGGATTCTTAGAAACCACAGTTAAAGATGAAGTTTTGCGGAGAAGGTTTGCATTTGCTCTTGTCACGTTACCTGGTTGTACTACCAACTTGGGATCCTTTTATGTTGAAATACTTTATTATTTTTTAAAAGATTTTCTTTATTTTTAGAGAGAGGGCAAGGGAGGGAGAAAGAGGACAAGAAGCATCTATGTTCAAGAGAGAGTAACATCTATCCATTGCTTCTTGCACATCCCCCAACTGGGGACCTGGCCCGCAACCTAGGCATGTGCCCTGACCCAGAAGTGAACTGGTGACTTTTAGGTTTGTGGCCAGGTCCAACCCACTGAGCCATACCAGTCAGAGTGAAATACTCCATTATTATTGTTTTAAAAATTCATGTGGTATGAATCCAGATAGGAAAAACTGTGTAGGGTCTAGTTGTGCTTCTAACTCTTAGACATGTTTTTTTATCCTCCCAGCATCAACATTAAGATAGGCACATGTCCTTGCTATGGCTCCTCCTTGGGGCAGGGCTTATTTTTAAAACATATCTTTACACTGAGGATGTGGCCCTTTGTATTTTAACTTTAAAGATTCTCCTAACAAGCCTCCCACCATGGACAATTCTTGACCATCATCTCAGAGTTGTGATTTAGGGTCCAGAGTCTGACAGAAACTCTCAGGGTGCAACCTGGCTTTGGGACTTGCTTGCCTACTGGTGTTCCGGATTTCACTTGTATTTCTGGATCTGAACGAACATACCTCCCTTTTGTGCCAGTGCTATATTTAAGCATATGTTTTAAGAATTTGGTATAAGCATTTTAGTTGAGATTGTCATTCAGGGTGTGTGTGCGTGGAGAGAGAGAGAGGAGGGGGGAAAGAGAGAGAGAAAGATTCTAAGGAACTGGCCCATGAAATCGTGGGGACTGGCAACTCCAAAATCTGGAGGGTCAGGCCTGCGGGCTGGAAATTCCAACAGGAGTTGATGTTTCAGTCTTGAGTTCAAAGGCAGGTCTGGAGGCAAAATTTCTTCCTCTTCAGAGGACCTCAGTCTCTTCCCTTAAAGCTTTCAATTGAGTGGATTAGGCCCACCCACATTATGGAGAGTAGTCTGCTTCACAAAAAACCTACTTTAACCACAGCTAAGAAATACCTTCACAGCAACATCCAGACTGGTGTTGTGACCAAACACTGGCACCATAGCCTCGCCAAGTTGCCACATAAAATTAACCACTGCAACATGTAATTTACCCAAGTGTTGGAAACAGAAGCCAGAGCTATAATTTCTCATGGTGAAATGATAGCACAACCAGGGGCACAATAATGCCATGCTTAGAGGCTTCAGTGAAAATAGTTCTACAGAGACACTGAACATCCTCTTAGCAGGCTGACAGACTATTCTGTTTTCATAGCCTGGTGCTCACTGTAGGCGCTGTAAGTCATGCCAAATGTGCTCTTCTGTACAAAATTACAGGAAAAGGAGAAAACATTTAGTTGCCTTAAGTTCTAGGCCATGATAACAAAGCTGTTCTGAAAAGTTGTATTGTGTACTCAAACTGCCCAAAATTGATTCATATTTAAACTAAAAATATAAAGATGGACAAACTGAGGAGAGTAACTACTACATTGCAGGGGGGAAGGAATAATGGTCATCCCAGTTTTAGAATCTAAAGGGTGTTTTTAGGTGATTAAAAAGATTATCTTCTTCTCCCCCTCCTCATCCCTCTTCTTTCCTACATATTCCTGATTTTTTAAAATTATATTTTATTGATTATGCTATTACAGTTGTCCCAACTTTTTCCCCTTCCCCCCACCCAACACCCCCACTCCCTCAGACAATCCCCCCACCATTGTTCATATCCATGGGTCATGCATATAAGTTATTTGTCTGCCCCATTTCCTATACTCTACCTTACATCCCCCTGGCTATTCTGTAACTACCTATTTGTAGTTCTTGATCCCCTCACCTCTTCACCTGCCCCTCCCATCTGGCCACCATTATTCATGATTTCTTAGAAGCCTATAAACAGGTGATGACAGAGATGCAAAAATCCACAAATTACCATACAGAATGTTGATATTTTCTTCACAGTGAAGAGCAGTAAGCTCACTGGTAATGCTGGAAAGGCTTTTTGTTGTTGTTGTTTTCTCTGAGAATTTGGGGGGTGCCTCTGGGAGAGGAAGGTGGGGGAGGAGTGTGAACAGCCAGGAGGAGAGGGAGCAAGAGAATCCTGCAACCTTCCTGTTCTTTCTCAATCTCTCTCTCTCTTATTTTTTTTCTCCCTCTCTCTTTTTTTCTCCAGGTCATGAAAAGTCAAGCCATGCACGAAGCATTATTGCTTAAAACAGAACAATAAAAGTCTAAAAAAAGCAATTTCAAAATAGATGCATAGCTAAGAGCCTGGAAGAAAAATGGACAGTGGTTATCTGGATGGTGGAATTCTAAATTATTTTCATCTTTATGTTCCTGTATATTTTTCAAAGTTTCTACAATAAACACAAATAACTTTATACTCAAATGTAAATTATCTTTAAATATACTTCGTAGAGAAAGAACCTAAAACATCTTGAGGAATTTACATTTTAAAACTCAAATGGGTTTTCTTTGTGCATAGTGTATAATGCTAATCTTTTATACTGTATAAAGCCACATCCATGTAAGTTACTCCAGTGTTGGAAAGCTTGTTTTCATCCTAGCAAAATTAAAACTCACCAAATGGTAACACATTAAGATTTTTTGATAAATTGGTGTGAAAAATGTTAACATTTTAGATGAATTCCCCCAGAATTTATGAAATTTTTACTTTATTAGCAGATTTTTAAAATCTGCTTTACTAAAACAAATATTTTTCCAGCTTCTAACTTAAGCTGGTATCTTGTTTATGAAATTTATAGCTTAAAAAGCTGCAGTCTCTAACACTTGTTACTTCTTTCAAACCCATATACTCTATATTCAGGTTAACTATAGTTAGAGTCCTTAGAATTCCAAATCAGGAGGCAAGCTCATTTGTAAAAACTGTGATTCGTTGAACTACAAAATCATGGAAAGGCCAGAAAGATCAGTTTAGAGCAGAAAGACTCACGGTAGTTCCTTCTGGGGAGTAATCACATAAAACAGGAAATGTGTAAATGTGTGAGCACAGATACATTGGTAAGTTTCTTTGCAGAGGGCAAGGACTCACTGAGCTAGAGAGAAATTAGCATCAGGGTAAGACCTCCTAAGACTTGACTGGCTTTTCCTGAAAAGAAAAAAGAATACTAAAAGGTTAGGTAGTAAAAAAAAGTGGTACTGCACTGACATTCCATTGTTCTTCCCTGAAGGGTTATAAGGATGGTGCTCAGTGACCTCTCTGAAATGTCACAAAGAGCAGTGGCATCTGGATTAGGAGGGAAATTAGCATGCAGAATCGACTTCAAAGTACCCCACAGAGATCCAGAAGATTCTTTGACGTACATATATACATAAATTGCCTGTATACGGACTTAAGCTCTGCAAAATATCTCTGGATAAACATGTCAACTCCTTGTTTGGTGCATGGATGTAAGAAGGAATGCTGGACCACCTCTAGTTCTCACACTAAACTGATGGTTCGTCAGGCAAAACAAAATTCAGAGTCAAGACTTTAGAATTTTAGAATCAAGATTTTGTCCCTTTGGTGAGAAACAAATATACCACTAAATATTTATGATATATGGACTCTAAAGAGCAATATAAATGAAGAAACGAAAGAGAAACAGACTCATAGGTACAGGGAACCGACTGATGGTTGCCGGAGGGGAGGGGGTCGGGGGATTGTGTGAAAAAGGCGAAGGGATTGAGAAGTACAGATTGGCACTTACGAAACTGTCGTGGGGATGGAAGTGCAGCTCAGGGAATGTAGTCCATAATATTGCAATAGCTATATGTAAGGTGCCGGGTAGGCACGAGAAACACACTTTGCAAAGTCTACGATTGTCTAACCACTATGCTGTATACCTGAAACTAATGCAAGATAATATGGAATGTCATCTGTAAATGAAAACTTAAAAAAAACAGAAACTGGAAAAAAAAGGTTAATGTGATAGAAGAGGAGGGAAGGAGAGTTGAGAGGAATGACATGGAGGAGACAAGAGAGGAACATGAACATTAGGTAAGGGGCGAGGACTAGAGACTGTGAACCGAATGAGGAGATTAAGTTGGGAGGGTGGGGGGATAATACGTCTCCACAGAGCCCCTCTCCCCGTTTAAGATGCAGAACCCAACCCATAAGCAAGATGTACCCCTTCAGCAGGGAGAACATTCCCTTTCTTAGTTGTTAGGAAGCGTCTTCGCACTGGGAGGAGATCTTCCCTCTTATGGGTGGGTTCACTGCTGCTGAGAACAAAGGGTGAGGCGTGCCACGGTGAGGCCCTCATCATTATTTCTGGCCCAGTGCAGTGATATCTAGCTCTAGGTGCCTGGTATTAGGAGGCTCTCTTACTTCCGTCCCACCCTCTGTTCCCTCTACTTGTGGGAGGTGAGGTGAGGGGTGGTTAGGTGATTGGTGCAAATACACAGGACTGATTCTAACAGGTTTCCTAGTCTCTCCAAGTCACTCACTTGTTCATCTCTTTCCCACTTCTTCCTGGCCATTGATTGTATTTTCATTTTCACAAGAGCAAACAGGAAGACTAGTAAAGCATATTGATCTAACGGAAACTTGTGACAATATAAATGCTCAAAATCTGGGCTGAAACCTGGAAGAATGCACTGGAAAACCATGCACTTTCCATTTTCCCTGTTTGACATTTCTCATAATACTTGGTGTCATGGCCAGTGGAGGACGATTCCAGGCCTGTCCTCCGCCCGCCCATGTGTTGTGTGATAGAGGGGCTGTGTGTGTTGTAGCAACAGCAAAAAGAGCAGCTTGTCCTGGACTTTCCTGTCATAGTGCTATTAACAGGTCACAGGGTGCTGGATAAGTCATTTACCTTCGCTGAGCTGGGAGGACCAAAATTTGGCCACTGGTACACCCCTACCTACCTCAAAACAATTTTTGACTCAATTCATATCTTAGCGGTATATGTTAAACTTCACACAAAGTGAAAACTATTGCCCTATTCAAAGGTGCATGTTACAAATTGGTAAGTGGAGAGAGGGGAGAATAAGGGAGACGATTTAAAAACTTGTAAACACAGGCTGAAAGCTGCCCAGTTAACTAAAAGGCCTTTGATATTTTAAGCTTAATGGAATAACAAAAAACAGTAGAAGTTTGGGAAAATGATGTTTCTAAATAATTTATAGAAATTCAAATCTATTATAGCTTAGTAGATTTTTTTGTGTGCTCATAGACTGTTGTAAAATCCTGTGATTGATGAATCTGAATTTCTAATTATTTTTGTTTCAGAATCTGAAAATTGCTAATCCATTCTTCAACTTTGTGATAAGAATAAATATATATTTAAAAAGTAATCATTTGATATTTTGGTAAGAAATTCCTATCTTTTAAAAATATTTTATTTATTTTTTTAGAGAGAGAGAAGGGAGGGAGAAAGAGAGGGAGAGAAACGTCAATGTGGGAGAGAAATATCAACTGGTTGCCTCTTGTAAACCTCCAACCGGGGACCTGGCCCACAACCCAGACATGTGCCCTGACCAGGAATGGAACCAGCAACCTTTCAGCTCTCAGGCCAAAGCTCAATTCACTGAGCCAAACCAGCCAGGAAAAATTTCTATCTCTTGTGATGAGCAGACATAAGTTCCCAAAATACGATAATAATAATAATAATAATAACAACAACAACAAAACAAAATAGCAGTAACTACCTTTTATTGACTCTTATATGTTCCAAGAATTTTGCAGTTTAGCCCCCTTATCTCATTTAACCCATCCTATAAGGCAGTTACTGTTGCAGCCCCATTTTACAGTAAGTTAACAGAGGGCTATTTTAGGGACTAAACCCAAGAGTGCTCACAAGAAAATGCACCAAGATCCATTCACTCATTCTGTAGCATGCGCTGCCCAGCTGGACACGCTGGCACTGAGACACAGGTGTGGACACTGCCCTCATGAAGTACAGTCTACTGGGGGATCTTCAATCAGTTTTTGCTTAAATGGCTGCAAAACTGCATATCTACTAAGGTAACAAATAGTATTTCTTTTAACGAATTGATCATATGTATTTTTGAAGGTTGGCTCTTAATTATATGATAATTCTGGGATCTTTTAAAAAGAATTATAATTGTGGAAGACATTTATTTTTTGAATTTTTCATAACAGCTTTATTGAGATATAATTGATATACCATAAAATTCACCATTTTAGTGTACAGTTCAGTAGTTTTAAGTATATTTAGAGTTGTGTGCATCCATTAGCACTCTCAAATTCCAGAATATTTTTGTCACCCCCAAAAAGGAACTCCATTTCCATTAGTAGTTGCTTCCCATTTCCCCCTCCCACCAGCCCCCAGAAACTGCTAACTTACTTTCTGTCTCTATGGATTTGCGTATTCTGGACATTTCACAGAAATGAAGTCACACACTACGTAGTCCTTTGTGTCTGGCTTCTTTCACTTAGCGTGTTTTCAAGGTCCTGTCATAGCACGTGTCAGCGCTTCATTTCTTTTTATCGCCAAATACTATTCCATTGTATAGATATGCCACATTTGATTTATTCATTTACCAGTTGGTAGACATTTGAGTTGTTTACATTTTGGCTATTATGAATAATGCTGCTATGAATGTTCTAAGTTTTTTTGTGAATGTATGTGTTGAGTTCTCTTGGATATATATCTATGAGTAGAATTATTGGGGTATACAGTAGCTCTATATTTAACTTTTTGAAGAAATGCCAAACTGTTTTCCCAAGTGACTGTACCATTTCACATTTTCATCAGCAATGCACAAGGGTTCCAATCTCTCCACATCATTACTAACACTTGTTATTGCCCATCTTTTTGATTATAGCCATTTAGTGGTGTGAAGTGGTATCTCATTGTGGTTTTCATTTGCATTTTCTTAAGGACTAAAGAGGTTGAGGAGGAATTTATTTTTTGGATTTAAAATAATCTTGACTAAAGGAGCACAACAGAACTACTTGAGGAGCTTTTACAGGAAACCACCTGGGCTTCACACCAGTTAAAGTGGTGAAAATATTTGCCAGGATGGTCTATTGATATTTGGAATGTAATAGAAAAGCACTTCAAAATGGCTTAAACAATAAGGAAAATTATTATTTCACATAACGAGAAGTACAAGGTCAAGGAATACAGAGTTATCAAGCACTTAGGACTATCACGAATATACAGCTTCCTTTTTTCCTACTAACTAACATGCTCATTTTGTCTGCACGCTTGCTTTCTTTAGCAAGACAGCAGCGAGTAGCAAGATGACTACTGGAATTTTGGGTAGTCCCGCTGGACCTGAACATGTCCAGTGGAAGAGAAATCCTTCTCAGAAGATTTTTAGCTGTCTTTTCTTATATCTCATTGGCCCAAATCTAAAGCAATCATAAGCAGAATAGATGGGAATTCCATGTATGTGGTTTAGTTGGAGTGAGACTTACTACCTCCATAAGTGATTATTAAATGGGGGTTCTGCTAATGGGAGAGAAGAGAGAAATAGATGTTGGACAGGCAACTAGCAGTGTCTCTTATGCAGCTACAGGTTACAGCATCATGATAATAAAAAATATTAGGCTGAATCTTGGAATTGCTGCTTTTGGACAATTGATGCAACACTGATTTGTATGGCTTGACCTAATAATTGCCCATGCCATTTTGACAGATTAGGCTGAAGAGTGAGAGAGGATAATGTGGCTCCAGGTTTCAGTTCAATCATTTAAAATAGCTCATAAATTGTGCATCACTTAAATTGATTGATACAAGTAAATCAGACTCTTGTGAGCAGGAAAAATTTGTATAATACGCAATCTTATTTGATTTCTTTATCTCTTTCTTGGCACATCTCAAATGTTAGGAAATATTTCCGCAATTGCAAGGCCCAAAGCATTTGTCCTGATGCACGTGCTGATGAAGCCTGTGAATGTTTTATTTATACAGACTCAACAGTTTGTTGAATTTTAATTTTCAACAATTAAATCACAGAATGCATTATTCTGTTTTCATTAAAAAAACATTTAAAGATTTCAAAGAGAGAGTGACTGTGTACCTTCCGTTTTAAGGGTGTCTTTTCATCTAGGCAGACTTTGAGAAGTCTAAAACAAGGGTATGGAAATGAACAGGGTGATTTTAAGACCGGGCTACCCTTAAATTGTACAGAACTGTGCCCAAAGCAGATTAGAAAATGGCAAACTTTCTCTTTCAGAATTTTAAATTTATGGGTTTTTTTGAATAGGTGATACATTCACACAGCGCAAATTCAAAAGCTATAAGAGGCATATGCCGAAGTCTCCCTCTCTCAGCTGGTCGTCAGCCACTCAGATCTCTTCTTCCAAGACAACTGCAAGTAAAAGAAAATGTGTGTGAATGTTCAGACCACAGCTTTCCCTACAAATGGTAGCATACTGTACGTACTGTTCTGGTCCGTCTTCATGTTGTTGTTGGTTTGTGTTTTACTTCACAGGCTATTTTAGAGACCATTCCAAATTGGTACATAATGAGCATCCTCATTTATTTTTTATGGCTGCATAACAGTCCACTGTGTGAATGTACCACTTAGGATCTTAGGAAAGATCCTAAATATAGGATCTTTAACCAGTTCCTATCTGTGGACATTTAGAGTGTTTTCCCTCTACTGTGCTACAAAGAAAAACTTTATGCATATGTCATTGTGCACATGTGCAAGTATATCTCTAGAGAACATTTCCAGAGAGGAATTGCTACATAGAAAGATGTATGCTTTGGTTGTGGTTGGGTGGCTCAGTTGGTTGGAACATTGTCCCTTGCACCAAAAGGTTGTGGGTTTGATTCCTGGTCAGGGCACATACCTAGGTTGCGGGTTCAATCCCCTGTGAGGGCATGTACCAGAGGCAGCCTATTGATGTTTCTCTGTCACATCTATGTTTCTCTCTCTCTCTCCTCCTTCCTCTCTCCCTAAAATCAGTAAACATATTCTTGGGTGAGGATTTAAAAAAATGTATGTTTTGTAATTTGATAAATAATGCCAAATTGCCGTCTATTCCAGATAGGTGGTAGCAATTTAGCTCGTCAAAGCAATACATGTGAGCACTTGTTTTCCCACAAGCAGAAGCTTTCCAGAAGAGAAATGTCACAGACTTGCCCCCTGCACCTTAAACCTGGGTGTGTGGTCAGGACCCCAAAAGGATCTTGTTCCCACTTTTAATGACATAGAGAAATATTCATCATATGATATTAAAGGAAGAATCAGAATGATACAAATCTGAACTGTGTAAAAATGTTGGGGTGCATAGAAAAAATGGAAAGGCATAATTAAAATCTTGACAGTATTTAATGTTTTCATGCTTTTTTATGATTAGCTCTGTATTTATAATCAGAAAACAATACCCAAATCACTGCTGCCATTGTCCTTGGGGTGGGACTCTCAGAGGAGCTCCCTTTCAGCAAAACCCTGCTTTAAAGGGGCCTCCAGCTCTTCTCTGTTTTAGGCTGAGCACCTGCCCTTCCCCTGGGTGTCTCCTTTGCGTGGTCGAAGACGCCAAGGAGCTGGAGATGCAGCCACAACTCATCTGTACAGTCTGGCAAATCTACTAAAACTAAAATTCCAGCACTATTATGTCTTACTTTAAAAAAAAAATTCTTCTGCCCTGGCTGGTGTAGCTCAGTGGATTGAGCGTGGGCTGCCAACCAAAGGGTTGCCAGTTTGATTCCCAGTCAGGGTACATGCCTGGGTTGTGGGCCAGGTCCCTAATAAGAGCCACGTGAGAGGCAACCACACACTGATGATTCTCTCCCTCTCTTTCTCCCTCCCTTCCCCTCTCTCTAAAAATAAATAAAATCTTTAAAAAAATTGTTCTGGTTTACCAATTTCCCTAAGCACAGTGGGGTTTCACCTTACTTTCTGACTTTCTACCATCATGGTTTTTGTTTTTCACTGAGACCATTAAAATATTTCTGAACCTCCCCACCCCTAAACCACTCTATCCAGAAAAAGACCTGTTCATTTGCTAGTATTGTTTGGGTCCAGGAGGCAGTTCATCCTTTGCCTGGGCAAGGGCGGTAGGTATCACTTGGGACATTTCCTGGGGAGGTGACTGGGCATCTGAGCCTCTGGCCCTGTCCTGCACTCACTCTGCGGAAAGGGAGGTAGCTGTGGCAGTTGCAATTTTCTCTCTGAACCTCACTCCTTTTGTTGACTTGCAGAGGCTTACATTAAAAAAAAAAGTAATTTGAAAGCTGAATTTAGGTGCATTTTGCTAATTTATTTTATTATGCATAGAAATATTAGTATAAAAGGTGTTTCAATTATTTTCTAAGGGAGGGACCCATGCATTCTCTTGGACCACAAAGCTTTTAAATGGAGTTATTTTTCTTGGCCTATAATCATTCCCCCTTTTAAGTACCCCAGCAGAAAAAGTAAGTTTACTGCTCCTCGCACAATGGGCCTCTTCACTTTTTAGGTTTGGGAGACCTGGGTGACCTAGGAAAGTTAATTAGAAGGTTAACAAAGACGAAGACAGAGTCGAATCCATCGCCTCTCCTTCAGCCAAAGATGTCATCCATTAATTAGGGAAATCGTTAAGGTGGCCTTTATAGAATCCATAGAAAAATCTGCCGTTGGCGGTCGACAGTTTTGATCAGATTTTCCTTTCCCCAATAATGCTACCCTTAATGGTACCAAAAGCAGAGGGCTGGGGTGGTGAGACAGGAGAGGGGGTGGGTGGGAAGGATGTGTTTCAGCAACATTACAGTTAACCAGCCGCTGATTGTGATGGCTTTGATTCTCAGGCTGCCCCGCATACTTGCTCCATGATGTAATCCTATTGAACCTGGAGGCCGAGGGAGCTGGAGGGAGGAGGGTGAAGCTGCCGCTCCCGCCTCGCAGTCACAGGAGGCCCTGGGAGTTCTGTGCGCGGCCCGCGGGGTGGGCTGCGCGCGGGCGAGACGCGGTCTCTGCAGCGCAGTGCCGGCTCTACAGCCAAACCGCGCTCCTGCGGCGGAGAAGGCGAAAGCCCTCTGGGCGCTGGGTGGGCTGCTCCGGGTGGGGGTGGCGGTCCGGCCCTGGTTGGCAGCCCAGCATTTTTTCATTGCTTTGCGGGGGAAGATTTCTCCCTGCCTCTCTCCCTTCCTGTGCATGCTCTGCCACTAAAACACCAGCTCAACGCTAAGGGAAAATTTCAGTCTGATTAGATCCTTGCCATCTCGAAAACCACCCAGCGAAGAGCAAGTCTGGGTGTTTGTGGGTGGTTGTGCAGACACAACCTCTCTGCCATTACGCAACTTTCTTCTTCTGGTATTTGAACCTAGAGTTTCTGATGCAGAGTTACTAAAGCCTTGGAGAGTTTCAATTTTGGTATGAGGTATTTAAAGATGGTATTAATTCTGAATATGAAATGCCTTATTTTTTTAAGATTTTATTTACCTTTAAAGAGAAGGGAAGGGGGAGAAAGAGAGGGAGAGAAACATCAATGTGTGGTTGCCTCTCACGCTCCCCTTACCGGAAACCCAGCCCGAAACCCAAGCATGTGCCCCGACTGGGAATCCAACCCGCGACCCCTACCTAGTTCACAGGCCAGCACTCAATCCACTGAGCCACACCAGCCAGGGCTAAAATGGCTTATTTCTTTTTTTTTTTTAATGTGGAACTTTAACAAAAACATTTCTAAGTGTTCAGTACAGCGGCATTAAGTACATTCCGCTGTAACCGTCACCATTATCCCCTTTCCCAAAGTGCCACTCTATGTTGTGGGACTCATTTATAAAACTACGTTTCAGGGTTGGTTCCACCGGTTTTCAGGTTACCAGTAAATTCTCTTTAAGGAGTCAGTATCTTTTAAGAAGTTGGTCCGACATAATGCAGCCCTTCTTTATCATGCAAGATAGTTCTAGGTTCTTTTGTCTCTGGCTGGATTCGCATTAAGCAAATACTGTACAAAAACCTTACTCAGACAGTAAATGGTCATTTTGGTTTGCCTTATGGACCCCGTGGCAGTGAGTAAGAGTTGCTGCCCCTCAGAGAAGAGGGAGGTGTCGCTGTCAGCCCTTAGCCTCACTAAGAGAGGACCAGAACTACGGTTCTAAGCACATAAAGTCTTGTCCTCCCGCGCCCAGGCTCTAGTGCCCTCCTCGGCCAGGGTGGAGAGGTGTTTCTGTCACCTGCCATCCAGCCTTCTCCCTCCCCCCTCCCTACAGGAGGCCAACTCCCTGGCCTAGGTCTGGGCTCTGGGACAGCAGCTGCCATAGAGGCCCTGCCAGCAGCCTCTTTAAGTCTGGCATCATTCCTCCTCTCCTGGGGGTGCCCACTGCACCGGGAGAAGTGAGAGTGATGTGTCCCCCACTTCCCAGGAAAAAAAAGTAGTAAACATCAAAAATCAGCTAAATGATTAAAAGTGCATGAAATCAAAATTACACAAATTATGAAACATAAACCAAAGCTGTTTGTCACCAACACCAAAGTTTAAAATAAAACCTCACCATTCTTATATCTAACGGGTCTCTATTGCCCCCAAAGGCCTTGTGCCTTTGACTTTGGTTTTAACATGTGCACTTGGTGCCTGTGTTGTCTGAATGCTGGATCTCGCTTTGCTGTTGCAGTTAGCCCAGGGCCCTCAGCTAATGAGTTGAGAGACTCTTAGTGGTTAGTTGGTGGTAGCTCTGGGCTGAGTCACATTAAGTGCTCCCATGTGGCCTCTCTGTCCTGTTAAATTTACTTATTGAAGCCACCTGGTCACCTTGTTTGCATGTTAGAATAACCCCAGGAGCTTTTAAGACTCCCAAGATGAGCTACATCTTAAAGAATTACACATGGATTTCTGGGGGTAGGTCCACACTGTGGTTTGTTTTTCAAGCTCCCCAGGGGATTCTAAAATTTAGAAGGTGGAATTCTAATCCACCTTATGAATCTAAGGTGATGTATTAAGTTGAGAACTGTGATGGTTAATTTTGTGTGTCAACTTGACTGGGCTGTGGGGTGCCCAGACATCTGGTCAAACCTTATTCCGGATGTGTCTGTGAGGGCATATGTGGATGAAATGAGCACTTAAATCCGTAGATTGAGTAAAGCAGACTGCTCTCCCTAATGTGGGCTGGCCTCATCCAATCAGCTGAAGTCCTGAATAAAACAAAAATGCTGAGTAAGAGGGAACTCTTCCCACCTCACTGCTTTTGAATTGGTACCTGAAGTTTTTCCTGCCTTTGGACTTGAAGTGAAACATTAGCTGTTCTTGGACTTTGAGTCTTTGGACCAGAACTACATCACTGACTCTCCTGAGTCCATCTTGCTGACTGCAGATCTTGGGACTTGTCAGCCTCCATAATCATGCAAGTGAATTCCTTGTAATGAATCTCCTTCTATAGAGACATACATCCTGTTGGTTCTAATTATCTGAAGAACCCTGACAGATGCAGATTTTGGTACTGGGAAGTGGGGTGCTTCTAATACCTAAATATATGGAAGTGGCTTGGAAACTGGGAAGTGGGTAGAGGCTGGAGGAGTTCTGAGGTGTGTGCTAGAAAAAGCCTACAGTGCCATGAAGGGACTATAGGTAGAAATATGGATGTAAAAAGTGATTCTGGTGAGGGTTCAGAAAGAAAAGAGGAGAACTGGAGAGAAAACCCCCATCTTCTTAGGAAATACATAAATAACCACAAGAGAAATGTTAAAGGCTATTCTGGTGAGATCTCAAGTAGAAATGAGGAACAGATTGTTCAAAGCTGGAGGAAAGTTGATCCTTGTTATAAAGTGGCAAGGAACTTGGCTGAACTGTATTCTAGTGTTTCGTGGATGGTTGAACTTCTGAACAATGAAATTAGATATTTAGCAGAGGAGATGTCTAAGCAAAGTATTGGAGGTGTGGCTTTAGTCTTCCTCCTTGCTTATAGTAAAATGAAAAGGGAACGAGATGGTGATAACTTTGTACGGTGCCCGTTGGGCTGCTGGAAATTTTGACACGAACACTATGTAAAGTGTATGATTGTCTAACCCCTAAGCTCCCTAACTGAAACCAATACAAAATAAAATTGAAAGAAAAAAAAGAGGTGAGAGATAAATTGAAGAAGGAATCCTTAAGCAAAAAGGAATCGGAACTTAAATATTTGGAAAATTCTCAGCCTATCCACGTTGCAGAAAAATGATGGCGTTCTGACGAAAATGCTAACGGTGTGGCTGAACAACAATCTGATACAGAGATTAACGTGGGTGTAAGCCCTGGATCTAATCAGCCACCTCATCAAAAGACAGAAATAGAAATGGGATTTTTACCAGCAGAAACACTGCCGGCTTAAAAAGAAAAAGGAATGGAATGAAGGCATGCTGTTAACATGGCTTATCTTTCAAGACAAGGGAAGGCTGCTTTCTCCTTGGGTTTAGAGGGCAAGGCCCTTGAACAGAGCCCTGGTGGGGACCCCCAGCCGAGAGCTGAAGGGGTGGGGGTGCCCACAGAGCCTTGAGGGTGACATCGCTGCCACAGTGGCCCTGAAACAAGGTCATGGACCAAAGAGGATTTTTCTCGAGCCTTAATAAGAGCTAATGAAATGCCTTCCTGCCATTAGACTTGGCTTGGGACCTGTCACTCTTTCCTTCTTTCCTGTTTCTTCCTTTAGAAACGAGAATGTTCTATCCCTGTCGCACTGGTGCATTTGGGAAGCAGATAACTTGTCTGGTTTCACAGGTTTACAGCAGAAGAGGAACTTTTCCTTACCTAGAGTCTCACCCATGTCTGATTGAGATGCTATTTAGGTGAGACTTTGGACTTTAGAGTTTAATTTGATGCCACAATGAGTTAAGACTTTTGGGACTGCTGCGATGGAGTACATGTATTTGTATGTGAGAAGAACACAGATTTAGGAGGGCCAGGGGTGGAGTGTTGTGGACTGGTAGTGTGTGTCACCCCACCCAAAGTTCATATGTTGAAGCTCTAACCCCCTATGTGACTATACTCATATTTGGAGATAGGGCCTGTGAGGAGGTGATGAAAGTTAAGTGAGGTCATAAGAGTGAGGCCCTAATCCAATGGGGCTGGTGCCCTTGTAAGAAAAGCGAAAGACTTGAGCTCTCTCTTGCTCATGGGAGGACAAAGAGAGAAGGCAACCACCAACAGGCCAGAATGAGAGTTCTCACCACAAACCGAACTGACCAGCATCTCCGTCTGGGGCTTCCCAGCTTCCAGAACCACGACAAAATAAACTTCTGTTGTTCAAGCCGTGCAGTCTATGGCATGTTGTTATGGCAGCCGGAGCAGACTAGCACAAGAACCGTGTAAAGGAAATACCCGTCATTGCCCCCACCCACATCCCCTTCTAAAATAACCCACTTTGGCCTGCCCCATGAGCCACATGCTTTTCTGTCTTCAGCTTATTGGCCAGGGGTGAGGTGAGCATTTGGCCTGGGAGACTCCTTTCATTGGCCCCTGAAACATTTCTGGCATAAACCCCACAAATTACAACTTAGTTTAGGTTCAGGAGATCTTTTGTATTATTATTTCTGTGGGGATAACTCATGTTAGGATAAGCTAGCTTGGTCAGATAATCTTAATACCTACTTGAAAAGTTTGTTGTAACAGTAATTTTGAAACTTGACTCACTTTCCAGAAAGGACAGGCCTCAGACCAGCGTAGCATTTAGGACCTTGCAGAAGCAAAGGTCAGTGGGGATGTGGGACACGTATGGGGAGTGGTTCAGAAGTTGGGGAGGGTGGGGAGATGGAAGCAGGCAAGACAGACTTGGCTGGCATTGCAGTTTTCCCCAGGACCTCTGATCATGCAGACTCCCCACCATTTCAATCCAATTCATCTTGAGGGTGGCTGTTGTTACCATTGTCCTAATGGAAACAAACGTGATTAGAAGGATACAAGACCCATTCAAACTTACACATGTGTTGGAGAAGAGATGGCGGTTATCGGGTGGATAACGGGGAAGTATAGCCAGACTTCTTAGAAAGCTACAGGTATTCCCTGCTCTCTCTCTGTCTGCCTCTGAGGCCCTGTGGCTTCCCATGTAGGTTCACCTGGGCAAGTCTGCCCATCCCTTTGCACAATGCTCTCGCTGTCACCACAACGTAGGATGGGTTTAAGTCATCAAGCATCTATCAAGGAAAGGCGTGCTGAAAATTTCTATTCAGATTGTTAGAAATATTCAAAAATACCTTTTTTCTATTTTAAATCCTAAATAATTAGATTTAAATTTGGATTAATGGGTACACTGGGGAGTGAAGTATAATGACTCATTTTCTGATAAAACCTTTGTGTTAACCAGAAAATGCTTTTATTAAAAAACAAAAAATAAAAAACTTCAGCTTGGCTGGTGTGGCTCAGTGGATTGAGTGCCAGCCTGTGAACCAAAGGGTTGCCAGTTCTATTCCCAATCAGGGCACATGCCTGGATTGCAGGCCAGGTCCCCAGTAGGGGGCGCGTGAGAGGCAACCACACATTGATGTTTCTCTCCCTCTCTTCCACTCTGTCTAAAAATAAATAAATAAAACCTTAAAAAAAAAAAAACAACCCAGACTTCAAAGCCCTGGCCAGATATCTTTTTGATTAGAGCATCATCTATATACACCAAGGTTGTGGGTTCAGTCCCTGGTCAGGGCAAATACAGGAAACAATCAATGAATGTTTAAACAAGTGGAACAACAAATCGATCTCTCTCTCTCATTAAAAAAAATGTTTTAAAGTTCACAAGAAATTGTTCCTAAAATGTTTGTGTTCCTCTTTTTCTAAGACAGTGACAGTATTGTTCCCTCTAGGTGATATGTGAGTCCTGATTTTAAGCAGCAGTTCCCGTGGAGGAGGCCCCAGGGAGAAGTGGAAACAGTGCTGGGTTTAGGGGTCGGAGTGTCCCCTTCCGGCAGGCCCTACTTTCAGGGGAAACGCAGGTGCGTCACTGAGCCCCTTTGAGCCCTTCTTTCCTCATATGACAAAGAGGAGTTGGAGGTGATACTTACCTTTTCATTTCATCTTGGGGGTAGTTACTTTAAATTTATATGTGGAATGAATCAGTAGATGTAAAGTGAAAGTTATTATTTGTCTTGGCATATAGGACTTGCTCTATAAATGTTTGTTGAATGACTTCTATGATGCTAAGGATCTCCATGTACAAGGGATAAGAAATTGGGCTAAATTTGTGCAAATCCCAAATCTCATTAACTGTTAAATTGAGGTTACTGTATTAAATGCTAAAGTCATAGGAGCTACTTCTGTTAGCTTCTCCTTTCACAAAGTGTGATATAGGAAAAAAATCAGATAAATCGAGGGTTTCATTTATTGAGTTCAGGTGTACCTGAGCTGCTACTGAACAAGAGAGTCATTAGTAATGTACTCATTTTTCAGAAACTTCTTCAACAAATATGCACTGTGGACAGTGGAGATACACGGCTGAACAGAAACAGACTTGATCCAGGCCCTCGGGAGCTGACAGTCTGGGACTCGGAGCGCCCTCACGCACCAGAAAGGACGGTGAGGAGCTTCATCTTCCCTGACCGGTTTTCTTAGTCCCTGCACACGTCACTTTCGACCACCGCCAAGGGTGGAGGTGGGAGAAGCAAGACAAACACCAACGTCCATCAGTCCAGCGAGGGACAGGGCCTCAACCTAAGTCTCACATAAAGGTGGTTAGATCATTGCCTTGGCTGGAGGGAGGGGAGAAGTTGTTTTTGTTTTGTTTTGTTTTCCTGGTGCTGGAACACCTTCAGTTACTCTGTGTATAACAGTATCCAAATGCCACATCTTGGCTTAAGTTTTTTTAAAATTTGGATTACCTTTAATCAGACAATAACTAATACTTTTTGAGAGCCCATTAAACGTCAGGCACTGTATGGGACACTTCCTGTGTTTTGTGTTTAATCTTCATGCCGATCTTCTGAGGTAGACCCTCTATCACCCCCAGTTTGCTTATCAGGGGACTGCAGCTATAGAGGACATGGTCAAGGTCACAGTTCGTGGTTCCAAGGGAACTAAACCTGTTTCATCCTACTTGAGTGCCTTCTTCTTCCTTCCAGGCCATGCAAGCCCTTCACTCTTTTCTTTTCTTTTTCTTTTTTTAATTTTATGGGTTTTTTTTTTTTAGATTTTATTTATTTACTTTTAGAGAGGGAAGGGAGGGAGAAAGAGAGAGAGAGAGAAACATCAATGTGCGGTTGCTGGGGGACATGGCCTGCAACCCAGGCATGTGCCCTGACTGGGAATCGAACCTGCGATGCTTTGGTTCACAGCCTGCACTCAATCCACTGAACTATGCCAGCCAGGGCATCCTTCACTCTTTTCTAAACAGAGGTGGGAACTTCGTGTGTTTCTACTCTTTGCCACAGTGGGGGAAAAGTACATGTGTTTTTCAACATATCAAAGGAAACGATAACAATAGCTAATGTTAATTGAGTGATTACTATATGCCAGACTACTCTAAGCTCTTTACATGTACTCTTTTTGTCCTCACAAACCTATGAAGTGGTTATTCCTTATTTAATATTATTCACTTATCATCTTATGGATGAGGAATAGAGACACCGAGGGTTAGCAGTTTATCCAAGGTGACTCAGCTAGTATATGACACAGAGTTTAGACCCAAGGTGCCTGGCCCCAGAACTTAAAATTTATCACTTCATCCAAAAGAAATATACTATTTAAACATCTATTGTAGTTTTCCTAAACTGGAGAAGTATAGATGGCTAGCATGGGAGGGGACCCCTCTTTCCTCACCCCCCACCTCAGTAAGCTGGAGACCCAGTTCCATCCACAGGCTGATGGAATGCTTCCCTCTATCTCTGTGCCACGTTCGACCTACACAACAGTAAGCAGCAACCCTGAATTCCGTCCACCACGAAAGGGCGCAGGACCCAAGAATGCACCTAATTTAGTTTCTGTTCCCACACATAGAAGGTTTCCCACAGATGTGCAAGGTTTCTCGAAGAGTTAACAGCATGCCTTGAGAAGTTAAAGAAGCCTAGGAGCATTTTCTTTCCTTCTTTTAAAAAATCCTCACCCAATGATGTTGATTTTATTGATTTTAGAGAGAGTGGAAGGGGTTGGGGGAGAGAGAGAGAGAGAAATGGGAGAGAGAAACCTTGATCAGTTGCCTCCCATATATGTCTGAACCTGGGATCAAACCTGAAACCTTGGTATGTGCCTTACGCATATGTACCAGATGATGCTCAGCCAACTAAGACACCTGGCCAGGGCAAGGAGCATTGTCCTTACCAGCTCGAGCAAGCGAATGAAAGTAAAAAGTTATTTGTTTCAAGTACTAGGTTATGGAGCTTCACTCCCCTTGACTGGCCGTCTGGGTAAATTGGACAGTGGCATCACTGACTGGCACCAGTGCAGGGGTGTAGGCAGGGGCAAGGCAGGGGCAGAGGGCAGCAGGAATGGGCCAGGGCTTCAGGCTGGTGGGTTCTCACCTCAGTCCATGGAGAACCCTCTCCCTCTTCCTGCATCACAGAGACACACATGAGTGATCTCTGAAGCAGGGTGACATCCTCAGATATAAACCTAGTTTGTGGCTATGAACCATTAAGGATGCTTGATAACTACTAATTAAATGAATTAGGTACATAATATGTAATTACTAATGTTCTACTTTCCCCCTGTCTTTGCTGCATCATGATCACAAAAAGTTTCCATCGCAATTTGTTTGTATTAGCAAAAAACAAAATTAAATTAAGAGGTCACACACCAGTAGCAAAGACAAAATCAGGAAAACATTTTCTAATCAGAAACTGCAAAGAAATTGGGGCTTTTATATAATAGCGAAATTAGGATTTGGATGGTAGTATTCTTTCAACCAACTTTTCACAAATATTTCCTGGAACAGGCCCAAGGACAGAGTCCTAATTTAGCCTATTCTTTTTCAGACGTAACTGAATTCACTTGTTTGGGTTTCTGCCTCCCCCACCTCCCCTCTGGTGGTGGCACGGGGTGCTGCTCAGCCCTCACGAGGCACCGGTGGTCCATGACTGTGTTCACTGGTCTCTTCTCCAGGGGTCTGAGACTCTTAGTCCGTCCTCCGCTGCTACATACCTGGGGCAGTTTCTCCAGACCCTTCCCTCCCCTGGTGCTGCTCACCAACACCCCCCACCCCCGCTCTGTATTCCCAGCCCCCAAAGTTACTCTCCTATGAAAATGACTCCCTCAGGTGGGGAGGCAATTGTCTGGAAAATATGCTCTGGGAGGAATTGCTGTGAGAAAATGTGAAGAAAGTTGCAGAATCCTCGACTGACATCACTTAAGATTGTGCAAGCTGACACTGAGCTGAAGCAGCATCGGTTCCTTGTGGCTAAGCGATTCCTGCCTCAGGAGAACCAGGGCAGGTAATTTCTGCTGTCTCAGCCTGTGGGGAAAGGATCTAGCAGCACACACCCCAGGTTGGGGTGAAGGTCTCTAAGGACACATTCATTCCCATGTTAGTTCCACGAGGGGAAGCCTCTGGCTTGGCATCTACTTGGGGCACGCACAGCAAAGCCATCTCCATGGGGAAGACGTGACATGCCCAAGTGTTCCCACCAGCGCCTGGAGGCCCCCTCCTGCTCCTGGAGTTCTCCCTGGCACATTGGCTGGCTGACTTAGCTTCAGAATTTGACAAATATTACCTTCTATGCCTGCTGTTTGAGGTTAAAAAATGTTCAGATCAAGGCAAGGCAAGGAAATATCAGAAGCTCATGTCTCTCTCCTTTCTGTCCTGTCTGCATTTTAAAAAATAATTTGATTTGGATGTAGAAACCTAAATAAAAAGACTTCCCCTTTCCCCTTGGAGGGTTCTTTTCCCACAGTCAGAGGCTAACTAAGGTGATTGGAACACACATACTCACACACACACACAAGCATGTACACTCCCCAGTAGGTCAGCAGTCTCTGGTACTCACATTTCATCCTCAAGGAAGTAAGGGCCTCCAGGACAAGAACCCCACAGCCACTGGGCAGTAGAGTTTGGTGAGCAGCCAGGGGGCTGGTGGGCCCCATCTGCTCTTGCCACGAGGGCTTCTTTAGCGTGGTTTAGTAGGAATCAGAGTCTGTGTAATTTCTGCCATGGTGCCCCAGACTCCAGTTGTCCCGTCTCCAAGCACAGCCTGCGACGTGCGGCAAGAGAATGCAGGCTTCTTTGAAACAGGATTCTTAGAGCATGAGCTTAGGGAGCTAAGTGTGAAGGATGTCAGCAGTGGTGACACGCCCTGGGGGAAGATATGGGACCAGCTGGGCTCTGAGCCAACCCCAAGAGAGGGGAAGGCTGCCGAGAGTCAGAGGAGTTCTTTTAGGCTCCTGTTTGCTTAAAGTGACCCGCTCACTGTTGCTCTCATCCTGGCCCCAGGGCATGCACTAATTTTTGTCGATGAATGTATTCCTTGGCAATCAAGTCATTTTCATACAAATGGTATTGTTTACTCCCCATAACCCAGGAATTAAGTAGCATTGCCCCCATTTTATGGATAAAGACACCAAGGTTTCAGAGTGGCTTACATAATATGTTCTCCAACGTAAGACTATTAGCATTGGCAAAGTCTCAGACCCCCTGATTTTAAGTTCTTTCTCTTGTAGACCTTTAATCAACGAACCAGTGTGTACGGTATTCCTAGCATGGAACTAGTATCAGGTTCTGTTGGGAATTCAAAGACACTGTGACGTGGTCCCTGCCATCCTGGCACTTACAATCTGGTCAGCCAGAATGATCAGATACGGAGGGGCTGAATGGTATCCGTTTAATGAGTTATTGGTTTGTGTATGCACTTAGCAATTGGTTCTTGAGAATTATGTGCCAGACACTGGGATAGGAATAGAAGGACACAAAGATGAAAAGGACACAATCTCTGTTTTCAAGACAAGAGACTTTCACTCTTCATAACTGTTCAGTGGCTCCTTGTTGCTTCTACAGGAAAATCTCAAGTTCCTAAGGTAACCCGCCAGGCTATGGGAGGTTAGACCTCTCTCCAACCTTGCTCTGCTCCATCACACCGGGCTTCATTGAATTCCTCAATCAGGCTAAACCTTCTTCCTTCTTTGGGGTCTTTGCACCCTGGGATAGCTTCTCAGAAGTGTCATTTGAGCAGGGTATTGAAGAACACGTAGGAAATTTCCAGGCAGAAAGTGATGGGGGAGGCAGTGGAAATCCAGATAGAGGAGTTTGAATGGGGAGGGAACTGAGTAAATAAGAGTGGCTGGGAAGTTTCATAGAAAAGGCAAAATGACCCTGGCTGGTGTAGCTCAGTGGATTGAGTGTGGGCTTTCGAACCAAAGGGTTGAGGGTTCGATTCCCAGATGGGGCACATGCCTGGGTTGTGGGCCAGGTCCCCAGTAGGGGGGTGTGAGAGACAACCACGCATTGATGTTTCATTCCCTCTCTTTCTCCTTCCCTTCCCCTCTTTCTAAAAATAAATAAATAAAATCTTTTAAAAAAGGCAAAATGTTCTTTGTATATAACTGATATTCAGTAACTATCTGTTGAACAAAGTTGGGCTGGGAAGGCTGAGGATGGACAGTGTGGCAGGACAAGAGAGCAGAAGAGTGAGGGCGGGGCCCCAGAAGCAAAGCCTCCGCTGAGTTTGCCTGGGAGGGAGAAGCCATCTGAGAGGCAGTGCGGGGAGGTGGGGCAGTGATGTGCAGGAGGGTGGATGCTCTATGGGATGGAATAAGGGAACTGAACTCCAGGTGTAGCTCAGCTACCTGCTTTGTGACCTTGGCAACTCACTTCTCTTGCCTGGGCCTCAGAACTTGTGAGGAAGATGAGTCTCTAACCTCTTCTTTCCAGGTGAAATGTGCCCTTTAAAGTTCAGGTGATGATGGAGAATTGCAGAGGCCAGGGTGGATGCAAGACATTGGAAAAGAGGAGGAAACCCCAGGACAGACAGAGCCCAGGCAGAGTGCTGGCACCAGAGCCCTCTGCAGCACGCAGGGCTCTGAGGGAGGACTGGAGAGGCCTGAGGGGGAGCCAGGGGAGGGGTGGGTGGGAGATGCTGCTGCCTGTGCCTCACCAGTGCCCCCCCTCCCAGCAGCAGATCCAACCCCATAGAAATTTTCTAAGACAACCTGACTTTTCCTCACTTCTACCCCGATCTCAAGTCTGATGTGCGGGGAACCAGGCCCAGCATCAGGGGAGAAAGCTGCCGTGTAGATAAAACTGAGGGCCAACTTCAAAGAGTATGGAAGGCGGGGAAACAACTGAAGGGGCTTTGGGGACAGTCCAAGTGAAAGGACAAGCCCCTAACCCAGGTTTTTTCTCCAGTGACCCTGTTCTTCCCCGTGGATGTCAGTTGTTTCTCTCTTTCTCTTTCCTCTCTCTCTCTCTTTCTTTTCTTTCCTTTTTTTTTTTTTTTTTTTTTTTGGAGCTTTTGGAGAGGGGGAGCAAGGCCAGGGAGGTGGGAAGAGACTTTTTTTTTCACATGAGTCCTCAGAATTACAGTTCACAAACTATTCAGTAAACTGACCGGCCTCAACCTCCCCTTCAACGGCCTAATCTAAGGGGTGGATCTATGTGTTTTGTTGCTTGTCAGAAACAATCGCTGCCCGGCCCATTACATTTACAGCACGTCGCCCTTTAATTGGTGTAACACGCTGAGGCCTGAAAGGAGGAGAGGCCCACAAAAGCGCCTGTGAATGAGCCTTGACTCACACAAAAACACTCTGCAGAAGTTCAGAGCTGGCCACTAACAAGGAGGTAGGGAGTTAGTTTGAAAAGGGGTGAAGTTCAGAAATGTGTCACCTTGAGGAGCCTCCCATCAAAGCAATGGTCGCATTGACAAGCTGCAAAGAAAAAAAGTTAAACCTTCAGGGCTGCGGACTTGCCTGCTGGATTTATTCTTTTTAAACTTGAGGAGGGGTGGGGGTAGGAGAGGGGAGAGTCTTTCTTTTTCTTCTCTTCCCCACCCTTGTCTCCCTGCTCCCCTTATTTACTTCAGAGTGCCTTAAAGAAGTCGGCGTGAAAAACATACCCCCCACCCCCCTGCCAAGATACACTATTAAGAAAAATACATGTATAAAAAAGTCAGGCTGAATGCGGCTGCCTGAGGCCTCCGCAGTTGATTTCAGCCTCTGTGGGAATCTCGTCGTGCCTCTGCCCTCTTGTTTGCTAAGGCGGCTCCCCACGTCCTGGGGCTGGGAGCAGAGCGGCCCTGAGGCCTGTGGAGCTGGATTCCCTGCAGGCGGGGGCGTGCGTTCCAGTTCCGTGGTGGCAGAGGAGACTGGTGCGAGCCAGGCCAAAAGCTTGCGGAAGAGGGGATCTGCGCCCGCACGGCTCCAGCTCAGCGGGTCCCGCCGCCGCCCAGGGCAGGGGGCGTAGCTTTCCCTCCTCCAGCCAGTAACTCCTAGGTAGACCCTAGCCAGGCTGAGCAGCTGTCCACGCTTTAGTTCCAGTTTGCAAAATAAGGTTTTCCTAAAATTAGAAACTAGCCCGCGCAGGTGCAGGGCGGAGGTGGGGGACTGGGTCGCACCCTCCATTCCTCCGCCTTCCATAGCCACCTGCTCGGCCCCCCTCGCGCACCTTCCTCGCTCCACGTGCCCGGAATTTACCCATTGGTGCTGGTGGGGTCGGTCTCTCTCGTCACCCTCCTCTGCACCTTGCCCCTTGCCTTCCTCCGTGAGGAGCTCCCTGCCACACCTTCCTCCCAGACGCGCCCAGAGGCACCCTCCTTGGTTTGCCCCTCTCCCGCCTTTGTCTGGCGAGCGGACCCCCGCCCCTCGAGCTGCTCCTGTGAACCTCGCGAAGGCCGGTGCGATTTTCAATGCAGGGCCGCAGCTCCCTCCAGGTTTGTAATCCGCCAAAAAGCCGCTGATTGCAGCAATCGTTACTTTTCATTAAAAAAACTTAGAAGCAATTTGGGAGAACCCTTCTCAATGAATACATTTACCCCCGAACGGGCTTTATTCTCCGCCTCCACTTGATGAGTTTCTCTGGCACGAATCCGTTCTTACAGGCGCAGAATGGGCAATCCCTTGATCCCCGTCAATTGTCATCCCGAGTCGGGGCCACTTTGACCGCCAATAGTGGGGAAGTCAGAGCTAATCCTCAGAAGGAATCACGGGAAAAGAAAAGCAACAATAACCAAGTCAAGCGTAAAAAATGAAAGAGAAATCTCTATTATCACTCACTACATTTCCCAGCTATGTACTGAAAAAATCAGCTTGCTTGTCATTCGAGTCAGACACCCGCACAAGAATATGGGGTCGTGGTGGGTTGGTAGGCTCACACGACGTAAGGACCGATGTTTGAGAGCGAAAGGCCTCTCTTCTGCCTCTGCCAAATCCCCCTCACATCCACAGTAACCATTAAATACAGACTGACTTTATTCTGTACAGAGAGGCCCAGGGGTGGGCGGTGAGGGAGCCCCCAGCTGTGCATGGATAAAAAAAAAAAATCCCAGGGGGCAGGGTATCGGTACTAAAGAAACGCGCCCCTTGTGGGCATCTCCCGCTCCTGGACCCGCAGTCTCTTTAACTGGGCCCACCGGGATCCAGCCAGAGTACTGGGTGCCCCCTGCGCCCTCAGCCCCCGCAACCCTGCGGGCGCGCTGCCTCGGCGGTTTGGTCTTTGCGTAGAGGCAGGTGCTTGATGCGCGCGCGCGCGCCCACCAGGTCCGTGGGCCTCGGGCTGCGCGCAGCCGCGGATCTCCTTGCGGCCCACGAGCTGTGTGCTGGGGGTGGGGTGTGAAAGGATTGCCGTGCCTGGGGAGCAGACACAGTGAGACCTGTGAGAGTGCGCGAACACTGCCACTTTCCACGCTGACACCTACAATTATCTGACACAGGCTTTGATTCCTTTATGCCGCAGCCAAGTAAGGGGCAAAGTTAGTTTCTAAAGAGGCCGATGTTTAAAGCAGGACGCAGGGTGGGATTCCAGGCGTGGCCGCCCTGTCTGCTGGAGGGGGTGCCCTAGCAGCCGTGCGCCCCTCTGCCTCCCACCCACGAAGGAACCTCGAGGTCGGGAACTGCTCTGGGAACCCGAGTCTCCCCCAGCATCGGATTTGGGAGGGCCGCGGACGACCTGACTCCCAATGCAGCTCGAGCAGGGAAAAAGGACCGGGGCCTGGGTGAGAACGCGCAGTCTCTGATCATCCAGTGACTTCTACTTGTCCTCTTCTCGCACTAAGTTACAAAACCGGTCTTGGGGGTGCCTTTTTTGGCTACTTTCATTTTTCCTAGGTGGGTCGAGGGAGCCTCCCGTGGCTGAGAGGTGAGGTTGCTTTACGTGCTTGCTAGCGGGACAGATAGTAGGGGCCACGCGCAGCACAAAGGCCTTCCGCCAGCTCTGTCCGCCGCCACCAGGCCTCAGAGGCACCGCTTCCGCCAGCGCTCCGGCTCCTTCCTCGGCCTGGCGCAGCAGTCTCCCGTGGCGTCGCAGGGCCTTCAGAGTCAGAGCCCAGCTCCCATTTCACCCCTGGGCACCCAAACCTGTGAAGCTTGGAGGGATTCTCCTTGCGGGGAACCTCTTCAGGCTGTCTGCCCCCCGCCCCCACCTTCAAGCCACATACACAATATCACAAGTGTGGGCACGACATAAGTTGCATTCCATGTATACGAACATTCTCACACTTGTGTGCATGCATACGGAAAAGCACTCACGCAGTAACAGTACTCTCAGTTACACAAGACCTGGCTCACCCCGCGCACATAGACACGCAGACAGGCACACATTCCTGCGCATCAGGCACACACCACACGTGCACTCACTCCTGCACTGCCTGCCCAGAATGGATAGGAGGGAGCTATCGGGTTGGGGGGCAAGGACTTTGGCCCTGAGATCCAGGCCTCCTTTGGGATCCTGTCCTGGAAGGTCCCTGAACTTCCTGTGGGGCTTGTGAGTTGAGCCCGTGCTGTGCTCTCACGCCTCAAACCGCACTCCCCAGGCAACCACGCCGACCACGCGGATCAGGCCAGAGCCTGCCGCGAAGACTTGGCAGCGGGACTCTACAGCACCCGACGAATGCCTGGGAGCGTCCACAACCAGTGGACCAGCCGTCCTCCTGTGGCCGGGGGTTGGGAGTGGGATGGGCAGGGAAGGAGTGGATCCGACCTTACTGACCCGCATTCCCTCCCAGGTCAGGCAGCGGGCCCTGGAAGGATGGCTTAGCGAGCCGGGTGATAATCGCCTTCAACAAAGCAAGTCTGCCCAGATTTACATAAATGCGGATCTCCTCTCTGTCCGCGAACTGGAAAGGGTGCTTGCAGAGAGGACGACATTCTGCAATCCTAATTAGTGATTTTTGTCCTCTTGTTACTGGGCTCAGCGTCTCATGCAAATGAACCCTTCATTTCAGCCACATTACCCCAGCTCCAGAATTAACTGACTCTTATCTTTAATGATATGCTGCTGAAGTTCTCCGAGCCCGACTAGCTTTTATCTTGATTACTCTAATCAATAAGAAATGATAGAGTAGAAGTATAAACTCTATTGGCTTTTAGATGTTGCCGACAAGCCCTCTAGGTGCCATTCCCATTCATTGTTATTTACTGAAATGATCTTCAGCCTAACGGCAGATGCAAATAAGAAGTGAACAGGAATTAGCCTTGGGATCCTCCCAGTCCGTCTGTGACCCCGTCGTTCGCCCCAGCCCCCCCAGGCCCAGGGAAGATTCTTGATGTTTGGGCTTGAGAAAGTGAAAACAAATATATTTTAAAAGAAAGTTGCTCATTGTGAGGGGCAAAAGGAACACACACAGAAACAAATTAAGAAACACCAGATTCCCCATCCCACCCAGATAGATCGTCTTAAAGGTCGAAGCTTTGGAAAAGCACTTTGAGACACAGAGTGAGTCCTGGAAATGAGTCCAGTCTACAGGACACACACACACCCTCCGCACTGACTGCACGCCCAGCTCACATACTTTGCATGTCAGTACCTATAGATATTTGCACAGTTACGTGTAATTTCAGACGAAAATGCAATTTCCTCTACTTAGTTCCCTTGAAAGGAAAACGAGGATTGAATCTCTTCCTGTCTGCAGACGATGCCTTCAACTCCAGCTGGATGTTGGGTGATGATTGAACAAGGCGTCAAATCACCTCAGTTGGTGAGTTTTTGGGTTCCTAGACGTCCGGGACCAGATGGGCTGAGACGGGAGTGCATCCCTCTCACCTCGGGCAACCCATCAGGCACACCCCTCCAAGGCCAGGACCCCGCTACTCTGCCGGTCGCGCCTCCCTCCCAGGCCAAGTTTTCGAAGCACAGTCTGTTTCCCAAGATGCCAAAAAGAGGGTGTGCAGCACCTCCTTCCTTGGCTCCCTGAGAGTGAAGTATTTATGGTTATGTGAAACATCCCTTCTCACCCTTGACCAGCTTAACACTCTCCCAAATCTGGGCTCTGAGTTAGGTCGCGTCAGGGCAGGAGCTTTCTGGGCGGCCCAGGGGCTGCAAGAAGGCTGGTCGTCGGCGTTCATCAGAATCATGTGCTAATTTACCAGCTTTCGTTGGAGCCAACGAAACCTACTGAGAGCCTGCTCTGCCCCAGGGAAGAGCGCGGCCCTGGCTGTAGTCGCTGGGATCTTTCCCCACCTCGCCCGACCGTCCGCCCCCGCCTCTCTGCGCTGCGGACAGGTTCTCAAGACGGTGGTTTCCACGCCTCTGAAAACACACACACACACTCGCCACAACCCGGCTCGCCCTGCCCTGTAAGCCAGCAGGCCAGCAAGCCCTGGGGCGTGCCTCGCGGGTCTCGAAGAGTTTGCTCCGGGTAGGTGGCGCGCAGCCCGGCCAGTTCAGGTAGCTGAGAACTCTGGCCCCCGCCAGCCCCCCACCGCCGCGCACAGGGCACGGCCAGGGGCTCAGAGCAGCTCTCGACCCCGGGGGCGGGGCGGGCTGCGCGCTCAGTCTCCCGGGGGCCCGCGGGGCCTCCGAGGCGGAACCCGCAGCCCGCGGACGTGGGGCGGGAGGCAGCGGGCGGGGAGCCAGAGGGACCGGAGCACAAACTCAGGTCCGCAAGGCCGCGGTGGGTCCGTGGAAGGAGAAGTTGGAAACTGCGGGCAGGATAAGCCTTTTTTTTTTTTTAAATGACACGTAGGGGGAAGGGCTGGATGTATCAAAATCATGTAAAATTTCTGTTCTTAGCAACATCCTTGTTATTAGGAATGATGACTAAACCGCCAGGATTATTCTGGACTGTAAGTTATCAAGAGCCCACTAATTTCACATTAAAGCCCATTGACTGCAACGACGTGATTGAAGGGTTTTTAACAATTAACATAATCAGAAAATGAGCTGAGATAATTTTTATTCAACTCATTACTTTTAATAATGTATTTCTTTTAATTAATATCTTCTCCGTGAACATAACACAAAGCGAAGCCCCAGTGCTGGCCCACGCCAGCCTGCGGGACTGAATCTGACACAGCCAAACATCTCACCAGCCGCATTCACTGCGTCTCTATTGTGGTGTGGAGGACACGGAGAAATCTTGTCCAAAAGTCACCCTGTTGTTTTGAAACACAATTTAGGGGTGGGGGTGAGGGGTGGGCAGGAGGCTGGGAGAGTACAAGCCATACGCTTTTAATTCGGCTCGACGTTTTATATTTGGTCGCCTCTCTTGGTTTGCAGCCAGAGGGATACAAATAGGAAGGAAGAAATAGAAGGAGAAACAAGAAAAGGCTTTTGGGGATGAACGTCCCATCCTGGGTTCGAAGAGAACTGGGCTTCGGCTGCTAAGGCTCGCTACCGGGCCGTCTGGGGGACTTCGAAGGCCGAGCTGCCTGACAGCAGCGTGCCAGCCCCGGGCCTCCGAGTCTCGGCCCCAGCGCACCCGCCGGGCGGAGCTTGTCAGGGCCGAGGCGTTCAGCCCAGGCCCCTACCCCCGGCTTCCCGGGCTTCGAGCAAGCGGAGCTAAGTGTCTCCACTCGCCTGGCCCACAGGAAAAGTCAGGTTTCTGGACCACAACCGCAGCCGCTGTTTGCACAGCCCGAGCGTTTGCATTGCAGTCTCAGGTGGTGACCGCAAAGGTCCCGCAACACTTTATGGTATGCCCAACCCCCGGGACCTTGATCCAACTCAAACCCCTCAAATGGGGCAAAGAACGGACATTTTTGGTGGCAGAGAGGACTCCAGCCTTCCCCTAGACAAGCTGCTTGCTCACTCGGGTAACTCCGACCCAGGTGGCAGGGGAGGAGCATCTGCCTTTAGCCTCACCACAATTCCCCCCAAAAGGCTGTGTCTGGACTGATCTCTCGCCAGTGGGAGCCGCGTCAGCCTCAGAAAAAAAAGAAACAAAGTCGACCCCTGGTGGAAGAAAGTGGAATTTTAAGAAGATAAGGAACGTTTGAGGGAGCTGCTTGTGTCCAAATATCTGTACACTGGAGGGAGAGGGATGGTAGAAGGAAGGGAGAGAGGGCAGGAAAGAATAAATAAGGAAAAGAAAAATTAGAAGTGGCAGAAAACAGGAGAGATTACAGAGCAGCAAGTGGAATTCAGGTGGAGAAGGCTGGGAAAAGTGAGACTCAGAGAGCCCATCCTTTTGGGCCCTTGGGCAGAGTGTGCATCCATGCTTGTGGCCTGGGCAGTGTCAAGGGTCAGGCAGGGACATCTGACTTCTCTTTCTCTCCGATGAAAGTCTGGAAGTTCTATGATTACAGAGGGCGGATGGAGGTTCCCACTGGACATTTGCAGCCACTGACTGCCTCTTCCAGAGAGCGTCCGGTTTCCAGAAAATTCCTTCTCTTTCCTCTACCAGGGGTGCCCAACCTGTGGCCACGTGAGGCTCAGGATGGCTGTGAATGCGGCCCAACGCAAAATCGTATATTTATTTAAAATATTATGAGATTTTTTTTCGTGATTATGTGTTGCAATGTATTTAATGTGTGGCCCGAGACAACTCTTCTTCTTTCAGTGTGGCCCAGAGATGCCAAAAGGTTGGACACCTCCGCTTCTGTCTCCGACCAGTTCTCTCAGTCTTAGCTAGGTGATGGTGAGTAAGGCAAAAACCCAGCATACCAAGAGGGAAAAAAGAGGCTGAGAATGCAAGCCCATCCCTCTCTGGTATTTATAAATGGCTGGATTTTCATGGAGAACCCCCGGGACACAGGGCTGTGTGCCCTGGGGATGGTGGTATTTCTGGCACTAAGGGAAATCAGTGATGGGAGAACCACTGTACCGAAGCCTCTGCTTCTGTCCAGGGTCAAACAGTTAAAAATAAAAGAAGAAAGACAAGGTGACATCAAAGGTCTCACTAATGAGCAAGTCATTGTTTACTCAGAGTGAGCACTTCAGGTTAATCAAGGAAGTGCCAAGGGTGGCATTTATGGCCTTCAGCTCTTGTTAAAGCCTTTCTTGAATCCGCTATCAGGATGTGCCTCTGTGTTGCCCCCGCACACACACTCTTCTATGTGTCCTGATACCATACAGGGGTTTCTTTCACACGCCTTCTCTCTCCTGCACCTAGACGTGGCAGGAGCATCTTCTCTTCCCAGAAGTCCCCCTTCTCCCATTACCCATTATCCAGAACTTTGTCCCGGGTCAGTTCTTAGGAACTATGCGTTGAGTTGTTGACCATCTCTGATATTCAGAGTTTGGGTTTATAATCCAGGACTATGAGCAGGGAGGTTCCAGGCTGGTAAGGCAAAAATCCAACATACCAAGAGGCTGAGAACGCAAGCCCATTCCTCTCTGGTATTTATAAATTGCCGAATTTTCATGGAGAATGCCTGGGACACAGGGCCGTGTGCCCAGGGGATGGTGGTATTTCCGGAATCGGGTGTAAATCTGATATTGCCACTCCTTGGCAACTAAGAACAGTTCTTGCTGTTACAGGAAGTTGTGCATGAGTGTATACTAGAAAAGAAATCCCACATGCTGTGCTGTAACTCTCCAATGCAAGTGCCAAAGATGGGGGAGAGGAAGTTGCAGGATGGGCAGAATGCAGAGAGTACAGGCATCCTGAAATCTGCTTGAGAGAAGCATTTTAGGAGGATCAGTTTGGCATCCTGGATAGAGGGCAAATAGCCGCTCGGGAGAGAAATCAATGAAATAGTTATAGCACACATTTACCAAAGATTTGGGCTGCAGTAAATATTAATAAGGTGAGTCCACGTTCTGGAGAGAGTGGACAGCCTTATGTCCCACCAAGTTTTGTCAGTGACAATGTATGCCCCTTCTGGAGTTTCTCCACTTTGCGTCCTGACAGAGTTGTGAATCACAGCTGACACAAATGATGACTTAGGCTTGAGATGAGTGATACCAAGTCAATAAGGGAGCCCCAGCAAGTGAATCCTTACTGTGGCTGCCCTTGATGCCAGAGGCAGGGCTGTGGCAACCCCGCATTGGCACAGGGCCCTCAGACCAGTCCATCTCATTTTTAAAGCCTCTGTGAGCTCTTGCCAGCTGCGTCCTCACTACTTTTTTATTTTCCTGCTACCAGAAAGGTCCCCAGAAAAAGTTGATACTAAGCCTGAAAAATATAGTGCCATATGTGTAAAAATACATATAAACATGAAAGAAAAAGACAGTAGGTGAAATACTATGAAAATACTTATCAAAACTGCATGTAAGAAATAACAATTCATTTAAAAACTTTTAAGAATATCACTGAATTAAAAAAATTACAGAATCTATGGAACATTGTATTTTTAAATTGCCTTAAAATTATTTGACCCTCTTATTTGGATAAATAAACCGAGGCTCAGAGAGATTACCACTGGTTGGTGAAAGGGCTAAATTAGGTAAAACTGGTTCTGAAGTGGGAGGTACACATGGGAATTCACGTATCTGTATCATCAGTTCATATGTTCCTTTTTGAGGCAGTGAAGAAGGCTTTGTTGTTAGTTATCTTGAGTTTTAGTTGTTAACTATCAATGAAAAACAACTGATTTCAAGTTTGAACGTTTCCTTCCTACTACTAACCCTTCACAAATCAGCCCTAGGTTTTCAGCTGGGTCAAAAACTGTATTTTCTTTGAAGGTCAAGAAAATGATAATCATGAAGAAATGGAGTGCTTCCAATTTTACTCTAGCAGACAATGCAATTTCAGTACCTTAGCTTATACAGTTTATATATAAGTTTATACAGTTTATTGTATTTTATCAAATGTCTCTGGAATGTGAGTGCTAGATGTGAGACTTTGGAACACAGGAATGGCTATAGCCAAATAATAATCAATGAAGCAGAGATTTGCAATTATTTGGTTCATTTAAACTGTTTGATAGCTTACCTGGGTAACTCAGAGCCCAAGGCCTGGATTTTCTCATGCTAATTATTTTTTCTAGTTTTTAGCATAGGTACACAGTGGGTGCTTAATAAATGCTCAATGATGAGGGTGACAACCAACATTTATAAAGCATGATACACTCCATCAAATCTTGTCACACATAAAGTACTAATAATTATAAAAGCTTCACTATATGTTGTGTAATTACAGCCTAAAAATACTGTGAGACTACTCTAAGCATTGCATCCCTATCTCAATCATCAATTTATTTTAGGTCTTTTTTTGTTTTTGTAAAAACTGACACAGTAAGCTATTTGACCTATGAAGAGAGGGATAAGGAGGCTTTGTGCCTTTTTAGGAGATGTAAACATGTGATAATTTTTCAGCTTGTAAATATTAGAACAAGCATCAAGGGGGAATGGAGGTAGCCCACCTAGGGTCAGTCTGGGGTCTCCTGGGGCTAGATTCCTAGTCCTGAGCGGTGAATGTGCGTAAGCCTGGGAACATAGTCTGTAGGTTTGTAAACTCGGTGACAGTGAAGGCCAGGAGAGTGAATGCTGGACATATGAAAAAATTAATACTGGTCAACACATCTAGGAACAGAAAGTAAACTTTTTCTGTTTTCTTTTTATTATGAAAAATTCAAACATAACAAAGGGTGTGGAAAATAACATAACTAACACCCATATGCTCATTGCTTATCTGTAATAATTGTTACTATTTTGCTATATTTGTTTCTTATTTTTTGCTGAAGTATTTTGAAGAAAATATATGCAGTGTACATCCCTAAAAATTAAGAACCATTTGTCTTCATAACTTCAGTGCCCTTATCACACCTGAAAGACTAGCAAGTATTTTCGAATGTTATCTAATATCTATAAAATAAACTTCATATTATTGTTCATACACAAATGAAATTGTGAATACTAAGTGGGAAAATACCCATTCTTTAGCCACCAGTATTCACCTTGGTTGTCCACAAAGGTGGCTTGGGGTTGTCATAGCACTCCAGGGCCAGGACACCTGGGTTCTGTCTGGAGGTGCGCTGCCAGTTTGTGGTGACGTCACAGACAAGTTGGCTGACTTCTTCTCTCAGGTTCCTTACTCGTAAACAAAAAGGACGGAGTAGATTATTTCCATGGGGATTTGCTTGAAGAGCTGACAATCTGGAGGCCTAAAGATTATTTGGCTCTATTTTTACATGTTTTGGGGATAGTGCAGGAATAAAGCAGAAACAAGTTGTTTTACTATCTTAGTCCATGCAGACTGCTGTAACAAAATATTGGACCACAGAGTGGTGAATTATAAATAACAGAAACTGATTTCTCACAGTCTGGAGGCTGGAAGTCCCAGATTAGGCTGCCAACGTGGTTGAGTGAGGACTTTTCCCTTGGTCTCAGTCTTCTCGTGTCCTCACATGGTGGAAGAGGCTAGGGAGCTCTGAGGGATCGTTTCTATAACAGCACTAATCCCATTTGTGAAGGCTCCACAAAAGCCCCACCTCCTAACCCTATCCAAATTGGATTTTAGGAATCCGACATGTGAATTTGGAGGGGACACAGACGTTCAGACCACGCCAGAAATATTTTTTCTATTTAAGGTAGCATTCTTCCTCTGCAAGAATATACTTGTATTACTAACTCCTTATTCTTTTTTCCATGATATTATTACCTTGACAGTGTTGCTGTGGCTGCTCCTTAAATAAAACTGAGCCAGAGCATTTTCTGACTTTTCCACAGTGGCACAGGGACGGAAATGCATGCCCCTAGAATTTTGTTTCTTGACCTGTGTGATAGTTAGTTTTATGTGTCAACTTGGCTAGGCTATAGTACCCAGACACTTCATTAAATACTAACCCCAGTGTTGCTGTGAAGTTACCATCTACCATCAGTTGACTTTGAGAAAAGGAGATTACTCTCAATAATTTGTGTGGGCTTTAAAAGCAAAAACAGGTTTCTTGAGAAGAAATTCTGCTTCAAGACTGCAACATCAACTCCTGCCTTAGTTTCCAGTCTGCCTACATGCCTTACGGATTTCAGACTTGTCAGCTCCCACCACTGCACGAGCCGGTTCCTTCGCTCCAAAAATGAACCTCTTCATGCACACAGTGCAGATCCCAGCGGTTCTGTTTCTCTGGAGAACCCTAACTGATACAACCTGCTTTACAGATCAAAACAATTTTAAACATTGTATATGTTATAAATTAACTTGGATTTCTCTAATTCAGGATTTTGTTAATGCAGAATTTTAATTACTTAGACGTTACTTTGAAGTCTAACTTTTTAATGTCTATGAAGAAGAGCATTGGGCAAAAATGATAGATCGTAGGTGGCAATGGTTTTCCCAAAAGGAGAATAATATTTACTCAAAGGGAGAATAATGCATGGATTGCAGAGATGGAGCAGCGTCTGCTTTCCCCTGGAATCACCTCCTGCATACCTACCTGAGGACAAGTCTTTAGCTCAGGCTCTGGTTTTCAGAGGCGTCTAGACTAAGACAGTGACAGAAATTCACTGTTAAAGAATGGCCTCACCCTGGCTGGTGTGACTCAGTGGTTTAAGTGCTAGCCTGTAAGCCAAAGTGTCACCAGTTCAATTCCCAATCAGGGCACAGGCCTGGGTTGCAGGCCAGGTCCCCAGTAGGGGGCGCACAAGAGGCAACCACACATTGATGTTTCTCTCCCTCTCTCCCTCCTTTCCCCTCTCTCTAAAAATAAATGAATAATTAAAAAAAAAAAGAATGGCCTCAAGGAGCAACTGAACCTGTTGATTAGAAGTGAGTTCAAAATCATTTTTGCACAATGATTTTTAACATTAGTTTGGAATGCTTCATTTAAAGAAATTTACTTAGAACTCTAACATAGAAACAAAGAAAATTGGATTTCCACTTCTATCCTTCCACCAAAAGTGCCTTAAAAGGTATTTGTATTTGTTTGCTTATCTGCTACAACCTGGGGTTGGGGGTGGGGGTAGGGCTTAGACAACAGAAATTTATTACCTCACAGTTCTGGAGGCTAGAAGTCTGTGGTCAAGGTCAAGGTGTTGGCAGGGTTAGTTTTCTCTGAGGGCTGTGAGAGAAGGATCTTTTTGAGACTTCTCTTCTCCAGTGGCGTATGGCCATGTTCTCCCCACGCACTGTCTTCTCTCTGTGCGTGTCTGTGAGCCCACATTTCCCCTTTTTATGAGGACACTAGTCATACTGGATTAGGACCCACTCTCATGGCCTCATTTCTACCCAGCCACCTCTGTAAAGACTCTATCTCCAAATAAGCTCACATTCTGAGGTACTGGGAATAAGATTGCCACATATGAATTTGGGGGGGGGGGCACAATTCAACCCATGACAGTGTTTAAAGCCTTTTAGATCACAGTTTGAAAACTACTACTTTCAAAATTCAGTTGGAAAATTTGAAACAATCCCACCCATCAGATTAACATTTTTATTTAATAGGAGCACATTATGTAGATCCTTGGGGTAACAGTTCTACTCAAAATTAAACATCTCACGTGAGCGATGTTTAACTTTATTTTAGGGTAGAAATATAGCATGTGGAAACTCCTGCTCTCAAAACTCAACGGTTATCTTGTAACACAGATCTTTAAGCTTACAGCAGATTTGAAACTGCTGTTTGGGAAAAGTTTTAGCCAAGATCGCAAAGTCTTACACTTTCATATAGTTTCTGCTATGCCTGGTCACTGGAATAGTTGGGCCTCCTATTAATCAGTAGTACGGAATGCCTGAATTCTTCCCTCCCAAAAGTTACCGTGTAGGTTTGTTAGATGCCAAAATAAACATCAATCTTATTAGTTTTGGATGTGACAAAATTTCACTGGGAAGAAAACTCTGGGAATATTAAAGGTTATTCTCAAATAAAAGACTGAAAAAGAAAACTAACCTGGGTAATATTTTTAAAGTAATAGACTTTATTTTTTAGAACAGTTTAGATTCAGAAAAATTAAAAAGGCAGTATAGAGCATTCTCATGTACCCCACGCTCTGCTTTCCTTATTATTAACATCTTTCAAAAGTATGAAGTATTAGTTACAATTGATGAACCAAACAGTCGTACATTCTTATTAAGTAAGGCCCATAGTTTTCTCAGATTTTCTTAGTTTTATTTAGTATCATTTTCTCTTGCAGGATTCCATCCCGGACACCATGTTATATTTAGTGGTCATGTCTCCTTAGGTTCCTTTTAGCTATGGCAGCGTTTCCTTGTTTTTAATCATCTTCTATAACCCAGATTAAAACTTGAAGAATAAAAAACAAAACTTTAAAATTGTTTGAAGAAAATATAGGGAATATCTTTAGGACCTTGGATCCCAGAAGGTTTCTTAAACTAGATACAAAAAGTACAAATCATAAAGGCAAAGAACTGATATTTGATTACATTAAACTTTTTTGTATGAAAAATACATATAAAGTGTGATGAAAAGCACAAAAGCTCAATAAATGTGAACAGAGACAGAAGGGTTTAGGAAACTCATGCTATTTATCAACATGTGAAAAGATGCTTAACCTTATAGGTAATAAGGAAAAAAACCATGAGAGACCACATATCACCAATTAAATGTTGGCATGAAAGTTGGCAAGAGGTAAATCTTTGAAATTTAAGTAGCAACCTAAATTATTGGATATATCATTTTCATTACATTTTGTCACCTAGTGGCTGCTCCTTCTGCATTCTGGTGGCTTACTATAACTAATCATACAGAATGTGGCAAAAATAAGTTTATAGTTGTGAGTACATGAAACACAGTTTATTCTTGTATTATTATTTATTAATTACTATATTATTTCCACACAAGCAAGTGTGAACCTACTTTTGCCCCACTTTGTATATATTTAAATCACTTGGATCTATCAAAAAAGGTATTACCTGTGATAACTTATAATTATGCTACTTTAAATGTTAGGTTTTATTTTAAGGCTCATTTTCACATTTCATTCCTTTTCTTTGGATTAGCCATTATATGAGGGCTATCTTGAGGTCCTCTTATGGGAAATCCAGTATAACAGTGTCTCTTTCATTTTATAATGAATGGTACAATTAGGATTTAATTAGAAGCACACTAGTAAGGGAATTAAAAGCTACTCTGAACCTGAAAATGAAATGTTCACTTTTAAATTGCTTACATGTTGCAACCCACCCTCTCTAAAAAGCTGCCACATGTAAACTTAATTTGAGATGTCCTTTAAAAAATAACACAATTTCTTGTTATACTTAACCTCTTCCTCACCATGAGCCCACTAAAACTCATTTTATCTAAAGAAAAAAAACTCACAGATGCTTTAAGGAAGAAAAGGGAAATTTTCACTACATTTTCTTTACAAAGAACACTCTGTAGAAATATTTAAGGGTGAGAAGACCTTACTCTCATTAATGCATGTCCTACCTACTTCTCTCCACAAAGAAGCACATTTGGGAAGTGATTTATGCATCACATAGGAATCAATTTTGAATAAATATGTAGCTTTATATTTAGAACAATGCTTTAAAAGGTAATATTGATACTTTCTATTATGATTTGTCTTCGTTATTGCTTGTAATCCCATAACTTTTTTCAAATTTAGGTTTATAATTTTCAAGACTGAAATAGAGGGTACATTTAAATTAATGCAATTATAGGCTTTCTCACTTGAATTGAGATTAATTTCCTGAAAGATAGGATGGAATAACAACTTACGGTTTGAGGTGAGAGAGTTCAAAGCTGCTGAAAGTGAACTGCTGACCTATCTTGGCCATATAGTAAGAGGAGTATCTTTGCTCCAAACTGGATCTCAGGCAATTACCTATACAAATGCCGAGGGCTTGAAAGGTTTCTGACATCTTGGCTTGAAAGTTGAGAATTAGTGTCTTCGAATCCTTTCTTATCCATCTTGTCCTTTACATCTAGGTCCAGAAGGCCTAATCATGGAAAAAAGGAGAAATAACCAAGTGCTTATGACCATTATGGAAATGGGGATTTGCAGGAAACCCTGAACACTCAAGGTCTTCACATTCACAGGATGATCCAGAATTTTAAATGCAGAACATTTCTGGAACAAACTTATCACCCCCATGTCTCTGTCATTAAGGCAACATAGTATATTATCCTAGTGAATAAATCTTTTAATAATGGGGTAGGTAATATTTTAATGTATTTTAAGAAGAAAAGAGAAGGATTTTCCAGAGGTCATTATTTTAGAGAGATGGCTAATTATCTCATGTTTATAGATCTCTAAGAAAGATGACTTCAGCAAACTTGAGCCTTACATTTCTCTTTCTATAGTCTTTAGAATATAAAAAGAATACTGGCCACATATCAATTTATTAAAATCACACTTCTCCCAGGATAGAATTTATTGACCCAGAAAATAACCAATTACTGTATATATAGGGTCCAGTAGAAGTAATACCTGCTTGAGTGTGGTTGGTAGGGTAATAACATGGGTGTAATAATTTATAGTTTTAATTTGAACATTTTATATAAAATGCATATGGTGTGCTTGAGTGTGATATTGTTATGCTATAGAACTACATGCTTATGATTTTGTAATAAAATATTTTGTAATTAAAAGGGGTGTTATTTGTGCTGGATGCTGTGTGTGCACACATTCATGCGTGTGTTGTGTGTAACTTGAGCTTAAGATCAGCATGAAATAATAGGCTGGCTGCCCTGACTTGATACCATTCCATTCTAAAGCAGAGAAATTTGATGTTAGGTAGTTTTGTGTCAGGTGAATTTATTATTTCATTTAGACCTTATAAAATATTGGAAATGCACTTATGGATCTTCAGTTTTTCTTGTATGGATTCCTAGATATCTAGGGATCTCCAGCTGGAACCTGGTTTAAAGGATGGAAACAACTGAGTGCTTTTCTAAATATTATGATCATTTTACTATGATAACTGAGTTGAATTTCTGCAAAGCTGATCTGGATAATTAACATTCATTTGTATTTTAAATGACTCAAAATCCAGGAATGTATTTGTCACTATTACTTAATTCTTTTTGTGAAACAATGGCCCAAAGAATGAGCTATATTTCTTTTTAGAGAGAGTGGAAGGGAGGGAGAAAGAGAAGTAGAGAAACATTAATGTGTGGTTGCCTCTTGTGCACCTTCCACTGGGGACCTGGCCCACAACCCAGGCATGTGCCCTGACTGGGAATCAAACCAGGAACCTTTTGGTTCACAAACTAGCACTCCATCAACTGAGCCACACCATCCAGGGCAGAATGAGCTATGTTTTTTAAAAATACATAAAAGTGAATTGAAGGCAGCCCCATTCAAAGGCCCAATAGCCTCAAAATTCATCCCTTTACCCAACCTACCTTAATACCATCTGCTTCCTTTTTTATACCAGGGACTCCAGTAGGCTACTGTTTATGATCAATTTTCCATTAGGGGGGAAGAGAAGGGCCTTGCAGTGGACACCCAATAATTTTGTTATCCAGCCTCTCTTCTCTGCACACTCCTCCCTTCCCCCATCATCCACATGGTCACAGGATGGCCTCTGAGCAGTCATGATTGTAAATGATGACTGTGTAACTCTTGTACTGGCTATAGTTTGGATTGAACATAAACTCAGCCTTGGGAAATCTGGATCAGGAGTAAGATCTGGCCTTTGTCTAGGTTGAAATCTTCAATACAGTAGGTATAAAAAAACAGAGTTTGTGCAGCCATATTTTTTTTTTTACCATGAACACTGGGTGGTTAAAGAGATACACAGGGTTAAACAAAGACAGAGAGAATATCTAGTGCATAGTTCCAGTCCCATCCTGAGATATGGCCTTAGTTTTATCCTTATACTTTCCAATTTTTGTTTAAGTTAACTTGAATTGGTTTCTGTTTCTTGAAAGGAAAAAAGATTCAACAGAAAGACTGCCTATTGTCAAGTCCCACAGTCACATTATTGCCTCTACTAGATCAGCCAGGAGTTATTCTCCCAGAGGCAGAGAATGTAGTCTCTGAAGATCTAGAATACAATCATGGTTCCCCAGGAAAGTCAAATGAAATCTTGGTTTATAACTGACAGGTCCAAGATTTACATGCAAATATGAATGTTTATGTATACATCTAATCAAGTAATTAATTTAAATAATTGTCATAGTTAGCAGACTAATAAGAGGAAATGGAGAGGCAAATATCTCCCTCATGGTTTTGCCAGCAGTAGAATAGTTTATTTTTTGTTTGTTTGTTTTTGGGTTTTTTTTCTGGGCAATTTTTCTAACTTTTAGAAGGAAAAAAATGACCTTGTCCATAGTTTTACCATTCAAATACAGAAAGCATAGCTCTCCATTCTCTGTGAAAGCTGGGGTGGACACAGCTGGAAAGAGTAGGATAATTACAATGTCAATTATACCAGGGGAGAGTAAATGACTTTACTCGAATAGAGCATTTGGGAAGAACTAGAATTGGAAGGAAAATAGAATAGTTTGCAAAAGAAGCAAAGCAAACCATTTAACATTGGCTTGATCTTCAAGTAAGCATAGTGGGATAACAAGTGATATTTATTCCAAATGTTGCCTGCTATAGCAGAATTGAGGACCATCCACTTTTCTGAGACACGGACATTCATACTTTTTATTTTATTTGTAACAATTACTTCCTTCTGCTTTTGATGTCACATACAATACACAGCGAATGTGACTAACAAGGAATATTTAAAATTTGATATTAAAAAGGCATGCTGTATAGAAATAGCATCTTGAACTTTTGGTTAAGATGGAGGCATAGGTAGACACACTTTGCTACCTCTTGCAACCATAGAAAATTACAACTAGATTTCAAAACAAAAACACCCAGAACCATCAGAATATTGAGTTGATTGGAAGTCCAACAACCAAGGATTTAAAGAAGCCACATTCGTCTAGACAGGTAAGAGGGGCGGAGTTGCAGAGATGGGTGGGGAGGCATGGAGATGTGATGTGGCACAGGGTGGCAGTGGTGGCAGCAGAAGGGATGATCACGTATTCATATACATTGGGTAAAAATCAGGGGGGATACCTTGGGAGTGAGCCATCCCAGCCCCAGGCCAGACCATACAGCTCATGGTTCCAGAGCCAGGAAGAAATATTCCCATAACTTCTTGCTGTAAAAACCAGAGGGGATTTGGTGTGGCAGAAGAAACTGCTGGATTTTCAGGAGAGTCAACTCAAAGGGCTCTAGTAGACTTAGAATGTGCACAAACCCACCCACTCTGGGATTCACCACCAGGGCAACAGCTAGAAGGGCACCACTCACATAAGGGGAGTGGGTGACGTGACTGGAAACAGGGCAAGTAATAGACAAACCTACTAATAGAGATACCTTAATTATAAGTAAAAAGCCAGGCAGCAGTGTTGTCCCCTCTTTGAGCCTTCCCCCTACACAGAGCCACAAAATGGTAAAGTTAGGCTGCCCCAATACTTAAGGCTCTGCCCCAAACAATTTACAGGTGCTTTTTTTGCAATAGGCCACACTACTAAGCCAGGGAGTTAAAGCAGCTCTACCTAATACACAGAAACATAAACAGGGAGGCTGCCAAATTGAGGAGACAAAGAAATATGGCCCAAATGAAAGAACAGAACAAAACTCCAGGAAAAAAACTAAACAAAATGGAGATAACCAATATATCAGATGCAGGTCAAAACACTGGTGATCAGGAAGCTCAAAGAACTGGTGCATTTACTACAACAGCATAATCAATAATATATATATATTTTAAAAGAAGTAACATCTTATTGATTTCTTTAGTAATCTATATTTCTCAGAAAATTAAGTGGATAACCAATAATAAGTAATAAAGCATGCTCTGAAACTGTGAAGAGATACATAAATTCCAGATGTGGTTATTAATACTAACTACTAAACCAGGGGTCCCACACACACTGGCCAAGGACCAGTACCAGTCCTTGGCCTCGGCAGGCGAGCAAGTGAAGCTTCATCTGTACTCACTTTCACTCACCATCACTTGCATCGCTGCCTGAGCTCCATGTCCTGTCAGGTCAGCAGCAGCATTAGATTCTCATAGGAGCACAAAACCTACTGTGAACTGTGTGTGTGAGGGATCTAGGTCGCACACTCCTTGTACGAGGAGTTCCCTCTTAGCATTTTATTCTATTTGGGGCTTCAGTTGATTAGATGAGGCCCATCCACATCTGCTTTACTCAGAGTACTCATTCACATATAGCCTTCCAAGAAACACCCTCACAGGCACACCCAGAATAATGTTTACCAAATGTCTGGGTACTTCATGAACCAGTCAAGTTGATATGTAAAATTAACCATCAAAAGTTCACCCCTTGTTAACTTGGCACCCTTTGCATTTCCTAAAACCAAAACAATCTCTAAAAAAGACAATAACAAAGTCATAATTCTACCTAACATGATACAGCTATACTGTGTACAACCAAAAACAGACTAACCCCTTTCCAAGAAAAGGAGGTACAGTCCTTGGTGATGCTTACTCTTCTCCTTGACATAAATTCTCCTTTTTAACTTAAATTCTACAATATATTAGCATTACTTAAATACTATGACATAAAGTAAATATACCTTATGTTATATGATAAGAGAATAAGAGAGAGAAGAAAACAAAGATTTTACACACACATTTATAACAAAATAAAGAGGAATACTCATGACAATCGTAGTCCTTGTTTCTATAACTGGTCATGTGGTTGGAGTATCAAAGGCAGTTATTACTGCCTTCTTCCACTCCCCATTCTGTATTCCCTTTGCCTTCGGCAAGCACTTCAGCTGGTCATGGCTCTTTACCTGGTAGGGTGACCCAAATCTCCATTCCTGTAGGGTCTGGGACAATAGTGGTCCTGCTTGGACTGGATTGCTGTAGTTTTACATTGGTCTTAATCATAAGGCATGGTAATACCAAGAGACATCCTAAGGGACCTCCTGTTTTCCAGACATACTCTTCCTTACCTCCATTGTGAAACAGTAGTCCAATTTCCCCCTGGTAGTCAGGATCAGTCACCCCAGCCAGCACAGCTACTCCTTTCTTTGCCTTTTGTTTCAGATGTATGAGATGCCCAAAGTAGCCAAGTGGCAGTCTTAACTTCTAGTTCAGTGGAATCACTGTTGTACCTCCTGCTGGATGCATTGCTTCCCTTTGGAACTAAGACCTCTGGGTCAGCAGAACATAAGGTCCTGGGAACAGTAAGCAAAAATTTTGTTAGTGGATCATTAGGGGTAATAGTGAGCAGTGCTACCCCCACTTCCACTTCTTGATTCCTGGACCAATGAATTCTAGCTATGGAACAGTATCATATATTAGGTATCTAATTAACAATAAATACTTCTGTCATATTAGGAAATGGATTCAGTGATCATAATTTAGTTACTGATAATATAAACATACTAAAGTGCACATATTCATGTACATTTCTATTCATTTCTTTATTGAGCAAGTATTTCCTTGAAAATATATTGATACAAACTTGAGGTTCTATTAAGATTCATCTATGAAAAATATGTTTACAACCATATAGTCTGTCAGGTAAATGTGATTAAATGTCATTGCTTTAAAAATATCTCCTAATGAAGAAGCTATAAAATGCTCTATTTGGGGATGAGAGATTTGGAAATGAGACTGGACACAGGAGTGAATACATGAGACTCTGCAAAGTGTTATAAATGAACAATATTATTTACACAGTCCATGTATTCAGGTCATTCTAGTCAGGCATGCAAAGTTTATAAGCATTAGAAATTAATTCACTGCATTTTTGCATATTAAAGAATTAGAAAAATGAAAGTATAAGTTTTGGCCCTGGCCAGGTAGCTCAGTTGGTTAGAGCATTGCCCCAATATGCCAAGGTTGCAGGTTCAACCTCCAGTCAAGGCACATACAAGAAACAACCAATGAATGCACAAATAACTGGAACAACAAATTGATCTTTCTCTTTCTTCTGCTCTATTAAAATCAATAAATAAAAAAGAAAGTATAAGTTTCCACTGATGTGTCAAAAAAACACATTTAAAGCGGATGTACATTTGCACTATATAAACTCTATTTGCATTATTTGCACTATATATCGAGTGCCTACTATGTCCACAGCATCAGGCTACTTGGAGGAAACAGACTGTGAAGAAGGAGAAGACATAAAAAGAAGTTGTAGCATCTACAGAACAAAAGGAAGATATTGGTGGGAATCAGGGAGCATCATGAGTGAGGTAAGAAGGGTTTCCATAGAGAGGAGGGGGCAGCAGTGACTGGGCGTTTGCTTACATTCAGAGGGATTGATCAAACAAGTAAATATATTAAGAATAATGGGAATCTGGTTTTTCCACTGTTGGAGAAGGGAGTTACAAATATGAAAAGGGAGAAAAGTAGAATGAACTCTGTAGTGTTAGATCAGAACTAGCAATAACAGTGGCTGGAAATACATGTAGATATAAAGATAAATGTAAATGTGTATATACTTACGTATATGTACACACATACACATGTATGTTTTCTGTGTATTTTCCTTGGCTCTGTCCACTGAGAAAGTTTAGTAGCAGAGGCACCCAAATAATGTCCATACATAGTGCCCAGATGGTGGCTTCTTAATATCATTCTTCATTAAAAAACAAACAGAAAACCAGGAATCCTTGGAGAAATACCTGCTTCTACCACTGGGGCAGGAAGTGCAAGGTTAGCCTGAGTCATCTTGTGCCAAAAAGTAAAGATGTACTTGAAGAATGATGGGGACCTAACAAGAACATAGAGAAACCAGCTTGAACAGGCTCCCATTGGCCAAATCTGGGACAATTTGAGCATCAAATTCAGTTTTTTGGTAACAAAAATGAAACAAAACATAGCCATAGAAAGGATATTTAGGAGCTCAAAACAATATCCAAACAGATTGGGTAAAAAGTAAATCTAAGTCCCCTCAGAAACATAAATTACACCATAAGCTAAATAAAAGTATAGTAACTCTGCAATTTACAAGGCAAAAATAAAAACAGGATGACACAAGACAGCTGAAAAATAATTTTCTACCAAACTTGTCAGAGAACTGTTTTTGGGTCATTAGCTTAAATTCTTTTTACAGCCCAAGAGTGGTATCAGGATGTTTGTGAGAGTGTCCCCTATTATTGCCTTGAGCTTGTCAGAAACTGGATGGGAGCTTGAAGTTGCATGAATTTTCCAGGTTTTCGCACTGGATGCAAATTTGTGCTGTACCCCCAGAAGCCCTTCCCAAGCAAACCTGGAGGTCAGCCACCCTTGGACTATACTACAGAGTGAGAACTTATTCCTGCGCTGTCCAACACAGCATCACTAGCCAGATGGGGCTATGTACAGCTAATTAAATAAAATTAAACATTCAGTTTTTTGGTAGCAGTGCCACATTACAAGTGCTCATCAGCCATATGTGGCTTGTGGCTATCGTATTAGACAAAGCAGATATAGAGTCTTCTATTGTTACAATAAGTCATCGGAAAGCACTGATGTAAGCAGTTTAGAGTGTTTTTTTCCTGAAGAGAGTCAGTTTACTACATTCAATACTGACTTCTCTGTCATTTTTCTGTAGAAATACTGGTTTATTGTGCCGAGCTTCCAATATTCACCTATAACTGGTTAAAATGGGCAGAGTGTGGGGTATTCTACTTATTTCCAGGTGAATTCTTCACATATCCTGGCTTTTGAAAGTTCTCCTTCCACAAATCTTTTACAACTATATATCCTGGTAAACCCCAGTCATAACTTCTTTCCACTGACCTAGCCCAATGCGATGGCATGTAAGGAGGGGCAGCTAATCCCGCGAAACCAGGATACATCAGCTTCTTTGTTTTGAACCTGTAGCCAAAAGGAGTCCAACAACTCTTGCAAAACCAGTAACACCAAGTCTTGGGAAAAACCCAGGAGGTACATTTGGGTGATATTCACAACTGTATAACCATCACTGAAGCAAACTTTGCATCTTGGGCTCAGTTTGGGAGTACGGTTCCTGACACCAACTTTTAAATGGCTCGCAATACTGTCGGAGACGTGAGATGCTTCCAAGTTGAGTCCTTGGCTCTTCCACATATTTAGGAACGAAGTAGAATGAAAGTTCATTAACGTTCACAGAAGTTTTATGGCGTCCTTTTCCTGTGATGCACAGACTGTGGTGAGTACACTTACGCTGGCCGGTTCCAGAGATCTCTGAATTGCCTTGAACGTGTCACTGGCAGCGGCAGCTCTTGCAGGTCCCTGTGTTTTGTTTGTTTGTTTGTTTGTTTTAAAGCTTGGAAGCCTTACTAGACTCCACTATAAAAAATAATCAATAGATGTTTTTACTCTTTCCGACAGGATGACGGTAAAATTATGTTAAGAAACACCAAGCAAAAAAATCTGCAAAGGCCCTGCCAGCGGCCTTAGGGAACTCACTCGTAATTTTCACAAGTTCGTCTTTCTGCAGCGTGACTCATAGAGCGCAGGGAATTCCCAACGCGGTGGGCGATCGAGGGCCAATACCCGGGAGATTTAATTGAAGAGTGGACGCCTGTCTTCACAGGACAGGGGAGGCTCGGCTGGGTGGCCCACAGGCAGACGCCACCCCAAATCTCGCGCACCCCTGTGTCAGCTGCCTAACACGGGGCGTGGGTGCGAGACAGTTCGAGGACGCGCACTCCCGCACGCGCGCCGGGCCCGCGGGCCCTGAGAGACTCTCGGTAGCCAATGGGACTGGGCGCCGCGCGCCGGGGGGCGGGGGCAATGACGCGAGCACCTCGTGACCCCAATTGCGGCCTGCACTTCGAGGAAGCCGGAAGCGGCGGGGTCCGCGGCACCGGCTTGGGTTGGGGAGGTGGCGGTGAGCGCCCTCGGGTGTGTGCACCCCACAATGGATTCCGACACGACAGTCGCGCGGCGGCGGTCGTTGCTACTGCCGCAGCTACTGCTGGTGCCCCTGCTGTGGTCGGGGCTGGCTCTGGGCACGCTCGCCTTGGACAGCACCCCCCAAAGGGTCTTGTATGACCTCCTGTCAGAGCGGCAGTTGCTGATGGTGGAGGACTTGTCTCTGACCCTCCTGCAGGGAGGAAGGCTAGGGCCACAGTCTCTACCCCCGGACCTGCCGGATCTGGATCCTGAGTGCCGGGAGCTGCTGCTGGACTTTGCCAACAGCAGCGCAGAGCTGACCGGGTGTCTGGTGCGCGGCGCTCGGCCGGTGCGCCTCTGTCAGACCTGCTACCCTCTGTTCCAACAGGTCGCCAGCAAGATGGACAACATCAGCCGAGCCGTGCAGGTGGGTAGAGGAGCATACCCGGCACCTCTGGCGTGGAGGGTTGGGAAAGGAGTACGTAATCGTGGTTTAACCTGCGGTGGAGTTGTTTCCCCATCTGTAAGAAAAAGGGATGGGGCTAGGACTGTAGAGTTTTAGCATCAAAAAGTAGCCTTGGGGTTTTGAATTTTTGCCTTTGAGGCGCTGTCGGACATCCTCTTAGTTCATACTGTTTACAGATAGATATGACTAGTTTTCTTGGGGCTTCTCCATCCCTAACCCTACCTTTTCTTTCCTTACCCCCTTTAACCCCTCCCCAAACTCCACCACAGCTCCGTCGTACTTCCTTCCACCTGGAGTTCCCAGGAAGGACCCTTTTCTGAAATTCCATGAAGAGTGCGGAAGCTGTAGTGTGGTAGTGGTTAGGACCTTGAGCTTTGTATCCAGAAATGTTCAGATCCACCACTTTCTAGAAGTTTGACCTTGAATTATCTTAATCTTAATTTCTTCCTATTAGCAGTATACTCTCAGCAGGTTGCATACTCTGTGCTTATTTTCTCATCTGTAAGATGGAAATAAAAGGAACTCTTAGAAAATTGGCACATAGTAATGGTTCTTAGTAAATGGGAACTAAAATGTTAGGAAATGGTAAATTGACCCATCGCCTGCCCCCCCGCCCCCTCCCCCCACCACCACCATTCTTGGCACTCTTAGAGCTGTTTTGGTCATGTAGTAGCTGCCATGAAGGACTTAAAAAACTGTATGTTCCTGCTCCTAGGATCCTTATAGGGTCTAGAATAGGAAAGGAATAGTGTCAGGTCTGGTGGGAGTCACGAGGTGTGGGCCAGAGTCGCCTTGTAAAGGGAAAACATGAATAACTTTGGGATTGTGGAGTGGGGAAGTTTCTCTTGTGTTGAGAACACAAGCAATCTCATGAAAATGTGGTTGGAATTATTTTAAAAATCATAGTTGATTGGACAAAATACAGACTTGTATATAGTTAAATTTTGCTTTAAGTCAGCCTGATACTATATAATATAAACCTACTTTTTTACATAAAGAAGGGGTTTATTTGCATTAAATGATTCCTGTGGTCAATCTTTCTGTAAAGAGCTAGTTTTCAATGTAGTTTAAGTAAATGTAGGCTTATGTGCAATATTTTTCAGGCATAATTCTATTGGGTATAGCAAGGGATACACACACACCTCACTATGATTTAAAAATAAAGCCCCCACTACTTGTCCCTGTCCACTATAGCAGGGTATTATTAAATGGCGTCATATTCTCTTTTGAGCAAAGGTGAGTTGTGTGTGGCCAGAATGACTGATTATGATGCAAAACTTGGGTTTTTTGAGGCAGCAAAAGCTTTTCTCATTTGTGTAGATACTGCGGAATTAAGAAGTTAAAAAATTATTTCAAACTTTTGGGTGATTATGGACATCATCCAGTCTCTGTAAAGATTTCCACACGAATTCCCCTTCCTAGAGTGGGAGTAGCAGAAACTTCCTTCTCCTTTGTGCCTCTCAGACTCTACCAGTGATCTGGGACCTGGCTCTCCTCACCCTTGTGTGAAAGAAGGGGGTAAAGAGATACAAAGAGGCAGAAAAACCCTTTTCCCAAATGTGCATTTTTTCTCCAACTCATTCTATACTTTGGTCTTTTTCCCTTCCTTTCCTTAGAGTTGAATGTGGTATATTAGCTCAAATGTATCATTTCTACAGTTCCGAGGTACTTAATGGATTTAATAGGCATTTTTTGAATTGGTTTGGGTATTGAACCATAATGTATAATAATGAATATATGGAAAAATGTGTTCTGAGTTTCTTAGGAGTGAACTTGCAGGAATCAGTTGTTTTTTGTGTTTGGGGATGGGGTGTTTTTTTTCTCCAGAGTAATGTATTTTCTTTGACTCACATAGACTTAGTCTTTCATTTAGATTAGTTTAATCAGTAAGCACATGCTATTTGTAAATATTGGGCTGGTAAAAGGATGTAGAAGGAAAAAAAAAGATTAGATTTAGGCTTCAAAACTGTTAGTATTGTTGGGAAAATAAACCTATATTGAGAAAATGAAATAGGAAAAACATCAATATTAACGTATAAGTTGTACAATAGCAATTTAGAGCAAAAGGGTGAAGGATAAGCTGAATTAAAAAGGAGAGCAAGATGGGGTTAATCAAAGAAAATCTAAAAAGCTGAATTTTTGAACAAAACATACTTTCTCACCTCTTTAGAGTCAATCCTTGTCCATGGCTTGATTGAAAGAACAGAGGAGTGTAACAATGAGAAAAAGACTCAAAGGTAGAATTTAGCAGGTTATTTCGCTGGTACAGCAAGTTAATTCATTTAATCATAATAGAATTATACGATGAGAATTCTGTTTTGTTGTTACTTCCTCTCTGAATTACTGGGACAAGGATCACCTACAGTGATTTGTGAAACTGGAAGGTAGAACTGATGAATTCCCCCTTCTTTAGTTATACTTTCTTCTTTTAGTTTAAGCTGATAGGGATGTGGCTTCATTGAGCTGTTCAGCATCATTAGAGTGGTTGCCAGAATGCTTTGGCCCCATAAATCCTGAATTACTAAGCTCTATCTTATTCAATGTGGTTTGTTTAAAATTTATATAGATAGACATATGGACATGTATATATATTTATTTCTGAAGGTGCTAATGGTTGGGGGTGTGTACCTAGAAGTGTTCAACATACTTTTAGTGTAGATTAATAAGTAATTCTTAGGAATATAGACAAAATTGGAACATAGCATGACAATAATCTATGTCTTTCATTAGAAATCAATAGAAATGTAATGCTTCTTATGTATTCATTAAAAAAATTAATGAGTACCAATTATGTACTGGCTAATGGTAGCTACTAGGAATGTAGCTGTGAATGAGTAGAGCTTGTAGTGTGGTAAGGAAAATAAACATTAAATGTATTATTATGTAGGTAATTACTTAGTTCATTTGTGATAAGTGTGCAGAATAAAACCTCAGATGTTACTGAAGCATATAATAGGGTACTGATCTTCACTGGGGCTGGGGGTAGATAGAGTAGATAGTGGTTAAAGCTGACCCCTAAAATTGCAGAGGATGTGCGAGGTACACATATAAAGAAACAGCAGATGTGAAGACTGAGATGGGGGTCGAGTGTGTCTGAGGACTAGAAAGAACTCAAAGCACTGCAAGCCAGGAGACTAGGGAGCTGAGTCTGAAGAAGTAGGCAGGTGCATAGTCATGTGGACCTTGTAGGGTATGTTAAGGGTTTTAGACGTCAATTGTCAAAAGCAGTGCAATGTACTGAAAGTTATAATTCTGCAGAATGACATGGTCAGATTTGTACTTTAAAAGACCATCTGGCTGGCTACATGAGAGGAAATGGAGGGGACCAGGACTGGTAAGGGTAGAAAAAGAGTAGGTGGGGGAAATGAAATGAGACTCTTGCAGTGATAAGAGAAATGGTGGTGGCCAGGCTACATAGGGGCCATTGTAATGGGAAGAAATGGGTAGATTTCAGAGATACATAGCAGATAAAATTGACCAGACTTGGTAGTTAATTGAATGTGGAGAATGAAGGAAAGGAAATAATGATTTCCTGTGTTTTAATAATAACAGCTTAGTGAGTAGTGTTGCCATTTACCCAAATGGAGGGAGGAACCTTTTAGGTAGGGAGAATATCATGAACTTGATTTTGAGGTGTTTATGATACATAAAGTGGAGATAATGCATATGTGGTAGGATACATATGTCTAGAGATCTGGGTTTGAGATAATATGTTTGGGAGTGGTCAGTTTAGAAAGTAGTGTTTAAAACCATGGCATGATGAGTATACTTGATAAATGAGTAAGGCATGCTAAGAGTTGAAGACTTGGGTAGAGAATAAAATTTCAAAGGAGACTGAAAAAGAAGAGTCTGAAAGATGAAGAAAAATGAGGAGAGTGTAGTATCCTGCAAATAAAAGAAAAGGGAAGGGTTGGTTATTTGTGTCAAATCCTGATGAGGACTGGAAGTGTATCTGTCAACATTATCATTATTTGTGCCACAACCAGAGCAATTTTGATGGAGTGCTTGGGTGGAAGCAGGATTAAAGTGGGTTAAATAGTGAATGGAAGATGAGGAAGTGGAAAGAGTGAATCTATACAACTAATGAAGAATTTGACCTTAAAGAGGAAATAAGATATTCAATAGGTCACTACAGAGGAATGTGGGACTCAGCGATTTTCTTTAATTCCTTACTGTTACCTTGTCCCTCCTTTCTCTGTCTCTTCTCCCCTACTTCTTTCCTAAGATGGAGAGACCTGAACATGTTTAAATGCCCCTGGGAAGAGGACCCTATAGAGAAGGTGAAGATACAGGAGAGTGGAAAAAGTAAACAAGGTCAGTTTTCCTGAGAAGGCAGAGTAGATGGGAATCTAGAGCACCCACACAGAGATGAGCCTTTGACTTTCTACACTGTAACCAGAGGGTCGAGGGAGAGGTTGGGTATGGAGGTAGTCAGCTCAGAGTTCAGCTTGATAGCTTCTCTTTTCATTGTCAACTACGAAGCCAGATGTTCTCTTGAGAGTAAAAGGTGAGAGGGATGTTGGAGTTTCAGGGAGAGTAGGGAAGATTGGAATAGTGGTTTTTAAAGAGGGGAGAATGAACTGACAGGAAAGTGGGGAGTATAGTTTGGGATGATGGATTTATTGTGGAAACAGTCTGCTTGGTTTTTTGCTTTTTGCCATACAGACATGATGGAAGTGGATGGTTGGGTTTATTGTGGTCACGGTTCTGCAATGTGGTTATGAGTATTTGAGTATTAAGAATTTTTTATATATATATATATATTTTGGATATAATCTTTTTTTTCCCAATTTTATTTTAATGATTGTTCAAGTACAGTTTTCTCCCCTTTACTCCCAGTCAAGCCTACCCACCCCCTTCCCAACTTCCCTCCTGTGAGTATTAAGAATTTAAGTATAAACCAAGAACCATTGTTTTTTTTATCACATCCTACATGTTGGGAACACAAACATATAATACAAAGTTTCCATCCTGATAAGGAACCTTATCCAGATAAGGTTCCAGATAAGGAATCTAGGCATACATATGTGGATATGATGCTTTAACAAACTGAGCCTCACAGTGATTAAGTAACTTATCCAAAGCATTATAGTGGAAGAGATTGGGTTTGAATCCAGAAGGATACTACTACCTATTTCAGAGAATTGTTACGAGTAAACGACTCACACATTTGAAACATTTAGAACCATCAGGTACTCAACAAGTACATGATCATTGGGATTATTCATCTCTTCCCTTCCATTTCCATGGTTGCCACCATCTTTACATTGTACTTTAACTGTGGAAATGGTCTAATTTTTCTCTCTGCCTCCTCACTCTACATATTGTAACCTAGAGTCCTGTGTTCCCCAAACTGCTTTTCATGGCACTCCCCTCAAAAATCTTTAATAGTTTCCCACTGTTTCCCTGGCCAGTGTGACTCAGTTGATTGGAGCATGGTCCTGTAAACCAAAAGGTCACAGGTTCAGTTCCTGGTCAGGGCACAGGCCTATGTTGCAGGTTTGGTTTCCAGCTGGTGCGCTTATGAGAGGCAACCGATCAGTATTTCTCTCTCACATCAATGTTTCTCTCCCTCATTTCTCCTCTCTCTAAAATTAATAAGCATGTCCTTGGTTGAGGATTTAAAACATTAAAAAGTTTCCCACTGTCTCAGCCTCATGACACTCAAGACTCTTAGTAATCTTGCCCTAAAATTGTGCCTCTAATGCCTCTACTTTCACAGAGGTATACTCCATTCTAGCTATATCAGCCTATTGAATAGTCCCCGAATACCATGTAATCATTCCTCTTCCCTTTCTCAATGTAGGGCTTAGTTCAAATCTCACTTCCTGTAGGAACTCTTCCTAATTTCTTCCAACTACACTGAAGTCTTCCTCAATTGAACTTTTCCACACATTAACCACTCATACAGACTAAATTACATTGATTTTTTAAAATAGCTAGTCATCTGCTTAGGAAGATTCAACTCATGTAGCTAATTACACTTAGCCTACAATATCCACTTAGAGCACTTCAGGTTGGCAGCAAGGTAGCTAGGTGAAATAGCATGTATCAGTTACCTACTAGGTGCCAGACGTTGTTCTAAGTGATTTTGTTATTCAGAACTTGTGACTATGAAACTAAACCTCAGAGAGGTCACCTTGGCTTCCCAAGATGGCCAGCTAGTGCATGAGGCTTGTCTGACTCGTTAGGCTATGCTCTAATATTTAAGAAGTAATGATGAAAATTTTCTGCTATGGCTGATATTGCTCTGAAAGCAATTTCAGGAAAGGGGCTTTCAAAATGCTTTGTTTAATTTACTGTTTTAAAAGCAAATATTCATTTGAATGCACCTTTTAAGGAGATGACAAAACTAAGCGGTAGAGAGGGTAACCATCCTAAAATGAACAGTAGAGATATTTCAGAGCAAGAATTCTACCAGTAAGCCCTCCTTCCCTCTTTTTTCACCCCCGCATGGCTGATCAGTTCTTTTCTACAGTCATCGGTCTTTCTCTTATTACTCATCACACTATTCCTTATGTTTATGTGTCTGGGGAGGTTCTTGAAGCCCCCATGTTGATGGCATTCCCTTTTACTTTTTTGTATCCTCAAAACACCAGGATTCTTATGGTGCTTGGTAAGTAGTAGGAGTTAATTAACTTTCAAAGAATGAAGAGTCATCAGGACTTAGTTCCTTGCTTGGGGCAAAAGGGAAAGGAAATATATAAAGACCAAATAATTTAGAAACTTGCACTTACTATTTGCATAGTTTGAGTTTCATTATTAAAATGATCTGTGGAAAGCATATTCTTTTATCTGGGTACAAACTGGATGTGTACCAGGAACTACCAAGAAGATGAAACTAAATGTTTTGTGATCATTTATTCACCAGATTTAAAAAAATTATGTAAATAATATATGATCATTGTAGAAAAACTTAGTGTGAAAGATGCAAAATAAAATAAAAATTGGCATATTTCCTTATTCATATGTAACCACTGCTACATTTTGTGAATAGCTTTCCATAATTTTTTCATATGCACAAAAAGTAAGAAATATGACATGCTCAGAATTTGGGCATAAGTTGTTGAGGTTGTGCTATAGAAGCAGACACTTACTTAAAAAGCAAAGATTTTCTTCCCTTACAAATGAACCTGGTATCAATAAATGTTACCTGCTATTGTTTTATTACAATTGTTATTATTAATGAAATCATTATTTGAGTATATCAAACAATGTTAAAATGCTTAGCGTAATATTTTAACTATCTCAAAAGGTTTTTTTGTCTTAAGTTGTTTGGAACTCTTAAAAATACTCAGGCTATATTTTTCTTTTCTTTTCTTTCTTATTTTGGTTACAGAATACTTCTGAGAGTCATAGTTGTGCCAGAAGTCTCTTAATGGCAGATAGAATACAAATAGTTCTGATTCTGTCTGAGTTTTTTAATTCCACATGGCAGAAGGCAAATTGTGCAAGTAAGTACTTTTTCATTTTCATGTTGCAATTATGGTCCAGTATATAGAGGTCAGATTTTATTTTAATGAACCTTGAAATCTTTGAATCTATAGAATACTTTTTAGTACTGTGTTTAAATGAACTCTGATTAGCATCATGGTTTATTAGTGGGAACTACTTGGGCAAATACTGAAAGGCAGAAAAGTGTAGCAGTTAACAGCATGTGCTTGGCAGTCACACAGATCTGGGTTTGATTCTAAACTCTGTCACTTATCAGCCCTGACATACTAGGTATAGAACAGGGGCCATTTTTTTTTTTTTTTGCTTCCCACAGCAGGCCAGAGTAGAGCCCTCCCTTCACGTGGCCAAATCTTGGTCTGTTTGGGCCTGATAAACTCTGTTAGCCTCACCGTGATGACTCCCTGAGACCCTACTCCATCACAAAAGTGTATAAGAACCCAGTGGGTGACAGCTATACTATGGGACATTTACTGAGTGGCCTCAGACCCAGCACTGGCACCGAGTTTGAACCTGTATCAGTCTTGTGCATGCCACTTACCTCTGCCTGGTGACTCACTGAGAACCTATCTATGCAACTTGAGTATCACCCAGAAGTGCTTTCAGCAACTGAGCTTAACAGGCAGTCAGCAGGTGGAGGCAGGTCTTGGGGGACCTTGGGACTTTTGCTGACATGCCCCTGGGCTTGGTACTGGTAAAACATCTTTGGTGCACAACTTGGACTTTCTAATGCACACCAGGCCCAGCAAACTGTGCAGCCACAAACTGGATCACTTTGTACCTCCAAACGGGTTGTCCAGGGCCAGTCATAGACAGCATTTGACATTCATTGTCCAGCACCAGAGCCCCTCCCAAGAGGCCCCAGGAACAACACATCCAGTGGCCATCTTCAGACACCATCAGAGCAGGGTCCAAGAAATTTCACAAGCAGCATCTCCAAAGGGAGATGGCATCAGGCATCAGACCCTGCTGAGGTGAATTTGGCTTAGTGTGATCAGCACTTCCACAGCAGCTGATACACTGTGGTTGGGGTTGATTCTAACAGTCAGCCAGCTTGAGGATTAACCCCATGCACAAATGGGAAAGTAGCAATCAAACCTCATTTACAACAGGAAGGCCCATATAACCCATACAAAGGACATTTCTGGAGCTCTGGTGATTCCTACCTCTGGTGATCAAGGAGACTGCAGCACTGGGTCTTTCAGGTCACCTACTACATAAGGTTACTCTATCAAGACTGGGAGTCATAGCAGGTCTACCTAATACATAGAAACAAACAACAAGAGACAGCCAAGTAGGTAAGACAAAGAAACATCCTTAAATGAAAGACCAGGAGAAATCTCCAGAAAAAGAGCTAAATGAAACAGAAGTAAGCAGTTTATCAGATATAGAGTTAAAAAATGGTTATAAGATTGCTCAAGAAACTTAGTGAGAACTATAGTAATATGAAAAAGGATAGAGATACCATAAAAAAGAACCAGTCAGAAATGAAAACTACAGTATCTGAAGTGAAGACTACACTGGAAGGAATAAACAGTAGGTTGTATGAAGCACAGGACTGAATCAGCAATTTGGAAGACAAGGTAGAAGAAAACATACAATCAGAGCAGCAAAAAGAAGAGAGTTTAAAAAAATGAGGATAATTTAAGGGACTTTCGGGACAACATGAGAGCAAAGAATTGAGAACCTATTTGAAGAAACAATGACTAAAAATTTCTCTAAAAAGACACAAGTCTAGGAAGGTCAGAGAATTGTAAACAAGATGAACCCAAAGAGACCTACACTAAGACACATCATAAATAAAATGGCCAAGGTTAAAGAAAAGGACAGAATCTTAAAAGCTGTGAGAGAAAGACAGTTATCTATCAGGGAGCTCCTGTAAGACTTGTTGCTGATTTCTCAGTGGAAACATTTCAGGCTGAAAAAGATTGGCATGGAATATTCAAAGTGATGAAAAGCAAGGACCTACTACCAAGACTACTTAATGCAGCAAAGCTATCATTTAAAATTGAAGGAAAAACAAAGATCTTCCCAGACAAGAAAAACCAAATGGGGTTTATTACCACCAAAGCAACATTATGAAAAATGTTAAAGGACCTGCTTGAAGAAGAAGGAGAAGGGGAGGGGAGAGGGGAACATAGTTAAGAGAATAAAATGGTAGTATGTACCTATCAGTAATCACTTTGAATGTAAAAGGCTTAAATGCTCCAATCAAAAGACATAAAGTAGCTGAATGGAAAAGAAAAACAGACCCATTAGTGTGCTGTCTGCAAGAGTTCCACCTCAGAATGACAGATAGACACAAAAGTAAAGGTATGGAAAAAGATATTTCATGCAAATGGGAAGGAAAAACAGCTGATGTAGCAATACTAATATCTGACAAAATAGACTTTAAAACAAAGACTATAGTAAGAAACAAAGGAGGACACAATGAGATAAAGGGAGCAAACCAACAAGAGTATATAACCCTTTTAAACATATATTCACTCAGCAGAGGAGCACCTATATAAAGGGAGAGACTGACAGTAATACAGTCCTAGTAGGGGATTTTAACACCCCATTGACATCAATGGATGAATCTTCCAGACAGAAAATCAAGGAAATGATGGTTTTATATGACATATTATATTAGATGAATTTAATCGATATCTTCAGAGTATTTCATCCCAAAGCATACATTGTTTTCAAGTGCATATAGAAAATTTTCCAGGATAGACTACATGTTAAGACATAAAACAATTCTCAATAAATTTAATAAAATTGAAATAATATCAAGCATCTTCTCCAACAATAATGGTATGAAACTAGAAATCAATCATAAGAAAAAACTGAAAAACACAAAAGCCTGGAGGCTAAATAACATATTTATTATGGATAAACAATGAGATTAAGGAACAAATCAAAATATACCTTGAAACAAATGGAAATGAGGACACAACAGCTCAAAATCTATGGGACAGAGCAAAAGCAGTCCTAGAGGGAAGTTCATAGTATTATGGGCCTATTTCAAGAAACAAAAAAGTCTCAACCAGTCTAACATTACACTTAAAGAAACTTGAAAAGTAACTACAAACAAAGCCCAAAGTAAGTAGAAAGAAGGAAATAATAAAAATCAGAGCAGAAATAAAGTAGAAACTATAAAAAATACAAAAGATCAATAAAACTAAGAGATGATTCTTTGAAAAGATAAACAAGATTGACAAACCTTTAACCAGACTCATCAAGAAAAAAAAAAAGAGAGGACCCAAATAAATAAAATCAGAAATGAAAGAGAAGTCATAGCTGACACCAAAGAAATACAAAGGATTATAAGAAAATATTACGAGCAACTATATGCCAACAAATTGGACAATTTGGGAGAAATGGATAAATTCCTGGACATGTGGTCTTCCCAAACTGAATCAGGAAGAATCAGAGAATCTTAATACAACTAGTGAAATTGAAGCAGTAATAAAAATCTCCTAACAAACAAAAGTCCTGGACTGGATGGCTTCACAGGTGAATTTTACCAAATATTTAAAGAACTAACACCTATCCTTTTCAAACTATTCCATAAACCCAAGAGGTGGGAGGACTCGCAAACTCATTTTATGAGTCTGGCAGTATCTTAATTCCCAAACCAGATAAAGACACTACAAAAATGTCAGCTGATTTCTCAAAAGAGACTTTACAGGCAAGAAGGGGCTGGAAAGAAGTATTCCAAGTCATGAAAGACAAGGACCTACATCCATCTTGGCTTTCATTTAGAATGGAAGGGCAGATAAAGTGCTTCTCCGATAAGGTCAAGTTAAAGGAGTTCATCATCACCAAGCCCTTATTTTATGAAATGTTAAAGGGACTTATCTAAGAAAAAGAAGATAAAAAACATGTACAGTAAAATGACAACAAACTCACAATTATTAACAATCACACCTAAAACAAAACCAAAAGAAACGAAACAAACAACTAGAACAGGAACAGAACCACAGAAATGGAGATCA